>JAQPPZ010016925.1:3600000-4800000 GCA_028583015.1 Wollemia nobilis | reverse complement strand
CGAAGAGGTTGAACTTCAACCAAGTGCGGCTGTGATTGCGTAGAGAAGGTAGAAGGCAAAGAGAGTGCAAAGGGTGAAGATGAACGCAAAGTGCAGCTGTAAGGGAGTAGAGTGTGCGAAGTGATTACGTAGAGAAAGCAGAGTGCATAGAGAAAGCAAAGGTGAAGAAGACCAATCAGGGTCTAGCAAAAGCAAAGGTATCTTACTATCAATCTTCTAGTTTCAGAATTGAAGTCCAAGTTGGTGCTTGGCATAAGGGGTTGGTGCTCCTTCCAGTTGGTGCTGGTAAATTAGGGGTTGGTGCTCCTTTCTGTTGGTGTAGATAAATCAGGGTTGGTGCTCCTTCCAGTGGGTGCTGGTAAATTGTTTGTAAAGTTGTTTCTTTGCAAAGGCTGGATTTGGATGGTAGTCCAAGCAGTCATTCTTGAGGAGTAGCCAAATTGGTGAACCTCGTTAAATCTTGTGTTGTGTGATGTTCTCTTGTGATACTTGCTTTATCTGGTTTTAAGGTTTCATTATTTCAGTTTTAAGAGCTATAAATTTAAGTTTAAAGAACTACACTGATTCACCCCCCTCTCAGTGCCATTGTAAGACTAACAATTGGTATCAGAGCCAAGTTCCCTTCTCAGGCTAAATCAGTCAGGGTTGATCTTGGATTAGTATGCAATGGGTAAGAAGAATAGATCCTCCTCCAAAAGGGCATCTCGGTCAGTTTCAGTTCTTGTGGAAGAGAAAATTGAACCAGAAAAGGTTGAAGACTTCTCATCAAACAAAGCACCTTTGTTTGACGAAACTAATTACGCGGTCTAGAGAATCAGGATGCAGACATATCTTTGTGCTTTGGGATACGACATCTAGGATTCAGTAGACAGTGAATACACAATACCCATTACTCCTCCAACCGATGCTGTCGAAAAGAATCTGTTTGAGAATGACTCAAAAGCAAAGAATGCTATCAAGTGCGGATTAGTAGACAGTGAACTGGTAAATATCATGAGTTGTAAAATGGCAAAAGAAATATGGGACAAACTGAGGAGTATTCATGAAGGAGACGATGAGATCAAGGAGGCCAAGTTACAAACACATCAAGCTCAGTTCGAAGCCTTAAAGTTGAATGACGATGAGAACATAGAGGCATATATGTTGAGAGTTAATGAAGTCCTAGAGGATGATTCTAAAAGGGAAACAGGTGGAGGTCTTTTCATGACACTCGAAGAAGAAACAAAAAAAGAACAGGAATGTGATGAAGAAGAAATTGATGCAAAAATAAATTTGAAAGAGGAACTAATTGCAGCTCTGGATGAATTGAAGATAGAAAGAAAAAGGAATAAGGAAATCTCAAGAAAGCTTGAGGATGCAAATGAAATAATAACCAGTTTGAAAGTACAGGTAGAAGAATTCAAAAGGATTGAAGAAACTCTCAGGTCATAGATCAATGAGAAAGAGATTGGTTTCTGCAAACAAGAGGAAGAGATTGTTTTATTGAAGAAACAACTAGAAGAGGCCAATACAAATCTCAAATTCGAGAAGAGCACAGAGTTGCTAGATAAAATGATAAGCCAACAAAGGAGCTCCACGGATAAGCGTGGTCTTGGATATGAAGCTGAACAACCTTCATCTTCCAACTCTACAGAGAAGAAGAAGTTCACTATTGAAGGATCGAAGCAAGAAAAGTTTGAAGTCGAATCTTCAAAAGGAAGAAAATATCAAAGGAGATCTACAACAAAGCAACCACAACAAAAGAGGTTCTATCACTCTCACTCTATTCATAATAATACTTTTAATGGCTATTGTTTCAGATGCAACCAGTATGGTCACAAGGCAACTTATTGTGGATTGAATAATAAATCAAAGAGTTATGCTGGTAGAAATACATCTGCATTTCTGAGTGAACACTATGTACAATGTTTTCAATGTAATGGTCATGGGCACATAGCAAGGTTTTGTCCAAGCACTTTTGTATCTAATCTAAGGCAAAACAGTAGATTTCATCAGATGCAAAGAACGCAACACAGACAGGGAATAAATCATGTACATAAAAGAAAGGAAAATAATCATTCATCAAGGATGCACAAGAGACAACCACACAAGAGAAATGTTCGAGTTCATGAAAAGGTGCAAAATAGGGATGTAGTTGAAAAATCCAAGCCCGAGTTCAAGAAAGTTTGGAGAAAGATAGAAGAAAGGAAATTGTGTCTCCTTGGATTGAAGGAGACTACTCCGCTATTGCACTAAGCAACTCCAGATAGCATATCCTCAGGGGGAGCAATTTTGAAGTTTCATTTTAATGCTCCTATGTATTTGTTTGATTACCTGAGGATGAAAGGCAAGTAGTCATGGAAGTTGTCGTATAGGTGTCGAAGTGTGTTTTCAGTTCATGTAGTTGTTTGTGGAAGTGCCGTGAAGGGTGGTGATTAAATTGAGAGTTGTCATTTTTGGTAGTATTGCTATATGTCATTGTTGTACTGGTGATGGTTCTTCTGCCACTGTCCAAAGTTAAGGATTATAACAGTTTAGATAATTTGGTCAGTGAAAGAATGTTGCCCTAGCCGCATATATGTGTTTCGATAAAAGTAGTGTGTATTTGAACTACACATTGACGTGAAGATTGTTAGATCTATTATGATGTTGTGGTGAAAAATATTGAAGTCTGATTATTGATTCATGTTTTGCTCATCAAGATGAGCAACTTTGCTTTGTGAATCATACCTATCCGAGGTCCGAAGTATGAGTTTGAGTAAGGTGCACTATAGTTGGTCATGAAGTGTTTGACAAAATATTGTCTCCTGATTCGAACAGTTGAAAGTAAGGTGTGACCAGCGGTGACTGTAGAAAACATAGACCAAGTTGAAAATGTAAAAAGGGATTTGGTTGGTGTTGTGGTATAGTGTTTGATGCTTGCACAGAGTTGACAGTAAAATTGTAGTGTCGATACAGTGTTGGACAAAAGTTGGTACAAGTGTGAGTCACTTGACAATTTTTTTGACAGATGTGAAATCAGCATTTTTGAATGGGAAGCTTGAAGAAGAGGTCTATATTGAGCAGCCAGATGGTTTCCAGCTTGGTGATGATCCCAACTTGGTTTGTAAGTTGAAAATATATGGCTTGAAATAGGCACCCCGAGCATGGTATGCAAGGCTAGACAACTATCTCACTCAACAAGGGTTTAAGAAAGATGATATCACATTTGGCAGCAGCAAAGATGAGTCGTGTAAATATTTAGCAAATAAGATGCAGAAAGAATTTGAAATGTCAATGATTGGTGAACTTTCGTATTTCCTCGGGTTGCAAGTTAATCAAAATAAGAGAGCATTAATTTTCTCTAAAGAAGTAGCCATTATCAAAGAGATGCCAGAGTCAAAGCAAACAGTGGCACTAGCACCCAGTTGGTCAAGAGTGCCAATTGGCACATGCAAGGCAGAGACGTTGATAGAATAGCACCCAGGTGGTGAAGCGCCAAGGAGGACAAGATGCCTATGCACCTAAGAAAGTCTTGCATTATTTGGGAAATGCGAGATATTGCCCGATGATTCCCTTGATCTCAACGAGGAGAATTGCTCCCTGGAATCACGTGAAGAATGTTCACCTAAGACATTGAGTAGCCCTGACATATGCCCTAGCAAGAAGCAGAATACCGAGTGTTGATGACTGCACGCAGATTGAGGTTCCAACGCTAGATGTAACGGTCCACTGTCAATACCTATGCAGGCGATGAAAACATTCATGGCAGCCGTTAGAAACCAGAGACATTGAGCTGCACAACTGATGCGAGGCAAAGTCGTCAGTTAGGAGGAGATGGCAGTCAAAAGGCTGAAGAAATTACGCGTAGGCTGCCTGGAGAGTCGATCACTTTTGTTTTGGGAGTAACTTTTGTGCAGCTGAAAGTTGAGTGTTGATCATACTATACTAAATAAGTAAAAGCAAGGTACAACAAGAATTCTAATATGATGAGCAGAGATTAGAGTTCTTATCCAAGAAGACTTTATGATAGAAAGAGTACCAGTGGAGGTGCATTCTATCTTGGAGACAGGTTGGTCGCGTGGAACAGTAAGAAACAAGAGTCAGTTTCCTTATCCATAGTAGAGGCAGAATATATTGCAGTGACAGCATGTTGTACGTAGGAGAAAGTTGTAGAAAGTGAGGTTAAGTTGGATTTTTATTCCAACAAATAGATTGTGGAGTGGTCACGTTTCCCAAGAATTGACTAGCTATCGGGATCACATTCTCAGGGGGAGCATTTGTGTATTTGTTTATCTTTTTGCTCATGTTTGTAATTTTTGCTAACTATAATAATTTGTGCCTGAGAATGTTGTGCATGGACTCAGGGGGAGTCTGTAGCAGCCCTTTGGTATTATTGTCAAAGGGGGAGAAGAATTACAGGAAATTGCACGTGTGTTGCCAACAATTCCAAAGGGGGAGATTGTTGAGCAAGGTGCAACAATAGTATTGTCATTGTTGTCAACACAGTCAGACAGATCGGTTGATGCAGTGGACAGGAGTTAAGAGGTTCTTCAAAGTATGCTAAAAATCAAAAGAAAATCACAAGGAAGAAAACTGTCGTGATATCGTGACATGTTGAGCAAGAAAGAAAAATTGTCGTGATATCGCGACATGTTGAGAAGAAAGAAAAACTGTCGCGATTTCGTGACATGTTGAAAAGAAAGAGGAAAAACTATCACGATTTTGTGACATGTTCGAAGAGAAAGCGCAAGCAAGAAAAACTATCACGATTTTGTGACATGTTCGAAGAGAAAGCGCAAGCAAGAAAAACTGTCACGATTTCATGACATGTTCGAAGAGAAAGCACAAGCAAGAAAAACTGTCATGATTTCGTGACATGTTCGAAGAGAAAGCGCAAGCAAGAAAAACTGTCACGATTTCGTGACATGTTCGAAGAGAAAGCGCAAGCAGGAAAAACTATCACGATTTCATGACATGTTGGAAGAGAAAAAGGCAAGTAGAAAAAGTGTCACGATTTCGTGACATGTTGGAAGAGAAAAAGGCAAGTAGAAAAAGTGTCACGATTTCGTGACATATTGCAAGAGAGATAGTATGGAAGAAAAAGTGTCACGATTTCGTGACATGTTGGAAGAGAAAAATGCAAGTAGAAAAAGTGTCGCGATTTCGTGACATATTGCAAGAGAGATTGTATGGAAGAAAAAGTGTCGCGATTTCATGACATATTGCAAGAGAGAGAGTCCGAAAGAAAAAGTGTCACGATTTCGTGACATATTGCAAGAGAGATTGTACGAAAGAAAAAGTGTCATGATTTCGTGACATATTGCAAGAGAGAGAGTCCGAGAGAAAAAGTGTCGTGATATCACGACATGTCGCATTTTGTGACCCAAAGGCAAGAGAAAGAGCAAAGGAGAAAAAGTGTCACGATATCGCGACATGTCGCATTTTCATGACTAAAGGAGGAGAGAGAAAGTAAGAAGGTAGAAGTGTCACGATATCGCGACAAAAGTAAAGAGGAAGAGTACGGAGGCGAAAGTGTCGTGATATCGTGACATGTTATATTTTGCGGTTCAAACCAAGTAAAGTAGCAAGGAGGCGAAAGTGTCACGATATCGTGACATGTGTTTTCATGGGTACAAGCCAAGAAAAGAAGCAAGGAGGCGAAAGTGTCGTGATATCGCGACATGTGTTTTCGTGGGCAAATTCGAGAAGAGGACAAAGAGGCAAAAATGTCGCATTTTTGCGACAAAGGAATAGAGAAAGTGTACGGAGGCGAAAGTGTGATGTGTGGAAATATTGTGCGATATCGCGACATGTTGTATTTTTGCGGTCCGATGCAAAGAGAAAGAGCAAGGAGAAAAAGTGTCACGATATCGCGACATGTAGCTTTTTCGCGGTCCGATGCAAAGAGAAAGAGAGAGAAAGAAAAAGTGTCGTGATATCGTGACATGTATTTTTGGGGGCCAAAGCAAGGAGAAAGAGAGAGAAAGTGAAAGTGTCACGATATCGTGACATGTTGTATTTTCGTGGTTGAGTTGAAGCCGACGAAGACCGATGATAGCTGACTAAAATTAGGGTTTACAGTTGTCATGAAAGCCGACTAAGATTAGGGTTTATAGCCGACTAAGATTAGGGTTTTCATCACAAGAATTTTGTTATAAAAGGAGGGCTGTTTGGAGATTTGATGATGTTGAGGAATGCGAGTCAAAGTGTGAAATGTGGCCGTAAGAGCGCAGAAAGCGCAGAAGCGGCGAGATGATGGTGAAGTGCGCAAAGTGAGTGAAGAGTCATATCAAATTATCCTAAGTGCGTCTGTGAGTGCGCAGAGAGAGCAAAGTGCGCAGAGAGCGAAGAGGTTGAACTTCAACCAAGTGCGGTTGTGATTGCATAGAGAAGGCAGAAGGCGAAGAGAGTGCAAAGGGCAAAGATGAACGCAAAGTGCAGCTATAAGGGAGCAGAGTGTGCGAAGTGATTACGCAGAGAAAGTAGAGTGCATAGAGAAAGCAAAGGTGAAGAAGACCAGTCAGGGTCTAGCAAAAGCAAAGGTATCTTACTATCAATCTTCTAGTTTCAGAATTGAAGTCCAAGTTGGTGCTTGGCATAAGGGGTTGGTGCTCCTTCCAGTTGGTGCTGGTAAATCAGGGGTTGGTGCTCCTTTTTGTTGGTGCAGATAAATCAGGGGTTGGTGCTCCTTCCAGTGGGTGCTGGTAAATTGTTTGTAAAGTTGTTTCTTTGCAAAGGCTGGATTTGGATGGTAGTCCAAGCAGTCATTCTTGAGGAGTAGCCAAATTGGTGAACCTCGTTAAATCTTGTGTTGTGTGATGTTCTCTTGTGATACTTGCTTTATCTGGTTTTAAGGTTTCATTATTTCAGTTTTAAGAGCTATAAATTTAAGTTTAAAGAACTACACTGATTCACCCCCCTTCTCAGTGCCATTGTAAGACTACTGGTACATTTATAAATAATAGATCAAGTTTGGGTCAATAGTTTAGAGTGTGATTTACGTTTCCCATTTTATTCAAGTGTGAATGTGTAATAAATGCACAATTTTCATGTAAATATGTAATGTGCAAGAAATGCACAAGTGTAATGTAAAGATGTAATGTGTAGGAAATGCACAAGTGTCATGTAAGTTAGAGTGCAAGTGTAGGTTGAGTAAATGTGCACAAGTATCTTGTATGTATGAGAACAAATATGTAATGTAAAGATGTGCACAAGTGTCCTAGATTAGGTGTGCAAGTAGAAGTGTAAGAGTTATGTAAAGGTGTGCAAGTATTATAGAGTCAAGTGAAGAACACAAGCTTATACTGATATGGGGGTGAACATTATAAGATCAATTTTTACTTTTATTTACCAAACAATATTATCCAATATATCAATGGCAATATCAATGATAGTAATCAAAGTAATACATAAATCATCACACACAATAGAGACACAAATTAAACGTGGTTCACCCAATGTGGGCTACATCCACGGAGAAAATATTTCACTAAAATTTTCTCAACAAATATCTTGGGAATCCTTCCCTATTACAATGTTTATGGACCTCTATCCAAAGGATATACCAATCCCCTAATCAGGTTTGTGGATATCTATCCATAGGAGAACTATTTTCCCTCTACTAGTTTGCAGATATTTATCCATAGGAGAACTCTTTCTCCTCTATGGATGATGATCTCCTAGAAGACTACTACCTCCACTTCAATGGCTTGTGGATATATATACACTAAATACTCTTGTCCTCACTTGGAAGACCTCTATCCTCACTACCCTAGCTAATGGATACCTATCCTTTGGAGACTAATATCTAATGCTCTGTCACCTCCAAAGCTTGCTCTCAGCTTTGCTCAATATCTATCTCAAATTTGCACTAAAAACTATCCTTCAGTCTAGCACAAATCTACTCACTCTCTATCTCAAATATACACTAAAAATTGTCCTTTGGTCTAGCACAAATTTGCTCAATATCTATCTCATATATGCATTAAAATATATCCTTTGGTCTAGCATATATATGCTCAATCTCTACAACGAATCCGCACTAAACACAGTCCTTCAGTCTAGCACAAATCACATCAATATCTATCTTAGATCTACACTAAACATAGTCCTTTAGTCTAGCACAAATCTGCTTAATCTCTATCTCAGATTGATGCAGGAGCATCCAGTGGCCTCTGATGCAGGAGCATCTAGTGGTAGTAGAGCCATTTTTGAAAAATTGGCTAAGGAGGGAAGACATCACGATTTCGTGACATGTCGCGAAATCGGGATAGAAGAAGAAGAAGGCAAGGAAAAAAAAAAGTGTCGCGATATCGCGACAGAAAAAGTGTCGCGATATCACGATACAAAGTGGAAAGAGGAGCCAACGGAGAAAATTGTCACGATATCATGACAAAATATGTGTCACGATATTGTGATGCAAGCGAAGAACGAAGCCAGTGGGGAGAAGTTGTCGCGATATCGCGACAGCAAATGTGTCGCGATATCGTGACACAAATGGAGCAAAGGAGTCAGCAAGGAGAAGCTATCACGATATCATGATAGGAAATGTGTCACGATATCGTGACACAAGTGAAGCAAAGAAGTGAGTGAGGAGAAGCTGTCGTGATATCACGATAAAAAATGTGTCGCGATATCGCGACACAAAATGGAGAAAGAAGCCAGCAGGGCCAACTATCATGATATCGTGATAGGTTCCATAGGAGAAGCAAGGGTGCCAAGGATGTCATGATTTCATGACCCAATCAGGCAAGAGGAGGCTATAAGCAAAGATGTCATGATTTCATGACATGTTGCGATTTCATGACCCAAAAGTAGGAGAGTACGGAAGGCAAAGATGTCACAATTTCACGACCTGAGGAAGAAAGAGAAAGCCGAAAGCTAAGATGTCGTAATTTTGTGACCCGAAGGTAGGATGAAGAGCGAAAGAGGAAGATGTCATGATTTCATGACATGTCACGATTTCGTGACCTACAAAAGAGAGAGAAGACATAGAGGAGAATATTTCATGATTTCGTGACATGTCGCAGTTTCATGACCCGCCAAGGAGAGAGAAAGCTAGGAGAAAGAAATGTCACGATTTCGTGACAGGTCATAGTTTCATGACCAGAAGGCAAAGAAGGAGCCAAGGAAGAAATATGTCATGATTTCGTGACATGCTGCTTCACGACTCAAAAGGGATCGGCGGTTACAGGGACCATTACAGAAGGGGGTCATTGAGTGACACGTGGCAGCACGAAACAACACATGGAACCAAGGTGCAGTGAAGGCAGGCGAAGACGAAGAGTCATGTGGGAAGACGAAAATGACCAGTCATGAAATGGAAATGAAGGGTCATGCAAAGTAATCTGGTAGTGAACAGGAGTCGGACGACAATTACAGGGGTCGTTGTAGAATGCAGTTATGGAACCGAATAGTCATGGCAGAAATGAAGGAGAAGCCACCAGCTGGAAGATGAAGAGGCATGCCAAAAATTATAAAAGGAGAAAGCAGAGACATGCAGAGGGGTTGGAAAATAGTTATAGGTAGGGGTTGCAGATTCGAATGCCAGAGGGTCATTCTGACCCTGCTGCGTTGTTTTTCTTCCAGAAGAGCTTAGGGTTCCTGGGTAGTGTAGATAGGCAGTTTGCACCAGGATCCATGGAGATTGAAGACTGCAAAATAGATGTGCCAAACATGAGGCAGTTTCAGACTGTGTTTAATTCCAAAGAAAGATCAGAGTTCCTGAGTAGTGTAGGCAGATTCGTCGAGTGTGAGGCAGTCTACACCAAGATCATGCATGTTGAGGGCTGCAGGGAGAGCGACGTGAATTTCTTCCAGATGCGAAAGGTTAAATGGCTATGACCATTGTTCTATAAATTTTATTGTAGACTGTAGAGGGTCGGGGCATCTATAAAAAAACCTAAAAATTGGAATAGGAGGGCATGGAGATCAGAGAATTACAATATAGAAATTATAGTGATTGAAAACTACGCCTACGGGCTAGTATTGTAAATGTAAATTAATGAAAAATGTGAAATTTAGATTGTGATTTTTTGTTCCCCATCAAGTGGTCTCTCCTTTCTTGGTTGCAAAAATGCGACATGTCATGAAATCGTGACATTCTCCTCCTTTGGCTTCTTCTTCGCCTTCTGGTCATGAAAATGCGACATGTTGTGAAATCGTGACATTTTTCTCCCTTGCGCATTTTCTCGTCCTTTGGTCATGATAACGTGACATGTCATGAAATCACGACATCTTCTCCTCCATGCTTTCTCTCTCCTATTTTGGTCGTGATATCATGACACTTTTTCTGTCACGATATCACGACAGCTTTCCTCCATTATCTTCTCTCTCCTTTCTCGGTCGTGATATCATGACACTTTTCCTATCACGATATCACGATAGTTTTTCTCCTCGCTACCTTTTCTCTTCTTTGGGTTGCGATAATGTGACATGTTGCGATATCACGACATCTTTTCTTCGTAGCTTCTCTCTCCTCCTTTGGTCACGATTTTGTGACATGTCATGATATCATGACATTTTCATTCTTTATCTTCTCTCCCTTCATTTGGGTCGCGATATCGTGACATGTCATGATATCGTGACATTTTCCTTCTTCACCTTCTCTTTCCTCTTTTGGTCACGATTTCGTGACATGTCATGAAATCGCGACATCTTCTTTCCTTAGCCAATTTTTTGAAAATGGATCTGCTGCTAGTGGATGCTCCTGCATCACAGATCTACACTAAAATTTGTCCTTTGGTCTAGCACAAATCTTCTTAATCTCTGTCTCAAATCTACACTAAACACAGTCCTTCGATCTAGTACAAATCAAATATTCTATATCTTCCCCAAACCATAACTCAAGGTTTGAACAAATCAATAAATCAACTTTGCTCTCAAGTATTCTCAAAGACTTGCCTCAAATCTGTCCACAAGTCCTCTCAAGAACTTTCTCAAAATGTTCTCAAGTATTCACAAATACTTACCTCAAATCTATCCAATAAGTCCTCTCTAGAACTTGTCTAATCTGCTCAACAAGTCTTCACCAAGACTTACCTCAAATATACTTGTAAGATTCCATAAAAGCTCACACAAATCTATCCTTAAGTCCCCTCTAGGACTTACTCAAATCTATACACAAGCTCTCTTAAAAGCTTTCTTAATTATGTCCTTAAGTCCCCTCTAGGACTTACTCAAAACAGTCCTCTAGCTTTCACAAAAGCTTATTTAAATCAATTGCAAAACTTGCATACATGACTCAAATTAATATTCTTAGAAAACATCTTCAATCACACAAACAAGTTTTACTCAAAATCTTGTTTAACCATAGGAACATATAGAGAATGGTAAGAGACTCAATATCTTTCACACTCATAAACCACTCTATCATTTTCAAACTCACTTTCAAATCAATTCAGAAATAAAGAATAATTTATTTCACAAATCTTGAACTATCACTCCAATGCTGTCAATCAATAATTATCAATAAAATTCACTCAACCATCCACTCAATGAAATACAACTTGCATACAAACCCTAACCAAGTGTTTCAAAAAATCTCACATAGCAATGATACTCATGTTCTTTCACAAACTCTAATCATGCACATGAAGGCTCACTCAAATATTTCCAACAATACTTATCAAACAATCCTTTTCACTCCAACCTTGCATTTCACAACATTTAATCCAACAATATTTCACTCATAAGGAATATGTGCCCATACCTTTTGTTTGATGGAGATATGTCTTCAAAACCTGTCTTAACCACAATCAAATCTTCTTTGCCAATTTTAAGGTTAGGTAACAACATATTTTTCACAATATCCTTGGAGATATGTTCCCAATAATTATTTTACCATACAAAAATAACAAGTCTCAAATACACCTTATAATATCCAAACTTTCAAAATATAAGTCAACAATTTTATTCAAGGAAAACAAAAAAAATAATCTCCTATCTGCACCTTATTTCTCATCTCAAAATAATTAATACAATATAGCTTTATCTCAAAATGTAAAATATAATTTCCCTTGCATACCTTATCACTCCTATTTTATAGAATAAATTCTAACCACAAAAATTAAAATAAAATATTTTAATTTTCTTACACCTTATATCTCCCCTAACAAACTCACAAGCTATCCTTTCAAATTTCATGCAACCCTTTAATGCAAATTTTCGTATATCAAAACCTTTGAAAAATCAAATCATAAATTGCATACCTTTTAATTTAACTCTGCCCAAAAATGTTTCCAGTGAAATTTGAACTCACAACCTTGCCTCCTCAACACCCTAGCCCAAATCTAGGCCACCAGTTGGGCTATGCACCCACACAAAAATCAAGAGTGCATGAGTTTCCTTTTACTTTATCTCCTTTGTCCTTTAGCACAAAATAAAACACGATTTCCCTTGCAAAACACAATGACGTGAATCAAACCCACGTCCTTGCCCTCACAATGCTCTAGCTTGGCCTCAAATGCCACCTGTGCTAACGACGATGGTGGAACTTCTTCCCCACACACTTGCACATAGATTTTTGTTTTTTCATTCAATCTTGAATGCCAAAACTTCCTTCTATCATAGCTAGGTAGCACACAAAGTCCTTCTCAAAGAATAGGATAGCATTCAAAAATTATATTGTTGGGGAAGAGAAATAATGAAGATTTTTTCCCTTATAAATATGTTTGCTTTTCATCCTTACAATTCGGCTGAATATTCAAATTTTGAAATTCAAATTTAATTTTAAATATTAATTTAAAACCTTTGAAACCCAATATTTATTTAAATTAAAATTTTAACCATAGGTTAAAATATTTTAATTTAAATAAATTAAATTAAAACTTCTGTGAGCTACATAATGGGTCTTTTCAAGGATATATTATTTTTAATAAATCCTTGGACCTTGTTTTCTTCACCTTATCATTTTGCTCAAAAATATTATAATATTATTATTTTAATTTAAACTTGCTTCTCCTTCCTTGGGTCTTCAACCTTTTAGGCCTTTTAGGCATATAATATTTAAAAATAAATATTATATCCTATTCCTTTTAAAACCTTTCTTGCCTTTGGAAAAACTACCTGATGACATTAATGATGATGAAACTGAAACAACAATCTCTTGACATCAATGACAATAAAACTACTCAAAATGTCCAACAATATCCCCCTTTATCATTTATGGCAACCCTTTTTTTTAACCATTCCTTTTTCCTTTTTCAAAAGTTGCTCCCCCTAAGAAAATACTTCCTCTGACTGAATGCTCTTCCCCTAACTCAAATCTCTCCCCCTTTGTCATCAATGGCAAAGGGCCACCTATGGGTATTGGGACTAAAGATAAGACTCTTAGCTCAACCCCTCCCCCACCTCCTCTCTTGAGGTGGTTAATTTTGGGGTGGGAGTATCTCTACTCCCAACATACATTTCTCTTTATATTTGTCCACCTTATTTCTCAACTGATCCTTCTGATTCCTCTGAATATTCCTGTTGCTACTTGTCTTTGGAAATTCTGCTCTACACCACTTAGCCATATGCCCAATATTATTGCACTTATAACACTTAATTTTTGTATTCCTTTAAGGTGCAAATATCTTGTAGTTCCTCCTGGTGAAGCTATATCCATTCCTATCATGAACCCTACAATTTACTGCCTTATGACCAAATTGATTACAAGAGTGATAATACCTTTGAAAGAGATGCCAACTTCTGAAATTTCTATTTGTGAAACCATGTCCCTGTCTTTCATGTGTCCTGCACTGCATAGATTTGTGTCCAAACCTATGACATGAGAAGCAACATCCATTGAAGAAATCCTACCTTGATCCCATTGGTCTCTTAGTATCTTCTTCCCTGTGATGTTTCCTATTCCATTTGTTCCTTATTTGTGCATTGTTCCTTTCCTTATTGAATTTTCTATTTTTCAAATTATCCTTAGAAGTCTTACTCTTCCATACACTTTCTTATTTTGAAGCTTCTTCTTCTTTTGAGATTGAATCCTCTCCTTGTCTTCTATGTTCTTGTTCAAAACCAAGTCATGTTTTGTTTGATGAAGACCTTTGTACCTTGATAATATTATCCAAGTTCTTTGAGCTTCTCCCAAACCTGTGTAGCTTTTATTTAGACTCTTTACTTCCTTCCTTAGTGAAGCTACTTCATGCTCTAACCTTTTACATTCTAAATTCTTTACCTCTAACTTCTTTTTAAATCTCCTTATCTTAGCTATTGAGTTGGTTAGATTTTCCATAAGCTTTCCTTTCTCTTCATAACATTATTGAAATTGAAGCTTGAGTTTTGAGTTCTACTTTCTTACCTTATTTAATGCATTAAGAGCAGAAATAAGCTCACCCTCAAGATCAACTTCTCCTTCCTCTTCATTTTTTTATTCTTCCTCTACCCTTTTATCATCAAGATCATCTTCATTCTTTTTTTATTTATTTCCACTAGAAGCACTTCCTTCTTATTCTATTTCCATAAGAAGACTTTCTTCTTTTGGTCCTTCAAGAGCATCTTTATATTCATATTCACTAAAATTGAATCCATTCCTTGTGCATTGATCTTCAAGATGACCAAAGTTACCACACCTAAAATACTTGGGAATTATTGGTGCCCTTTCCCTAACATATTATTTTCTACTGTCATAAATGAGGACCTATCATCACTATCACTTGAACTCTTGCTTGCCTATCTGCATAAAAAATCTTCTTATACCTTTGGAAAAACTTCTTTTCATGCTTGTTTTGTCCATACCTATTTTTATTTTGGTACCTAAATTTTTCTGCTTCCCTATTCTTATGATGTTGTTTCTCATCACCACTATTATTTCTAGATTTTGTACAATCATATGCATAGCGATCATATTTACCACATTTGAAATACTTAACTAATTTCATACCTTTGTGCTTTCTTGTATCCTTTTTCCTTCTGCCATAGTTTGCTTCTTCATCACTAGATGACTCATTACTTGAATCCAAATTCTTACCCTTTATTTTATTTGTAATTTTTAAGGTTGCTTTTTTCTAAGGAGTAGACTCCTCTTTTATTATGATCTCAAAAGTGGTGAGAGTTCCATGTAGCTCATACCTCGTCAAAGTTTCAATATATCTTGTTTCTTCTATGGCTGAAACCTTTTCACTATACCTCTTAGGAAGTGACCTTAAAATATTTTGACAAACATATGATTCTTCCACTTTAAATCCAAGTACTTGTATGGAGTTAACAAATTCATCCACACGAAGTAAGTATGTATCAATGTCTTCCTGATCCTTCATATTTAAGTCTTCAAATATTTTCTTGTGATTTTGCAATTTTTCCATCTTGACATTTTTGTCTCCCTCATATGTTTTCTACAAATTTTCCCAAATATCTTTTGATAATTTGTAATGCATAAATTTTACAAACTTTGATTCATGTAAACCACTTAAGATTCAATTTATTGTCTTTGAATTATTTAGTTGTAAAAGCTTACCATATTTATCTGTAGGTGGAGTAGCTGGTGGTGTGTACCCATCCTCAACTGCTTGCCATATATCATTTCCTTGTACTATTAGGTAAATATTCATTCTTATACTCCAAAATACATAATTGTTCTCATCGAACAATGGTGCTTTATTACCTGAATATCACCTCTAAAAATCCATCTATGTTCTTGTAAGCTTTTCCTTTAAGCTATTAAAATATTCTGAAGGAACCTGCTCTGATATGAATTGAAGAACATAAGGTTATACTGAGAGAGGGGGTGAACAATATAAGACCACTTTTTACTTTTATTTTTCAAACAATATTATCCAATATATCAATTGTAATATCAAAAATGGTAATAAAATCAATGCACAAATCATCACACACAATAGAGACACTAATTTAACGTGGTTCACCCAATGTGGGCTACATCCATAGATAAAATCTTTCACTAAAATTTTCTCAACAAATCCCTTGGGAATCCTTCCCTATTACAATTTTTACAGACCTCTATCCAAAGGAGATACCAATCCCCTAATCAAGTTTGTGGATATCTATCCATATGAGAACTCTTTCCCCTCTTCTGGTTTGTGGATCTCTATCCACAAGAGAACTTCTTCTCCTGTGCTCTGGTTGATGATATCCTAGAATACTACTATTTCCACTGCACTGGCTTGTGGATATCTCTCTGAAAAGGATTGAAAATCCAACTAAGTGTTCTATTATTTACAATTCAATATATAGGCACTAATGGCCCAAAATACATAACCAACCCATGAAATCATGGATTTGATCCAATATGCTTAACCAAAAGCTACAAAGGTGCAAAGGAGAATGCACGTAAACTTCTAAGTTAAGAGAAAGGAATATTGCTAACTAGAAGATCCATTTTAGCTATCTTGAAGTACACACTTCCTACTTTGAGTTCACACTTACTAACTAACACTCTAAATGACAACTAGAAGACAACTAGTGCCCACAAGTGCATGTGAGAAGGAGACTCACTTACAATATTAATTTGCTAGAAATAAACTATGCAAACCTAGCTAGGAACTACTAGAGGGGTCATATGAAAGATCTAACATCAATCCTCATCATGCCTCCCCACAATAGAAGCATTGGACTCCAATGCTTTCAAAAGAATAGGAAAGTCACGGGACATCTGATGAAAAGAAATCCAACGAGCCTGATGCGGCAGCTGTCCTCGTCGAGCCACAAGATATGAGGTGGTAGACCCCTAGCGAGTCTGTCGAGTCTTCGTGTCATAGACCTGATCTGCATCCAATGGTAACTGAGCTTCAGGAACCACGTCCACAGGATGACTGATAGCTGGTGCAGTCTCCAATGTAGAGTCAAAGTACAACTTCAAAAGATCTACATTGACGACGTCATGAATTCCCAAGTGTGCGGGAAGATCAAGGTGGAAAGCATTCTCGGACACCTGCTGAAGAATAGTATAAGGCCCATAGCGAATTGGTTTGATTTTTCTATGAGTCTTATCAATGAAACGCCGCTTGTCAAGATGCAACCAAACTTTATCACCAACCTGAAATGGATGAGGAATTCGATGTCGATCCATGGCCTTTTTTTGCTGTTGCTGTGTCTTTTGCAAAATCTCAACCACCTTTGATTGAAGATTGTGCAAGTGTTGAACAAATGAGTGTGCCTTGTCTTGCTCCTTCTGAAGATGTGAAGTGACAGGAGAAGGCAAAGACAAAGGTAACTCATAAGGTGCCAAGGGCTGAAATCCCATACAAACTTCAAAGGGTGAATGACCCGTAGAAGAATGTAGGGCCCTATTATAGGCATGTTCAATATGCGTGAGACTCAAGTCCCACTTTGTTGGTGAAGCATGATGATAGATTCACAAACTTTGCACAAGTGTACAGTTTACCACTTCAGTCCGCCCATCGGACTGCGGATGATAGGCGATAGAAAAGTTAAGGGAAACTCCCAAAATCTTCCACAAAGAATGCCAAAAGTGACCCACAAAGCGTGAATCACGATCCGAGATAATGCTGGTAGGTAGACCAAAGGAACGCCAAATGCTATCAAAGAAAAATTGAGCTAAGTCTGATGCAGAACTTGTCTTGCGGCATGGAATAAACTTAGCCATTTTTCTGAATCTGTCAACCACCACGAACACACAATCATGTTGGCGCACGGTCATAGGAAAACCACTAACCAAATCCATGGAAATGCTTTCCCAAGGATGGGAAGGAATGGGCAAAGGCATGCCTAAGCCAAACTTCCTATTAGCTGGTTTTGAGCGACAACAAACTGCACACTGTTTGAGAAATCTCAACACATCCCTCTACATTTTAGGCCAATAGAAAAATCGTTGCAAATGATGAAGTGTTTTATGCTTCCCAAAGTGACCACCATAAAGTGTAGAATGAGCTTCCTTAAGAAGTGACACTCTAGGCTCACAAGGAACACAAACCTTGTCCAATTTGTAAAGAAGTCCTTCTTTGATGTAGAAATCTTGGAAAGGACGCAAATTGGAAGAAGAAGGCTTACTCACTTGCTCAAATATTTTTCCAAAATCAGGATCCTGAGAATACTGATTAGGCCAAGTCTGAAATCCCAAGTGCGAAGTGGACATAACTATTAAGGCAAGAGCGGCTGGAGGCCTACTCAAACAATCAGCAACAATATTACTCTTCCCCTTTTTGTACTTGATCACCAAGTGAAATTGTTGGAGGTAAGAGGCCCACTTCATATGTCTTGATTCTTCAATTTTACTTTGAGATTGTAAAAACTTGAGAGGCATATGATCAGTGTGTACTACTGTATCTTTTCCCAAAATATAGTGTCTCCAATACTTAATAGCTTGAACTAAAGCATACAACTCCTTGTCATATGTAGAATAGTTCAACTTAGCAGCAGAAAAAGTTTCTGAATGATAAGCAATCGGATGACCATTCTGTTTGAGCACAACTCCTAAGGCAACTTTAGAGGCATCTGTTTCAATCTCAAAAGGTTGAGAAAGGTCGGTAAAGTTAACACAGGGTGCTGTACACAGTTTCTTTTTGAGTTTCTCAAAGGCAACTTCTTGGCTTTTCTCCCAATGAAATGGAGTTTTGGACTTAGTGAGATAATGCAATGGAGCTGCAAGGGTGGAATATTGAGGAATGAACTTGCGATAAAAATTTGCAAGTCCTAGGAAACTCCTTAACTCAGTGAGAGTTGTAGGAGGGGACCACTTAAGTAAAACATCAACTTTTATGGGATCTACCTGAATTCCACTCTCACTAATCACATAGCCAAGGTAAGAAACTCAAGTATTGCCAAAAGAACACTTGGAAGAATTGGCATATAATTGATTCTTCGCAAGAAGATCAAGGGTTTTCTGGATATGCCTAAGGTGTTCCTCCCAAGTTTTTGAGAAAATCAATATATCATCAAGATATATTATGACAAATTTGTCAAGGACTTCACGAAATACATCATTCATCAACCTCATGAAGGTTGCAGGAGCATTAGTAAGACCGAAGGGCATGACCAACCATTCAAAGAGGCCCATCTTCGTCTTGAAAGTTGTCTTCCATGTATCCTCAGCTTGGATACGCACTTGATGATATCCACTTTTGAGATCTATTTTTGAAAAGAACTTAGCTCCTTGAAGCTGATCTAATAAATCATCAATGCGGGGTAAGGGATATCTATTCTTCACAGAAATTCTGTTCAAAGCACGAAAATCAATGCATAATCTCCAAGTGCCATATTTTTTAAGAACTAACAAAATAGGTGAGGCACAAGCAGAAGTACTTTCCTTAATGAAACCCTTAGACAACAAATCTTCTATTTGCCTTTTTATTTCTTCATTTTGCAAAATAGATTGTCTATACATGGGAGCATTAGGAAGAGAAGAACCTGGAATTATTTCAATGCTGTGATTAATTGTGCGAATTGGAGGAAGAGACTTTGGCTCCTAAAATATGTGTGAATAACTTTGCAATATTTTATCCATTGAAGAGTGTTGCTTTGTAATGGATGTAGATGTAGAAGTGTTTTGAGAGCGAATGAAAATGAGAGCAACATCACCACCTTTCTTAATTACTCTTTTCGTTTGCTTGGAACTTAGAATGATATTAGGAGTGTTGGTGCTTTTAATGAGAAAGACCTTACCATATTTTTGAAGTGTGTAGGTTCTTTTGAAAGCATCATAAACAGCTCTCCTATCATACTAAAAAGGTTGTCCAAGCAAAATCCCACAACAATCCATAGGAGTCACATCACAAGTGACTTGATCTATGAAATGTGGGCCAAGTGCAAATTTTAAAGTGCAAGTGTGGGTGATTTCTGAGCCTCTTCCACTATCCTTCCAACCCAAAGAATAAGGTTGAGGATGAGGCTCCATAGGTAACTTCAAACGCTCGACAATGGACCTCGCAATTAGATTTTTCTGCGAGCCATTATCCACTATACAATCAGTTGCAAAATTATGAAGTAAGTGGGCTCGAGTGATGAACAAAGCATCACGAGCCCCTTCTGAAGAACTTACATTTACTAAGGTAACTTCATTAAGCTTACCTCGTAATTCCGTATATACTCTACTCTCTCCTACAGACTCAAGGGGACCCTTGGAAGCATCCTCCTCTTGAGTAGTAATTACTAAACTCTTCTTTTTGAGCTTAAAGCAATCAGCTTTCTCATGCCCTTTCTTCTTACAATAATTGCAAAATTTCTTAGAAGAAGAAGAAGAAGATTTAGAAGAAGAAGAAGAAGGAGTAGAAGTGAAAGGGGAAGGAGAAGAAGGAGATGGAGAAGACACATTCTTCTTTTGAGCAAAATTCTTCTTTTGTGAGAAAGAATTATTCCCTTTTGATGAGTTTGCAACCACTTGAGTAACAGGTGTGCGGAATGCCTGCGATTGCGCCTTAAACTTGTCCTCCGCAAGCTGCGCCTGGTTGAAAACTTGATCCAACGTTTCCATAGAAACAAACATTAGTTCCCTATACAAATTCTCTAACAAGCCACTTTGAAATTTGAGAATCAAACCTGGAATATCATCCTCCACATTCACAAGTATTCTGAACCTGTTAAACTGGAAAATATATTCTTGTACAGACATATTAGTACCTTGGCGAAAACGAAACCATTTAATAACCAATTCCCTAGAATAATTTGAAGGATAGAAATTGGTCTTAAGACATTGTACAAGCTCATCCCATGTAGTGAGTTCTTGTCCTCGTTTTCGTTCCACAAGTACTTTGGCTAAGCCAGAAAGTTTTAGCTTAGCATAAGGCACTATATCATCTTCTGCAAGTTGAGAGAAAGAAAACCAAGAACTCATGTCAAGAATCCAACTATTCAAGACATCAGGGTTCCTGGATCCATCATACAATGGAACTTCACAACGAACTCTCAGACGAGAATCATGAGCAGAAGTTGAAGCATTATGCAAAGAAATGTCATTTACCTTCATGGCAAGATTGCCAAGAACTTCTGCCATGGTAGTGTCATTAGCCTTATCTGCCAAAGCATTTACAACATGGGCCAATTCTGCCACTTGGGCAGCCAAGTCAGAAGCCATGTGTTCCCGGGTATAAGCCAAGAGTAAAGATAAGAAAGCACTAAATCAAGGAAATACAATGCAAATTTCCTTGTTACAATGGAGTGCTGCTTAACTGAAAAATTTACTCCTAAGGCTATAAATTTTGAAAAAAATTTAAACTAATATAAGGTGCAAATTAACATTTATTAATTTAAAAATAACTTAATTAAAAAAATTAAATTTCAATTAATCAAAGATTAATGAATTTTAATTAAGTTATTAAAAATTAAATTAATAAAATAAAATTTTTAATATGCAACCTTAAATAGTAAAAAAAAATTTAAAATTTTACAATAAAATTTACCCTTGAATCTGCTGTTGCAACTGAACATAAACTGCACTGTGCATGAAAATTTTGCATGCACCTAAATCGTCCACTACATGCTTCTCGAGGCACAAATTTTAGTGCCTTTCCTCATATCGGGCATGCAAAAGTTGTCTGCTATCGAGCCCTGTCAAGCTAGCCGTCGTTCAGGTCCGTGACAGCAGTGCTGTCACTCCTGACAGTCAGGTCAGGCCGCTCAGACCCTGGTAGCGAACAGCGCTGGCAGCAAGGCTGCAGCGCCTGGCCAGCACTGTCACGCCTGACAGGCGTGTCAAGCGGTAGACCTACCGCTGCCAATGGACAGCGCGGGTGGAAGGCCGATGCACTCGTCGGTCTGTGACGACAGTCAGTCGTAGTGCTCGACCGACGCTGTCACGCCTGACAGAAATGTCAGGCGGTAGCCTGACGCTGTCAACTGACGCACGGGCTATAAGCCGAAGCACTGTCGCTGGACAGCCACGACCGCAGCCTGACGCTATCGTGCCAGACAGCACCGAAAAAGATAGCCAAAGGTCGTCGGCTGTCGGCCGCCCCATGCCGCAAATGTGCACGTCGGGTGCTGTTGCAACTTGCTGGTCGGCCGCCTGTCGAACGCAGCCGAGGTCTGCCGAGGCTGTCGAATGCAGCCGAGGCCTGGCCGAAGCTGCAAATTTTAAAATAAATTGCTTTTTTTTTTTTTTTACAATATATTCAGCAGCAAGATAATATATTATTAAAATAATATATTGACAAAATTTTAAAGCTTTTCTAACACAAAATGAAAAAAAATTATAAATTAACCAGGGGGGTTAATCCTAAAATTTTAAAAGCTTAATTTGTAAAAATGTGAGCAACCAGCTCCCACCAGTAGCTCTCCTTTCAAGATCCGGTCGACACACGACCAGCGTTTGAAAGGCACCCAGATCTAAGTCGACACACGACCTAGCTTTGATGACCTCCTGGAGCTCTTCAGTACTCAAAAATGGGGGGGGCAGTAGGGTCAAATGGCTCCCTAATCCTAATTGGACCGTAGCTACGATCCAATCCCTTCCATGGATCAGTATATGAAGAACTCTAGGGCAAAATTTTCCTATACCTCTTGAGCATAAGCAAAAAGTTGGAACGAGGGGTTTGTCGACGAAGGAACTTCCTTCTCCGAATGGTTTTCAAGCTCCCTTTGGGCTTAAACCGAGTCCTCAATGAGAAAATATTTCTCATAATAATTCTATCTCCTATCCTCTCACCTCACAAGCCCTAGTGCAAACATGAACTAGGCTCTGATACCAATGAAAAGGATTGAAAATCCAACTAAGTGTTCTATTATTTACAATTCAATATATAGGCACTAATGGCCCAAAATACATAACCAACCCATGAAATCATGGATTTGATCCAATATGCTTAACCAAAAGCTACAAAGGTGCAAAGGAGAATGCACGTAAACTTCTAAGTTAAGAGAAAGGAATATTGCTAACTAGAAGATCCATTTTAGCTATCTTGAAGTACACACTTCCTACTTTGAGTTCACACTTACTAACTAACACTCTAAATGACAACTAGAAGACAACTAGTGCCCACAAGTGCATGTGAGAAGGAGACTCACTTACAATATGAATTTGCTAGAAATAAACTATGCAAACCTAGCTAGGAACTACTAGAGGGGTCATATGAAAGATCTAACATCAATCCTCATCACTCTCCACTGAAGACTTCTATCCTCACTCAAAAGACCTCTGTCCTCACTACCTTGGTTAATATATCCTATCCACTGGAGACTACTAACCTCTACTCTATCAACTCAAAATATTACTCTTAGATCTGCTCAATCTCTATCTCATATCTACACTAAACACTATCCTTCGATCTAGCACAAATATACTCAATATCTATCTCAAATTTACACTAAACACTATCCTTTAGTCTAACACAAATCTTCTCAATATTTGTCTCAAATCTACACTAAAATTTGTCCTTCATTCTAGCACAAATTTGATCAATATCTGTCTCAAATATATACTAAACATAGTCTTTCATTCTAGCACAAATCTACTCAATATTTATCATAGATCTACACTAAACACAGTCCTTTGATATAGCATAAATTTTCTCAATATCTATCTCATATATGCACTAAACTCTATCCTTCGGTCTAGCACAAATCTTCTCAATCTCTATCTCAAATCTACACTAAACACAATTCTTCAGTCTAGCACAAATAAAATCTACTAGATCTTCCCCAAACCTTAACTCAAAATTTGAATAAATCAATAAATTAAATCTGCTCTAAAGTCTTCTCAAATATTTGCCTCAAATCTATCCACAAGTCCTCTCAATAACTTGCTCAAACTGTTCTCAAGTCTTCACCAAGACTTGCCTCAAATTTTTCCAACAAGTCCTCTATAGAACTTGTTCAATCTTCTCAACAATTATTCACCAAAACTTGCCTCAAATATGCTTGTAATCTTCCATAAAAGCTCACACAAATCTATCCTTAAGTCCCCTCTAGGAATTACTCAAATCTGCACACAAGCTCTCACAAAAGCTTGCTTAATTATGTCCTTAAGTCCCCTCTAGGACTTACTCAAATCTGCACACAAGCTCTCACAAAAGCTTACTTAATTTTGTCCTTAAGTCCCCTCTAGGACTTACTCAAAACAATCCTCTAGCTTTCACAAAAGATTATTCAAATCAATTGCAAAACTTGCATACACAACTTAACTTAATATTTTTAGAAAACCTCTTCCATCACACAAACAAGTTTCACTCAGAATATTTTTTAGCCATAGGAACATATAAAGAATGGTAAGAGACTCAATATGTTTCACACTCACAAATCACTCTATCACTTTCAAATCAATTCAAAAATAAAGAATAATTTTTTTCACAAATCTTAAACTATCACTTGAATGCTCTCAATCAATAATGATCAATCAACTTCACTCAACCATCCACTCAATGAAACACAACTTGCATAAAAACCCTAACCAAGTGTTTTACTATACTTCCAACAACTCACACTATAAACCTTGACTCAATATGATTCCAATTTTCACATAACAATGATACTCATTTTCTTTCACAAACCCTAGTTCAATATAGTTCTCAACTTCACATAACAATGATACTCATGATCTTTCACAAACCCTATTCATGCACATGCAGGCTCACTCAATTATTTCCTACAATGCTTGTCAAACAATATCATATAATAATGATATGTTCTTTCACAAACCCTAATCATGAACATGAAGGCTCACTCAAACATTTTCAACAATGATTATCAAACAATCCTTTTCACTTCAACCTTGCATTTCACAACATTCAATCCAAAAATATTTCACTCATAAGGAAGATGTGCCCATACCTTTTGTTTGATGGAGATATATCTTCAAAATTTGTCTTAACCACAATCAAATCTTCTTTGCCAATTTTAAGGTTAGGTAACAACAATATTTCTCAAAATCTTCTTGCAAATATTTTTCCAATAATTATTTTACCATACAAAAGTAACAAGTCTCAAATACACCTTATAATCTCCAAACTTTCAAAATATAAGTAAAAAATTTTACTAAAGGAAAAAAAACACAATAATCTCCTTTATGCACCTTATTTCTCCTCTCAAAATAATTAACACAATATAGCTTTATCTCAAAATGTAAAATATAATTTCCCTTGCATACCTTATCACTCCTATTTTATAGAATAAATTCTAACCACCAAAATTAAAATAAAATATTTTAATTTTCTTACACCTTAATCTCCCCTAACAAACTCACAAGATATCTTTTCAAATTTCATGCAATTTTGTAATGCAAATTTTCATATATCAGAACCTTTGAAAAATCAAATCATAAATTGCATACCTTTTAATTTAACTTTACCTAAAAATGTTTCCAATGAAATTAAAACTCACAACCTTGCTTCCTCAACACCCTAACCCAACACTAGGCCACCGATTGGGCTATGCACCAACACGAAAATCAAGAGCATCATGATTTTCATTTTACTTTATCTCCTATATCCTTTAGCACAAAATAAAACACGATTTCCATTGCAAAGCACAACAGCGTGAATGGAACCCACATCCTTGCCCTCACATCGCTCTAGCTTGGCCTCAACTACCACTTGCACTAATGATGACGATGGAACTTTTTTCCCACATGCTTGCACATAGAATTTTGTCTTTTCCTTCAATATTGAATGCGAAAACTTCCTTCTATCATAGCAAGGCAGCGCACGAAGTCCTTCTCAAAGCATAGCATAGCATTCAAAAATTATATTGTCGGGGAGGAGAAATAATGAAGATTTTTTCCCTTATAAATATGTTTGCTTTTTGTCCTTACATGTTGGTTCAATATTCGAATTTAATATTAAATATTAATTTAAAACCTTTGAAACCCAATATTTATTTAAATTAAAATTTTAACCATAGGTTAAAATATTTTAATTTAAATAAATTAAATTAAATCTTTTGTGGGTTGCATAATGGGTCTTTTCAAGGATAGATTATTTTTAATAAATCCTTGGACCTTGTTTTCTTCACCTTATCATTTTGCTCTAAAATATTATAATATTATTATTTTAATTTAAACTTGCTTCTCCTTCCTCAGGTTTTCAACCTTGTAGGACTTTTTGGAATATAATATTTAAAAATAAATATTATATCCTATTACTTTTAAAACCTTTATTGCCTTTGGAAAAATCTCCTAAAGAAATTAATGACGATGAAACTGAAACAACAATATCTTGACATCAATGACAACAAAACTACTCAAAATGTCCAACGTCAAGTGTTCGTCAAGTATGCAAGTGACAAGTAGATAATCCAAGAGTCATGAGACTTGGAATATGGAGAGCAATAGTCAAGTACTTAAAGATTCACATTACTATTTCTATATTATGGAGACAATGCTCCATAGGAAATTAAGGTAGTTCATTCAGGTATCAATTATTGTGATTTGAAGTTGTAATAGAAAAGGAGCAATAAAGCTTGTATACAATTTGAGAAATTAATATTGTAAGTTGTTCTTCATGCATAGTACATGAATGATTCAGGCTATTTACATTCATATTTCAGCATATAAATGAATGTTATTTGATTTATTATAAGCCTTGATATACATATTAATTTTCTCATATTATTATCTTGATCTTTATTATATTGTGGCTATTTTATATTGGGACCTATGTGAGATAACCTATGATATTTTGTGGTAGTATAAGGCTTCAAAAACCAATAGTCCATTCTACGTCTTTCCTGAGATCATTTGGAATGATAAGGGAGGTAATAAAATGGATATTGCATCTGATGCCCAAAATTTTTATATCCACATCTTGTATGATGGATATACACTCAAAAGATAGACCACTTTGGTAACATTGATTCGAAGCTTAGAATTTTGACTATTTTTTAACTTAGAATTTTGAGTTAAGGAAGATCAAGAAAGAATGCAATTAAAAAATAATAGAGTATAACAAATCAAAACATAAGAGTATATAAGCAAAATAGCATAATGATTTTATTACTTAGAAAATAAAGTACAATGCAAGAAATCGCTAAGAAGAGACATAAGGCTATAAAATTGCATCTATCATTCATGCTTTTTATATTTAGTGGTGCATATTTATTTATACAAGAATTGGTGTGTTGGACATTCATCATATTCAATATGGAAAGTCATCCATATGGAAATGTGTTGGTCCACCTTTTGTGAGTTAAAAAATCACCCATATGGAAATGTGGTGATTCACCTTCCATGAGTTTTAAGGCACATTTCATTAAAAATTATATACATATGACTCCTAATTTTATGTTTTTTCTTCTACTCATATTTCAACATGGCTAAAGATACATTTTGGCTATAAAAATCTAAAAATAAAAAATTATATTTTTAGCAACAATTTTGTTTTGAACTTTTTAGGCTTTTAGATAATTTTCCATGCATTTGGTCTAGGAAGGTACATATTTCCTATTAAATTTTTAGATATTCCTCTAAGGTTTTTGACACATTTTGAAAAAATCAAAATTAAGTCTTCAGCACAAAGTTATGCCCAAAACAATGTGATTATGATATAAAGAATAGGTTTTTGATCATTTTTTACCATTAATCCATGTCACAAAAAAATCACATGCTTAGATTAAAATAGGGTTAAGTTAGTTAAAAATGTTATGGTCTTGTAGTCTTGTTATTCTACTTTAACACATGTCTCAAGGCCCGTTTCTCAAATATTTATACCTTATTATTGTGCAATCTTCCTTTACTACATTTCCCTCTTATGCTATTGTTGACATAAGATGGTAATGGTTGAGCTAGTCCATCCATTAGGGTATTCGAAGCTATATTTTTCATCAATGTTTTTTATCATTTCTTCAAGTTACTCTCATTGCTAACTCAAAATATTTTTAATTCTCTATCACAATACTTCCTTAAATCATATCTTTTGTAGCTATGTCCCCTATAACTTTTGCAATCTCCCTTGTCCTTAGCCCTATTGTTGTTCTAGATCTAATTATTATGCATTAACAATGCTATTTAAAATGACACAATAGACAAGGTTGAGGTAGAAATTAGAGGTAATATTGTAAGGTATGCCAAAAATGGACTCTATTCTCTAAAAAATATCCAATAAGTTAAAGCTTAAAATGCCTTACATTTGTCAAATTCTATTTTAAGTACCATAAAATAATGACTAAGAATATTATATTTCTTTTTCTTTCTTGTGGGGGATACTTATTGACCATGAATGTTACCTAAGGGTGAGAGCAAATTAGAAAAATAGGGATTGGGTGGTAGTATTGGTAAGGGCTTGGATAGAGGTTATATTGCATGTATCTTCTATACTATGGAAGTTGTGGAGGTTGTTCTCTAGTACAATACTAGGATAGTATGTAGATAGATTTGCTACTCACACTCATGGAATTTTAATTTTTCTTGTCAAGGTTTATTTTATTATCATTATTCCATGTCAATCAAGTTTTCATTTTTGAATCTTAACTTTGTATCTTTCCTCAAAAAAATAGAGGTTTAGTAGGGTTGGGTATCTTGGCACAAAAATGATAATGAGAAATTCTCAAGCTTCAAAGTTGACTCTCATGCTTATATTCAAATGGACCTTTCCTAATATTTATCCAAGTCCATCATCATTTTGAGTCAATAGTTTTTTTGTGTGTTTAGAAAGTGGTCTACCTCAATAAGTCAAATGATTTTTTTTACTAAAAAGAGAAAGACCACCTAATTAAAAATTGTTATAAAAGGCTTAATCATCTCTAAAGTAGACACAATAGTTCATTACATAAAATATTATTCACAACACATGGCTTCTTTTGATATGTGTTCAAATTCATGAGCACCATAGATTACACTTGTGAACAATCTTGGTCCTTCTAAGGATCAAGATAATGATAATAATATTCAAGCCTTTTAAGATTTAACTCCCTATTACTTCATTACTTTAATGAACATTGCTTTGGAAGACTCGTCCAAAAGAAATTATTAGATACTAATTGAGGTGGTAATTTTCTTCATAATCCACCCCCTACAATTCTTCTTTTTCTAGTCCACAACAATTTTACTTTGATGGGATTGATAAAATTATGGTTTAGGTTCATTATGTCTTCTCAATTTTATTTTTAATATGTGGTATAATATCATAAAGAGGAAAGAAAGAGGACTGTTTTCTCTTTCTTCTTGAATACAAGGGAAATTCATTCTTTCTTGATATATTTGTATGAAAAATATGATGAGGTTGTAAACACATTTGACCTACATGACTCTATGAGGGTGAATTTAATTAGAAGGAATTATCATTCTCCTTTAGAAAGAGGCTCATTCTTGACAAAAATTTTATCTCATTCAATAATTTTTTTGGTAGGTTGATTAATATTTACAGGGGATTTTAATAGGATCCCAAAACCTTATTACATAATATTCCAATATAGACCATGTAGATATAGCAGCAGAAACTTAGACTAGGGTACCCAACAAAGGAGTACTCTGTATACAACAAATTAGGACAGAAGTAGTAGAGTAAATCCTATCCAAGGAAATAACAAGAAAAACTAACATACTGACCTCCCAACTAAAAGCTTACTGGGAAAAGCTGATAGGCAGTTGCTCTAGTGGCTAAGATGATGGTTTTTTCTTAGGTGGTCTTGTGTTCAAACTCCTTGAGGATGGTTTTTGATGTAATTTGTAAACGTTCTCCTAAAAGAAAAAACCTTTGCCGACAAGTAGTTGCCCTAGTGGCTAAAGATGGTGGTTGTTTCTTAAGTGGTCTTGTATTCAAACCCCCTGAGAGTGATTGTTGATGTAATTTGTAAACGTTCTCCTAAAAAAATATATTGCTAGGAAACAACTAAGAAATACTGATACATGGATCCTTGAGCAGTGTCAAACATACATAAAAAAATACTAGAGGTCAAAAGGCATAGTAGGAGAGCCTAACAGGAATATCCTTGAGAATGACAAAAAGAGGTATATATGCCATATAAACCCTAACCACTAAAGTAAAGACAATTGACTAAGATAAAGTAAAAGAAAACAACATAACCCTGTAATAATACAAATTAGATCAGGGTTTCAAAGCTGACTATTGTTCTTCTTCTTCCAAGGTGCTTGATTTCCCATTATCATTAACTGCAAGTTGTTCAACATCCCGATGATCTCCTCCATGGCTTTGATAGTGGCAATCATAGACTTAGTAATCATCTGAATGAGGAGCTTATTTCTACACAATATGATTTATCACTTTGGATAGCATTATGGGCTTCTTGAGGAATCCAATTAACCCCTTTGGAGAATATTTTAGTAGTAATAGTAAAATTTGCAAATAAATCAGCCACGGTATTCACCTCCCTATATATATGTTGAATGATTGTCTCTCCACACATCTAAATTAACCTCCTGGCATCATTAACTATATTATGGACTCTCCATGATGAATTTATGCTATTATTCATGTAATTTATGACATTGAGGGAGTCCCCTTCTATGATCAAAGGTCTTTGGTCTTCTTGAATCAATTACAGACCTCTCTAGAGTGCTCTTGCCTCAACAACATGATTGGAATGGAAGCCAAGATATTTAACATAAGCAATAACAATGTTACCATTGTGATCTCTTATAATTCCACTAGCTCCTGATTCACTTGGATTTCCCTTAGAGGCCCTATCAAAATTTAGTTTAATCCAATTTGTTTGTGGGCATTGCCATATGATATTTAGCCTAGGGTTAGAGCTTCTTGGCTAGGAACCTGGGCAGGAATTTTAAGAGAAGAGAAAATACTAGACTTTGTTTTGGATAAAGGGGACTCACTCCAATTAAGGGATTGAACATTATCAATAGCAAAGGCAATGATTTTGGCCACCACTAAACCAAAATCCTTTGAGCTATTAGTGAAGGCTCTGTTATTGCATTCCAACCACACCTGCCATAAAAAATGGTGCAACATAAAGTTCCATAATGTGCTCAGTTTGGGATTGCAAAAAGGGTTAGGCCACTAGAAGAAAAGATCTAATATGGAATTAGGAATGGCCCATTGAATGTTGAACCTATTGCTCAACTGGCTCAATATAGCAATGGAAAAATCACACTGAGTAAAAATATGATTAGTGGACTCCCATTGGGATTTGCATAAATAACATCTATTTGGTATCATGATTCCTCTTTTGCTGAGATTTTCTGTAGTAAGAATCTTGTTCTGAATTGTGAGCCATGAAAAGAAAGCAATTTTGGGGATTAGATTTTTCCTCCAGATAAGATTAGCAGGAAAATTAGGAACTTGAACCTGAGTTTGAAAATCATATGCTGATTTGACTGTAAATTTCCCTTCATTAGAGCCTCTCCAAATCGGTTTATCAACCTCTCCATGATGGGAAAGAGTGTACAAATTCAAATCTAAGGACATGGTTGCCGATTGATAGTGTTGTATATCTTCTGAAAGATGCTTCCAAGAAGGACCCCTGTCTAACCAAGAAATAAAATCAATGACTTTGGGCCCATAAATTTTGTCAGTAAAGGGTTTAAGGCTTACCAGATCTCCATATTCAATAAGAGGCTCCTCCAATAGCCACCTGTCATTCCAAAAATCCACACTCCTTCCATTACCTATGATCCATCTTAGCCCCTTTTGAACTAACTATTTAGTTTGAAGAATTGCCTTCCAGAAAGCTGAGCCAGTTTATGGAACATTTTCACTGAAAATATCAGATGTATGGAGATATTTCCTTTTGACTATTGCAACCCATTCAGTTTTAAAATTGGTTAGGATTTTCCATGCATGTTTGGCCAGTAGAGTAGTGTTCAATTTAGATAGTCTTCTGAGACCAATACCTCCCTAATTTTTGCAACACTAACTCCCAAGATACTAGATGAATCCTTCTTTTATTCTCAGTTCCCATCCAAAGGAAATTCTTTTGAATTTGTTCAATATTTTTATAGACTGCAGTTGGAGCCTTAAATATAGATAAGAAGTAGACTGGGATGCTTTGCAAATAAGCTTTAGTGAGGATAACCTTGGCAGCTTGGGACATGAGTTGACCCTTCCACACAGTAAGCTTTCTTTGAATTCTCTCAACTACATTGTTCCACATATGCTCAGTAGGGCTGCCAGCAAATAAAGGGAGACCTAAATATGTAGTAGGAAGGGAGGCAATGGTACATCCCAAAATTCTAGCAATTTTCCTTTGATGAGAGATAGGAGTGTTAAGGAAATAAAATTTGCTTTTAGCAAAATTGACTTGCTGGCCAACAACTTCCTCATAAAGTTTAAGGATAATTTTAATGATTCTGGCTTCAATCACTGATGCAAGAGTAGCCAAAATAGTATCATCCACAAACTATTGGTGAGTGATGGGATTTAAATTTGAGGTTGCTTTTAACCCTAAAATAAAACCATTTCTATTGGCTGCTTTGATCATTCTACCTAAAGATTCAACTAAAATGATAAACAAAATGGGATACAAGGGGTCCCCTTGTCTTAAACCTCTAGTAGTAGGAAAGTAACCAGTGAGGGGCCATTAACCAGAATGGAAAACCATGGGGAAGAAATACAACATTTAACAAGGTTGACCCAATCTGGATGAAAACCAAATTTGTGTAGGATATCAATCAAAAAATCCTTGTTAACCATGTCAAAGGTCTTGTTCATGTCAAGCTTAAGAAGAAGGGTGGGTTTTTGGGCCAAAGAAACTAAATGAAGGGACTCATGAATAGTGATAATTCCATCAGTTATACTTCTTCCTTGGACAGAGCTGCCCTAGAAAGAATCAATGATTGAAGGCAAAATTCCTCTTAGCCTGTTAGCCATAGCTTTAGTAAGTATCTTGTAAAGGACATTGCATAGGCTTATTGGATAGAAATCAGCCATAGATTTACTGGAAGTGCTTTTGGGGATCAGTGCTATGAAAGTAGAGTTAATACTATGATGAATATTTTTGGAGTCCTAAAAATCTCTAACAACACATAAATTTGATGTTATGAATGGAGACCATGGATACTACTTGTTATGAAATTATTCATGTTTTCTTGGAATGCATGTGGCCTATCACTTGTTGCATATGTACAAGATTAAAAATATTTTTTTCTATTACAAGCAAGAGTTTTGATGATTCAAGAGTTTAAATATAGTGGCATTTGACTTGATCTTGTTTATTAGAAAATTTCAAATGATTGCTTTTATTTTATTTCTAACCATGAGGATGGCAATGAAATTTTAGTTTTGTAACTTATTTCATCAAAAAACCTCAAATTTTGAATAATTATTAAGATCCATCACATCACTATCTCTAAGGTTAGTTTTGTTTTTCAATAGCAAACTTTGGTTTATATTTAGTATATGTGCCTAATGATAGTAGCAATAATATTTCTCTTTGGAATTTAATATCCTCCTTTGTTCTTCCATTAGAATAAAATATTAAAGGAATATTTAGGATGGTTAAGCAATGAGAAGAGTACAACTAGGGTTTTTAATTCAATACATTAATGTTTTATGAGAATAGTCTAGGATTATTTACCCTTGTAACATTTTTTTAATATTAAAAATATTAATTGGCTTACATAGTCTAATCTAAGAGGTGATGGATTGTTTATTTACTTATTTGAACTAGTACTATGTATGTATCCTTTATTCAGTGTTTAGAATGGCTAATTAAAATTTAGTCCATTACAACAAATATACCATTCTTAGAGGTCATTGCCTTATTTTTGGTCAAGTTTTTCTCATTAGGAATATATCAACCAATTTAACCCATCCTACAAATTCAATGTTTCATTTCTAAATATACATAACACGTTCAAATTATTGAGTACCTTTGGAATTAAATCTCATGATTTTAAATAAGTGACAATTGGTTTCAATGTTGTGAAGGAGCCATCATTCATTATGTTAACTGTTTTATTTCAATTGGTTACATGGGATTGAGATGGCACCCACCATATTACATCATGATCAAATAGTGGTATAACAACAATTTTGAAAATGATCCATGCATTGATTCACAATATTTGAACTTGGGTTTCCTCCTCAAAAGTTGAGGAATATAACTAGTTGAGCTAATGCCATTTTATCATTATGTTAATTTATTAATATTGTTTTAAGACTCTTTGTGCTAACCTCACTTTTGCATGATACCTTTTTTAGAACCCTTATTTGAAATATTTTTAGGTATAATTGATTTTTATTGACTGAGATAAATAGGTAATTTAAAATTTATAGAGGTTTAGAATCTCAAATTAGGTTGTGACTATAAGAAATAAAAGATATACCCAAAAAATAAAAGAAATAAATAAGCGATTTACAATTAAATAAAATGCTCTTTGTATTGAAATTTTAGGAGCCTTGATCTCCTCTTTTACAATGGTAATTTACCCCAAATTTGTAGGGGTCTTATTACAAAATAATCTCATTTGCTTGCCTTTAGATCACAATGGGCACAAAGGGGTGAAGCCCCTTTGGCAAATCCATTTGAATGGTGGGTGTAAATACTCTATTTTGATCTAATCAATTTAGTGAGTGGGCTTGTGTATCCTTAGCGGGTCACTCTTTGCCTTAGAAGCTTCCAATATCTTATCACCTACACATGCAATAATACAAACAACACAAAAGGATCAGTAGCATATGAGGGGCCTCCACTATATGAGGCCCTATTTGATATGAATAGAAATATAATAGCCCTAATATAAATTCTTGCAAAGAGTATAAAAAGATATAGAAAACATAAAACAAAAAAACCAAACTGCCTTGCTTATACTTGATTTTTATCTATATATTTTAGGGCTAAAAATATTATTGAGCAGATGTGGGACCGCATTTGGGAATTGGCTAGGCATAGTCCTGCATCTCTTTAGACATAGAGTCATATCTGGAACTATGTAGATGCCCTGTCACATCTGGATATGATTGCAAAATGGATGTGAATCAATTTGGACCTTCGATGGTTTGACCTCCAAATTTTGGTTAGGATTACTTTCGTGATGTTGATACAAATTTTTTGATGCTTCTTTTCGATCCTTGATTCACAAAAGTGAATCATGTTTTATAACCTTCCAGAAGAATAGGGTTAGGGTTTGGAAGTGGCAACGTAGCATTGCCAAGTGGCAATCTAGGATTAGAGTATGATGAGCGATGAAGATTAAAATATGATGGATGGCTAGGATTAGAATATGATGAGCGGCTAGGATTAGAATATGATGATAGATTAGGATTTATCTATATATATATAATGAATGACTAGATTTTGGTGTCTACATATGCCCCTTTTGTATTGTGTTGTTTAAAACATAATGTAGTGCAAAAACAAGAGACACCTAGTTTTATTGAATGAAGAAATGGAATCTTTCCTCAATGCTCAAGAAGAATGATTTTTAGAAAAAAAATGATTTTAGCTTACCCCCTCAATGAATGGGTGAAAAAAAGGAAACCCATGAGTTAACTGACCAAATGTGGATGATGAAAATGGATGGACGTGATGAATGCCAATGTTGAATATCAAGATCAAGTTGGTTGCTCCAAGTTTGGATGGAGCTGCATTTGTTGAAATTTTGCTTTTGGCAAAAATATGAGTACTTTTGATGTGGTAGATGAACCAACCAATATGGGTGTGTGTGTAATATTGGAGTTATTTGGAGGTTAGTTTACCTCAATTATAATCACCACATTCATACCTGTTATATGGTATGGTGCATACCAATTTGCAATTTTTGAAATATTTCCACTTTTACGAACCCATAGAGAGGGCTTAATGATTACCTTGAGGGCAGTCGCATTCCAAAATTGAAGGACCATACTAGTATGATTTCAAGCATGCTAATAGGATGATTTTTTGGATGCATTGATGTGTTGATTTGATAATTTTGAGAAATTTTGGATCATTTTGAGATGTTTTGGAGATTTTGGAGGCTTTTTGTGACTTCTGGTCACATTCAAAAGTTAAGCACCCAAATCAATCCAATTTTCTACAAAATGAAATGGAATGATGTAATTAATTCTTAGATGAGTTTTTTTTTTGATTTTGTGGAGTTTTGTAATGTTTTGGAACCTTTTGAATCCTTTTTTGTAGTTTTTTGAATACAAACACAAGCATACATCTATGACTTCCTAGATATAGGGGTGCATTTGCATGTGTCTTCCATATTTAGGGGTGCATCTGCACATCCATAGATGTAGAGCTACATTTACACACACCTACCAAATGTAGGCCTGCATCTAGATGCACCTAACAGATGTGGAGGTGCATCTACAATTGCAAGTTAAGCTATGAAAGGGATTTGGAGGTCATTTTTAGCTTCATTCATGCTTTTGTAGATTGATGTTTGAGAGAAGAGTAGAGGAGCTAATAGTGATGGCAATTGAGGGATATAGCATAATGGCTAGAGATTTGCGAGTGGATGGCTAAGGTAATTTATTCTAACCTTGTTTATTTGTATAATTTTTTTTCGAGTTGTTTTTTTTTTATGACTGAAAGGGGGAGGACGAATTTTTTTTTGGATGAATGGATGGGATGTGAAATTTTTTTTTAATGATGAAATGAGGGAAGGTGATTTTTTTTTCAAATGTATGGAATGTGAAAATTTTATTTACACATGTATGATATACTTATGTACATTTGTTTTTGTTTTGTACTAGATTTTGGAGGTATGACATTAATTTCACCTATCCTTCCTAGGGTGAAGAAGACACTGATGGAGATCAACTAAGAGTGGTTGGTTAAGGTAGGATTGGATGGATGTATGTAGATTGAGGTGGTGAGGTAATATGAGAGGTACATATCTACCTTAGCAGAGAGGTGGGATCAAAACAAGGTAACCTTCCAGCTCCTTACAAGGGAGATGACAATGATTATTAAGGATATCTATCACATATTTTGTGAACCTATGAAGGGGTTACATGTCTAAGTTGGATGGGATAAGGGACATTAGATCAGTCATATTTATTATGATGACTAGGAGGATGTGGCTATTGGAAGTGACCTTAAATTTTTTGGTTATGTACTCGAAGGAGTTGGAGGTATTACCAACCTATGTGATGTTCATTCTATCCAACATGATATTGCCAAACAATACAGGATGTAGGTTCCCTTGGAACCTGATAATTTTTGTGTTTTACCTAATTTATGAGCCTTAGGTGTATGTTTAGGTGCTTGTGTTACTAGCTTAGGTGTACACTAAGTTGTATGAGGTGAAGATGTGGGGGTAAAAGGGATTGAGTTGTAGTCTACTTCTTCAGTTCTAGGACTAGGAGCACTTCAGTATAGCTTACCTTATGGGGTTACCTTATGAGTGGGATATGACACATCCCTATGCACTCAAGTGGTAAGCAATCAAGGAGATACAACCGATCTATCCTAGTTGTAGAAATTAGGAGTATAAGAAATTGTGGGTAAGATTGATACCTGAGTAGGTGTATTAGTATACATGGTGAGGGGCTATTTGGGATATGAATATGGAGTAGCTACAGTAGACAAAATGGGCCAGATGGGTTATCAAGCACCATAACAATGAGATAGAGCTAATATAGTTCTTGCATATCCTATGGTAGTTTGGGATACGATAGGATATTCTTGATGCCCTATTGATCTATAGGCATCATGGATTACAAGCTAGGCTTACCCTATGCTAATACTTGGTGGGAGGAGTTAGAAGATGATGCTGATATAAATATTCTAAATGTGGATGATGTTGGTACTACATACTATGATGTATGGTTTATATTTTAGTCTCCATGGAGGAGTCAAGTGGTCAATGAGGTCAACAATGATGATGGGGAGAGTATGATTGAGACAAAGGATACTAATTAACAATAGAGACATTATTGAGCCAACGATGGGAGGAGGTAGTTGAGGTATGAGGTATATCAACCTCCTGATATTTGAGGTGATGGTGATGGTGGAGGTGATGGTCATGTGATATGGGAGAGGTTCTAGAGATGCCTCCAACATAGAGTGTGATATAGGATGAGTGAGACAGCTTGGATGAGGAAATGGATTGACTCCTATAGACTATGGTAGAGTGAGATTCATAGGAGACAAGGATGCAAGGAGATATTTTATGATTGTAGAGGGAGGTGGAGGAAATATGAAGTTCCTTGAGTGGAGATGATGCCACAGTTGTGATAGTTACCCTTCATATAAAGATAGCAAAAAAGGATGGGTGGATGAGGTAGGATTTATCTCTTCTTCACACAGAGGAGGATTATACATAGTTCTAGGATATATATTCAATTTTTGGAGGATCAACTTGCATTGGGAGGTATACAGCCTTTTTCTTTGAAATATCACACTAGCAAGTGGAGCAAGTTCAGGCATAGTAGTTCTCACTCTAGAGCTCCATGATATCTTGATCCATCAACATCACAGGGTTCTAGCCATGGGCCTCCTTTTGTACCTATTAGGAATTGTAGTGGTGCTAGCTACTAGCACTTAGTATTTATTTTTTGTAGTATATGAGCCTTAGTGCTATATTGTATACAACCTTCAGGCATAACTTGTACTTGCAATTCATATATATATATATATATATATATATATATATATATATATATACATGGATTTTCTTTTGTGTATCATTTTGTGTTGTGCTTTTTGTGTTTCTTTTATTGTGGATGTATGTATGGATGCATATGTATATGGTGGTATGAATGCATTATGAATGATGTATGTAAATGAACTAATGGTATCATGCTCTAATGATCATTCATAGATATTTTAGACTCTTGCTTGACCAACTTTATCTTTGTTGCTTAATCAAGGACACCAACATCTAATGTTGAAATATGAAGTGGATTATGAAACTTATGTAATGATGTAATAACGATATGGAATGTAAGTTTGCTTATGAAATAATCTAGGGTTGTTTTATAGAGACTCAAACATCCTAGTGATTTCAAAAAAAATCATCTATTAATATAGCAAAGCAAAGCCAAATTTCTCAAGGACCAATTGTGTGTACAATAGATCTTCATTTACTAATCATGAGTATGGTAATAACTCAAGATAATTAAGAACAACTGTGTGTGAAAATTAATTTATTTACCCATCTTGAGTAAGGTGAGATTAAACTCATCACTGAAATAACCAAAAAGATAGCTTGTCCTTATGTGCGTTTAGAGGTCTCTTGAAGAGAGACATGTCACCACGCATTAGCATAGTCCAATATTTAGATCTTTAACTTTTGAGAAATCATATTCTCAACCACTAGAATTGAGTGCTGATGAGAATTAGACCCTATCCTTACTACTTGAAGGCTTGTTTTATGTTCATTAAGAGAGAGCTTTGGGGAATTGGATTCTCAACCACTCAAATTGAGTCCTAATGAGAATTTTATCCTATCCTTACTAGTCAATCTATGATAAGAATTTTGTTGTAACAAGAATTAGAGCTTTGGGAAATCAAATTCTCAACCACTTGAATCAAGTCCTGATGATAATTTAGCCCTTATTATTACTACTCATTCTGTAATTTAATATGTATGTTTTAAATTGGTAAAAACCATTGTTTTCATTTTTTTATTTTTGGACTATGTGCATAATGGGACAAGCAAGAAGATCTTTTCACTTCAAGGTTCAACCCAAACATGGTATTATCCCTTTATAACACAAGATGTTATTAATAAGTGTGATATGTGTTTGTTTCAAGAATGACAGAATCAACTCCTAGAACTCAATATTTTCTTAGTGAAAAAGTGTGCTTTGGTCCAAGATGAAATTTGATGTTTAATAGAGGTTGCTTGAAACCCTAGAAGTGGCTAAGTGACTAAAAACATCTAGTAGTATCATTTTTTCTTATTTTTTGACATGATTTATGTGAATTACAAAATGGGGTTGATGCTAGACTGAAGGTACCTCTGTTTAAGGAAACAAGACTTGTTGGACTACAAATAATCTAAACTTATCGAATGACAACATTAATAGTGAGTGACCTTAATGGATGTAACTTATACAAATGTGTGTATGTAATGTAAGTAGAATACATGAGTGGATGCATAATCTGTATGATTGAGTGGTAATGAAAAAATATATATTTTTAAAGCCATGTATATATGTACATATATAATTCACATTAAGCATAGAATGCTCTCAAGTGGATAATATTCAATGGATCGGGCTCTTCTATTCCCTCAATATTGGCAAGTTTGTATGTTCCTAGACCCAATTTTTGTTTGACAATATATGGACCCAACCAATTAGCTGCAATAAATCATGAAGATGAGGTAATGCATTGGTGTTTTGTTGATTCTATTTAAGTATGAGATATCCTATTTGAAATTCATGTGGATGGAATTTTGTATTGTAAGCACACTTGAGACGATCTTGATACACTTGTAAGTGCTCCAAAGCATTAATTAACCTTTCATCCAGGAGCGTGAGTTGGTTGAAATGTTCTTGTATAGTGGTATTGTCATCCATGAATTCCTATAATGAAGTATGTAGTATGGGAATCTCGAGCTCAAGAGGTATTATTACCTTAGCACCATAGACCAATGAGAATGGAGTTGCCCTTGTAGGCATATGGATGCTTGTTTGATAACCCCATAATGACAAGGAGATTTAAATATACCAATCTCGATGATTTTATTTGACAATTTTATTTAAAATGGCTATTAGTGTCTTATTGGTTGCCTCATCTTATCCATTTCCTTGTGGGTATTAAGGAGTCGAGAAACTATGTTGGATATTATATTTCTCACATAGTTCTCGAACATCATTTTTTTTTAAAAGACTTATCATTATTAGATATTATCTTCAAGATAATGCTAAAATGATAGATAATATGTTGGAGTATGAACTCCATAATTCGATATTCTATCATACTGGTCATAGGAATTACTTTGACCCACTTTGTGAAGTACTCTATGGAAATGATGATAAATATGTGTTGTATCAAAGAGGGAGGCAATATGTTTCCAATAAAATCAATCCTCCATTGTGATAAGGGCCATATAATTTGGATTTGTTGTAACACCTACGATGGTACATGAGTTAAATTGACATGCTTTTGATATTTTAGATATCTCTTGATATAGTTGCAACAATCACTTTCCATGGTGGGCCAATAGTAACCCATGTGCAATATGCATTTTGCAATGGCCATTCCACTAAAGTGGCCACCACAAGTACCATCATGAGCCTCAAATATGGCTCGTTATGCCTTTGTAGACTTGAGAAAATGAAGTAAGACTCCATCATAACTACATCTATACAACACATCCCCTAAGAGAGTGAAATGAACTACCATCTATTTGAAAGTTTATTTGGTAGCACATGACAAATATAGTGGGAGCATATTGAACTTGAGAAAGTCTTTCACTTATTAAGCCAAGGTTTGTATGACTCACCTTGAATAAAGCAAACGCCCTTCTCATCCTTAGACTCAACTCATGAGATTACCAATTTAGATATTGTTGTGATAATCAATGATTGGATATACTCTACGAATTTCTTTCGAATAAATGATCCTAGGGAGGCCATCGCATCTATGAATCTATTATTCGAATGAGGCAAGTTATCAATCTCATACTAGTTAAATTTTACTAGCAGTTTTATTGCTACTTCATTGTAAAGTTTTAATACTAGTTCTCTACATTGGTATGATATCTTCACTTGATAAACGACAAGCTAAGAATTACCAAATATAAATATGTGCTTTATACCCATAGGTATAGTTTCTTGAAGTCCTAAGATTAGGGCTTCATATTTTGAATTATTGTTTGTGCATGGGAAGTCAAGTTTTAATGATAAAGGGATGGGTATCCCTTATGATGTATGAAACATGATTCCTGCATCTTGTTATTTCTCACACTTGGAACCATAAAAGAGTAGGGTAATATCTTGAAAGTTTGTGCAAATGGAAATCGCACAGTTAGACTTGCAAATGGGTAACATGTTTGATAGTCATTAAATGTAGTTAATGGGTTGAATGAAACCCACATCTAATAACTTTTTAAGTTCTTTTTTTACCATGAGGGCTATGGTAGGATGTAACTTTCTTAAATTTTGATTAATTGGCTTAGTGTTAGGACCCAAGGTGAGGTTTTGAACTACCACATTAGGATCAAGACCAAGCCTACATTTATAGGACTATGCAAATATTCCCCTCTTTCTCATGAGTAAGTCTATGAATAACTCTTTCTCTTTAGCAAATAAGTAGTCTCCAAGTTTTACAATTTATGGGTTGTCTGCATTCGTGCTTAGGTTCACATCTATAGTGTCTTCAATTTCCATATGTGAATTCTTCTAGCTGATGGGGCATTGATATTAAAATAATATCATTAGCAATATTTTTGAAATTTTCTAGAATAATCTCTTTCATTTCAACGTGAAAAATAAAAGAAGTAGAGGCCGTAGGTGAAGGAAAAGGTTGCAAAGGAATGTAGGTGGTAGAAGATCTTAACAATTCCTTCAAAAGAATTAATTTGAATATGGATGGGGGTGATGATATCTGATCCATTTCGATGAGGCTCATGTCAATAGGAATTGGTCATGCCAAATCATATGGATTATAGAGGAGTGTCATCAAGTCAATAGAAATCATATTAACTTGATGGATGTGTAGTGACTACATTGAGAAGGGTGGATTTTACCATTCCCACTCTAGAGGAAGTAGCTAAACTAGGATTGGTGAATTATCATTATGTCTCTGAGGTCACCATGGTGGATTTGGTAGGTCATCTAGTGCATCAGTTAGGTCAACTAGTGCATTGGGTTACTCATGTAGAAGAAGAAAGTGAAATATGGGTTGATATATGGGGAACATTCTAAGGTAGAACTCATATTCCTTTGTGAAAGGAACAATGGATACTAACTCTTCTTCAGAGCTATCAGAGGTAATAGAGTATCTATCATATTCCTTGTAATAGTCTTTGTTAGAGTCATCATCAAAAATATCATTAATCATAGAAACTTGTAGTCGCATTTCCAGAAAAACTTATACACATCCTCACTATTATCACTATCTTGATCCTTCTCACCATTCTCTTCAAGATCTATAGTGAGTCATTGAAATGCTTGTTCAAAATAGGAATTGGAATATTAAGGCTTAGGTGGGGGTAAAGGCATATGCTATAATGGCATCTCACAAATATATAAATCAATATATGCAACATTGGATGGTGGAGGTGAAGGTGGATTTAGCTAAATAGATTGGTTAATGATTAAGGGTTTATATGGAGATGAGATAATGGATGATACTTGTGAGATTTATGGTGTGCATGATGAGTGATGATTGATGACTGGTGATGCAAATGAAGTGGAGGTTTATCCCATTTGTGTGGATTTTTGATAGTTGATTTGTGTAGGTTGTGATGAAGAGTGAGATGTGGGAAGAACTTGATGAGATGTTGAAGTGGAAGCCTGATTTGGATTGGTGATGGAGAGTGATTTTGAAATGAGAGCTTTGGATATAGTTGCAAGTGGAATGATGGATAGATGAGTGGATGGATGTGATGGTTCATACATATTTGAGATAAAATGGTTTAGTTTTGGCTAGGATACAGTGGATATTTCCCTCATGCACATTTTTCAAACATTGGTATAACATTGAGGGAACACATTTCATGTCTCTAATCCAAGGGTGGATGAGAAGTATGTTATAAGCCATGGCTCCCTCTAGAATATAGAACATAACATGGATAGTCTTAACCCCTACTATCATAGGTAGGAAAACCATTTTGACTATGGAGCATAAGGCATATTTGAATGCCCATAAAGTGAAGGTTGATTTTATGATATGTGAAGATGGGAGGTTAAGATGCTGAAGTGCTATGGTGATGATGATATTGATAAAGGAACCAGTATCGATTAGCACTCACTTAAATGGTTTCTAATCAATATGAGCAATGATATGCAATGGAGGGCATGGTGACTCTGATGACATTATCTTGATCTCAAAATCATAAAATCCAATCGAGGGCTCCATGCACATTTGAACACTCTCTATAAAGTTTTTAAATGCATTAGGATCTTGAGTCTAAAATTAAATGGATTTTAGAATATCCATCAATGCCTCTCTATGTGGAGGGAGAATACTATATGATATCATAAATTAATATTTTAGATGAGTTCAACTTGAGGCTATGTGTTAACTAACTCCTTAGTGTGATGGTTGGTTTTGGAGATGAATTATGGGTGGTGGATGAGTGTGATTCAATTGTAGAGGCATGACAAATTATGACACCATAGAAGGTAGATGTTGGTTCATTTAGTTTTTTCTATTCAACTAGCATTCCTTTGACCTTGGGTGACTATGTGGATAACAACCACAAAACCTTGGTATAGTTGTGCATTGTGTATATGGTTAACTTGGTTAGGGGTAATTGTAGAAGTTAACACCCCATTATTTGTTGTGTTGCCTCATGATTAGGCAATGGTATTTGGTAAATACTAAGGTTATATTTTTGTTGTGCCAAAGGATTATCAATTTTAATAGTCCCTTTGTCTATCATATCTTGGACTGTATCTTTGAATGAATAAAAAATACTATTAACATGACCTTTCTATTGATGAAAGGTGCAATATTGGTACTCCTTAATTTTTTTGCCATGTGGCTTGTTAGGGTCTTCTAGCTTAATGCATGGAAATGCAATCAATTGTACCTCATACAACCATTGGAAAATATTGGTGAGTGGTTCAGGTAACATGTTATAATTGTGGTTTGGCCAAGTATTTTGTCAGTACTTACGATTACGTATTGTTTGAGCTTGAGTGTGTAGATGTTGTGGGGTGGTACCACTTGATAAGTTTGTTGTTGTGGTTGCTGTTGTTGTTGTAGGGATTGTTGAAGTTGGACTTGAGGTTGTTGGATTTGTTGTGTTGGTTGACTCAAGACCACTTGATTGACTTGACTAGTTTTTAACTAGCCTTGGTTATTCCCCTTGAATTTTTATTCTACCATTCTTTCTTTCTAAGTTTTATCTTGCCCTCTTGAATTTTTATTTCTTCAATGACATGGGCTTGGGCAAGTGCTTCCTCGAATGTTCAATATTGTTGTAATTTTAGCAATAAGGTGATGGGTTTTAAACAACTTCTGGTGAACATTATCATAAGTACCATCATAGGAAGATTGAATGGAAATTTAGTAATAACTTCCCTCCAACAATTTCCAAAATCATACCATATTCAATCGTAAGTTAAATAATTCAGTGAGTAGTTTCATTTTTTATATTTAGATAAAAATACTTTAGAAATTGGTCTACCAATTGCTCAAAAGTATAGATGTTATGGTGTATAAAATGGTTGTACTAGTCTAATCATCCCCTCCAAATATCTAAGGGAAAGCTCAGAGTATTAAGGGGTCATTATCTTCTATTCTAAAATATGCATTGATGAACCTGCTTACATGCTCTTTAGTTTCTTCATCCCCTTTAAATTTATCAAAATTTAGCAATGTGAAATCTATAGGATGTGGTGGTGATGATAATAATGGATGAATAAGGTGACTAATAAGCTATCACAATGTGTATTTTTGATATAAAATTCCCAAAGCTTGCATAGCTAGGCTATCAATCTATTTTTATAAAAATTAGAACTTGGGATCCTCCAATGGTGCTTGGAAGCCCTGGTTTGCTTGGTAAGTGTAGGTGGGTGGGGTTTGTTGAGTGGTGAATTGTTGTGGTGAGATGAGATTCTGGTTGGCTAAGGAATTTATGTGAGTGGGTATTCGATGATGTGGAATGTTTTTTTGGAATTGATTGTGGAGTGATTGATGTGGATGAGGTGGGAGTTACTAATGATGTGGAGTTGGAAGGATGGTCGTGTGTTGAGTTGGTGAGCTAATGATGTTGTTAAGTGGATGGGTGGGTATTGTTATTGTAAGTTGTCAATACACCCAAGATATATTTTGAGTGGAAAATATGTTTTAGTTTGAGGTAGGTTGATGATTGAAATATACCACCTATGAGTCGTGCTATGACATGGGGTGCATGCCTTAATTGGCACTACCTGCAAATAATTGCTATAAATGTTGCAATGTTTTTTGTATGGAAATTGCAGGTGGGGGTGGCATGGTTGCATGGGTTGTGTAATTTTGCATATGATGAGTGGACATGACATGAGTCGATGTTGGTGGAGGATAATTTTTAAAGGGAATCACAAGAAAATGAGGAATGGTATGGTGAATAGGGTCAATAGATTCAAATGATGTAAGTATAATGGAGGTTAGCACTTGCAAAGCACCACTGGTATGCATATCAAAGAGTAGGTTAGAACATATGGTGGTGTGGGTGTATGGGATTGAGATGTATGGGTTGAATGATAATAGTAGATTTTGGCTCAGGGATATGATTTAAAAAAGGGGGTAATGAAGATATGGCCAGTTCTATTAGGGTGTGAATGGATGGGTTCTTTATGAAAGGTAGTAATGGATGGTAAGGTAAGGGATGGAAAATATGGGAAATATAATATCTCATAGGTTCTAATGGTGTGAAGATTTATGTAGGTGATGCAATTATTATTAGTGTGGATGGTTTAGTGCAAGGAGTCCTAGGGATGGGGTATGGGAAACCTCTGCATCATATTGATTTCCAAAGTGGATATTGTATTGAAGGGCCCCATAGACAAGTTGACATGCATAATATATGACACACGAGCTTGGCTAGCCACAAAGGTGACTGGGGGATGGGAAAACTAAGAAAAATGTTCAATGGATGCGGGTGATTGACTTTGGATTTTAGTTAAATCTCTGGCTTGACTTTGGATCATTACCATAAGCTAGGGAAACAACAAATGTGCAAAGTTTGTGTGTGTAAAATTTGAAGCCTACACTAAGAAAAAAATCAAACCACGCAAGCAAGTGTTTTCAAATTTTGCAATGTTCAAATTTGATTTTTTTTTTCGTTTTTGTGTGTTTTATTTAAACCTTAGGCTTAGAAAAATATGCAATATGGGTGGTGGAATGAATCTACAAAGGTGTGTTCAAACCCACCCCTATGATGAAGGATGAATCACAAACAACTGAATATTCCTAAATGAGGCTTGGCAATGGGTGTAACCTAGGGGAACAAAAATACCTTTGGAAGAGGCCACATTGTCTAGTGCCTTGCTACCAACCCATTTGAGATTTCACTTCACCCTCGTGCGAGCTTGGGCATGAACGATAGCTAAAATTTCACAAATTACTAAACCTTAGGAATGAGGAGCATCTAACCTTGATTACCTCAAGCTAACCTCAAGAGTAACTAGTTTCTTGGTGATGAAGTCCAAGAAACTATCATACTAACTAGGGCTTAACTACAGGATATTTGATGGTTGATGATGAAATCCAACTCATTGAGGAGGTTTTCCTTGCACTTGTCATGTAGCGATGTAGAATATTTGAGACATATAAAGTGTGTGAGATTTTTGTTATTTTTTCTAGGTTTTTATAAAAATAGAATACAAAAATTACCCTAAGATGCAAATCTACCATTCAATTCTAATTTCTTGCCTACAAATACAATAAAAAAACACATAAAAGTAGATATAAATGTAAACAAAAAAGAAAAACCCTAACTTAAATGCAAAAACAACAAGCTCCAAATAGGTACTAGAATTATTCTAAAACACAAATCCAAATGCAGAGGTGCATCTAGGACTGAGTAGGTGCAGAGCTATATCTGTGTACATGCAAGGCCGCATCTAGAGTTAACCAAATGTAGATATGCATCTCTAAATATGTATAAAAAATAAAATAAGGCATATATAAAACCCTAATGCAAATTACGATGTTCTCTAGAATGCAAATTTATCCCTAGATACAACTAGTATGATTTTTTGCAACTTGAAAAAAAAAAAATTGCCCTAAAATGTTATTTTATTTCAAGTTTTTGCAAAAATACTTAAAATATATAGAAAAACCCTAAAATTCTTACAAAATTCTTGATCTACTACCTACACTAAAAATAGAGATAAAACAACAAAAATTTCTTTTTCTATCTTTCAAAAGTACAAAAAACAAAACTAGGGTTTCAAAAATGACTTACTTGGAAGCCTTTTACTTTCTTCCTCCAGCTCTCCAAACATGGTGCCACATATGTTTAGGATTATAGATGTAGATGAGCATATACTCAGTACACCATATGAAAGGTGCATCTACTTAGATATTCCAGATGTAAATCTACATCTACTTAGTCTTAGAACATTCCCGAACAAGCTCTAGAACTCTTGAATTGATTTTTTTCAAGTTTTTTGCATGATGGTGCTCCAAAACCTATGACAAAACAAATATAGATCAACAAATTAGAAATGGAAAGGTAGATACAAAATAGAACCCTTTGAGGGTCCCACCATGATCACCATTTTTTAAGCAATAAAATATACACCCAAACAATGCAAGAAATAAATAAGTGATTTGCAATGAAATAATATGCTCTTTGTATTGTAATTTTAGGAGCCTTGATATCCTCTTTTACAATGGTAATTTACCCCAAATTTATAGGGGTTTTATTACAAAATAATCTTGCTTTATTTTCTTTAGATCATAATGGACACAAAGGGATGAATCCCCTTTGGCAAATCCAACAGAATGATGGGTGTAAATACTCTCTTTTGCTCAAATTGATTTAGTGAGTGGGCTTGTGTATCCTTGGTGGGCCACTCTTTGCCTCAACAACTTCCAATAACTTATCACCTAAACCTACAATAATACAAACAACATAAAAGGATTAGTAGCATATGAGGGGCCTCCACTATGTGAGGCCCTTTTTGATATCAATAGAAATATACAAACCCTAATCTGAATGCCTCCAAAGAGTTTAACAAGATACAAAAAATATAAAATAAACCAAACTGCATTTCTTATACCTAATTTTGATCTATCTTTCGAGGCTAAAAATATTGCCGAGTAGATGCGAGGTCACATCTAAAAATTGGCTAGGTGTAGTCCTACATATTTTTAGGTGCATAGCCACATCTGGAACTATGTAGATACCCTACCACATATAGATATGATTGCATAATGGATGCAAATTGAGTCGGACCTTTGGTGGTTTGACCTCCAAAATTTGGTTAGGGTTAATCTCATAATGTTGATGCAAATTTTTTGATGCTTATTTTTTATCCTTGATTCACAAAAGTGAATCATGTTTTATAACCTTCCAGAAGGCTAGGGTTAGGTTTTGGAAGTGGCAAGGTAACGTTACCAAGTGGCAATCTAGGATTAGAGTATGATGAGCGATAAATATTAAAATATGATGGGCGGTTGAGATTAGAATATGATGAGTTATTAGGATTTAACTATATATATAATGAATGGTTAGGATTTGGTGTCTACAATGACTACAATGAATTAAATTTAGGAATAAGAATATGAAATACTTGAACTTTGTGAAATACAAATACAACATGGAGAGGATCTTGTTGTCACCAATATATTTAGGAAAGAAGAAAATCTACATATTTATTACCAAAGAAAAATAAATCTCCTAAAAGCATACCATAGTATAAAATATCCTCTTATACACCAAAAACTCCCACTAGACTTGATAAAGAAATGTTTGGACTAAAAGTGCATAAATACTCAAATTACAAGTTACTCATTTGGATTAGTCCTACGTATGTGTCCTTTAATCAATGGTTAGAATGGCTAACTAAAATCTATTCCACTACAACTATTCTACCATTCTTATAAATTATTGCCTCATTTCTATTTAATTTTTGCTCATTTAGGACTATATCAACCAACATAACTTGTACAAACTCAATGTGTTAATTTTGGAGATACATAACACATTTAAATTCTTAATAGATATGGAATGAATCATCAAGACTCTTAGAAAGGAAGAGTGATTGCAATGGTGGGAAGGATTTATCATTCATAATATTAATTTATTAATACTATTTGGAAAATAATTAGTTGCAATCCATAAACGAAATGAGAAAAATCTACCTTGATTTTGCATGATGTTGCCTTTGTTAGAACCTTTATTCAAAATATCTTTAGGTTTAATTTGTTTCTACTAAGAAAAATATAGGGAATTTAAAAGTTGTAGTGGTTTAGAAACTCATATTAGGTTGTGCCTACAATGAATTAAATTTAGGGATAATAATATGAAGTTATTTATTTAACTTTGTGAAACTCAAATACAACATGAACAATATATTGTTATTAAATTTAGAAATATATATATAAACATGGTGGAATCGGTAGCCGCCATGAATCCGGGTAGGTTGTCCAACTTTTATGGCCACCATAGTATTCTACGTTGTCCACCCCGAAAGCCGCCACATAGATCTTCATGTAGTCCGCCCCTATAACTGCCATGCCACAATAATTTTAAACCTTTTACTCCATTGAAAGCACCCGTAAAGGGACAAGCATTCAATTTGGCGAGGCCCAAGATTTGAACCTTGGAGCTCCGCACCTCTTATGGGGTTTGGATGAATCAATTGGTCTACACCTTAGACCTAATTTACAAATATATTAAAGAAGAAATAAAATAAAAAATATTAATTAGCAAAGAAAAGAAAATCTCATATAAGCATACCATAGTATGGAAGATGCTTTTATACACCAAATAATCTCATTAATGATAAAATATTATCAACCCAATAAAAAAATGGTTGGACTAAAGGGAATATAAATACCCAAATTACAAGTTACTCATTTGGATATGTCTTATGTATATGTCCTTTAATCAATGGTTAGAATGTATTTGTCTTTTATTTCATTTTTCTAACCCTTCATTTTTGCATTTTTTTTAAACTTCGAAAATTAAAAAAAAAATTAAAACTCCAAAAACAAATGCACGGATGTGAAGAACGAGCTTTAATGTTTTATTTATGCAATTTTGATTTCATTTTGAAGCCATTTCAAAATTATAAAAATTATTCAAAGTTGTTTTTACAGGCATTTTATAATTTTGGATTTTACATAATTTCACCGTTTGAAGGTAAATCAGATTTCAAGCTTTGCATGTTTACTTTGCAAGCAATAAATTAACTTTCCTTTATGAAAATCATAATTTCATTAAAGGGGAGTGATTTATATGGCATTTCAAAAGCCCATTATTTTTAAAGTACTAAATTGACTTCTCTTTATGAAAATTTTAATTTCATTAAAGAGGAGTAATTTATTTATCATATCAAAGGCTTCTACATTTTAGAGCTTGTCATTTCATTATTTTCTTTCATGCTTAAAATTTAACAAAGCAAGCTAAATGAATCCAATAATTTTTTAATATTCGCATTTAGAGATAGATTTTAATCTTCTATTTCATGCTTAAAGTAGGGTTTAATGCAAGATAAAACTTGTTTAAAATATTCTTAACCAAAAGAAGATAAAATCTACCTAAAACACTTCAAGGTAAAAGGGATTAATTCACATTACATTGTGGTCATATGAGGCCCAATCACATTTTCTCTTCCTTCAAGTTTCATGAACAATCAATAGCATAACATAGTAAAATAAGCAAACATAGAATCCTTGTTAACAGTTACTTGCAAATCACTAAGGTATTCCTAGCACTTATTTGATACATCTTCACAAGATTACAAGCACATATTAAGTGATGGTGAAATTTCATTTCTTTGCAAGAGAGGGTTTTCTAATAAAAATCTTGATTGTGATGGTGATTTTGCAATTGGGCAAAATATCCACTCAACAAAATTGGCACTAGAAGGAGGGCATGAATTGGTGTTTATTGATTTAATGCTTTTGAATTGTTCATGCAGTGAATAATGTGATTTGGTGTAACCTTGAGAGCTTTGAATTGCTAAATATTTCATGTCCTATTGACTATTATATTTGGCCTCCTTTAGAACTCAAAAAAATTGGTGCTAGAAGGAGGGCCTAAATTGGTTTACTTTATTACTATTTAGATGTTATATTGTTCATGTTTACTTGAAGGTTTATTCAAAGGCATCGGTCTTGACTAACAACGTTTTATTTACATATTAATCACTTTTATTGGTCCTAGTGTTCTCTAATTGATGATGTATTAATGCTAACCTTTTTGAAAATTGGAGGATGTTCTTTGATGTCATGGTTTAATTGATGTATATATTTTGGATGATGCTAACACAATGATCTATATGTTAAAAATTTGAGATTTGTTAGTCATTTCATGCTTCTTTGAAAGATATATTTAATTGACTAAAAAAAATGGTATTAAAGTTTTATTCTTTAAGTTTTTTTTTTCTAAGTGAAAAACCCCTTGCAAGGCCGCCTTGGTCTGAGAGACTATGAAAAGGGGGTTATACACCATCAAATTCACATGGGAGTCGCACTCGGCCCTGCCCACACCAACATTATCAATTGGATTTTGGGTACCCAATTCAAATTTTTGGTAGGGTGGAGATTCAAACCTAGGACCTCCCTTGGAGGATTACCCTCTCCTCTCCAACTCACCTACAACACCTAAGTGTTATATTCTTTAAGGTTCACTAATGGTGACATGTGATCAAATAAGAGCAAGAATGACATATTTGTTAGGTGACCACTATAGTCATTTAAACATGCCTTGAATACCCCATAAAATTCTTGAAAGTGTATTGGATTTTGCATCACATCTTAGGTAAGATGTGGCATTAGAACACATACAAATATTGTCTGTCTACAAGAGCATGTTAATTCACTTACAAATTTTCCATGAGGCTATTGCTTGTAGATTATTCTCATACACATTGGATGACACAAAAATGAGTTGGTATATCCAATTACCTATAGATGTTATCACTTATTGGGTCCAACTAGAAACAACATTTCTTAACCATTTTGGAAATCAAGTTGACCCAGTTATGTTGCAAAATCATTTTACCTCTATCTATAAACAACCTAATGAATCCATGATACAATTCAATGATAGGTTCCATGGGTTGTACACTAAAGTGGTGAAACATTACAACATATCAGAAGAGGAAGCCTTTCAAATTTACATTGAATCCTTATACCCTCAATATCCAAATTTCTAAGGAATATTCTTGAAGATTCATCCTTGCCTACGATCTACAATAAGGCAATTATGGTAGAACGATGGTGGAATTTGAGAAATGTTAATGGGGGTAAGCTATCATTGTGTAACCCTAAGGCTAAAAATCAAAATTCACCCAGAATTGAGTTGAGGCAAAACATTTTCCCATAAGAGATTGTTTTTTAGGAGTTATTGAAACCAACCTACACCAACCATCTCCTATGATGAATTGTTTTCAGGAGTTAGGTATTCCAACTGATACCAACCATCAAATCTAGTACCCTCAAATCAAATTATGTCTAAAGTGAACAATCAATGAGATAAAGTTGAATGTCCAAAAGTTACAATAGGATATGTGAGTTTCAAATTAAATATCCACCAATGAGGATTGTGTAGAGATGGGCTCATATTTATAAATGCATGAGTATTTAGATGATGGAGTCCTAGATCTAACTAGTATTGAGATATGTGATAGGTTGAGACATTCTATAGAATTAAATGAAATGGTTGAAGTGGTTGATAAAGGAAGCCAACATGTTCCAAATTATGAACCTTTATAAATAAAATACTTTGTGTAATTATTCACAAAAGAGGATTGAGACACTCATAGAGAGCAGAATACAATAATTGATCCTACGAAAGAAAACCTTGACCCACAAAAAGATGAATTTGTTGAAATTGAGTCCTAAAAGGTGGATAAAGGAGAAAAATAATTGATAGATGAATTTTAAGATCATGCCAAATATACAATAGAGTTTCATCCCATGATTTTAGATGATAATTTTTCACACCCTTATGGATAAAATTTCTATTGACATGTAGGATGCGAAAAATGCTATCTCACATGAAGATCTTGTAATTCATGTACAAGTAGAGAATGACATACCCATTTGAGAAATATAGAAGGTTCCTAAATGAAGAAATGACAATTTTTTCTTATGATTCAGTTGTTTGGGATCAGGAAGAAGTAAAACCTCCTCTTTCATTTTGGAATACTAAAAACTTGGGTACAAATTCACATGATTGTCTTGAAGATTCTAAGGAAGAAATACCATGGATGGTTAACAAGGAATTGGGATTTTCTAATAATCCAAAAGAAAATATTGCTCTATTTTATAGGCAATATTTATGGTTTGAAAAGGATGAACATGCTTTTGATTGGGTGTCTAATTTTGGTGTTTTTGTATGAACAGGTAATTGATGAAGAAGAAGCACTACAAGAGGATGATGAATATAAAGACCATGAGGAAAAAGAGGAAATAATGAAGGTACACCAAGTATTGGTAAATGAAAGTGCACAAAAGGTAGAATCTCACGTTTTATGTTTGACCAAGAAAAATCCAGGTGAAAACTTGCTAGTTATCTATGGGATTCAAATGCTATTTATGATGAAATGCCATTGGAGGTGAATGAAGAACTAGAGTTGATTTCTACTCACACCACTAATGATATTACTTTATTGAATGAAAGAGAGGTTTATGTGCTTAAATTTTTAAATTAATTTCATTGTCAATTAACAATGAATCTAAGATAAACATTTATAATGATCCTCATTTAGTAGATATCCTAGATGCTTGTAAATTGTTACATAAGTATGATTGGCCTAAAGATGTGGAAAATGAATTGGATTTAAATTTTATAGAAATAGGATCCTAATTGCAATATATAATATTTGAAAAGGAAAGCCTAATTCTAAACCAAGAATAAAATTATGAAATTGACATTTTAAGGAATATACAAGAAAGAATTGAAAATCAGTTATTGTCTAATCAATTTAATGATTTGAATCTCACCTATGGGATTGTTAATGAAACTAAACCAAATTGGTGGGGTGAGATAGGCAAGATGAAAATTATTACATTGTGTGGCCTAATATTATTGTTGTTGGTGGTCTATTATTTAGGTCCGAGGTGTAGACCAATTGGTTCATCCAAACCCCATAAGGGGGGTGGAGGTCTAAGGTTCAAATCTCGGGCCTCGTCGGATTGAACGCTTGTCCCTTTCTTGGTGCTTTCAATGACGTAAAAGGTTTAAAATTATTGTGGCATGGTGGTTATAGGGGCAGATTGTGTGAAGATCTATGTGGCGGCTTCTAGGGTGGACAGTGCAAAATACTGTGGCGACCATAAAAAGCTGGACAGCCTACCCGGATTCATGGTGGCTACCGATTCCACCATGTAAATTCAATATATATATATATATATTATTGTTGTTGGATTCTTGCAAAGCTTAGTGTGCGTATCATGTTATATGTATTTTGAAATGTGTTAATAATATTTGGGATCCAGGGAAGTGATGGCTCAAATTTTTGCATCACCTTGTACATAGTGTATATTATTGTATATAGTTTTGGTTTTCATGTCTTTATTTAGCTTTGTTGTTTTTGTGCTTTGTCCTTCATTTTTTGTTTTGTTTTGTTTTCTTATTAGTTTGCATTAATTCATGTTTTTATTTTTGGTTTACAAGTTTTGTGTTTTGGGTTGGTCCCTCTATTTGAGGAGATGTTTTGTGGTCATGACTAATGGCCTCTTGATAGTTTTTTGTGTTTCTTTGTTAAGTAGGTTGGAACACCTAATATGAAAGTAGGTGAAACTGAGAAAAGGGGGATGAGTTATTTTATGATCATGCTCATATCTTGGGATTAAAATGGTAGAGAGTGGAATAGTGAAACATTGAGCTAAAGCTCTACTTATAACTCACATATTAAAGTGGTATTTCTAGATTTTCCGAAGGATGAAGTCATTTTGGGTTGCAAATTAAGGAAAAAAATCAACATGATCCATATCTATGCTTCCTAACCCTCGTGATACATAAATTATTGCAAATATATAAAAAAATAAAGGCAAGCAAAGGAAAACATTCTAAAATCAATCACCAAATTTAGATAAAATTTATCGTGGATATAGATGCCTAACTAGTAGTAGGGCTTTATCTAGACACAACTTACTTATAAGTAAAGGCTTTGTAAAGTATCAAGTAAACACAAGGGTGAGTTAAATAAAATCTATCAAGGCTATAGATGCCTGACTAGAAGTAGGGCTCTATATATAAAAGTTATCTTTTATGAGCAGTATTTCATAGCCTAAATGCAAAATAGATGATGGAATCCGGATGTCTACAATAATACAAAATGAATGACTTTTCACACACTAAACAAAGGTAAATGGATTAGTTGTTGTCATTCGAAGCTGCTTACCCTCACCTTCTTAGGACATCGCTAAATATTATTTCATTGATCTGTTATGTTCTCATTTCATATTGGGTTCTTCACCCGAAATGCTTAGGAGCATTTCCCAACAGAGTCACCATTTGTTGTGGCCATTCCACAAATATCCCCAAATTTGGGGACCCACTTTAATTTTGTTTTTGGGAGTTTTCAGTTGTCTTTGAGTGATAATTTTGTAGGTTCCAAGGTTCTTCATTAGCTAGCATTTATTTTGTGGTCGGTAAAAATACTAGGTCTTTTGTTTGAATCTATAGAATTAGTTTCTTTTGTTTTAACTTCTATTGTATGGCCTAGATTTAATTTGCTTCAATTAAATCATTTAAATTTGATTTCAAGGTTGCAGTTAATTTTAATTTTTGGTTTAAATCATTGCAAACCTTTGAAATCAATAAAATAAAACTTTTAAAATTTAAATATATATATATTATTGTGTATATCTAATAAAAATTTAAAAAAATAAAAAAATGCTTCCATTTTAAACCAAACTTCAAAACCTCTATCATTATCAAAGTTCTACTAATATGCCTATTTTGAATTCAAGCATAAATAGCTTAGATGCCTAAGTTTTATGCTATAATAGTTATTAATGAGGTTATTTATTGATCAATACAGGTAATACTTGGTGAACACCCTGATGGATTTGAGGAGCACCGTGACATGGATATTATGGATGTATTATGACATGAAGGTGAAGTAATCAAATTTATGAAATTGAGGTAGACTGTTATCATAGATATGACCTGGAAACATACAAATTGGATCAAAGTGGATACAATGGTGTACTATCAAACCATAACAGTGATATAGATAGCAGACATGTCAATGGCAACGATTTGGACTGCTAACTAGGAATAGCAAGGATGGTGATGTGGATGTTGTATATACCCTAGTAAATATATGAAATTTAGCAACTTGGCTACTTCATTTGAGGTGCATACATAGAAAGTATAGCAATAGGGTTGTAGGAGCACACTGGCGAAGATGAAGCATCATCTGTAGATGATTGCATATGTGATGATGCATTTTGGAAAAACTAGATGATGTGATCGAGTGATGATAGTTTCTTACAAGTGGAATCCAGACCAATGAAGTGGCTCCAAGGCAGAGGAAGATTCAAATTTTGATACCAGTAACAACATCATGGTGGGCATGTGTTAAAGAACCGAGATAGAATTGTTGACGTGGATATAGCTGAAAAATACGATAATGACATGGGTTTCTACAAATGGGACCTATGAAAGAAAATAAAACCTCCACTATTTCATAAATCAATAATGGAGACAACCTAGGACATGGATGAATCCTTGCAGATGTTGGTATCGATGGCGGAGCTCCAGGGGTTTGAAAGGGTGATGTTACACACAATGAAAACTTGTGTCACAAGTATGTGATTGTTTAATAAAGCATAGCACCCCATAGATACAAATTACTAGGTATAAAGTGGGTCCATGTAAAAATGTTTGGTATATGATCACTATAGAAACATACACAAGGTGGATTTGATCAAGGGTGAACAACATGGATGTTATTTGTGTTGTATTGTGTAGACATGCATACATTATGTTGCTGATGTGGGCCCATGGAGTTGATAGGGACCAAGACGCGGTGAGTTCCTCCTTATGTTGTTGACGAGGAAAATAAAAATGACAATATATGAAAAGTAGTATTGGTCTAAATCATGGTTTGGCCTCCTCATGCATTGAATTCTCAACACCCATAAAATATTGAATAGCAATATTATCCTATGTGTCTCCTCTAAAACCGAAATGGGTTACTTATTGGTGTAGCATGGTGTCCACATTGTGGGGTATGATGTAATACATACCGAAGATCACATAGGATGAGAAGGGGCACCATAGGTACTATCTTAATTGAGGTATATATCTTTGAGACATACGTAAATGTAGGACCATGACACGTACAAGATTACATACAAGAAGAAGGGTCATATATGCACATAGGACATGTCAGTGTAGAAGGATGATTGCTTAGAGTAGGCTTACAGTCCTAATTTTAGTGACTCTATGAATATTGAAAGGAGAGGTTTCTAATTAAACCTAGTTTTCCATGTGAAGGGTACGCATATGGTAAGGACAATGTAGAATAATTGACATAGAATGTAGTCTACATGGACCTAACAAAGATACTTTGACCTAGATTGCTAGTGTAGTAGCGATGGATACACAATGACAGATTGTACAAGGGTTAAGGTGGCACACGATTATGAACAAGATGCAAACACGATAGCCAATGGAGATGGTGACCTAGACTTGGTGCAATTTTTAAGGATATATAGACATCATGTAGGATTCTAGTATGAACATTACGGTGTTTCATTTTGTTAATCTCACATCTAGGTAGAAGTTACGTGTAAAGCATCTATAAGATATGAGGGATAATTAATTAATATTGTAAATAAAATGAATATCATGGAATGGTAAGGGAATCCACGCAGGCAAGATTAGGATATAATGACTAAAGGCATTATCTAAGTCATTTCAAAATGGTAAAGAGAATCATAGCAAGGTAGGTACATCTACCTCATGTATGTGATAGGCCACGTGGATGGGCTATCTAAAGATGTGGACGTGGTCAAACAACATTACTCCTAATGTTGCTCATTTGTCCCAATTAGTAGGTGTTTCCCATGATTTACGTATGACCATGGTAAAAATATAAAATGCTTTATCATATGTGTCTCACTAGCCTTATAGGGCTCTATTGTGGGAAGCATTTTAAATAAAGGGAAAGTTGGTGGTAACAAGTGAGAGAGCACGGTGACAATCCAAAGGTAGTGAAACACATTGAAATGGAAAAGAAGGAAAACCAAAGGGTTGAAAGAAATGAAGTGTTTTCACTCTGCAATTTTAAATACATGATTGAAATACGAATAGGGAACTAGACATTTTTGGAGGCCAAGGGTTAAATATTTTGGGAGGAAAGCCATACCGCTGGACTATTTTTCACCACATGATGCCAATTTAGGGTATGGTATTTTGCACTTGTGTTTGATGTTGAAGATCTTTTTTCTGCAATATATTGGAGATACATCAAGTTTTATGCATGTTAATGGTTGACTTGTGTGATATTTTTGATATATTGCACTATTTTCTTAGAAGCTTGCACCGCATTAGATGTTTGATTGCATGAATTTGGGTCACACTAATACTATTTTTGTGCAGAATACTAATGCTTGTAGGGTTTGTGGGAAACTTTTGCGTTGTAGCAATTCATTTTACTTATTTTATTTTATTTTTATTTCATTTTTCTAACCCTTCCATTTTGCATTTTTTTAAACTTCGACAATTAAAAAAAAAAAATAGAACTCCAAAAACAAATGCACAGATGTGAAGAACGAGCTTTAATGTTTTATTTAGAAAAAGTTTGATTTCATTTTGAAGTCATTTCAAAATTATAAAAAATATTTAAAATTGCTCTTTTTACAAGCATTTTATAATTTCGAATTTTACATAATTTTGCATTTTGAAGGTAAATCAAATTTTAAGCTTTGTCTATTAACTTTGCAAGCAATAAATTAACTTTCCTTTATGAAAATCACAATTTCATTAAATGGGAGTGATTTATATGACATTTCAAAAGGCCATTATTTTTAAAGCACTAAATTGACTTATCTTTATGAAAATTTTAATTTCATTAAAGAGGAGTAATTTATTTATCATTTCAAAGGCTTCTAAATTTTAAAGCTAGCCATTTCATTATTTTATTTCATACTTAAAATTTAATAAAGAAAGCTAAATGAATCCAATTGTAGACACCAAAACCTAGCCACTTGTCATCCATCTAGGTCTTCTCGCTATTTTCCCTATTTATTTATATATATCTAGGCATATTTGTTAAATATATGTTTAATATTAATATTTTAATATTATAATTTATATATATTTAATAAATATAAATATTATATATGTGAATAAATCCCATCCATATGATTTAACTTAATCCTAACCATCCATCTACATCAATCCATGCCACACATCCAAAATTAATATCCACCCTTCGTTATGTTTTAATATTAGCCACACAATTCTTGTCGCTCAAACCCTAACATACCCTAGTGTGGGTTATTAATAGGAGCTATTTTGATGGCTCAACACCTGAATGGAAGTTTTCCCTATTTTTTTTGAGCAATTAATGCCCTAGTTCCCTGAAGTACCCAAACACTCTCGCCTTCTATCCTCACTCGCCATAACCCCTGCATCCATTGTTTCCCCTCTCGCCCAACCATATATACTTTTGTAGATCCTCACCTTAGCTCTTGAACACTTTCAGGTGCTCCCTATCACTTCCAAGCACCTCCAAGCATTTACCCTTAACTGTCGAGTGCCTCTAAGCACCCTCCGCCATTCCCAAGTGCCCACGAGTATTTTCTATTGTTTTTAAGTACCCACGGGTGTCTTAAACTAGATCTCTACAATATTGCTAGTCCTCAAGTGATGCTAGGGCATCACCACACCAATTACCTACAAAAAATATCACAAATTAGAGAATAACAAGTGTCATAAGGTAAATCTTTCATTTTGGTTATTATTTTAATATTCTTCATATTTGCATGCAGTTTCATTATTGGATAGCTAGGGTTTTATTAATTTATGAGGGTCTCACATAGTGGAGCCCTCATAGTTATTACTAACCCTTTGTTATTATCTTCTATGTGTAGGTTTGGAGATACACAAGCATTGTGCAGCTGCTTAAGCTGGAGTGGCCTAGTATTGGATAACACAAAGCCCACTCACATCTGTTGGGATCAAAAGTGAGATTGAAGACACCACCAATGTTGTTTTCTAGGGTTTCAGAGAACCCTAGCTATTGTAAAAATTTGTATCAAAGAAATCAATTCTTTCATTGTAACATTGGAGATTTGAGGCTCCCCCCATTAATAATAAAAATAATTTCTTCTTGTGCAATATCGATTTTGATTTTGTTTCGTCTTTATATCTATTTTTGTGGTGTTTCACATTTGCATCTATAAATGGAGATCACGGTGGGAACCCCTAAGTATTTCTTACTTTGATTTATCTTGTTTACTAATTTGCTATTTTCTATGTCATCTTGCAAGGTTTCCAAAAGCATAAAATTTGCAATTTTTGCTGGATCAGAGTTTCTGGAGGTTTGCAAAAGGTTACAGAAGGTGCACGAACACTCGGTGGTGCTCAAGGGACAACCAAAAATTCTATAGTGCATTTTAGAAGCACCCAGGGATGTTTTACAGATAGTTAGAGCAAAAATGTAGGCTTCTAATTAAGTTTATTGTCAAACCCTAACTTTTCATTTTTACATTTTTTGGAAATTTTACATTTTTCAGATTTTGGGATTAAAATGAACATCATTAATAAATATGGTAAAAAAAAATCATGTTAGTTGCATTTTAGACATTATATTAATAATTGCATTCATCCACACATTTTCTGCTTAAATATTTCTTAATTTTCTAGTGTGTTGCATTATTGTTTGCATTTGAACTGTTAAGTGCATTCATTAGTTTGCATCATAAGGTTAGAGATTTCAATTTTTGTAGTTCTAAATAGCAACATTTTTCAGATACCAAAAGTATCCCTGTACTTGGGTGATTCCATACATAGGATTAGATGAACCCCCTAGTTGTCTAGGGAAGGTTTTAAATGGTGTACTTTACATCCTTTGGAAAATTTGATATTATGAGTAGTGGATCCTGATTTAGACTATCAAAAGTAGTTATTCTTCTAACATTGAATATACACAATAGAGAACTAGAAAATTTAAAAATAATCACACACTTAACACTTCATATTAAACAATAGTGGCTGGATTTCATCAGCAACCATTGCTTGAGATTTAGTGACGATGGCTTTCATATCCATCCACAAATCTCTGCCCCTATATACCTTAGATTACCCCCGAGCAAACTTGTTGGATTTCATAACCAGTAAGAATATCATTGCCCCATACAAGCCATAGGATTCACCCCATTTAATTTAGATTAGCACATTGAAATGCACAAAATCAAAATCTAAGAAAATGAATTCACATTAAAAGGAGATAATCAATGAATGAGGTAAGACACACTTGTTGAATAAATTTAGCATTGATTGTTTATTTTTCTTGTGAAATTTTAGTTTTGTGTTTCATTTTACTACATTATTTGTATTTTGGTTTAATTGCTTATGGTATTAACAAAAAATTAAAAGAAAGCATTAAATCAAGACAATTCAATAGAACCTTCATCCACCTTCCCCACCACTTCTATGGTATATTCCCTAAATATGACATAGGTATATTTATCTATAGGTCCCTCACATTCCTTGTCATCCAAAACCTTTCATATGGTTTTTCCCCAAATAGATTCAACCTCAAAAACCATTTATCACCACATTACCCATATAGATATGGCATTATTAGAAGCTCTTATGAAGTCTTCTAACAATATCTTAGATTCAGTCCCCAACTCACCTAGTCAAGATCCTACTTTACAACAGGAACATTTTTATTCCTATCCACCATCCAGCTTTACCCAAGTGTACACTAACCCTATTTTTGAAGCATTATTTGCACCTTCCTCTCATGTATCCATTCCCCAACCCTCATGTGCTCCTAGAACTTCATACACATCCACATACACTAAACCCTTGTATGAAGCACATGTAAATGCTGCTTCACAATTTTTAGCCTCCCAAGTTACCATACCAAGTGTAACTTGTTCTGCAACCACATATTCCATACCATATGATTCCATACCCTCCATTTTTGATAGAGATATTAATGAAGCATAGGAACATTTAAAAAAATTGCTAAAGCAACGTCAAAATGCTCAACAACAATTGCAAGTGAAATCTAAGCCTCTACCAAAATCTACTCAGACTATCCTCATTAACCAGGGTCCATAATGGACACCACATTTCTATGGTTTCTATCCTTTTTCCTCCACCAATTCATACTGAAGTATGGGAAAAACAATGCACCTAAGGATACGAAACAAGATGCATCTATATCTGGTATTAATAAAGCATTATAAAAGGACATATTCAAGCAACCATGAAAGCCAAATAAGTGTAATAAAATGGTGTTTATCTTTATTTCATTTGATAAATTAGAACATGGTTACATAGATGTCCCCTTGAGGGCTCTTATTTTGATACACTTGTTTACAAAATGGGTGCCCAAGGATCAAGTCCTTTCAAACAAGCTCGTGTGCACTTCCAATGTTCTTCCTCGTACCCACAATTGAGGTGGGTGAACCTATGATGCTTCTACTTCATTATTTGCTGTTCTAATCTTGTATTCCTTCCTGATGCACTGTAAAAACTGCTCCTGCACACAAAGAAACCAGATTTATCAAATAGCAAGTGCGTAGAATATGAAACATGCAAAAACCATACATGAAACTATAAGCTAGAAAGTGTAAATATGCAATGCGCCTATCTAAAACAACTCCAAATTATCTGAAATCACAGATACATACATAATATATTATTTTGGGAAGATATAATCACAAAACAAAAATAAATTACATCTAAATCCATGGCGCATTCAATGTGTACCTACCAAGCCTACAAAACCCAAAACAAGCAATTTTTGGACCAAAACACATCTAAATCAAACAAAAATTGGATAGTATACATTAAATACAATTTTAATAGGACCCATATCAGTGGATTATCATTATCAGTCATAGTTTTAGGTGCATCTTCAGATGGTCCCCAAAAGCCTGCAAAACCTTAAAATTACAATATCTCATTCAATATAACTCCAAATTGTATGAAATTTTTACAGCATGCTCATAATATAACCTAGAATATTCCTAATTAATAAAAGTAGAAAAATAATGCATAAATATATCACCATACTTTCCAGGGATGGTGGTGACTGTCATAGAATGAGGACCATCCTAGGGTGGGATGACCACCAATTTTGCTCCTAATTTTCCACAAATTCCTCTATGAATTGGTAAAAAACCTTATAAATAGTGTTGTAATAAAATTTTGTGGTGAAATTCACTCATATTATTTGGTTTTGCAAACAAATTGTGCCTCTTGAATCACTCGTAAACCTCCTTGGCTAGGTAGATATTTCTAGGGAAAAAGGCACAAAGAGGTGAGTGAAATCTTGGTAGCACTTCATTGCTATGTCTCAAAACTCCTCTCTATGATTTGGGTGGAACATGCATCTACTTTATAGCCAAAGGGAGCTGTAGACACTAAAATTTGGTCAATTCGATAGGCAAACAAAAGCACTAGTTAATTGACACCATATGACCCCATTGGGCAACCCTAAGAGGTTTACTAGTGGTCGTAACCACTCTTAGAAGTCTCTACCACATTTTGGGAGCTTTTGGTCCATAAAGGCATGACCATAACACTCTAGGATAATCACATTTTATGGTCATCCCACCTTGGGATGGTGGTAAACTAGTCGTCCTGGGGTGGGACGACCACAAGGTTTGACTCCTACAAAGTCAAATTTGGATAAATAACATCCATAAATTACCATTTTTCTTGCCTATTCAAGCATGCAAGTTAGAGGATGCAACATCCTTATGACATACTACATGAGGGAGGCCAAATAGAGAGATTCTCTTCCTCCTCCAATGCATACGACCCTATTGGCCAAATGATGCCTCTTGCCTTGCATGCCCTTGCTTGACCATTTGCCTAAAGGATTCCTTTGGCTATAAAGTGGATTCATTTTCCACACAAAATATAAAGAGGAGTTTTGAGACATAGCAAAGGAGTGCTGCCAAGATTTACCCTCACCCTTTTGTGATTTTTTCCCTCGAAATATCTACATAGGAGGCGTAATTTGTTTACAAAACTAGATCAATTGAGTGAATTTCACCACCAAATTTGATGAAAAAACCATTAGTAGGGTTTAGAACCAATTCCAAAAGAAATTTTTGATAAAATAAGTACATAATTTGTGGCCATCCCACCCCAGGATGGTCTCCATTCTATGATAGTCCCAACCGTCCCACGCCAAGAAGAGGATATATTTGTGCATGATTTATTTACTGCTATTTTTTATTTATATTATAGATTAGTATATGAACATTCTTTCCAAATTTCATACATTTTGGAGTTTTATTGGATGAGATATTGTATTTTTGTGTTTTATAGGGTCTTATGCAAATCTACGGAGTTCATATGGAGATGCACAAGAAACTATTATTTATTTTACAAATATGAACACATGGGTTGTCTTGAAATGTCATTTATGTATTATTTCCAAGTTTCATGCATTTTGAATATGTTTAGGGGCAAAAATTGCTTGCTTTGGGTTTTGCAAGTTGGAAAAGCACACTACGATTATGCCATGCCATCAGATGCAATTTTAGTAGTTATATATTACAAAAACCATATATTTTACATACCTCTACAATTTAAAGTCAATAAGAGTTGATTTAGATAGGCATATTTCATATTCATGGTTTCTAGTCTTTCAATTCCTATGGGGATTGGATGTTTTCACCATACACACTTGTTATTTAATAATTTTGATTTCCTTGTGTATAGGTGTAGGTTTTTATAGCACATGAGGAAGAAGAAAAAGATCATATAATAAAGTGATGGCATCATAGGTTCACCCAACTCAATTGTGGGTACGAGGAAAGACATTGGAAGTGCACACAAGTTACTTTGAGGATCTGATCCTTGGGCACCATTTTGTAACAATTGTATCGATACTGAGCCCTCAAGGGGACATCTATGTAACCATGGTTTTGAACCATCATATTAATGGAAAAAAAAAACTCCTTTTATTTCATTTCTTGCAATTTGGTGTCTTTCCACTATTACTTGCATGCTTCCATTTTGATGCTTATAACAGACTAGCGATAGATGCACATTGTTTAGCTACATTAGGTGACAATTTTTCCCCTAATTTAGTGGCAATCATGGTGGTACCCTATCCCTATAGATTTAATGAAATTTTAACCTCAGTTTTTGCTTGGTTTCTGTTGCAGGTACTAGTCATTCTAACCTGAAATGGTCCCTGGACTGCTCCTTGGATCACCCTAGGATGACCACACAACCATCCCACACTAGGATGGCCATAAAAATGGTAGCCATCCTTCCTTGGTATGGCCACAAAATAGAGCCTTTTATGTTAAAATTTCTAGAAATAGCAGGTTCCTAGGCTGATAAGGTAGGTACCTGAACTTTTGGTTTTTTGTTACATAGTCAGAAATTGTTGAAATTTGAATTTTATCGCATGCTTTGTTTTATAGAAATGTATAAATATAGTTTCCTTTTCTTTTAAATTCAAAAATAACAAAAAAAATAATAAAAATAAAAAATAAGTTAAGTAATGATGCATCTATATGGTTTTCCTGCGTGTAGCCTACCCAATGGGTAAGCCATCATTTAGGGTTTGTAGCTTGTAGGTCTCTTTTTATCTAGATTTCTAAAAGTAAAACATGCCTTTCTGCTTGCATTTAGTGAATTATCATCGAATGATTCATTGTTTACTTTCTTTGGTATTAAAAATAACCACACACTTGCACATATCACAATAAAATTGGTAAGGTTGGATTTCATCACCAACCTCCAATTCAGATCGGTGATGTTGGATTTCACCTCCTTCCACCAGCTTGCCTACTTGATACCTTAGATAGAATAGGACACTCTCTTAATATGGAATAGGTCACTAGTGTTCAAACTCCCTACCACTATTGGAAATGCTTGTCATTTCAGAGTGGAAGATCTAGGCAAACCCTCCACTCATTATGGGTTTTAAGCAGTGTACCCTAGAATATTTTGAGAACCTCATGTTTGGAACTAGTATTCCTAGTCACCAATTTGGTTGAGTTACCTCATTCTAATTCCAAAGCATGAACAAGAAATCAAAAGCAACAACAAATCTAAACACACCAAATAGCTTAGGGATTCACATCTAAAACTTAAAGGAGATAATCACATTGTTTTCTTGTGTGATTCTTTGATCATTTGATTATGTGTTATTAATATTTAAAAGATATAATCATACACATATAATCCTTAAAAGAGATAATCATATTGTCTACTTTGTGTGTTTCTTTATTGTTTGGGTACGATCCTTGATCTACGACCAAACCCTAACCCTAATTTTTCAAAGAAAATTATTGAAAACAAAATCTAATTTTTTATTCTACATACAACAGATCGATAATCATGCAAATCATAGATATAAAAAAAAAATTATGTTGGTTTTATGATTACTCTATTTTTGAAGCCGAAAATAGGGAAAAACTGCACTAAAATTGTCATAAAATGGTCTAGACAACTCCAAAAATTGCCAAATTTATTTTGTTGTCTTAGTTAGCTCCTTCTACACCTCTCATAGAAATTTTGAGTCCTAAATATTCATGCTTCAAAATTTCCCAAAAATTCCTAAAAGTGGGCATTTCCCCACGGGCCCCGGTTGGCCAAATATTCCAAAAATACAAATTTTTGACCCAAAAGTCAAATTTTGGAGCCCTAGCCCATTGTGATCAGCTCATAGCATTGATCATTTTGATATATAACACTTGTAACATTTTTTGGAAGTCAATTTTTTTTTTAGTGTGGGTTTCCTTCAGGGTTTTTCCTAGTCAACACATTATGACCACTATGCATAGATGAGCTCAATCATGAGACATCAAAGCAAAAAAATTTAGGAGATGCCTTGAGAATCACCATTATAGGTATGAGGATCTCCTCATTCTTACATAGAGCCCTGATAGTAGTTGCATTCACTATTATCCTAAGGATCTCATCATTCCTGCACGACACCCTGGAAGCCATTGTAAGGTCAACTCCTCACTCAAAGGACCTGACCACCAAAGTACCTCTACCAGGAGAACATCAGTGGGTTATCCACATGATCAAGTGGATTATTCAGTTATCCAACATCGATTACAATACCAAACTAGATATAATCAACCTTCCAAGGGGCCTAGTAGGGAGGTCTACAGTCCCTTTACATCATGGTCTTCACCACCTAGAACTCCCATCCAACAAGTGTTAGCAACCCAGAGTAGGCCTGTGCAAAGTTTGCATGCACCATTAGTGAATATGACCATAAGTGAGCTTCTAATATAGTCCTTCAAGCATTGGTAAACTTTCATGAAGATCTTGGATTCCATTGAGGTACAACCTCACAACTCTGATGTTTTCACAAACTTTATGGGATACATACAAATGCACAAGAATCTTGTTATATCCTTTCAGAATCATGAGGTCAAACCCATGCCTACAAATTACTTAGATCGTACTTTGCACATCACCACGAGTATCAATAGGCTCCCTTATAAGCGAGTGTTGGTTGATACAGGTTCCTCAAAAAACATTATTACCACAACTTCACTAAAGCATCTCAATATTCCATTCTCATGCATTATACCATCCAAATTCACCTTGCAATCATTCAATGATGTTTTATCCTCCACTGTGGGTATGATAATCCTACTTGTTGAAGTTGGATAAAAGACTATCCCTACATTGTTCTACATCTTTGAGGATGCAAGACAATACAACATATTGCTTGGAATACCATGGATAAGAGACATGGAATGTGTTCCATCTATAGTGTATCAATGCATTAAATACATTGATGAAGATAAGGTCCATGTGTTTTATGCCAATACATATCCCTTCAAACATTATAAACAGGCGGATCATCCACAGAAGCCTATTGTATCACCCACTCATTTGGAAAATAAACCCAATGACCTTATCTAGAGTCCAGATTCAACCTTGCGGTTAGTCGTGAAGCTACCTTCACCACCGCTAGTACCTGTAGACACCTAAAAATATCATTTTATCCAAGTTTTGGTTCTTCTAATATCTCTTCGATATTTTTAAATTCATCTAAATTCCCTCTATTTTCTTGTGCACTGTTCACTATTCACTGTTCACTATTCACTGTTCATTGTTCATTGTTCACTGTTCACTGTTCACTGTTCACTATTCACGAATTTAATATTTTTTAAATCAATTTTCAATACCTCCTCACATGCTTGAGCTCAAGTCAAGGATTCTAGAATAGCCACATTTTCTACACCTACCTTCTCACATGCTTGAGCTCAAGTCAAGGATTCTAGATTAGCCATATTTTCTACACCTACCTTATCACATGCTTGAGCTCAAGTCAAGGATTCTAGAATAGCCATATTTTCTACACCTACCTTCTCACATGCTTGAGCTCAAGTCAAGGATTCTAGATTAGCCACATTTTCTACACCTACCTTCTCACATGCTTATGCCCAAGTCAAGGGTTCTAGATTAGTCCTATTCTACATTTTCTACATCCACCACCACTCATGCACACCAAAGTCAAGGATTCTTTCTTGCATGCCAACCCACTTAGTAATTTTATATTCCTCCATTTATCCTAAGTCTTCCCTTACCAACCCACTTAACAATTTTATATTCTCTCACCCACCCAAAAGTCTTCTATGCCAACACATTCAACATTTAAAATTCTTCACCCACCTAGTCTTGTCTTCCACTATGTCAAACTCATGTGCCACATCATCCTCACCCCCTCTCTTCTAAAATTCTATAAATACCCCCCTCATTCCCTTCATTAAAGGAAGGAGGAATCAAGGCATGAATGAAGGAATGAATGAATGAAGAAAGAGGGAGCTAGGACAGCCTACCATCATTGCATGAGTTGTAAGAATAGCACTCTTTTACATTCTATTTTAATAGGAGCATTTACTTGTTTTAAATATCATCTTGCTTGAGTAAGAGCCCAACCGAACAAGGTGGGCTTATTTTATCACTAACCTTCTCTTTTGAGTATTGCATGTAGGTATTAAATAGCATTGGAGCAACCTTGGGAGAGAGGAATATCACACACCCCACATCATAATTCTGTTGTGAAAAGGAAGCATTACACCATCTTCTCTTGTAAAAGCCTTCAAGGCTTCACTATATTGTTAAAAGACAAAGGGGTTGTAAAAGTTTCACATTTCATAATCAAATTTGTGTATTGGTCTTATTTCCTTTGTCTTTACACTTTATTTTCACATGGTGGTTTCCTTCTTCTACAAAATGGCATGCCCGGTGGGACCATTCCCTTGACCTCCACTTTTGCCCTTGTTGAGTTTTAATTTATACTAGTTATAGGGATAAAGTGTAGGTTTATTTTATGCAATATTTGCTCCTACTTTCAACTATTGTTGCATATTTTTGCTAATTGTTGTTGTTTTATGTTGTTTTGAAGGAAAAAGTCAAGATCACCTTGGTGGAGATGGTCTCACATTTCTATATCGCTTGGGTAGAGATGGTTTCATCCTAGAAGGTGCCAACTTGCAACATCCGCGTAGGCTTCCAGCTAAGTCCTCCTTCTTTGTTCCTAGACTTGTTGGATAGCATAATTTGGGTTTTTATTTTCACACATAAGCTTCTTTAGGCTTTTATTTTAGTTTAAATTATATTTTGTTTTAGGATCATTTCACATACTTGTCTAGCATAGTTTATTTCTAAGATTATTTTTTTTTAATAAAATTAGCCTCCTTTGGCTCCTCTTTTAGCACACTTGACATTCTTAGGCTCTTTCACAATTGCAAGCCTCTTTAGGCTTCTCTCTTTTACCACACTAAGCCTCCTTAGGCTCCTCTTTTAGCACACTAGGCCTCCTTGGGCTCTTTCACAATTATAAGCCTCCTTAGGCTTCTCTATTTTAACACACTTAGCCTCCTTAGGCTCCTATTTTACCACACTTAGCCTCCTTAGGCTTCTCTCTTTTACCACACTAAGCCTCCTTAGGCTCCTCTTTTAGCACACTAGGCCTCCTTGGGCTCTTTCACAATTATAAGCCTCCTTAGGCTTCTCTATTTTAACACACTTAGCCTCCTTAGGCTCATATTTTACCACATTAGGCCTCCTTAGGCTCCTTTTTTTAACACACTTAGCCTCCTTAGGCTTCTCTCTTTTACCACACTAAGCCTCCTTAGGCTCTTTTTTTTAACACACTTAGCCTCCTTAGGCTTCTCTCTTTTACCACACTAAGCCTCCTTAGGCTCCTCTTTTAGCACACTTGGCCTCCTTAGGCTTCTCTCTTTTGCCACACTAAGCCTCCTTAGGCTTCTCCTATTTTAATACACTTAGCCTCCTTAGGCTCCTCTTTTAACACACTTAGCCTCCTTAGGCTTCTCTCTTTTACCACACTTAGCCTCCTTAGGCTCCTCTTTTACCACACTAGGCCTCCTTAGGATCTTTTTTCACACTTAGCCTCCTTAGGCTTCTCTTTTACCACACTAAGCCTCCTTAGGCTTCTCCTATTTTAACACACTTAGCCTCCTTAGGCTCCTCTTTTACCACACTAGGCCTCCTTAGGCTCCTTTTTTTAACACACTTAGCCTACTTGGGCTCCTCTTTTAACACACTTAGCCTCCTTAGGCTCCTCTTTTAAGCCCAATTGACCTCTTTGGGCTCTTTTCACAATTACAAGCCTCCTTAGGCTTCTCTCTTTCTCCACAAGCCTCCTTAGGCTTCTCTTTTAGCACACTTTGCGCCCTTGGACTCTTTTCACAATTACAAACCTTCTTAGGCTTTTTTTTCTTTTATTACCTTTAGCTTTCGTGGGCTTCTTTTGCACATACATCTAGCTTAGCTTACCCTCTTGGGTCTTACTTTTTCCATGCACATAAACCTCCTTAGGCTCCATTTCTTACACACACATAAGTCTCCTTTACCTTAACGCACACACAATAACCCTTTTTAGTTTACTCTCCTTAATTAGAATAATTAGTTGCACTTGCATCTCTAATTTTAGTGTTTTAATTTATTTTAGATAGCTTTAGTTTTTAAATTTTCTTCCCTTTTAGCATAGATTTCTTTAATTAGATAATAGCAATAATTAGCTTAGATTTCTATTTTTTGGTACCTCTTAGGAATTGTGCTCCATTAACATAATATCTTTTTGTGTGAATAATTTTTGGCCATATTGTTTGTCCTATGGTTTCAACTCGAAGTCAAGTCCGAGCTTTAAACCAGATCACTATGGATCCTACCCTACCATCTTCCACTACACCCGATCTAACACCTGTGAGTGAAGATTTAGCCACTCTAGGTACCTCTTCTTTATGACATAATCCCTTTCCTCCTGATACCCATCACAATTATGATGCTTATCCCATTATTACCGCAATGGCCAATGCTGAGACCACCTCTTCACATACCTCTAAAGAAGGTACTCCAACCTACACCCAACAAAATCCCTCACCCTTTGATCCATTGACATCTACCTTAGCCTTAATCACAATTCCCCAACCCCCATCGACTTCCACCACTACTCCTGATATTTTATCTCAGTCCCTTATTGATTATCCTACCACCCAAACCTCTACTCAATCTTCTACTTCAGTGCCACCCCCGCTCCAACAACTAATGGCTCAACCTCAAATTAATGTAGTTACCCACTCCATCATCCCCTCTTCCACTTCAACCCTTGTTGCTACTAGTGCTACACTTTCTCAACCATCTTCTTCCACACTCCCTACTCAACCCAATGCTAGCACTACTTCACCCTATACCACAACTTACCATATGCCAATTCATGATCCTGGTGTTGCCATACCTAGCCTTCCACCTCCAACCAATCCCCTTCTTGCTTTAGCCTCACAACCACCTACTAATCCAAATCCACCTCTCCAATATAATACTACTCAAACTCAAACACCACCTCAAATCCAATTACCATCTAATTTCTCTATTCCATCGCAAGTCCCTAACCTTACCCAACAACACATACCCTCCCCTCAATCTCAAAATCAACCCTTTGTATCACCACAACAATCTCCCTCCAATCCTCCCAGCCAACTTCCTAATTCCCAATACCCAATTCTTCCTCAACAACCACCCCAAGCACCTCAATGGCCCCAAAATTTAGCCACATATCCCCAATATCAATACCCATCATCTCAAGTTCCTCAACCTCCTCCCCAAGCCCAACATGCCTCATCCCAAATTTATCAATCACAAGTCCCTCAACCATCTCCTTTATCCCAACCTATGCCATACCAACCTACATGCACTCCATCCCAGATATATTCATCCCTACCTCAACAACTTCCCCCAAATCCCCCCATTCAACCTTCTTACCCCCAACATCAAACTTCCCTCCAAAAACCATATCAATCCCATAAATATCCTCCTTTATAGGTCCCTCAACCTCCTCCCCAACCTCAACCCGCACAGTCTCAAATACCTCAATATTACCCCCTACAAGTCCCTCAACCCCTTGTTCAACCACAATCAAATCCCTCCCATCCAACCCCATATTTTCAACCCCCTTCAGACCTACTTCAATATTACCCCCCATACCCATCTCCCTCCTCCTACCCTCCACAACCCATACCACCTCAAACTAACACCCAAAATTATATTTCCCAACCATCCAATTGTACCACTACCATTCCTAATCCCACTTACAATCTCACATCATCCTCTCCTATGCTACAGACAACCTCCCAAGATGAGATACAATGACTTATCAGTCGCATGAATGCATTGGAACTTCAAACTACAGGTATAGGATACCAAAAGCCCACCCTTAGCCAAATCTATACCCAACCTATTCATCCATCTGTGCCTGCCCTAGTCTACCCCTATAAATTTGAGCTACCCAAACTTGAGCCTTTTATAGGACAAGGGGATCCAAAAGACTTTTTAAGCAAATATTTGAATGCTTGTTTCCTCATTAGTGGTAGTGACCATCTCCTTCTTCGTACCTTTGCTATATATCTAAGTGGCACTGCTCTCGAATGGTATAATGCTTTACCACAACATAGCATTTATACCTTCGAACAATTGGCCAATCTCTTTCTTGAATGCTTCACCCTCTTAGTCAAGAAGAAAACCAACCTCACTGATATCTACAAACTTAAATAGTTTGATGATGAATCTATTCTTGATTACGGAGCCCGATGGCAAGCTATTATTAATGAACTTCCTTTTTCCTTGCCTGTCACTGAGCTAACTCGCCTCTTTACTCATAGTTGCAACAAACACATTTCCTTACTCTTACAATTACAACAATATAGGACCTTTGAAGAGGCGTTAGCCCAAGCTAAGGTCATTGAAGATATTAAGATCCAAGAGGGCATCATAAAACTTAAAAAGAAAGAGTGGAACAACAAAAATCAAAAGGGTAATGCCACTTCCTCCAAATCACCCCAAGTCAATCAAGTCTTCCTTACCACACCACCTCCTACTACCACTATCCAATCTCCTCCACAACCCCAACCCCAAACAACACCTCAACCATTCTCCACCCAACCCTTGACCTCCACTTTCACATCCCAACCTTCAAATAGACCTCGTCGAGCGCTAAGACGAGAGTTTACTCCCCTCGCTGAGCCTTTAGCCGACATATTTCATCATCTTATCAAATCCCAAGCCCTTATCTTACCTAAAATTAAGCCTCTTTATGATCCCAATAAGCCCTTACCTCAATCTTACAAAGCACATATTTACTGTATCTACCATCGTCAACCAGGACACGACATTGAACATTGTATTCAATTTAGAAATGTGGTCCAAGACATGATAGAACGAGGGGACATTCGTATTGACAATCCCATAGCTCCCCCTAATCAAAACCTTAGGATCTATCAAAACCCTTTGCCCCAACACACTACAACTTCCACATCTTCTACACCTCCTAACCAAGTTAATCATATTGACCACAAACCCGACTTCATTGGAATGGTGCATGTGACCACTCGAAGTCAATGCCAAACCAACCACCAACATCCTTCTCAAACCCAAGTTCAAACTCAATCCCCAAATGCTCCACCCAATCCCCAACAACCGCCAACCCCCATTATTACCGTAGCTTCCAAACAAACCCCTCCTAAACCTATCCTTACCCTTACCCAAAAATTAACCAATTGCCTTAAACTTGCTCCTACTAAAATTTTTGTCTATGATCTTATCCAACAATCCCCTACCCACCGAGAGGCTTTAATGGAAATCCTAAAAGCAATTGATGTTCCTTCTCAAGACCCACAAGCCTTTACCAATTTTATAGGTCATATTTGAACATGCACCGAACCTGCTATTGCCTTTTATGACTATGAGATTAAGGCAATGCCTATGGGAGCACCCGATCCCCCCATGCATATTATTGCTTCAATTAATGGCTTACCCTTTAAGAGGGTCTTGGTTGATACAGGATCTTCCATTAGTATTATTACATCGGTGGCCCTTAAACACCTCAACATTCCCTCTTCCTATATAATCCATACCGATTTCACCCTTCGTGCCTTCAATGATGCCCTTTGCTCTACCTTAGGGATTGTGGTCTTACCTATCCAAGTTGGCCCTAAGACCATTCATACCCTCTTATACATCCTTGAGGGAGAAATGCAATACAACATTCTCTTAGGATGACCATGGATCCGAGAGATGCGATGTGTTCCATCTACTCTACATCATTGCTTAAAGTTTGTGCATGATGGCCTTATCCATTGTATACCAGTAGATGATGAGCCATTTAAATATTGCAATTTAATCATTGATTCATCCCAACCTTCACTACCCACCACTCATTTTTCCCTCACCCCTAATACTAATACCCCTACTTCCTCACTCGTACCCAAAACCATTTCTCATATTTTGAACTTAGCAGAGGCTCAATCACCCACCTCCTCCCAAACCCTAAATCCTATACCTACCCAAGCACCCCTTTCACTACTTAAAAATGCAAGTCATCCTCTTACTAATCCTACCCCATATTCTACCACTCCTACTTGCCAAGAAGAGGATCCCCATGCTTCACACCATACACCACTTGATCCCACCTCACCAAATATTACCCCTTCATCAACACCTATGTCGGCTACTTTTCCACACAACACACCTGTCTTTTCTATAAACCCTATATCCTCTCACTCTACGATCCCACACGTCACAGTACATATGTCCAACATGGCCATAGGTGAATATCTTGTACATGATGTAAATATTAAAAATCTACCATATGTAGAGTCTATTAGAGATTTTGGTAGACCCCATGATATACCTGTAGTTATAGATGCTATTGTGTCCTTAGGATCATCCTCTAGCCATACCAATTTTGATACACCCACATTACCATCCACTTCCATTTCACCCCAAGATCATTTTTGTGCTAGTGTTGGTTTCCTATCCAAACCATATTTTGTCCTATATTATTTTCAAAAATGTCATTGGCAAGGCTTCGGTCTAGGATGATATGAACAAGGCAACCACACCTTTATTGACCTTCCAGGTCAATTACCCAATATTCGAGCTGGCCTTGGATATACAGACATGCTTTCCCTTGCTTCCTTTACCAATTCTTCTTATACCTTCAAAGAGGATGAGGAGGAGATACTCTCCCCTAATATATCACTCTCCTCACACCCTTCGGTCCTCATGATATCTTTTGATCTCTTCACCCCTCTTCAAATTACAAGTGAGCCTGAACGTCTATTACCTATTCAACCCGACACCATCGATATGAGCCGCATTTCCACTTTTCCAACTCCAGATGACTTCCTACCCATACAACAATCCATCCCCTATACTCTTAATTACATCTCATCCTCTTCCCCTACTGTATCCACTACTGATACATCTAATACTCCTCCTACACTTATATCTGCCAATGACCCACTCCTTATACCTACACCACACCAATTGGAGGAGGGCTCTCATATGTTAATTGAAGAAACCTTAGATGTCGACCTTAGCTCTGACCCTACCAGTCCACAAATAGTCAAAATAGGAAAAGGTCTTTCTAAGGAGGAACAAGAACAATTTATTGCACTCCTAAAAGAATACAAGAAGGTATTTGCTTGGTCCTATAAAGATATGCCTGGACTCGATCCTAATTTAGTGGTCCACAATCTTGTGTTAAGTCCTGATGTTCGACCTGTTAAACAAAAATTATGCAAACTACATCCTACCATTGCCCTCATGGTAAAATATGAATTACAAAAACTACTTGATGTGGGCTTTATACAACCCATTGATTATCTTGAGTGGGTTTCTAATATGGTACCCATTTCTAAACCCAACGGGGGGATACGCGTATGCACTGACTTTCGAGATCTTAATAAAGCGTGTCCCAAAGATGATTTTCTGCTACCTAATATAGACACCCTAGTAGATGCTACAACCGGACATGAAATGTTATCCCTCATGGATGGTTTTTTGGGTTATAACCAAATCCGAGTCAATCCTGCTGATCAACACAAGACCTCTTTCACCACTCCTTGGGGAACTTTTTGTTATAAAGTAATGCCCTTTGGACTCAAAAATGTTGGGGCCACATACCAAAGAGCCATGACTTATATTTTCCATGATTACATGCATAATCTCATGGATGATTATGTCGATGACCTCCTTGCTAAATCTAAACATCGACATGACCACATTGATGTTCTACGAAAAGTCTTTAATCGACTTCTCGAACACAATGTTAGACTCAATCCTAAGAAATGTGTCTTTGGTGTTACCTCGGGAAAGCTCCTAGGTTTTATTGTTTCCAAAGAAGGCATTCGAGTAGATCCCAATAAAGTTAAAGCAATAATGGATATGCCTCCTCCTCGAAACCTTAAAGAATTAAGGAGCTTGCAAGGCAAGATCCAAGCCATTCGATGATTTATAGCACAATTATCTGATAAATGCAAACCCTTTAATCACCTTTTACAAAAAGGAGTTAAATTTGAATGGACACCCGAATGCCAGGTTGCTTTTGATAATCTCAAGCGATACCTTGCATCCCCTCCAATTCTCACTCCTCCCAAACCTGATGCTCCCTTCCTTTTGTACATATCTACCACCGATGTTGCCATAGGAACAATGCTTGCACAAAAGAATGATCTAAATCGTGAGCAAGCCATTTATTACTTGAGTCGCACCCTTGTCGATTATGAGAGCCGCTATCCTTATGTCAAAAAATTATGCCTTGTTGTAGTATTTGCCACCAAGAAATTATGACACTATATGCTAAATCATACTACATATGTGGTGGCTAAAGAAAACCCCTTGCGATATATGATGAGTCACACATATACCAATAGTAGAACCACCAAATGGATCATGCTCCTTAGTGAGTTTGATATAGAATTTATTAGCCAAAAATCCATAAAGGGTCAGGTCATTGCTGATCAACTTGCAGAAGCTCCTCTACCCAATGATGAACCTCTTAAAATTGAGCTTCTCGATGACTTCATCTTTGCTATTGATAAAATAAATGAATCAATATCACCTAATGATGTTGATGATGACCTGACTCTATTCTTTGATGGTTCTAAATGTGAACAAGGGGGTGGTGCAGGAGTAGTTCTAGTCACCCCACAAGGGATTCCTATCCCCTTTTCTTTTAAACTAGACTTTCCTTGCACCAACAATAATGCAGAATACGAGGCTCTCATTCTTGGGCTTCAAACTATTTTAGCGATGCGTGTCAGACGTTTACATATCTTTGGTGATTCTCTTTTGATCATCAACCAAATTAAGGGAGTTTATCAATGTAAAGATCCAACTCTAAAGTTATATAAAGACATCACAGAAAAACTATTAGCCCAACTCGATTGGTATGACATTGATGCCATCCCTCGCTCATCTAATCGGTTTGCAGACACTATGGCTTCCTTAGGGTCCCTCATACCTAAGAATCCATTCTACGATGTTACTACTCTCCATGTCAAAACCTTGGCCCAATCTGCTCTTCACTCATCCACATCTGACATCAAACAAGATGTAGATCTTATTACTACCGAATCTCCTCAAACCTCCCAAATACGAATCCTCCTCCAAGCCCTCATCCATAGACACCTTTCCCCTTATACTGAGCCTATAACCACTTCATATCCCTCTATTACCACCCCACTCCTCAAAATATTCACCCAAACAATAGACCAACCCACAACCTCCACCTTCATTGTTGCAGGAGATTGCCACACCACTACCACTTCCACTGACCACTATTCCACGTTCTTTGCCCAATTACGAGACTATTTACGAACTGGGTCTTTTCCTCCTAATATTCCTTCTACCACCAAGCGAGCATTCAAACAAAAAGTAGCATGATATGTGCTACTGGGGGACATCTTATATAAAATAAGTTATGATGGTATCCTACTTCGTTGTTTGGAACCCCTGGAAACCCAATGGGCAATCACTCAAGCACATGATAGCACATGTGGAGGCCATTTTAGTGGCTTAGCTATTGCCAAACGGATTTTATGAATGGGATATTATTGGCCCACCATGGAACACGATTGCTCCGAATATGTTAAATGATGCGTCAAATGCCAAACTCATGCCCCCTTAACACATGTGCCTTCACAAGCTCTTCAGCCCATACAAGCATGTTGGCCATTTTCACAATGGGGGTTAGACTTGATTGGTAAAATTTCCCCACCTTCTTATGGACAACACACCTTCATAATAATGGCTACCGAATATTTTACCAAGTGGGTGGAAGCCATTCCCCTTACCTCTACCACTAGGGCTAAAATCACAGAGTTTATTCTTCATCATATTATATGTCATTTTGGGATACCATCCAAGATTATTTTAGATAATGGTCCCCCATTTAAAAATAAGGACGTTCATAACTTATGCCAAAAATACCACATCCATCACAGTTTCTCCACTCCATATTACCCACAAGCCAATGGGCAAGCCGAAGCCACCAATAAAACCATTTGTTCTATTTTGAAAAATACTGTTAAGAATAATCATAAGGATTGGCACTTACAATTACCCCTCGCACTATGGGCTTATCGTACTAGTATTCGTACCCCGACTGGGGCAACTCCTTTTTCATTAGTCTATGGTACTGAGGCAATTATGCCTTTAGAGCTTGAAATTCCATCACTTCGCATCTCTTTACAGGAATTCATAGATGATGACACAGCCCATCAAGCACGGCTTGATCAATTAACCCTTCTTGATGAACATCGGATTAATGCCCTGGAGCATCTTCGAGTTTATCATGATCGCATCAAGTGAGCCTATGATCGAAAGGTCCATCCTCATGAATTCCAAGTAGGTGACCTTGTCCTTAAAGCTAATCAACAACAGTCTCACATCTCACCTCACTTGCATGACAAATTTGCTGCTAATTGGCTTGGACCATTCATCATTAAACACAAATATGGACCTAAAACTTATAGGCTTGCCACTCTTGAAGGAGTTGAGGAGCTCGATCCCATCAATATTATTCATCTGAGAGCCTTTTATGCTTAGTTCATTTAAACTTGTCTTCCTTATAAAAAAAAAAAACTCACACCATATCTCATCCTTCACTTTCTGCCCTTGTGATGCTAATTCCTTTAGATTTAGTTCATTCCATATTACTTTGAACAATGGGTATCTAGTTTTGGACCATAATTGATTGACTTCCCTTAATTAAGGGCATATACAAAACCACTAGTATGGTCTTTTTATTCTACTTTCTTCCCTTCTCTTGTGTCCATTCTTCTACCTCTTAGACCTGGATTGATGAGTCTCTAGAAATCCTTTTCAATCACTCAACCATACCTAGTATCCTCCTCAAGTGCGCATTTATCCCATTCAAAGCCATGATGATTTGGAGCTTCCCTTTGTGATCTATCGAGGCATCCTAGGACCCACATGTAATACACATATTAATATTATTTTTATTAGGTAAGGATGACATCATGATTAGTCCCAATGCTCATATTAGCTCATCGTGCATCCTTTAGCGGTCCAAAACCCAAGGATTCATGCTAAAAAAAAATGATGATGATAATAATAATATAGCTTGAATCCTTGGGCATATTAGATGACTCCATCGGGGCTATAGATGCCTGGCTGGTAGTGGAGCAACGTTGATGGACCGTGTGCTATCTCCATCGGGGCTATAGATGCCTGAATGGTAGTGGAGTATGCCTTCATGATTGAGCTCTATTTTTCTCATTAGGACTATGATTGGTTGAGTCCAAACCTTTTCAAAATTTGGTTAATGAACTCACTGCACACACAGTGATTCTAGGATGTCTTGATACGTCTCAAGGGACCTCTAAATCTTAATGACCTTTGCATGGTAACCTCACCACTTGAGCGGAGAACTAGGGTGTTTGAGTCTCTTGAAAACACCTCTAGATACTCAACAGCCTACGACATTGGAGTTCTCTTTCTTTATCATTTGTTCTATCTTTCTTCCTCGTTATTCTATGCTTCTAATCATGTATATGCCCTTAGTTAATGAGTTCAATCATGCATGGTACTACACATACATACCCATTGTCCTTACATTCCTTCTCTATCCTATTAAATTGTTCACACCATTTAACATCTACTTTCTGACAAGTTATGTGCAAAAAAAAAAAACCATAAGCATAACACATCCACAACATCAATCATGAATCACATTTCAATTCACATTCTTCATGCCCATAGGTTACATAACAATGGCCCGTAGGCATCAAATTTCATGAATACATATAAAATTATGGCCTCTTAAGCCATATACAAATATTGATCCTCTCACCACCCCCACTTCCCCTCCTCTGGTTGTGCTTCTGCAACTCTCTCCTGTACACTTTGATGAGTCCCCTCACTCCCCTCTTGATTCCTATTTATCAGTGGTGAAGCAATTCCTAGAAATTGTGTAGCTACTGGATCTATGCCTTGTGGTATTCTTGAACCCATCACTGGTGTCCCCCCTTGGTGGTGTTGGGATGAAGGAGTTGAAGGAACAAGTAACCCATGACTCACCAATGCATCAAAACAAGACACTAAAAAAGTTGCCTTGTAATCCTCCCTTGCATGTTGTGGTTGCAAAACCTCTTTCTGCATAACCATCGTATCTTCCTCAGTATTCACAACCTCTCTTTCAACCCATGGCACCCCATCCCCTAATACTGCACCCATCCATCCACCAATCCCTACACCCTCAAAAATGGTCATTAATTGTTCCCCAATCGCTGCACTGGAGGTCCCAATTATCTCGTCCACTTGATGACAAACATCTTCATCCACTTTTTCCTGTATCACTATTTCCCCTCCTTCATGTATCATATATTCTCCCCCACTAGTAGCCTCCACCATCTCTCCAATTGCCTCTCCAACCTCACCCACATGCTCTTCTACTCCTCTCCCTGCTTTCCAATGTTGTGTAGCCCACCAATTCTCAAACTCTGGGGTTGTGCCTGCATCATCAACATCAGACACCACCTGAGGCTCATCCGGCTCCCTGTCTAATACAATTATCATTAGGGTAGCTGCAGTATAATTATATCATCTTTGATACACTACAGGTGGATCTGGTACCCCTTGTCTCAACCCAAATTGGCGTAGCACTCGAGTATACTAAAAATACTCAACTTGCTCACTCCTTCACCCAATTAGCCATCTCCCTCATCGCACATGAGCCAATTGCCTTGCTTCATCATTCCATATTGGCCCTCCTCTCCATGGTCACCAATAAATATCTTGTGGCCTCAGACTCCCAAAGGCCTCACGATAGTGATCTCCATCCTTCGCATACGGTCTACTCCACCTTGTCTCCTTAGTTGTTAGCCATATTAATACATACGGTACCTCTGATCCCATAAATCTATGAGCATCATAAGGTAGACCTAGTGGTCTCTCTACTGCTATATGCTCCCACCCCCACACCTGCACCAACAAACTACAACTCAATCCATTTCATGTTGTCCTCTTAATTTCATAAAGCTCCCTATACGTTTGTGCTAATAAGGCTGGTGCCCATGCAAAGACTACTGACCTCTTCACCAAGTCTGTTACAACCCCTAGCATATTCTATGGAAACCGTGCCCCTGATGAATCAGGTAAAACCCAATTTGATATCAATATCATTGCCAGGGTTTGTTTTACTGATAATACTCCTACCTCAAAATATTCCTCATACAACACCCCCCACTATTGATATCAACACTATGCCAACTACTACCAAACATCTCCTCCATCACTAACCTTTTTTGTCATCGATTTGCCACTGTAATGATAGCACCCTCTATCGGTAATCACAAAATCCGATAAACATCCTCCAGGGTAATTGTCATTTCCCCTGTAGGAAAATGAAATGTACCCCTATCTGGATCCCATCTCTCACATAATGCTGATAGGTACATCATATCAGCATACACCATCTTAACCTGGGCAACACCTGCAAACCCTACCATCTCCAACCACCTCCAATCCTCATCTGTCATCAATCGCCTTAAATTTCCAACCAATGGTCGATGTCGATGTCGCGACCACAATACTTTCAACTATACTCATATTACATAGCCCCACCCCATGCAAAAATCATAACAAACAACAATAATAAATAAATAAATACATCCATAAAAATCTCTACCCACCCACGCAGCCACAAACCCACCAAAACAATTTTTATCTTCCTACTCCATCTACAATAAATAAATTAGCAACTAAATACATAAAATAAAACTTCACTCACTGGCTCTTCTCCTTCTCTGTTGTGCGACACACTTCTTTCATCAGACCTTTGGTAAACCTCAACAATACTTCGTGTCCATTTTTTGCCTCCATCCCTCATTGCTATCCCACGCAACATCTTGCATGTGCAGTTTAATACCCCACATGAACCCTTCGCTACCCTATAGTGAATCCATGATCTTTCGAATTGTTCTTTTCTCTTAAAGCATATGAACCAAAATATCCGCAAAAATCAACAAAACAATCACTATGAACACCATCGGGACAACTGAATATATGCTCAAAAGAACAAGCAATATCACACATATATCACGAAAAAGTGACATCTCCAATCAATAGATCAATATTCTTATATTGATATACGAAACAAATGCTACATACATTTGAGAGATGTTGTTTCCCCTACACGTATATGTACACAGATGCAGATTTAGTGCCCTCCAACTTGATCCAAAATTGACATTTAAGACAAGGGTACGTGTCAATGGTTCACAATAAATGCACCATGACAAGTGGACAACTGTCACCAACTACATTAAGTACATTCCTTTACAAAAACCTGCCCATACCCTTAACATTATGATGCGCTTCACTTTTCAACAATACACGTCACACACGTGCATAGGTTATGGACCCCCTGCAGCCTTCGCCGTCAAAACATCTACTCACTGTTCGAGTCAGAATAATTTGAAGTTACTGCATCTTCCCACGTTCGTTGATTCATTGACAACCCCCAATGCTGGTTAAAGTTAATATGCTTTGGCCATTCAAACTCATTAAAATAAGATAAATCAATAGTTTCTTGCACGACACAAGAATAATGGTTTACACTCCGCACATCTACCACACGTCGAGGGCCACTTGCCAACCATGTCACTTGTTTGTCAATCACAAGCCTACAAAATAAAAAGTTAGGCACGAATCCCCATTCCAATCTATCAGTCACATTTTTAGCATAATTCACCTTTCGTGTCCGTTGAAGTACTCGAAGGAATCCCTTATCAAATTGGAGGATGAATCTACAAGCTATTAGATTAGCCTTAAGATCTGGGGAGTTCAAATCATAACAATACATGTTCCAATCTGGGATTAGTGCTCCTACAAGCCCAATGGAATTATACCAAATCAACTTCTTACACAGAGAGATCACTTCTGGTTTCCTCCAATCATATAGATCCCAATTCATGAGATGAACCAGAATCAGACCCCCTACATAATACGACACAGTGATAGGACAATACAACGGCTCCACTAAGCCGAGTCTCAATGAAATCTAGAATTCTGATGACATCTTCTTAACCCTATCAGATATCCATGACTTAAGGGATCGAATAAAATTTGCTTTTCGGGAGGCACTTGCACTCAGTGCAAAGATTCGCTCTTGTATTCCATCAGGAAGGCTAAACATTAAATTCCTCCCGAAAGAATTGGTAGATCCTATCTCAGCCATCTACACAGGTAGTCCAAAGACCCAAGCTATCTCACCAACCTCAATCTTATAGCCTCCTACTCTCGCTAGTACACCTCTTACTGCATCGACCCCAAATCTATCCTATTGCTCTTCTTTTGGTCCACTACCCTCACCACACTCATTGCACCATGATACTTTTCAGACCTGGAAGTACCCCCACATTGCACTATTGTTATATTTACTTGCCTCCTTGGGAACCCCTTTCAACCTGCCTCCTTGGGCACTTCTTTTACACATTGCCCCCTTGGGCATCTCTTTTTATACTTGCCCCCTTGGGCTACGCATTTTTCACTAGCCTCCTTAGGCTACACATTTTTTTACACATTTTTACGTAGTGCACATGTGGTCTCTTCCTGTCTTGGTCTACTCTTTTTCATGGTTGCCTTCCACTTCCGTACATCCCCTTGAACACCTCCCTTATCCACTACCTTCATATTGTCTCCTTGGGCACCACTTTTTTCCACTTCAAACATACTTGTTACCTATATCCCCTTATCCTCATCCCCCTCAACTTTTCTTTAATCTCACACCTTACCCATCCCTCACCCTTATCTCTCCTACCCATTGACACATTTGTCAAGTGGCTCGTCCTTGGTCATGTGTCTTCCCTTGCGCACTCACCACTTGAGGGGGTTATCAAATATACTCCCACAAGGATAATCATTTCATTGGGGCAACAAACAACAAAATTTTAGTTCAAGTTTTTGCACTATGTTGTTTTTTTACAAACAACACATTGCAAAAAGGGGCATCTGTAGACACCTAAAAATATCATTTTATCCAAGTTTTGGTTCTTCTAATATCTCTTCGATATTTTTAAATTCATCTAAATTCCCTCTATTTTCTTGTGCACTGTTCACTATTCACTGTTCACTGTTCATTATTCATTGTTCAGTCACTATTCATTATTTGTTCACTATTCACTGTTCACTATTCACGAATTTAATATTTTTAAATCAATTTTCAATACCTCCTCACATGCTTGAGCTCAAGTCAAGGATTCTAGAATAGCCACATTTTCTACACCTACCTTCTCACATGCTTGAGCTCAAGTCAAGGATTCTAGATTAGCCATATTTTCTACACCTACCTTATCACATGCTTGAGCTCAAGTCAAGGATTCTAGAATAGCCACATTTTCTACACCTACCTTCTCACATGCTTGAGCTCAAGTCAAGGATTCTAGATTAGCCACATTTTCTACACCTACCTTCTCACATGCTTATGCCCAAGTCAAGGGTTCTAGATTAGTCCTATTCTACATTTTCTACATCCACCACCACTCATGCACACCAAAGTCAAGGATTCTTTCTTGCATGCCAACCCACTTAGTAATTTTATATTCCTCCATTTATCCTAAGTCTTCCCTTACCAACCCACTTAACAATTTTATATTCTCTCACCCACCCAAAAGTCTTCTATGCCAACACATTCAACATTTAAAATTCTTCACCCACCTAGTCTTGTCTTCCACTATGTCAAACTCATGTGCCACATCATCCTCACCCCCCTCTCTTCTAAAATTCTATAAATACCCCCCTCATTCCCTTCATTGAAGGAAGGAGGAATCAAGGCATGAATGAAGGAATGAATGAATGAAGAAAGAGGGAGCTAGGACAGCCTACCATCATTGCATGAGTTGTAAGAATAGCACTCTTTTACATTCTATTTTAATAGGAGCATTTACTTGTTTTAAATATCATCTTGCTTGAGTAAGAGCCCAACCGAACAAGGTGGGCTTATTTTATCACTAACCTTCTCTTTTGAGTATTGCATGTAGGTATTAAATAGCATTGGAGCAACCTTGGGAGAGAGGAATATCACACACCCCACATCATAATTCTGTTGTGAAAAGGAAGCATTACACCATCTTCTCTTGTAAAAGCCTTCAAGGCTTCACTATATTGTTAAAAGACAAAGGGGTTGTAAAAGTTTCACATTTCATAATCAAATTTGTGTATTGGTCTTATTTCCTTTGTATTTACACTTTATTTTCACATGGTGGTTTCCTTCTTCTACAGTACCATCCTCTATTTATTTGAGCAAGGAAGAGTCAGGAGAACTAGCTGTAGAAGATCACATAGCTATCATCAATACATCTGTAGAAGACCTTCCCACTCCTACTAACAAGGGGGAAGCCATACTTGATATGAATAAATTATATCATATCATGCTTGAGGATACAATTCAATTGACCCACCAAGATCTCAATGAGTGCATAGTACCCAATGTTACATTCACATCTATCATAGGGTTGATCAAGGATCTAGGTCATCCTCTTGCCAAGTTGCCACCCATTGATAGCATTCCTGATGCACCCCTAAACATGGGAGCCAAGAAGATCACCTTGGACAAGTTTATGAGGTAGCCATGACTTGTCCAAATGCAAATGCATCTTCTCATGAGTTTGTGGGAATGATCAATGTGATGACAAAGAACCAATGTCCTCTAGAATCCATCTATGCCACTTGCAACTCCATCCAACATTCCATCCATACCACAAGAGATACCATTGATGGATTCGGTCACACCTACTCCATCTCACTCAACATCTCCACAAAATCAAGAATAGGTGTACCCCCTACACCAAAGTGGGGGTAATCCAACTACCATAGTTGAACACTCTAAGTTGGAACATGAGCATGAGCTAAATCAATAAACAAGAACATGTGGACATACTCACTAGCTCCAATCATCATGAAGCATCCACATCTACTCAGGCATTAAGGACTTTTGATCCACCTCTACTCAATTGTCTCCTAGATCCCACACCCAATTCACCTCCACCACCTATTAGTTGCCATACAACTTCCTCAATAACTATCCAGTCATCACCTCCACTAGTTCCATAACATATCTTGGATAGGCTAGCCAATGTGGAGTTACAAGTGAGTCACCAACACAATGATTTACAACAAATCTTGAATCGACTCACAAGCATTGAGTTACAATTGAGTCAACCCCCCTTTTGCCCCCCCCCCCTATGCTTTTAATGTATTCTCAACAAATCAGGGGCAAAACCAACAACGTCACCCTAAGCAATAATTTACGCCCATTACTGAGTCCATGGACTCTTTATTTGAGCACCTCTATGAAGCTAAAGTAATCAATCTACCTGAGAGTCAACCTCTCAATCCAAATGCATACCAAAGCCCAAAAGATATCGTGAAGACCTATACTGTAAGTTTCATAGGCAAAATGGGTATGGCGTGCATATGTGCTTTAAGGTCAAACACCTAGTACAGGATATGATCGATAGGAATGATCCTTAGGTTGATAATCTTATTGCAATAAACAATCAATAGATTGACATATCTCATGATTCGTTACCTATGGATGGGAGTCAAGAAGAGCAACCTAAATAGGTGACTGAGATGCATACAACCTTGTGGTCTCATAAAATGAGTCCACCATGTTCACCTCGTGTAATATCGCAACCTTGCACCTGGACTCCACTATCTAAGCCCATGTCAACCATCTTTCACAACTTGCAAGAAACAAAGACAATCATCTTTCCAGACATACCCCTGTTCAACCCGAATAGGCCTAGATCTAAACAATACAGGGAGGATCATTCTTACCTCTATCATCGAATGAGAGGGCATGACATTAGCAATTGTCATGTTTTTAGACATGTGGTCCAAGATCTTATTGATAAGAAACTCTTATCCACAAATGGGCCACTAATTTTACCCCATCGAGACATGGGCATTACCCAGAATACCCTACAACAATAGGGGGAGTCAATCTCTATCACTCCTCCTAGCCAAGCCAATAACATTGCATCAATCATAGTACATATTGGGGGTATCCAAGGTGTCACACCTTCCCCACTATTTACATCATAAGACATGAAGCAAATTGGGGATCCTAAAGGTAGTGCACCTTCCTCACTTCCTTTGATCACCACAAATGTTGGGGGTACACAAGGTACCACACTTTCCCCCTAAAATCATAAAATGATCAAAGTTACAAAAATCTCCAAGGGTATCTACATACCGCTTGGTCAACCCAAAACCCTCCTAGGTGATCTATGACCATCTAGGTCACCCCAAAATGCTCCAAGGGTTTCTACAAACCGCTTGGTCAACCCAAAATACTCCTAGGTGGTCTATGACCATCTAGGTCACCCCAAAAGGCTCCAAGGGTATCTACATACTTCTTGGTCAACCCATAACACCCCTAGGTGGTCTATGACCATCTAGGTCACCCCAAAATGCTCCAAGGGTTTCTACAAATCGCTTGGTCAACCCAAAACCCTCCTAGGTGGTCTATGACCGTCTAGGTCACCCCAAAATGCTCCAAGGGTATCTACATACCACTTGGTCAACCCAAAACACTCCTAGGCGGTCTATGACCATCTAGGTCACCCCAAAATGCTCCAAGGGTATCTACATACCACTTGGTCAACCCAAAACATTCCTAGGTGGTATATGACCATCTAGGTCACCCCAAAAGGCTCCAAGGGTATCTACATACCGCTTGGTCAACCCAAAATCCTCCTAGGTGGTCTATGACCATCTAGGTCACCCCAAAAGGCTCCAAGGGTATCTACATACCACTTGGTCAACCCATAATACTCCTAGGTGGTCTATGACCATCTAGGTCACCCCAAAAGCCCCAAAGGCATCCATAAGCCCTTTGGTCACCCCAAAAATCCCTAATGGCATCTAGTAAGCCCATTGGTCACCCTGTATATACATATATATATCAAAAATCCAAAAACATCATCAAAACATCAAAAATACAAAAATATTGCATCACATCACATTGCATCCCATTGCATTATATCATCACTTGCATTAGGTATACTCATCATTGCACTTTGCATTTTAGAGTTGCTCATACATGTCTAGCACTGAGACTGTACACTAGTCATCATTCAAAATCAATGTTGCTCAAGACATCATTCACATCATCTCATATTTCACTTATCATTTCCACCTACATTTTCCACTTTTCATATTTGTGTCCATTCCCTTCACCTAGCCATTTCTTCTAGAATGTCATTAGGATTTTTGGTCACTCAACCATCTCTAGTTTTCTTTTTAGATTTTGTAGAAAGCTATCCTGATTTTTAGGAGGTAGAGTCTTGCTTAGATTGTACCTTGTATACGTCAAAATCCCAACACATTTTTCACACTAATAAATCCAAGTTTTACACAAGGAAATATGAAACCTACGAAGTGGTCTAGGTTACCTTAAGTGAAAATTCTATCCTGCTCATCCCCCTATGTGGATGGTTCAAGAATGCTGAGAATTGGCAAAAGGACAAGCTCCTCCTTACCCAATTCCCCAAAATAAACAATGGTTTTCACCACTATCAATGATCAAAATCCCAAAAGCAAAAATCAAAAGCAAAATAAATAGTGGTTATCACCACTCCCAAAATCCCTTGCTCAAAGAAAAAAAATACAAAAATAAATAGTGATTTTCATCACTACGTATGAGCAAATATCCCTGAAATCAAATAAAAGAAAAGAAGGGAGTATTGAACTTGAATTCCTGGAATTCTCAGCATTTGACAAACCATTAGGTGATCCTCATTACAGGTTTGGTGGCATCAAGCCTTCTTGGTAATGGCGGTATCCTTATGCATGATGATATGTCTATCACATTAGATTTTTGCATGTGTGCAAACCAATGTTTGCATGTGGATGAGCTAGCTTTTGGTAGCCTATACTACCTAGTGGTCTAATCCAACTAAGTACAAAACCTAGGATCGTGCTACTCATAGGATGATCTTCAGTATAGATGGGTTGCATTAATCCTATTTGGCACTGGGATAATCTTATTCTTATCACAAAATGAACTCACTTGCACACACAGGGATATTGAGTATCTGGGTCATCCTAGCAGATTCATACCTTGTCAAAAAGTTTTGCATGGTTAGTATATAACTTTTGATCAGTTGACTAGAGTGTTTGAGTCTCATGAAAACCTCATAGACATCCTATAACATCCTATCATTCATTCCATTTATCACATTTATGTCAGTTTACATTTTCATAAATCCATTACATAGTCTCATGACAACATTACACATGAATTGATGAATTCTATACAGTCTATGGTGCTAACATAGTATGTCATATAGTGTACACATTTCATCATCTAGATCAATCAATCATCCATCTCATTATGCATCCATGCATATACATATCATCAAATCAAATCAAATCACAACATATGCATACATGATAAGCATCCATCAATACATCATAAAGCAAATAAACACATTGCATACATCTCATAAAATAGTAATGAAACACATGATGATAAATAGAAAAGCTCATATATATTTGTATATGTATGGGGTAAAAATATACATCATAATTTCCCATAGGCTACAATAAAGTGAGTCCTTAGACCTCACACCCCCAAAGCATCCCAAAAGGGCACCAAAAAGGGTCCAAAACCCACCAAAAACAAGTCAAATCTGATGGAATTCACTCAAGATCAAGATGAACCCAAATTATTCATGGATGCATTGCAAAGTTACTACTTCAATCCCCAAGAAGGCCATTGTGGCTGGACCACCCCACAGGAATGAGGTTTTCAACTCCTTTCTTCCATGAATCATCAACAAAATCATCAAAATCCTCTAAAAAATGCTCCATTTTTCAATGAGTAAAACCGAAGGAAACCCTAACAAAGTCATATGTGTCAAGTGACTCATTGCTTTTATCACTTGTCATTCCCTCAACAACTCATCACTTGAGGGGTAGTCATAATTAACAAATTCATAATCAACAATCAACAATCAAACACTCAATCATGCAAATTGTGTTCGTTCAACGAATATTTGACAAAGACAATCACGCCCCTACTTGGGGCAAAAAACAAGAAAATATTTCAACTAAGCACATAATAGGACATATGAACCTGCATTTTGGTACACCTCAAAATTTACCAAAATACTTGGTATTCTCTAATGCCTAGGGTTATAAGTCCCTCGAGCATACCTAGAAGCTGAAGAGAAACCAAGACCAATGTCTTTATTGAGTCAGAAGCAAGGATTCAAGAACGCATGCTCTTTCCATGATTGGGGCATCAAAATTTGGTTAGGTTATTGAATAACCCTAATAATTCAACATTTTTAGTCATCTATTTTTTCTCAATATTGTGTTGCACACAATGCATCTCAAAAAGGGGCATCTGTAGACACTAAAATCTGGTCAATCCGATTAGGCAACCAAAAGCACTAGGTCTAATTGACACCATATGTCCCCCTTGGGCAACCCTCAGAGGTTTACTAGTGGTCCTAACCACTCTTGGAAGGCTCTACCCCACTTTTGGGAGCTTTTGGGCCATATAGGCATGACCGTCCCACCCTAGGACGGTCACAGTTTGTGGTCATCCCACCCTAGGATGGTGGCAAACTGGCCGTCCTAGGGTGGGATGACCACAAGGTTTGACTCCAAAAAATTCAAATTTGGACAAATGGCACCCAAAAATTGACATTTACCCTACTATTCAAGCATGCAATTCAATGGACGTAGCATCCTTATGAAATACTGCATGAGGGAGGCCAAATAGAAATATTCTCTGCATTCCACCCTCTTGGCCAAATGGTGCCTCTTGCCCTATATGCCCTCATGCCTTCTTCCAAAAGGCTTTCTTTGGCTATAAAGTGGATCTATTTTCCACACAAAATATAGAGAGGATTTTTGATACATAGCAATGGAGTGCTGCCAAGATTTCCCCTCACCCTTTTGTGCCCTTTTACCTCAAAATATCTACCTAGCAAAGGAGGTTTGCGAGTGATCTAGGAGATGCAATTTGTTTACAAAACTGGACCAATTGAGTGAATTTCACCACAAAATTTGATGACAACACTAGTAGGAGGGTTTAAGACCCATTTACAAAGGAATTGATGATAAAATAAGTCCAGAATTGGTGGCTGTCCCACCCCAGGATGGTCCCTATTATGTGATAGTCCCAACCGTCCCGCCCCGTGATGAGGATAGATATGTGCATTATTTATTTACTATTGTTTTTTAGTTAGATTGTATATTACTATATTAACATTATGTCCAAATTTTATTCATTTTGGAGTTAAATTGGATGAGATATCGTACTTTTAGTGTTTTCTAAGGTCTTATGTAGGTCTACATAGCTCATATGAAGATGCACATGAAAATGTTATTTATTTTGTAAAACTGACCACATGGGTTGTCTTGAAATGTCATTTTATATACTTTGTACATGTTTCATGTATTTTAGATATGTTTAGGGGCATAAATTGCTTACTTTAGGTTTTGCAGGTTGGAAAAGCGCACTACGATTACGCCATGCAATTGGATGCAATTTTGGTGCTCTACAATTTCAATTCATTCAGAGTTGATTTAGATAAGCGTATTTCATATTCATGTTTTCTAGTCTTTTAGTGCCTGTGGGGATTGCATGTTTTTACCATACACACTTGATATTTAACAATTATTATTTCCTTGTGTGCTGGTGTAGGTTTTTATAGTGCATGAGGAAGGAGCACAATATCATAGAACAAAGTGGTGGTATCATAGGTTCATCGACTTCAATTTTGGGTACGAGAAAAGACATTAGAAGTGCATGCGAGTTACTTTGAGGATCCGATCCTTGGGCACCATTTTGTAACAATTGTATATATATTGAGTCCTAAAGGGGATATATATGTAATTATGGTTTTGAACCATAATATTAATAGAAATAAACCTCCTTTTATTTAATTTCTTGCAATTTGGTGTCTTTCCACTGTTACTTGCATGCTTCCATTTTGATGCTCATAACTCAGTAGCGATAGATGCACATAGTTTAGCTGCATTAGGTGTTTTTCCCCTAATTCATGAGCCTTTGGAAAAATGGTCATGCTAGGGCATGCATGGCAAGAGGTGCCACTTGTCTAAAACTGAGCATGCATTGGAAGGGGAAGAGAATCTCCCATTTTTGGCCTCCATTATGTAGCATGTCATAAGGATTCTGTGCCCTTAGGTCTGCATGCTCAAATAGGTGGGATAAATGGTAGTTTATGGGTGCCATTTGTCCAAATTTGACTTTTTGGGAGTCAAATCTTGTGGTCATCCCACCCAGGGACGATCGCTATGCCACCGTCCCTAGGTGGGATGGCCATGAACTGTGACCATCCCAGGGTGGGACGATCATGTCTATGTGGCCCAAAACCTCCCAAAAGTGGGGTAGAGCCTTCAAAGAGTGGTTAGGACCACTGTGTAACCTTTGAGGGTTGCCCAAGGGGGCCATATGATGTCAATTAGCCAATGCTTTCGGTCGCCTAATCGGATTGACATGATTTTAGTGTCTATAGATGCCTCTTTTTGAGATGCGTTGTGTGCAACATAGTGCTGAGAAAAAATAGATGACTAAAATGTTGAATGATTAGGGTTATTCAATAACCTAACCAACTTTAGATGCCCCAATCATGGAAAGAGCATGCGTTCTTGAATCCTTGCTTCTGATGAGCTAAGGAACTTGCTTCAAGTGCAACCTTGCATTTCAGGTTGACTTGACCTTGGACATTATTCAGTCATGAAGAGGCAAAGGCCTCTAATCCTTCATGCTTCCAAAGTGCCAAGCATTTTTTTAGTTGAAATTTATGCTTGTTTGCTGCCCCAAGCAGGGGCGTGATTGTCTTTGTCAAAGATTCATTGAACGAACGTAATTTGCATGATTGAGTGTTTGATTGTTGATTTTGATTATGAATTTGTTAAGTATGACTACCCCCTCAAGTGATGAGTCGATGAGGGAATGACCAGTGATAAAAGTGATGAGTCACTTGACCCATATGACTTGGTTAGGGTTTCCTTCAGTTTTACCCATTGAAAAATGGAGCATTTTTTAGAGGATTTTGATGATTTTGTTGATGCTTCATGGAAGAAAGGAGCTAAAAATTTCATTCCCGTGGGGTGGTCCAGCCAAAATTTCCTTATTAGGGATTAAAGTAAAGACTTTTCCATTTCTCCATGAGCAATTTAGGTTCATCTTGATCTCTAGTGAAATTGGACCAAATTTGAGTTGTTTTTGGTGGGTTTTGGACCCTTTTTGGTGCATTTTGAGTTGTTTTGGTGAGATTTTTTGGTGGCCATCCTAGGGTGGGATGGTGGCATACTTTATGACCATCCCAGGGTGGTATGGTCGGCCAATTAGCCACTCATCCCACCCAGGGATGGTCAGGGCCCTGGGAGGGTTATTTAAGCCAAAAATGGGTCATTTGGGCTCATTTGTGCATTTGCAACTTTGTAGCTTGAGAGGTGAGGAGGAGGAGAGTGATTCTACGTAGTGGAGTACTACAAAAATCATCCTATAGTCACCATGAGCTAGCATGCAGACTCATCCAACGGTGGAGCCGATGCGAGACGGGTAAGAGTTGAATTTCTTACTGCACTATGCTAGTGTTAAAAGTGGAATTATTGCTTGTTTTTTATTTTTGGAAGAGCACACTAAATCCTCGGTAATTGAACCTAATTAGGGATGCCCTATAATTTTTTATGCTTGTTTTTGTATTTTTATGTGATTTTATTGCTTTTTATGGCTGAATTTTGCTTATTTTTGGTGGCCTAAAAGGCCCATTTTGGCCCAATTTGGGGGTCGTCTGTGGGTGGGAGGACTAGCTTGAGATGTTTTTTGGCCATACCTGGGTGGGATGGTCATAGATTTGGGGCCATCCCTAGGTGGGACGATCACAAACTAGCCTGAAAAAGGGATTTTTTTGGGTATTTTTGAGTCATTTTGAAGCTTGTTTGGTGCTTATTATTGACCGACCTATCTCTGCTAGGTGGTTAAGAGTTGGTATCAAGTTTTGAATCTCTTTGAGACCATGAGAGACTTATTGATGAAGGTATATTGGAATGGCTTGATGCCATTGGCCTCAAGCATGTGATGCGGTTAGAGCCCGTGGTGGGCGACCATGCTTACTTGACTGCTCTTATTGACTTGTGGGATCCGTGCACCAACACCTTCCACCTACCGATAGGGGAGATGATGGTGATGTTGGAGGATGTCTATCAGATTTTATGCATTCTGATAGAGGGTGGTCGATTGTGTCTACTCACCATGACCGAAGAGAGGCAGTGATGGAGAGGTACTTTGGTAGGGCCATGAAGGAGGCGATAGGGGACTCTCTCAGTGGAGGCATATTGGTGGGGTATTGGTATGAGGCTAGGGTATTGGGTGTTAGGCATGTTTTGTTGATGACATTGATCTCTAATATGCTACTACCAGACTCATCAGAGCTAGGTTTCCCTGGAACCTTCTGGAGTTAGTGTTTACTCTGGTAGGGTGCACTGTGGAGCAGCCACTAGTGATGGCATGGGGGATGACACTACTAGCACAGTTGTATGATGAGTTGTACGAGATCCACTCCCAGGGGTGGAAGGGCTTGGGATGCAACTTTCTACTATAGGTGTGGGGGTGGTAGCACATAGCTGTGGATCGGCCATAGGGATTGCCTTGGACGTCATGGGCATAGCTGGTGGACCGAGAGATTGGCTACGGGATCCTATGGTAGTGGGCCTAGGAGGTAGGGCAGAGTCGACACTAGGTAGGTGATGTGGGCCATTATACCTAGTCTTTTGTAGGACTCAGAGTAGCAGATGTACTCTAGAGACCTTACAGGGATTGCCCAGCATGGTCTGATGTTGAGGCACAGCTCCATCGGGTGAGGTGAGGTAGATGGTTGGTTGGCCAACATGGGATAGAGTGGGAGTTCTTCCCTTATGCTTGGGTTATGTGGTAGTTTGGGCTATGATAGGGGTTGCCTAGTGAGCCAATGGTCTACCGACATCATAGGGATGAGAGGACACTGAGGTGGCCGCTAGTGGAGGGGGTAGAGACAGATCCTATAGTGGACATTCCAAACTTGGATGATGTTGGGACTATGGATGAGTATAACTCTTGGTAGGTGATGTGCTAGTGGTGGGGGGAGTGATCACTAGGGGATATGTGGTAGGGATAGTAGAGAAGGCTTAATATGACACTCCTAAGGAGGGCTAGGGAGAGGCAGGTGAGTGACATAGGCTTCATCACATGGTAGATGAGCAGGAAGACCTCCTAGACTTAGGAGATCAGGGTGACTTTGGGGATGATGACACTGGGGATCAGGGGTGTAGGTATAGTAGGTCGTATGGGGTGACATAGATATGGAGCTATAGGATGAGTTGATTAGGGTTAGGTAGGAGAGAGATCTCCTTCAGACATAGGTACAAGATGCCCATGTAGAGATAGTGGCTCTACGAGCATAGTTGAGATCCTAGAGCCCTAGTCGGGAGGGACCTAGTAGTGGGGAGATAGCTAGGCTATGGGAGGAGGTGGCACAGCTCTAGGCCTTAGTGGATACTTACCAAGTGTGATATCGATATGAGTGGACCTATACTGATGAGTTGGAGGATGAGATAGTGCACCTTAGGGGGTGCATACCAGCCCATCCATCTGCTAGTGGGTCACACTAGAGTCGGTAGAGTGGTACAAGATAGTCTTCGACTAGGATGGGGGTGCCTAGCTCTACACAAAGGGTAGATAGGGTAGGTGGTGGTAGGTTAGAGAGTTCTTGGTAGACTCGACTCGAGGGTAGGGGTGAGAGTCATAGTACTGGTCCTACGTGACCATGGTTATTGAGACTCTGATGGCTCTTTTTATATTTTGAATTTTTGGTAGTGTGAGGTCTGAGGACCCACTTTATTGTAGCCTACGGGTAGCTCAAGGATTATGATGTATCTTTTTACCCCATACATATACATATATATATATGAGCTTTTCTGTGTTTGTCATCATGTAGTTTTGTACTACTTTATGAGATGTATGCAATGTATTTATTTGCTTTATGATATGATGATGGATGTTTATCATGTATGCATATGTTGTAATGTGATTTGATTTGATGATATGTATATGCATGGATGCATAATGAGATGGATGATGTATTGATCTAGATGATGAAATGTGGATACTATATGACATACTATGTTAGCACCATAGACTGTATAGAATTCATCAATTCATTTGTAATGTTGTCATGAGACTATGTAATGGATTTGTGATAAAATGGTATGAAATGGAATGAATAGTAGAATGTTATAGAATATCCCTGAGGTTTTCATGAGACTCAAACACTCTAGTCAACTGATCAAAAGTTATATACTAACCATGCAAGACTTTTTGACAAGGTATGAATCTTCTAGGATGACCCAAATACTCAATATCCCTATGTGTGCAAGTGAGTTCATTTTGTGATACGCATAAGGTTACCCCAGTGCCAAACATGATTGATGCAGCCCATCTGTACTGAAGATCACCCTATGAGTATCATGATCCTAGGTTTTGTACGTAGTTGGATTAGACCACTAGGTAGTATAGGCTACCAAAAGCTAGCTCATCCACATGCAAACATTGGTCTATACATGCAAAATGCTAATGTGATAGACATATCATCATGCGTAAGGATACCACCATTGCCAGGTAGGCTTGATGCCACCTAACCTGTAATGAGGATCACCTAATGGTTTGTCAAATGCTGAGAATTCTAGGGATTCAAGTTCAATACTCCCTTCTTTTCTTTTATTTGATTTCAGGGATACTTGCTCATACTTAGTGATGAAAATCACTGTTTATTTTGTATTTTGTTTTCTTTGAGCAAGGGATTTGGGGAGTGGTGATAACCACTATTTATTTTGCTTTTGATTTTTGCTTTTGTGGGATTTTGCTTATTGATAGTGGTGAAAACCACTATTTATTTTGGGGAATTGGGTAAGGAGGAGCTTGTCCTTTTGTCAATTCTCAGCATTTTTGAACCATTCGCATAGGGGGATGAGCAAGATAAACTTTTCACTTAAGGTAACCTAGACCACTTTGTAGGTTTCATATTTCCTTGTGCAAAACTTGGATTTATTAATGTGAAAATGTGTTGGGATTTTGATGTATACAAGGTACAATCTAAGCAAGACTCTACCTCCTAAAAATCAGGATAGCTTTCTACAAAATCTGAAAAGAAAACTAGAGATGGTTGAGTGATCAAAAACCCTAATGACATTCTAGAACAAATGGCTAGGTGAAGGGAAATGGACACAAATATGGAAAAGTGGGAAATGTAGGTGGACATGATAAGTGTAATATGAAATGATGTGAATGATGACTTTAACAAAATTGATTTTGAATGATGACTAGGTGTACAGTCTTAGTGCTAGACATGTATGAGCAACTCTAAAATGCAAAGTGCAATGATGAGTATGCCTAATGCAAGTGATTATAAAATGCAATGGTATGCAATGTGATGCAATGCAATATTTTTGTATTTTTGATGTTTTGATGATGTTTTTGAGTTTTGATATATGTGTATGTATAGTTTGACCAATGGGCTTAAGGAATACCATTGGGGCATTTTGGGTGACCAAAGGGCTTATAGATGCCTTTGGGGCATTTTGGGATGACCTAGATCATAGACCACCTAGGAGCATTTTGGGTTGACCAAGTGGTGTGTAGATACCCTTGGAGCATTTTGGGGTGACCTAGATGGTTGTAGACTACCTAGGAGTATTTTGGGTTGACCAAGTGGTGTGTAGATACCCTTGGAGCATTTTGGGGTGACCTAGATGGTCGTAGACTACCTAGGAGAATTTTGGGTTGACCAAGAGTGTAGATACCCTTGGAGCATTTTGGGGTGACCTAGATGATCATAGACTACCTAGGAGCATTTTGGGTTGACCAAGTGGTGTGTAGATACCCTTGGAGTATTTTGGGGTGACCTAGATGGTCATACTACTAGGAGTTTTGGGTTGAGGTTTAGATACCTTGGAGTATTTGGGGTACCTAGATGGTCATAGACACCTAGGAGCATTTTGGGTTGACCAAGCAGTGTGTAGATATCCTTAGAGTATTTTGGGGTGACCTAGATCATAGACCACCTAGGAGCATTTTGGGTTGACCAAGCGGTTTGTAGATACCCTTGGAGCATTTTGGGGTGGGCCACAACACTCTAGGCATGGAAAGGCTATAGATGGAGGATGTTCAAGGGTTCAAGATCCTTGATTCCTTCAAGGGAGGCTAGGCGGTAAGTTTTGGGTCCGATCTGACTAGTGATGACGAAAGGACCTAACCAGTTTACCGTAAACTTGTCTCATAGATGGGGTAGCAAATTAGAATTTTGTTGGTTCTCTTTCAGAATGAGGTCACCAACTTGAAAGTCTCTATGATGGAATTTCATATTATAAGCTCTCTTAAGTCACTCTTGATAAACATGCAAGTGCTCGAGGGCATTGATGCATCATTCATCAAGCAACGTAAGTTGGTCTAAGTGAGCCTATCATGCGGTATCATCATCGATGAACTCTTGCATGGATATGCATAGTGATGGGATTTCTAGCTCTAGAGGTATGACTACCTCGGTGCCATACACTAGTGAAAATGGAGTGGCCCTAGTGGGTGTCCGAATACTAGTGCGGTAGGCCCATAGAGCAAGGGGTATTTGCGTGTGCCAATCGGTGTGATTTTCTTTAACTATTTTCTTTAGAATGGCAATCAATATTTTGTTCGATGCCTCTGCTTGCCCATTTTCTTATGGATAATAGGGCATCAAAAAGTTGTGTTGGATATTATACTTTGCTATCAAAGCATGCACATATTTATTCTTGAATGATGTCCCATTATCAAAAATGATCTTGGATGGAATACCAAAATGACAAATGATATTGTGCAATATGAACTCCGCTATGTGGGGTCCTGTCATAGTGGTAAGGGGAATTGCTTCCACCCATTTTTTGAAATACTTGGTAGTCGTAATGATGAACATGTGATGGCTTGAGGAGGTAGGTGAGATTTTCCTGATTAAATCAAACCCCCATTGCGAGAATGACCAAGCCGATTGAATCGATTGTAAGGCCTGAGAAGGTACGTGTGTCAAGTTAGCATGGTGTTGACACTTTACACACTTCTTAACATAAGTACAACAATCTTGCTCTAAGGTTGGCCAATAGTAACCCATGCAAAGAATGCGCTTTGTGATGGCCATGCCACTGAAATGGCCACCACAAGTACCATCGTGTGCTTGGGCGATTACCCAAATTGACTCTTGATGCTCTAAGCAATGAAGGAGGATACCTTCATAGCTTCGACGATACAAAATATCTCCTAGCAAGACATACTTTACTACTTTTTGTTTAAATATCCTTTTGACGGTATGCAACAACCCAGAAGGGAGATTACCAAGCTTTAGGTAATCCTTGATTTGGGTAGACCAGTCCTGTTGTGAGGAAGCCTCGATTGCATGAATTGCCTATCCCTTTTGAAGTTCATCTTGAGTGAATGTTGATTGGGGTAGAACTTGTAAGAATAGCATTGTGCTGCTATCAAAAGGGGTTTGAGGGAATAGAGTCCCCCAAGTGGCATGATTCAGGTGCTCATGAATTTGTGAGAACCTATCTTGATGAGGTTCAATCTAAATCAAGTGGACTTCTGGCATGGATTGAGTGTTCTCATGCTCAACCATAGATTGTGATAGTATTTTGACCTGAATGGTTGTCATATCATCCATAGGGTTCTACGGGATCAAGGACCCTAGGGAGGCCATTGTATCCACAAAATGATTAGATGAGCGAGGGAGTGCCTCGATATCATACCATTCAAACTTTGCTAGGAGTTTATCCACAAGGGCTTTATAGGCTTGCAGAACTAGACACTTGCATTGGTAAATCCCTTTGACCTAGTTTATGATGAGCAAGGAGTCACCAAAAATGTTGAGCTTGGTTATTTTCATAGTGATAGCCATTTGAAGACCTATGAGCAAGGCTTCATACTCGACATTGTTGTTAGTGCATGAGAAATCGAGTTTGAAAGATAGGGGTATAGGAGCCCCTTGAGGTGTGAAAAACATGATCCCTATGCCACCCCCTTGCTCGCATTTGGAGCCATCGAAGAATAGAGTCATATCGGCCTGTGACTCAGGCTCATCAGAATCAAGTGATTCTGATATTTGGAAGACTCCATCATCGGGAAGCTCCATGCTAAGAGGTTGCTCATCCTGGAGGGGAGCCTCTATGAGTTGATCGATGATGACCTGACCCTTAATTGATTTTTATTCGATAAATTCTAGGTCAAACTCCATCAACAACATGATCCATTTTATCATGTGACTATTGTGATAAGTACGACTCATCATGTATCGCAATGGATTCTCTTTTGATACAACATACGTGGTATGACTAAGCATGTAATGGTGTAGCTTCTTGGTGGTGAAAACCATCGCTAGGCATAGCTTTTCAATGTATGCATACTTGATTTCATAGCTGACCAAGGTGTGGCTAAGGTAGTAAGTAGCCTGTTCCTTATGCAATTCATTGTTTTGGGCCAACATGATACCCAATGCAATCTCAATGGCTGAGATGTATAAGCGGAATGACACTCCTAGTCTAGGTGGAGCCAATACTGGTGGTGAATCTAGATATTGTTTGATTGCATCAAAGGCAGCTTGACACTCATCATCCCAATGGAATGCGACCCCCTTATGCAGTAGCTTGTTCATGGGTCGACATTTGTCCAAAAATTGCGCTATGAAGCACTTGATGGATGCGACCTTACCCTACAGGCTTCGGAGCTGCTTAATGGTAGTTGGGGGAGGCATCTCGAGGATTACCTTGACCTTGTTGGGGTCCACTTTGATGCCTCTTTTAGAGACTATGAATCCCAAGAGATTTCTAGATGTGATGCCGAAGATGCACTTCTTGGGGTTCAGTCTCACGTTATGCTCAATAAGGTGATCGAGGACTTTGCGTAAGACATCGAGATGCTCATGGCGTAATAATGATTTGGCTAGTAATTCATCCATGTAATATTCCAAAATCTTATGCATGTAATCATGGAAGATGTATGTCATGGCACGTTGGTAGGTAGCACCGATATTTTTAAGGCCAAAGGGCATGACCTTATAGCAAAATGTTCCCCAAGGCGTTGTGAATACCGTTTTGAGTTGGTCTTCTGGATTGATACAAATCTGGTTGTATCTAGAGAAACCATCCATGAGGGATAACATTTCGTGGCCCACTGTGGCATCTACCAGGGCATCGATGCTCGAAAAAGGAAAATCATCCTTAGGACTCGCTTTGTTTAGGTCTCGAAAGTCGATGCAAATGTGAATCCTCCCGTCGGGCTTCTTGATGGGAACCATGTTGGACAACCATGGTGGATAGTCCACTGATATGATGAACTTGGCATCCAATAATTTTTATAACTCATATTTAACCATTAAGGCTACTGTCAGATGCATTTTTCTTAGCTTTTTCTTAACTGGCTTGGCCTTGGGGTCAAGCATTAGATTATGCATGACTAGATTTGGATCCAGTCCTGACATGTCTTTGTAGGTCCATGCAAAGGCTTCCTTCTTCTCTATGAGAAGGGCTATGTAATCGACTTGCTCTATGGGGGACAAGCTTTCCCCTAACTTGATATATTGAGGATTCTTAGGATCTAAGTTGATATCTTTGTCAATCATTGGCTCGATTGACATATGCGACCCTTCCTCCAACTGGTGGGGAGTAGGGATTAGGTGAATGTCATCTTCTAGGTTTAGATCATCAATTGGAACCTCGGGTTCCTCCTCAGCATGGAAGACATCATGAGTAGGCCTTGGAGAGAAATGAAATGGTTGTAGCATCTCATCGCAAGGCCATTACTCAGAAGGTGATGGGGAGAATCTCCTCGATCAAAGTCAATTGCCCCCAATTCAAGGTGCAGTGGCTTTGATGGGTTATCTGGATCTTGCATGGGCTCAAAAAGGTCTATGGAAATCATGTTTATGGATGGATGATTTCCCCTAGGTGGTTGGTGGTGTCTATCGACATCGAGATGTCGCAAGACCTAAGGAGGTGGTTGTGGTGGAGGTAGAATGATCAAAGGTGGTCGATGTGGCTGTGGGTGGACTTGCCCTTCTATAGGGAGGAACTAGCGCTAGATAGGGTCATTCAAGGGGAACATACATAGATAACCCTCATACTCATCATTCAATGGGACAATCCATGTGAACTCGACATGCAGACTAGAAGAGTCAATGGATACCACTTCATAATCTGACTCATCATCAGATGTCCACTCATAGGGAGACCCCTGATCTTCTTCCTCACTATCATGTGGAAGGGTATGCAAAATTTCACCTCTCTCATAAGATCAGTTGACTTCACAAGGTATCTCTTGATCACTCATGGGTGTGGGGAAGTAGTCTCCTAGTGAATAGACTCGATTAGGTTTGGCGCAGGGATCACATGCCAGCTCATCCCTAAAGTTGAGAGTCATGCACTCTAGACTATCTATGAGGACATCAAGGGGCACAAGCTTGTTGTGTCCCAAACTAGACTTGTCATAAGGTATTTGATACTATGGTTGGTAAGGAACATGGGTGCCTTGCTCATACAAGCCCAACCCATAACCATACCAATTATAGAGGTGAAGATACCTCATGGTAAAGTCAGGGTTGGACATGTAGTTGATGTCCTCAGAAAAGGGCTCTTCATCCTCTTCCTACTATTGATAAGGCTCGATGCCATAGTCGAGACCCCCATAAATGAAATTTGTCTGATTAGGGGGAAGGCCAAGAGGTACGATAGTGCCTATGGGAAGATGAGGTCGACCCATATCTTGCACCGACTCGATAGCAGGGGTGGTTGTGACATTCCTAACCATGTACTCTCCTAATTCAGTGGTAGCTAGGTGCACTATGACCTATGGCTACAGAGAAGGAGGGGACGGGAGTGAGGCTTGAATTGATTCAATGTTTGCCTCATGAGGTAACTCCTCATCCACTGGGCTAGGAATATTGCTTGTGGAGATGGTGGATATGGTCGGAGGGATCTCATCAATAGGCCTCTTCCCCATGTTCCTCGGTGGAGGATTCATCAATGATGAAGGCATGTCTAGGGGTGCCAATGATGAGGATGGTATGGCATGAGATGATGATGGATTGAATGAAGGTGATGGCAAAGGAGTCAGACCTTGGTTGGATTCATTCGGTTGGAAATCCAGATGGGTTGATGGTAAGGTTGACTCAAGGATCTACTGCACCATGTTGCAGTACTTGAAGGGCTCTAGGTCTATAGAGATGACATGAACTTGCCCTTCATAGGTGTATTTTAGGCATTGGTGAGCGATGGAAGGGACACACTTCATGTCCCTGATCCAAGGTCTTCCCAGCAAGATATTGTATGCCATCTCACCCTCCAAGATGTGGCATAGTGTTGGTATGGTATTTTGTCCTACTTGGATAGGTAGGACTATCATACCAACTATTGAGCATATGGCATCATTAAATGCTCGAAGGGTGTAAGTAGATGCGACAATATGGGATGTCGGGAGCCCCAGATGCTTGAGAGCTATTGTAGTGATTATGTTGCTGGAAGAGCTAGTGTCTATCAACACTCTCTTGTATGGTATTCCATTTACACATGTGATGATGTGCAAGGGAGGATCTACCATATCATTTGGAACCGGTTTAAGTTCATCTTCTCGAAAGGTAATCACCAGTTTTGTACATTGCCAAACATGCCCCACAAAATTATTGAAGGAGTTAGACTCCTGGGGCTGTAGCTCTATTGCCTTAAGGATCTCCATTAGAGCTTCTCTATGAGGTGGAGATTTTTGAATGAGCTCATAGATGGAGAGTCGGGTAGATGTCATTCTCAGGCTTGAGCGAGCTTGCTCTTAATTGTGACCATAGGTCTAGGTGGGAGGCTTGGCACTAGAGGTGGTAGAGGCTGTGATGTTGAAGGAACATCATTGTGAGCCATAGGTGGTGCGACTGGACTTGGGTACCACCTATTCCTTATTACAATGCTGATCATGCTGACATACCCTTGCTTAGGGGGTGCATGATGAACCTCATTTACCTAGGGCACTGGCTTGGCCTACTCTACATGGGTAGGCAATGGGTCTTTAAAAACACCCATCTATTGGTTGTTTGGCATGATAGGGTTGTCTACCTGAAGGGCATTCCTATCGATCATGTCTTGCACCAAGTGCTTGAACTTATAGCACATTTGCACATCATGCCCATTTTTCCTATGAAACTTACAATATAGGTCTTCTCGGTACCCTTTGGGCTTCGGTGCATTCGGGTCGATAGGTCGACTCTCAGGTAGATTGATCGAGTTAGCTGCTAAGAGGCGCTCAAAAAAAGAGTCCATAGACTCTGCAATGGGTGTGAACTATCACTTGGGGTGACGTTATTGATTTTGCCCTTGATTATTCTAGTTGTCCTTGTTATAGTTCCCAGGTGTGGCCTGGTAATTAGGCTTTTGAGGTGGTACGGTTTGCGCTAGCCCTGGGATGCTAATGGCAACTTGATTGACTATTGTTGGCTTAGGCTACACTGGGCTATTCTTAGCATTCTTGTTCCACTCCTTCTGCGAGGCTTCATAATTTCTCCCTCTTGAATCTTGATGTCTTCAATTATTCTAGCTTGTGCTAGGGCATCTTCAAGAGTCGGATATTGTTGCAGTTGCAACAACAAGGAGATCAGCTTTAGGTAGCTCTTGGCAAACATCTGAGTCAACTCTAACATGGGGAGTAGATATGGTAGCTTGGTGAGCAATGCTCACCACCTATTGCCATAATTCACTATTGACTCATCATCATATTGTTTCAACCTAGTGAGATCAGCCAACATCACCTTCCTCTTGGTATTGAAGGTGAAGCATTCTAGGAATGCATCTACGAGTTGATCCAAATTGTGGATGCTATACTTTGGGAGTTGGGTAAACCACTCTGTGGTTGGGCTAGAGAGGGTAGTCATGAATATTCACAAAAGCAAAGCATCATTATCCTAGATGCCAAAGCATTGGCTCAAGAATTTGGTAACATGCTCCTATGCATCTTCTTCTCCCTTAAAGGTAGCCAATTGAGGCATCTTAAACTACTCTAGATAGGAAGGGGTAAGCATCGAAGGATGAAGGGGATGACTATGTAGCTGGTGCAAAGTAGGATTTTGAGATCTAGACCCAGAGGTCTTGTTCTCTACTAACTCTAAGTGCTCTAGCAGTACCTTATATGCATCAGAGGATTTGATCTCCTCTTCTTTGCTCCTATCCTATGATGGAGGGCGAGGATCCTCAGGCCTATTTTGGGGTGGTGGCATGTCACCCCCCTACCTTGATAAGGTGTTTCCAAATATTCTACCTCTAGCTCATGCTCGGTGTAAGCCCCATAGGGTATCTCTTGAGCCGGCCTATAGAGAGGGGTAGCTACCTATGGTGGGCACCCTATGTTTGGCCTAGGAGGCAAGTCCCTATCTAGCCTAGGAGGTCATGGAGGTAACATTGGATAAGGCCTAGGAGACCTATCTCGAATGAGAGCGGGTTGCCTCGGATGGACTTCCTGTCTGTATGTTCTAGGGGTAGGGACCCTCTCATGCAATTTTTTCTAGAATAGCTCGTTGGTCTACCATTCGATTCTTTCTTTCTCAAGTTGATGCAAGTGGTCTAGTTGCTCTTTGTCTCATCGAAGTTGCTTGAACTACGCTTGGCATTCCGCATATCTTGCAACCACTTGATTGATCTGTTCCATTATGTAGGGCCTAGGAGGCCTAGGAGTCTCACCCTGAGGCTGACCTCATTCAAGATAATCTACGATATCCATCGCGCGCTTCCCTCGATCGAGGGTAGCCACATTTACTTGAGGTTTGTGCCTAGGCATATGCTCTTTATACTTAGTGGATGTAGAGGCACATCGTGCTTGCATGGTATACTACTCTTGAGGATAATCAAGGATTTCCTCATGCCTTCCTTCATGGATGAGGAAGGGAAGGGCTAAGTTTCCTAACCCTGAGCGATGAGTATCATACTCATCCTATTGTCTAGGCTGCTAGAACCTATTAGGGTGGTGTATGGGTGAAGTATGATCAATCGACCCTACCCAATGTGTGAAGTCATGCTCTGGCCCATAAGTGGGTGTATTAGACCTATCAAGCATGTAGATGCGTGGCACCACTCTATCTACTTGCACCTTAGTGCATTGTTGCCTTTCATCAAGGAAGGCATGTGATGTGTCTACATATCGGGAACACTCTCCTAGGTAAGGTCCACAACCTAGAGGGGTGTCCCGCATAGGGCTCCCTTGTAGGTGTTGTTCATGTCCCACTATTTTGGGACTTGGGTGAGTAGAGGCTCACCAAGGAGGTATGACCAAGTCCCTAGGGCTAAAGTGGAGATGACTCATATCTCCTAGTCCACCCTCTATAGCTTCCACCTATGATTGGGCTTGGCTGTGGGTGCACACCATTGTTACTCTCTACCAAACCCTATATGATTATCTCCTTTACAAATTCTTAATGAAATAGCACACAATAAAGGAAACACTCAATAAAACAAGTGATTATATCTTTTAAGGATTAATGTGTGTTCCCTAAGCTGATTTGTGTATTTAGATGTGCTTCTTGTAAAGAAGACCTCGTTCACTGTGTTTGAATTTCATTGGATGATAATCTTTTGTTTAATTGGATTTCACCTGTATGCTCGCAGCTCGATAACCGAAAATGAAATTCACGGTCATGTAAACCCACCAAAGTATGGAGATGAAAACCATACCCGATTAGGGAGCACAAGTCTGTTAGTCTTACAATGGCACTAAGAGGGGGGGTGAATCAGTGCAGCTATTTTAAAACTTTATGCTTTAACTCTTAAAGCCAAAACAAAAGAAAGCTAAAAACAAAAACAAGTACCACAAGAGAGCATAACATAACACAAGATGTAACGAGGTTCACCAGTTTTGGCTACTCCTCAAACTAGACTGCTTGGACTCCCATCCAAATCCAGCCATTGCAAAGCACCAACTTTACAATCAATTTACCAGCATCCACTGGAAGGAGCACCAACCCCTAATTTACCAGCATCAACTGGAAGGAGCACCAACCCCTGATTCCAAGCACCAACTTGGATTTCTATTTTCAATTTTGATTGACATAAAAATGCCTTCAATGTTACAAGATCCTCACTGATCTAGCTTAAATCAAATCAATCTCATGGAAGCATACACTCTTTTACAGTTCTACCTTCTGCACACTTACAGCCCTTTCATATGGCATGCTCTTGCAGCTCTTCACAGCATTAACACAACACTGTTATAATCTCTTACAACACTCTCACAGCTCACTTACAGCCAGCCTCTTTCTGCAGCATCTTCTATCACGCAGCAGCAACTTCTTCTCTGTACGATTATTCTTTTATAACCTTTCAATCCTGCATGCAATCGAATCACATACTCTGATTGTTCGAATCCATGCAATACGGTTGTTCGGTTCCATGCACTTCGACTGGTTCGAAACCCCTCAATACGTCTTTTGAATCCATGCAATATGGCTCTTAAACCCTCTGAACCTCATGGAATTTTGTTTCATGCACTTCGACTGTTCAATTTCTTCGAATATGGCTTTTCGAATGCTTTTTCGAAATTCCATATGTGATTCTTCGAAAGCTTTTCGATTCTTCATGTTCGGCTTTTCTGTATGCTTCAAATACGTCTATTAGAATGCCTGCAAATACGACCTTTCGAATGCTTTTATTATCCTTCATATTCGGCTTTTCGAATGCGTTTCAATTATGCATGTTTGGTTGTTGCATTGCATGTCCAACACCTGTCAACGTTTAACTGTCTGCTTTTTCCGACACGTGTCACCTTGCATGCTCCTATGGGTTTTACCTGCCAGACTGTTACCTGTCGCGATATCGCGACACTTTTAACTTATGCTGACGTCACCCTGAAGGTTGTCACGAAATCGTGACCATTTTGGCCTTGAAAGCTTTCCCTGCATCATGTCATGATATCGCGACACTTAGAACTTTTGTTGACGTCATCCTCAAGCTTGTCATGAAATCGCGACCGCTTTGGCTTCTTGGACTTTCCTTTCATCTTGTCACGATATCGCGACACTTTGAACTTTGCTGACGTCATCCTCAATGCTGTCACGAAATCACGACGCTTCGGCTTCCAGCAGCTTTCCTTTCATCCTGTCATGAAATCGTGACACTTTTCAACTTTGCTGACGTCATCATCAATGTTGTCACGAAATCGTGACACTTTCGGCTTCCAGCAGCTTTCCTTTCATCCTGTCGCGAAATCGCGACACTTTTCAACTTTGTTGCAACTCATAAATGGAACATGTCGCGAAATCGCGACACTTTGCTCTTTCGTACGACTTTCCTTGCAAATCCAGCAAAATGGAACATGTCACGAAATCGTGACACTTTGCTCTTTCTACGACTTTGCTTGCAAACTCCAATGAAAATGGAACATGTCATGAAATCGCGACACTTTGCTCTTCCGTACAGCTTTGCTTGCAAACTCCGTGAAAATGGAACATGTCACGAAATCGCGACACTATGCTTCATGCAATGGCGAGATTTTTACATCTTTGTGCCTTGTGTTTTCACTTTGCCTCTTTTCATGAAATTTTGACTTGTAATATCATTGCTACATCTTTCAGTTCTACACTTTTGACTAGTAGCGAAATCGCTACACCTTAGTTTCCCTTTGTTTCAACATGTAGCGCCATCGCTACACCTTAGTTTCTCTTTGTTTCAACATGTAGCGAAATCGCTACACCTTAGTTTCTCTTTGTTTCAACATGTAGCGAAATCGCTACACCTTAGTTCCATGTATTTTCATCATGCAGCGATATCGCTACACCTTTGTTTCCATTCATTTCAACATGTAGCGATATCGCTACACCTTTGTTTCCTTCTCTGCCAGCATGTCACGAAATCACGACAGTTTACCTTTCACTTTCTCTCTCCTCTGCCATGTCGCGATATCGCGACAGTTTTGCTCGCATCTTCTCTCTCCTCGGACATGTCACGAAATCGTGACAGTTTTGAGTTTCTCGCATCTTCTCTCTCCTCGGACATGTCGCGAAATCGCGACAATTTGGCGTGCATTTTCTCTCTCCTACTTTTTGTCGCGAAATCGCGACACATTTTCTCTCTCCTCAATGAAAACTCGACATGTCACGAAATCGCGACATTTTCGGCTGCGCCTTCTCTCTCCTCGACCATGTCGCGAAATCGCGACAGAAAACATGTCGCGATATCGCGACAGTTTTCTTCCTTGTCTCTTTCTGCCAGTTTCTGAATCTGGGTCACCTCTGTTTTCCTTGAAACTTTCTGCACTTGATCTGACTGACCTCTGAACTGCATCAACTGCATCAATCTGACTGTGTTGACAACAATGACAATACTTTTGCAATGCTTTTGCTGCACCTTGCTCAACAAACAACTCCTATCCATCACCTTGCTCACCAATCAACTTCTAACCATTGCATCAACTGATCAACCTGATCGTGTTGACAACAATGACAATACTTAGGTTGCACCTTGCTCATCAATCTCCCCCTTTGGAATTGTTGGCAACACACGTAATTGTCTGCAATTACCTGTAATTCTTCTCCCCCTTTGACAATAATACCAAAGGGCGGCTACAAAACTCCCCCTTAGTCCATGCACAACATTCACAGGCAAAAAATTAATCCAGTTAGCAAAAAGCATAAACATGAGCAATATGATGAACAGATCCATAAATTCTCCCTCTGAGAATTTGATCCTGATGTCTAGTCAAATCTTAGCCAATACTTGGAAAAAAATGACCTCTTCAGATCACGCTGTCTTCCGAGCCTCAACCCTCTGTACTCTGTCATAGACTCACTAAGAACCTGCTTAAGAAGCACACATAGAACTTGTCCGGATCAGCACACAAGTTCTCACTAGAACCACGCTTAGCATGAACCCACAAAGAGAATTGTTAGAGACCCAATGTGATTTATCAACTTCATAGAAACATACGAGAGAATTGTTAGAGACTCAATATGTTCTATACTTAATTCCCAATCTCAAACTCAACTATTAAACTCAAGACAGCCAACCAAGGGTTCCACCAACTTAATGCAAGTAGCTAGACTCACAAAAATAAGCCCTAGAGCACAAAGCTTCCACTATCTCAAACCAGAAATTAGGATTTACACCAAGCCAAGGGATACCTAGAAGAGTACCTTTTCACTCCAACCTTATTTCAGAAAACATACACCAATCATACTCATAAGAAGAATGAGTCCATACCTTATTTGAGTAGAAGATAATTGAACCTTCAAGTCGACACCACACACAACTCTCAAACTTTCAACCAATTTAGGGAAGGAATAAAAATAAATTAGCAATAAAGTGAACTTCCTTTATTACACCTTTTAGCTCCACTTCTTTAAACACAATCATCAAAACATGCCAATAAGATAATGTCAAAGCAAAATATGACAACTTAACCTTATACCTCCATCAATTATATTTGCCAAGTCAATTCAAAATACTCCAAGCAAATAATAATAAAAGATATACCTTGGCCAAACTTAGTTCTCCAACCTTTGGAGAAAGTGAATAACACCACCACAAAAGCTAAAGCGCTTTTATTGCTGCTATCCACGAGCATCACGACCAAGACGAAATTGCCCACAACATGGGTCAAACTTGGCACCTCTGCCCAACGCTTCTTCACTTCAACAAGCAGATTTCACATCTTTCAACAAAATTGATAGGAGACTCACTTGTACCAACTCTACAAATTTATCGCCAACTTAGTGCAAGCAATAAATCATCATCTTGCGGCACAACCGGATTCCCTTTTTAAACTTAAAACCTGATCTGAGTTTTCTCTGAGATCTGCAGATCACTTTACTTTTAACATTGCAAATCTTGGAGAAGACATTTTGACAAACACTTTATGGCCAACCATAGAGCCCCTTACTCAACCTCAACTTCTTAACCTCGGATTGATATTTTATCAACGAGTTAACCCGAACTATCTCGTGAATTGAATAATCTTACCAAGGCGACAAGAAGGATCTTGCAAGCTTTACCTCAAAGTGTAAAACAAATACACGCTGCTCGAAACACGTATATGCAGCTAGAGCAAACACGCAAAAAAAATTCTGAATCTGTTATGATCCGAAGTAATGAACAGTTGGTGGAAGAATTATCAACGATGACAACGAGTGACATATCTCAACACTACCAAATGTGACAACTCTTCAAATTAAACAAGCACACTTCACGGCACCTTCAAAAACAACAACAAGAACCGACAACACACTTTAGCTGCAAACAACAATAACTCGACTTCTTCCCTTTCATCCTCAAAAATCGGCCCAAAAACAAAGGAGCATTAAAATAAAATTTTAAGATTGCTCCCCCTGAGGATGTGCCACCCGGAGCTGCTTAAAGCAGAAGAGGAGTAATCTCCTTCTGTCCAAGGAGACACGAATTCCTTTCTTCTGTCTTTCTCCAGACTTTCCTGAACTTGGGCTTGAGTTTTTCAACTACATCCCTATTTTGCCCCCGTTCGTGAACTTGAACATTTTTCTTGCGGGGTTGTCTCTTGTGCATTCTTGAAGGATGATTATTTTCCTTTCTGCTGTGCACATGATTTATTCTCTGTCTGTATTGTATTCTTTGCGTCTGATGAAATCTAGGGTTTTGCCTTAGATTAGATACAGAAGTGCTTGCACAGAACCTTGCTATGTGCCCTTGACCATTACATTTAAAACATTGCACATGTTTTATTCCCTGTCTGTATTGCATTCTGTGTGTCTGATGAAATCTATGGTCTGGCCTTAGATTAGATACATAAATGCTTGGACAAAACCTTGCTATGTGCCCATGGCCATTACATTTAAAACATTGCACAGGGTGTTCACTCAGGAAAGCAGATGTGTTTTTATCAGCATAACTCTTTGATCTATTATTCTGTCCACAATAAAATGCCTTGTGACTCTGTTGCTGTGGTTGCTTTGCTGTAGATTTTCTTTGATGATTTCTTCCTTTTGAGGATTCAGCTTCAGACTTTTCTTTTTTCAAACCTTCAACCGAGGACTTCTTCTTCTCTGCATGTTTAGAGGATGAAGGTTGTTCAGCTTCATATCCAAGACCAAACTTAGACGTGGAGCTTCTTTGTTGATTTATCATTGTATCTAGCAACTCTGTGCTTTTCTCAAATTTGAGATTTATATTGGCCTCTTTTAGTTGTTTCTTCAAAGAAACAATCTCTTCTTCTTGTTGGCAACAAGCAGTCTTTTTCTCATTGAACTGAGACCTGAGAATTTCTTCAACCCTCTTGGACAAATCTACTTGCTGCTTTAGATTACTAACAGTTTTGTTAGATTCTTCTTCACGTTTGCTATATACATCGACTTTATCATTCAGCTGTGTCTTCAAGGCTTCTTCTGCTTTCTTGGCCTCTTGAATTTGTAAACGAGAGATTTTCAATCTCATCCCCGTATTCTTCCAACTTTTTGGACAGTGTTTTGTTGCTTTTCTTTTGTATACTTAACTCTTCAAGAGCGGCGATCAACTCACCTTCTAGATCTACTTCAATCTCCAGGTTTTCATTGCAAACTTTAGAGTTCACTTCTTCTTCCTTCTTTAGTGCAATTTTCTCTTCTGAAGGAATTGAAACTGACTGAGATGCCTTAATGGAGGATAATCTATTCTTCTTACCCATTGTAAACTAATCCAAGATCAACCCTGACTGTTTTAGCCTAAACTGGCTCTGATACCAATTGTTAGTCTTACAATGGCACTGAGAGGGGGGGGTGAATCAGTGCAGCTATTTTAAAACTTAATGCTTTAACTCTTAAAGCCAAAACAAAAGAAAGCTAAAAACAGAAACAGCAAGTACCACAAGAGAGCATAACATAACACAAGATGTAACGAGGTTCACCAGTTTTGGCTACTCCTCAAACTAGACTGCTTGGACTCCCATCCAAATCCAGCCATTGCAAAGCACCAACTTTACAATCAATTTACCAAGCATCCACTGGAAGGAGCACCAACCCCTAATTTACCGAAGATCAACTGGAAGGAGCACCAACCCCTGATTCCAAGCACCAACTTGGATTTCTATTTTCAATTTTGATTGACATAAAAATGCCTTCAGTGTTACAAGATCCTCACTGATCTAGCTTAAATCAAATCAATCTCATGGAAGCATACACTCTTTTACAGTTCTACCTTCTGCACACTTACAGCCCTTTCATATGGCATGCTCTTGCAGCTCTTCACAGCATTAACACAACACTGTTATAATCTCTTACAACACTCTCACAGCTCACTTACAGCCAGCCTCTTTCTGAAGCATCTTCTATCACGCAGCAGCAACTTCTTCTCTGTACGATTATTCTTTTATAACCTTTCAATCCTGCATGCAATCGAATCACATACTCTGACTGTTCGAATCCATGCAATACGGCTATTCGGTTCCATGCACTTCGACTGTTCGAAACCCTGCAATACGTCTTTTGAATCCATGCAATATGGCTATTTTGTTTCATGCACTTCGACTGTTTGAAACCCTGCAATACGTCTTTTGAAACCATGCAGTACGGCAATTTTGTTTCATGCACTTCGACTGTTCAATTTCTTCGAATACGGCTTTTCGAATGCTTTTTCAAAATTCCATATGTGATTCTTCGAAAGCTTTTCGATTCTTCATGTTCGGCTTTTCTGTATGCTTCAAATACGTCTATTAGAATGCCTGCAAATACGACCTTTCGAATGCTTTTATTATCCTTCATATTCGGCTTTTCGAATGCGTTTCAATTATGCATGTTTGGCTATTGCATTGCATGTCCAACACCTATCAACGTTTAACTGTCTACTTTTTCCGACACGTGTCACCTTGCATGCTCCTGCGGGTTTTACCTGCCAGACTGTTACCTGTCGCGATATCGCGACACTTTTAACTTATGCTGACGTCACCCTGAAGGTTGTCACGAAATCACGACCATTTTGGCCTTGAAAGCTTTTCCCCCTCTCATGTCGTGATATCGCGACACTTAGAACTTTTGCTGACGTCATCCTTAAGCATGTCATGAAATCGTCGACCGTTTGGCTCTTGGAAGCTTTCCTCGCATCTTGTCTCGATATCGCGACACTTTGAACTTTTGACGTCATCCTCAATGTTCACGAAATCGCGACTTCTTCACTTTCCTTTCATCCTGTCGTGAAATCGCGACACTTTTCAACTTTGTTGACGTCATCATCAATGTTCACGAAATCGTCGACGCTTCGCTCAGGCTTTCCTTTCATCCTGTCGTGAAATCGTGACACTTTTCAACTTTTGACGTCATCATCATTGTCGTGACACTTTCTTTCTGTGCAACTTTTCGTTGCTTTTTTACTCATGAAAATGGAACATGTCACGAAATCGCGACACTATGCTTCATGCAATGGTGAGATTTTTACATCTTTGTGCCTTGTGTTTTCACCTTGCCTCTTTTCATGAAATTTTGACTTGTAATATCATTGCTGCATCTTTCAGTTCTACACTTTTGACTAGTAGCGAAATCGCTACACCTTAGTTTCCCTTTGTTTCAACATGTAGCGCCATCGCTACACCTTAGTTTCTCTTTGTTTCAACATGTAGCGAAATCGCTACACCTTAGTTTCTCTTTGTTTCAACATGTAGCGAAATCACTACACCTTAGTTCCATGTATTTTCATCATGCAACGATATCGCTACACCTTTGTTTCCATTCATTTCAACATGTAGCGATATCGCTACACCTTTGTTTCCTTCTCTGCCAGCATGTCGCGAAATCGTGACAGTTTACCTTTCACTTTCTCTCTCCTCTGCCATGTCGCGATATCGCGACAGTTTTGCTCGCATCTTCTCTCTCCTCGGACATGTCACGAAATCGTGACAGTTTTGCTCGCATCTTCTCTCTCCTCGGACATGTCGCGAAATCGTTTTCTCTCTCCTTGGACATGTCGCGAAATCGCGACAATTTGGCGTGCATTTTCTCTCTCCTACTTTTTGTCGCGAAATCGCGACACATTTTCTCTCTCCTCAATGAAAACTCGACATGTCACGAAATCGTGACATTTTCGGCTGCGCCTTCTCTCTCCTCGACCATGTCGCGAAATCGCGACAGAAAACATGTCGCGATATCGCGACAGTTTTCTTCCTTGTCTCTTTCTGCCATTTTCTGAATCTGGGTCACCTCTGTTTTCCTTGAAACTTTCTGCACTTGATCTGACTGACCTCTGAACTGCATCAACCGCATCAATCTGACTGTGTTGACAACAATGACAATACTTTTGCAATGCTTTTGCTGCACCTTGCTCAACAAACAACTCCTATCCATCACCTTGCTCACCAATCAACTTCTAACCATTGCATCAACTGATCAACCTGATCGTGTTGACAACAATGACAATACTTAGGTTGCACCTTGCTCATCAAGGTCATACCAGTACTCACCCAGTACTCACTTGGTCAGCATTATACCATACAAATATAAGTACATGCAAATTTTCCAAGCTACGTCATATCTTGGAGCTGGCCTTGGTAAAGAACAAGGGTTCGTGGGATTTGAGGCAATGGGTGGAGATGAAAGCCACCATCGCTGACCTTTACTAGTGGTTGGTTATGAAATACAACTCACAAGTGTTCAAGTGGAACATGGTGTGTGTGGTTTTTTTAATACCAAATAAAGTAAACAATGAAGCACTCAATGATCTTTTACTAAATGCAAATAAATGATGTTTTACTTTCAGAAACACTAGATAAAAAAGTAACCTACCAAATGCATTCCCTAAATGATAACCTAACCATTAGGTAGACTAGAAGTGATCAAACCATAGAGGTGCATTCATATGTAGTTCCTTTTAAAATTTTCTTCTTATTTTTGTTGTATTTTTTAAATAGAAAACCAAAACCTATCTTCTACTTTTCGAGAAATCAAAAGAGGCAAGAAAAACCATATTTTAGCAGTTTTGAACAATAGAAATGAAAATAGAGAGTTTTGGTACTTATATCATTGGCCTATAAGCCTATTTTTGTTGGAACTTGGAGAAGAAAAACTCCTATTTTGTGACCATCCCAAGGTGGGACAATGGCCAGTTTGATAGCCATCCCAGGGTAAGATGGTTGTGTGGACATCGCTGGATGGGACGATCAGCAGTCCAGAGGTCGTTTCGGGCCAAAACAACTAGTTCCTGCAACTAAAACAAGGAAAAAATAGGGATTAAAACTTCAATAAAAGTAATAAGGACAAGGTCCCACCGTGATCACCACTAAAGTATGGGAAAAGTGGTGCACCTAAGGATGCTAAACAAGATGCATCTATATATAGTATTAATCAAGCATTATAAAAGGACATATTAAAGCAACCATGGAAGCCAAATAAGTGTAAGAAAATGGTGTTTCTATTTATTTAATTTGATAAATCATAACATGGTTGCATATATGTCCCCTTGAGGGCTCTTATTTTGATACACTTGTTTACAAAATGGGTTCCCCAGGATCAAGTCCTTTCAAACAAACTCGTGTGCACTTACAATGTTCTTCCTCGTACCCAAAATTGAGGTGGTCGAACCTATGATGTCATCACTTTGTTATTTGCTATTATGATATTGTATTCCTTCCTCATGTGCTATAAAACCTGCAATTGCACACAAAGAAACCAGATTTGTCAAATAACAAGTGCATAGAATATGAAACATGCAAAAGCCATACATGCAACTATAAGCTAGAAAGTGTAAATATGCAATGTGCCTATCTAAAACAACTCCAAATGATCTGAAATCATAGATACATGCATAATAGATGATTTTGGGAAGATATAATTGCAAAAAAAATTGAAATTGCATCCAAATCTATGGTGCATTCGTACTGTACCTACGAAGCCTACAAAATACAAAACAAGCATTATCTGGACCAAAAAACCTCCAAATAAAACCAAAATTGGAAAATATACATAAAATGATATTTTAATAGGACCCATGTTAGTGGATTATAAATATCAGTCACACTTATAGGTGCATATTCATATGGTCCTCGAAAGCCTGCAAAACCTTAAAATTGCAATATCTCATTCAATATAACTCCAAATTACATGAAATTTGGCCAAAATGATCATAATATAACCTAGAATATGCCTAATTAAAAAAAATATAAAAAAATGCATAGATATATCACCATACCTTGCAGGGACGGTGGTGACTGTCATAGAATGGGGACCATCTTGGGGTGGGACACCCACTAGTTATGCTTTTAATTTACCACCAATTACTTAGTGAATTGGTCAAAAACCTTCTCAATATTTGTTTCATAAAATTTTGTGGTGAAATTCACCCATATGATTCAATTTTACAAAAAACATTGCGCCTCTTGAATCACTCACAAACCTCCTTCGCTAGATAGATATTTTGAGGGAAATGGTACAAAGGGGTGAGGGGAAATCTTGGTAGAACTTTGTTGCTATGTCTCAAAACTCCTCTCTATGATTTGGATGGAAAATGGATCCACTTTATAGCCAAAGGGAGCCTTTGGTAAAATGGGCATGCAAGGGCATGCATGGCAAGAGGTTCCACTTGTCTAAAATTGAGCATGCATTGGAAGGGAAGAGAATATCCCATTTTTGACCTCCATTCTATAGAATGTCATAAGGATTTTGTGTCCTTAGGTATACATGCTTGAATAGGTAGGATAAATGGTAGTTTTTGAGTGCCATTTTTCCAAATTTGACTTTTTTGAAGTCAAATATTGTGGTCGTCCCACCTAGGGATGACCACTTTGCTACCATCCTTGGGTGGAATGGCCATGAACTATGACCATCCCAAGGAGGGATGGTCATGCCTATGTGGCCCCGAACCTCCCAAAAGTGGGGTAGAGACTTACAAGAGTGGTTAGTACTACTGTGTAACCTCTGAGGGTTTCCCCAAGGGGGCCATATGATGTTAATTAGCCAATGCTTTCGGTTACCTAATTGGATTGACATGATTTTAGTGTATACATATACCAATACCCATCCTATTCGCATTGGGCATCCTATCCATAACCCTCATCCATTGAACCCATTCCAAAATTCTCCATCTCTACATAATCAGTCTCCCCTTCATCAATTTCCATCACATTCACCTAGTCATCATCACCAATATCATCATCATTTGTTGACCCTACAATATTTTTCCACCTCACCTCAAACTTATTAGGTAATTCAGGGCTTCCACATTCCTGGAGAATACCCTTGAATTAAGGCCATGCAAAAAAAAATAGATTAGTTGATACAACATACTCTTGGTTTGAAAAACCAAAATCTAGACTTACATCAAGTACTCAACCAACCCATTCATCCTTCGGTACCATCACCGCCATATCTTATAGATTTCATGGTACCTAAGTTTGAAAAATTGAAGGGAAATGAGGATCCCAAAGAGCATGTAATCACGTTTGTACACTCATGTTTTAGAATCCAAAATGACAATGCTATCATGCTCAGAATATTTCCTCAAACATCAGGAGGAGACAACATAGAGTGGTACAACCAATTCCCTAGTCATAGTATTTATACTTTTGAACAATTGGTTGACCAATTATTTGAGTGTTTTATCTTAAATATTAGAAATAAAGTCTTATTTTATGATGTCTATACTTTAAGACAACATGACGATGAGTATGTCTATGATTTTGGAAACTGTTGGAGGGTTGTAATTACCAAGTTACCATTCACCCTACCAATGGAAGAGCTTATCAAAATATTCACCAAGATTTGTTTAAAACCTATCTCTTGGATGCTTTAATTATAGATATATCATTCATTTGAAGAAGCTCTAGCACATGCTAGTGTCATAAAGGAAATAAAAATCCAAGAGGGCATACTTAATCCTAAGAAAAAGGAATGGCAAAATAAGGGCCAATATGAAATCAATTATACTAGTCAATTAAAATCAACATAGGCCACTCAGTCCAGTCAGCCTAATCATGTTAATAAAGTGGTTATGATCTAGCTAGTGGCTCAACAATAATTAGTGCAATAACCACCACAATAAATTGCTTATCATACGGTACCCTTGGTAACTCAAGCCATGCAAAACATAATGCCAGCTGTAGAGAACCATTCTTGGTGATAGTTTGTCTGACAAAATCACCAATACACCCCATTTATCGAGTCACATGCTTCCATTTTCTGAAGGTTGTATGACATAAACAAACTTGCTAAATATGGAAAACATTATCAAGAAAATTTATTTTATCCTTACCATAGGTAAAATGGGCATGATATTAATAATCACCATGTATTCAAATACATCGTTCAAGAACTTATTAACTTGGGGGCCATCAAGCTTGACAATCCCCTTGCTCAACAAAACCAAAACCTTGGTATTTTTGAAACACCACTTCCTCACCATGAGGAGGTACAACAAAAAATGGGAGGAGATAATACCAAAACTCATCCTAACCAAGTTAATCATGTCCCAAAATACCAAGGATTTTTAGGTGCCATTCATGTGGTCACTAGAGGTCAATGAAACAATAAAAAAAATGCAAGGCAACAACCTCAAGGAAAGGTGTCACAACCTCCCATATCACCTTCAATCCAAATTTCCCATAATCCTTCATCACCAATCCACATTACTAGCCAATCAGATCCCCCAATTCCACCCATCAATAATCCATCACAACCAGTCATCTCATTGAGCAATCGGTTATCCACAAGTCTAAAGATGGCTTTCACCAAATTGTCAATTTATGAGTTAATTTAATAATCTCCCCCACATCATAAGGTATTAATGGACCTTTTGAAATCCACTAAATTATAATCTCAAGATTCTAATGCCTTCAACAACTTTATAGGGAGCATTCAAACATGCATGGAGCCATCCATTACATTTTATGGCTTTTATATTAAGTCAATCTCATCAGAATCAGTAGATCCTCCATTGCACATAATGGATTTAATTGAAAAGAAACCATTTAAAAGAGTTCTAATTGATATTGGTTCCTCCATCAATATCATCACCACATTTGCCCTTCATCATTTGAATCTTTCTCCATATCATATCACCAAGTCATCATTCACCCTAAAAGCATTCAACGATGATTTGTGTTCCACAATTGGCACTATTGTTTTTCCCATTGAAGTTGGGATTAAAATATTGCATACTATGTTCCACATCTTGGAAGTATCCATAGTGTACAATGTACTCTTTGGAAGACCTTGGATAAGGGAAATGAGATGTGTCCCTTCCATTTTACATCAATGCTTGAAGTATGTTCATGAGGGATAAGTACATTGCATACCAGTGGATGTGGAACCATTCAAATATTGTAATTTCATTTCAAATCCCTATGAATCCATGCTTCCTACCACCAGCCTTTTACTATCACTGTCAGCCAATTCATATACCAATTCACCCATTTTTTCATCAAAGGCTCCCATTCCTAAGGACTTCCTTATCACCAATACTTCATCATCTTCATCATTGACTACATGCACATGTGGTCAAAGTCAATCCACATATTTATCTTCCACTTCATCATTCTCATCCATCCAACAACATTTCCAATCCAATCCATCTCCATCACCTAATGTTTCACATGTTGAGTTGAAAGATTGTGAGACATCTTCATCTCCACCATTCCCCAAGCCATCATCCAAAAATGGTCCTTCCACATCATCCCAAGTCAAATCCCACCTCACTAATCTTGATATTTGTAAATATGTGGTCCAAGACATCATTTTCATGCCACTCTCCATTCCTAATGCTAAGAATTTTGATAACCCATGTGACCCACCTTTATACATAGGAGTAGTATATGACATGGGTTCAGCTCCAAATAGCATAAATTTTATGTATGGGGGGATTGATTATTCATAAAATCTAGCTCCCCTAGAGGAACCCAAGGAACCAACACCTTCCAACATTCAAAACATGTCGGGATTCCCATATCGCTATTTTCACATAGTTAATTGGCAAGGTCATGGCCTAGGTTTGCATGAACAGTGAGTGCTTTAGCCTATTGATGTTCCATATCAAGAAGCACACAATCGTTCAGGTCTAGGTTACTACCCACTTTCCACCACCTATTCTCTTTAACAAGCCTTTCAAAGGCTTAGTTTAAATTTAGGAGAATAAGCCCTCCATATGATGATTCTAACGATGAAATCTATGAAGAATTTAAACTTATATCGATAATTTCGGATGAATATGAAGAGGAATCGAAGCCTATTATTATCCACACCAAACAATATGAGTTTTATCTCAGAATGTTCCCCATCCATGATCCCATATTTCACTTACTTTGTCCACAAGAGTGAGCCAACCCTATTGGTGAACCACAACCCCCACTTCATTAATCCATTTCATAAGACAAACTTGTAACATATGTATATAACACAAAAATAATGGTTTTCACTACTAACAAAAAAAAGAAGCAAAAAATAAAAAATCAAACAAAAACATATTTTCTTTTTTAGCATTGCATGTATATATCATTTAGTTAAATGCATTCATTAATGTTGCTTGCTGCTATCCAAGTTTAACAAGTTCCTAGCACCAGTTCTTAGGTTCCATCAATTTCATAAAACCTTATCCATTTTTCCCATAAATCAACATGAATCTTGTTGATTTATTCACCCCCCTCTGTAATCCATATGATCCGGCTAAACCAATTCCAATTGACATGAGTCTCATTTTTATGGATCAAATTTACTCACCTCCATCCATTTTTGAGTTTTTTTTTTTGTCAGAGGAATTGTTAAGGGCTTCATCCAAGTACATTCCTCCATCCCCTCTACCTTCGTATTCACCTTCACCTTGACCTTCACCTTCAAATATTGGGGTTTTCCAAGAATACATAGATGAGGATAAGTTAGAAGAGTTTGATGACATCCTAGATGACATTCATCTAATCCCTACACCCCATCAACTTGAGGAAGGTTCTCATATGTCCATTGAAGATACCATCAATATGGACCTTAGTTTAGACAAAGACAATCACCAAATTTTCAAGCTTGGCAAAATATTATCTAACGATGAACAAGAGAAATTAATTGCTCTTCTCAAGAGGAAAAATGGTATTTTTTCATCGTCTTATAAAGACATGCTTGGTCTTGACTCTAGCTTGGTTGTCCATTATCTCACCTTACATACTGATGCTAAACCGGTCAAACAAAAACTTAGAAGGATGCATCCTACCATTGCCCTCTTGGTCAAAGAAGAGCTACAAAATATTTAATATATGTGTTTTATCGTACCCATTGATTATCTTGAGTTGATCTCAAATATGATACCCGTTCGTAAGCCTAACGGGGTGATACAAATTTGCACTGAATTTTGAGATCTTAACAAAGCATGTATTAAGGATGACTTTCCTCTTCCAAAAATCAATACTCTTTTCGACACTTACACTGGCCATGAAATGCTTTCTCTCATTGATGGTTTCTTAGAAGACAACCAAACTCAAATAAATCCTGATGACCAACACATAATAACATTCACTACACCTTGGAGAAATTTTTGTTACAAGGTGATTCCCTTTTGACTTAAAAATGTAGGTGCCACTTATCAATGTGCCATGGCATACATTTTTCATGACAACATGTATAATATTATCGAAGATTATATGGATGATCTCTTGGCTAAATCTAAAACTTGACAAGAGCACATCCGTGTATTGGAGAAAGTTTTTGACTGACTTCTACAGCATAATGTAAGGTTCAACCCTAAGAAATGTGTCTTTGGTGTTACTTTGGGTAAACTTCTAGGATTCATTATCTTCAAAATAGGTATTGAGATGGACCCAAACAAGGTCAACGCCATCATGGAGATGCCTCCTCCAACTAACTTAAAGGAGTTGCATAGTGTAAAAGAAAATATTCAATAAATTCTTCGTTTCATTACACAACTTTCTGATAAATGTAGGCCATTCAATCACCTACTAAAAAATGGGGTGCCATTTTCTTGGACAGATGAGTGTCAAAAATCCTATGATGACATTAAGTAATACCTAGCTTCTTCACTAGTATTAGCTCCTTGTTCGAGGGTCCCATTCTATATTTATATTTTAGCAACGAACTTTACATTAGGGATAATTATTGCACAAAATAATGAAGAAAATCAAGAGCAAGTTGTCTACTACATTAGTCGAACATTGGTAAGATATGAAACTAGATACGCTTATGTAGAAAAACTATGCTTAGTAGTGGTTTTTGCCACTAAGAAAATTTGACATTACATGCTTAGTCACACAACATATATCATAGCTAGAGAAAATCCTCTGTGTTATATGATGTCTTGCACTTAAAATAACACCCGCACCACTAAATGAATAATGTTTCTTACTAAATTTGACCTTGAATTCATTAGCCAAAAATCCATTAAAGGTTAGGTAACAACCGATCAACTCACGAAAGCTCCACTACCTAGTGATCATCCTTTGATTATTGAGATCCTAGATGATTTAGTATTTATTGTCATCGAACAAGAAGATGTCATTCCAAAGGAAGAGGTCGATATCACACTATTATTTTATGGCTCTACGTGCACTAAAGGTCAAGGTGTTGGAGTCATGTTTCATACACCTCAGGGGGTACCTATCCCCTTATCATTAAAACTTAACTTCCAATGCACAAACAACATTACAGAGTATGAAGATTTAATATTAGGTCTTCAATCAGCTATAGCTATGAGTATTAAATGTATCAAGATATTTGGGGATTCTCAACTTGTCATTAAGAAAATAAATGTAGAATACCAATGCAAAGAACCTACCATTAAGCTTTACCATGAAGTAGCAATGAAATTTATCTCTAAGTTTGATTGGTATGAAATAAATAGTTTGTCATGTTCGACTAATAAATTTGCATATGCAATGGCCTCCCTTAGATAATTGATTCCAAAAGACTCCTTTGGATAGGTACAACTCCTTATCATTTCAATGGTATCTAAATATACAATTGTTCATGTTGAATCTAAAGATGAAGAGAATTTTTGCTTTATCCAGTCGGCTCCATATGAGCTTCGGTCAAGCTAGATAGTAGCCTTTCTCAAGTTTAGAACACTCCCATCTAATATGTATCGAACTGCTAAATGTACATTCAAGAAAAAAGTAGCCCATTTTGTTCTCTTAAGAGACATGTTGTATAAACGTGGTTATGATGGAGTTCTTCTTCGTTGTCTCAAATATTGTGAGGCAAAAAGAGCCATAGTTGAAACCCATGATGGTACTTGTGGTGGTCATTTAAGTGGAATAATCATTGCAAAGCGTATCTTATGCATGGGTTATTATTGACCCAAAATAGAACGTGATTGTTGAACTTATGTTAAACATTGCAAGAAATATCAAGAACAAGCTAATTTAACTCATGTACCATCATAATATTTACAACCTATTCAAATCCTTTGGCCCTTTTCACAATGGGGTCTATATCTAATTGGAAAATTTTTACCTCCTTCTTTAGGACAACATATATTCATCATCACAACCACTGAATACTTCACAAAGTGGATTGAGGTAATTCCTCTAGCCAGTACAATAGGACCTAGTATTGTGGAGTTTATACTTCACCATATCATTTTTTATTTTGGTATCCCATTGAAAATATTCTTCGACAATGGTAAGTATTTCAAGAACAAGGATTTTTGAGCACTTTGCAAGAAATATAACATTCAAAATAATTTATTGACTCCTTATTACCCATAAGCAAATGGACAAGCTGAAGCTTCCAATAAAACCTTAATTGCTATTCTCAAGAAACTTGTTAAAGAAAATTATGGATATTGGCATACATAATTTCCCTTGGAATTATGCGCTTATCGAACAAGCATATGCATGCCTATAGGAGCAACACCATTTTAACTGGTCTATGGAGACAAAGAAATCATACCTATTGATCTTGAGATCCCCTCCTTACAAATTTATTTACAAGAATTCATGGATGATGACACTGCAAAATAAGCACGTATTCAACAACTCATACTTCTTGTTGAGAGGTGAGTCAATTACTTAGAGCATTTACGAGTTTATCAAGACCACCTAAAGCATGCTTACAACACCAAAGTTCATCTACGTTAATTTCAAGTAGGAGATTTTGTCCTTAAAGAGAATCAACAAAACACCAATGCATTGTCGCATCTTCATGATAAATTTGTGGCTAATTGGTTAGGTCCATACATTGTTACTCGTGGGTAACAATACTTATAATCTTACCAATCTAGAGGGAGAAGAAGAACTTGAAACACTTAATGTTATACACTTGAAAGCATTCTATGCATAATGATATATATGTATATATATATATATATATATATATATATATATATATATATATATATATATATATATATATTGTATGTATGTATGTATATATACATGGCTAATACACAAAAATATTGCACTTCATTTGCATACATTTCATGCCAAAACATTATATTAGAACACATTTCATTTTGCATTTCATACATTTCATTTCACACATCCCATTTCCATTTAAAAATAAGGATCATTTATTAAGTTCAAGATTTTACTTGGTCCATGAAAAATATATTGCCTTAATCAAGGACACCTTCATATCATCATCCAATTCCACCAAAGCTAAATTGTCATTAACAAATCTTGCCTAGGTGTTTTTGGTCACTCAGCCACTCCTAGTGTTTTAAGCAACCTCCAAAATGCATGTCATGTTCCTTTTAGGACCATCACATATATACACTAAGAAAATATTGAGTTTTGAGAATTGACTCCAAAATATTCTTGAACCAAACACAATTTCACATATAAAAAAACATTTTATGTCAAAGAGGGATAAAACCATCCTTGGTATGAACCTCAAAGTGAAAAGGGGTCATCCTTTCTAGTCCCATCATGCAACATAGTCCACAAGAATGGTGGTTTTCACCACCATCACAGTTGCTTACAAATTCAAAAGTGAGAGTAGTAAGGATAGGGTACAATTCTCATCACACTTAGGCTGAGAATCTGATTCCCTAATGCTCTAAATATTTTACATCACACACCACTGATAATTGGGTTGTAAGTATTGTACTACATTTCCAGTTAGACGATTAAGTAGTCATCCCAAAAACTTAAGAGATCAAAATACAAATTTTGGACTATGGAGTTGGCCTCCACTAGAGCTATAGATGCTTTATTGGAAGTGGAATATGCTCATGTGTGGCAACACATCTCTTTTAAAGAGACCTATGACCACACATAAGGACAATCTAACTTCTTGGTTTCATCCATAAAAGGTCACACCCAATTTACTCAAGATGAGTTAATAAACTCAATTGTACACACATTGGTTCTTGATTACCTCAAGTTATTACCATGCTCATGATCCAGTAAATGAATTCACTGCACACACATTTGGTTCTAGAGGTATTAGGAAGTTTTAATGAATTTTTTTGATACCACTAGTATGTTTGAGTCTCTGCAAAATAGTCAGTTTTACATATCAACATCCATATCTTCTTCCATATCAATATCCATATCTTCTTCCATATCTTATTCCATGTCAACATCCATGTCACTTCATGAGTCATTCACCCCACATACCACCAAGTTTGGCACCCCTAATTAAACAACAATGCTAGAAATTGTCCAAGCAAGATCTAAACTATGAATGATCATTATAAAATCTACATTACATACCTTGCATTAATCAACCATACATTCTACCTTGCATTAATCATCCGTAAGATATCAAACGCATTCATCATCCATATAAACATGCATTCCAAAAAAGCATTCCATAAAAATCACTCACACAAACATATAACACAAAAAGTTAAAAGCCATGTATATATATGTATAAATATCACATGTACAATGAGTGCCAAAAGTCCACATACAATGGATCACCAAGGCTCATATACAAAAAGTGCATCTAAGCACTAGATACACCCTATAAGAGGACCCCTATGATCTAGAAGGAGCCCTAGAATTACATCTATGCCTAGAATCACTATGCCTAGCAGCCTCAGATATAGATGACGTTGGAGGATCAAGAAGTGGAATATGGTGCTCCATAAACCTATCCTCCAATGCCTTGATATACCTATGTTGAGATTGAAGGCATGCTATATCGATATTATGTCGATGCTGCCTCTCTATAATCTCTTCTTGGAGCCTCATGATCCTCTTATCTTAAGCCATCACCATCACATCACACTCCACTACCTATTGCTATAGCCTCGCCCAATCCTCCTTGATCTAATCTAGAGACCCATTTAGAGTCTCTTCCACATCATCCTCATCTCTACTATCTCCTCCACTCCCTATATCCTGCCTCACTACACCCTTAGTCCTCCTTCGACTATCTAATAAAATATTATATTGTCACTTGGGGGCCTCATGGGTCCCCTCATCCTTAGCCTCATCCCCATCTCCACTAGCCACTACTCGAGCTGGTGCCCATGGTGGCTATGTAGCAAACCACACATCGTATTCCAAAGTAGTCCCCACATCATCTATATCAAGGAGTTCCATATCATCATCATCCTCGTGAGCCTCCCTCCATGGCTTCGTACATGGTAGACCTGCCTCCTCCTATTGCCTCCTATAGAGCACCGACTCCTATAGAATCCCTTGCCTCAAGTTGAACTACTGAAGTACTCATGATAACTAAAAATACTTAGCCTTAGTTCGATATCTCCCTACCACCCACCTAGCCTACCACACCTATCATAGATGCTATTTTTATTTGGTCCACATGATACCCCACCATGGCCTCCATATCACTTGGGCGAATATCAATCCAACCCACAAATATTGGTACCATTAGATCATCCAAACATGCCAACTTGGATATACCTCCTCAGCCACTACCCATCTCCTCACATAGGGCTACTCCCTACCCAAACCTACCACTGGTAAGCCCTCTGATCGAGCCACACTAAAGTTCTACCATCCCCAATACTGTAGTAGCAAGCTACATCCTAATCTCTTCCTCCCCCACATCCTCACCTCATAGAGATCCCAATATGCCTACATCAATAAGGCAAGATACCATGCATACACCTGGTGCATAGTGAGCATATCGCTCACTAACCCTATTAGATTCCAAGGGATCCTGCATCCAATATTATTTGGGCCCACGATGTTTACTAACACGAACATCACCAAGGCATGGAGGGCATCCAACTCCTTGTCCTTATACATGGACAAGTAAGGTATACCCCCACTCTCCACCCTCACACTCTGCCATCCATCGCCAAACATCTTCATCTTTGTACCTTGATCACATTCAACCTTGATGTGTAACCCCTCCACTGGTACCTCAAGGATGCGATATACATCCTTGAGGGTAAGTGTCACCTCTCCCGTAGGGAACTAAAAGGTTCTCCTATCTGGATCCCACCTCTCCACTAAGGCAGAGAGGTACCCCTCATCTACCCTAATCATATAAATCTAGTCTACCTACACTAGCCCCATAGCCTCCAGTAGCTCTCACTCCTCTTCCACCAGTGTCTTTCTCATCCCAGGGATGTAAGATGAAAATCGGTGTTGAGCCTCCAAAATCTTAAGCTGCAACACAACACAAAGAATTTATTATTTAAACATGTTAAAAAAAACACAAAGACATAAAAGTTTTGCACAAAAATAAGGACATTACCTTAGTTTCTCACACTCAAACTTTGACTCCTACCTCTACTCCTTCCACTACCATAGCTTTTGCACCCAATTCACTTCACCCAAATCTCCTAGACGCAGCTTCTCAAACTCAAAAATCACATAAATGAGCTCAAATTTTGCCCAACAAGCTATTAATAGCTGCTCCAAGTGCTTTGAGACACCCATGGATGTTTCTTGGTGCACTGAAGCACGATGGGATTTTTGTAAAATGCCTAAACACTGGAATGCATTTGCGCATGCTGAAAGCGCCAACTAACGTTTGGCACTAATTTTGATAAAATAACAATTTTTTTACAAAATAGTGGCTTATCCCCACCAAATAACTTCATATTGAATTCATGCATCTGTTTCATAATATCAACAGGTTTTGTGAAGGCTCCAACTAATTTTGATGCATAAATTTCATTTGCAACCACAAATTGCAAATTCGCTTAACAAGTTACAAAAACACTCCAAAATGGTCCAAATATTCACAAAATGACCATAATAATCATTCTAAAAAATTAATACATCATTTTAACATCATCAATATCATTCTATACCATCATTTGCATATTTTCCAAGTTCAAACAACATTCAAATGAACCTTGTATCTAGTGGGTTATTCTATATACTTGGCGATTACAATGATTTGCATCCATGCAATTCAGTAAGATGAATAACCTACAATAAAGGACACTTGGTCATTTTCATCATTCCATATTTCCTCATTCAAAATTACAATCACATTTGGTACTTCACATTTTGCATGAAACCTTTCCAAGATTGATTTGCATAAAAGCTGTCATTGATGGCCTAGTTCATGGGGCCTAAAACATAGAAAAAATCACATTTCATCATTTCATATTTCCTTGAAAGTCATCACAAAGATAGACACTATATAGGATGATTGGTTAAGTCATTGGAATTATTCAACAGTCACTAGCAGAACCTCCAAAGTTATCTCTTTTTATTTTTCTTTGCATCTTCATCTTTGCATATCAATGATGTCGAAAGGCACATTCTTCAACAACATCAAATCACCCCAAATTTGGGGCAACCACATTTGGTTTTGACTTTACCACAATGGGATACATATTACATGATCATGAAATATATACTTGACAAAAATACCTTCATCTATTGGGGCAAAAATAAATATATTTGTCATCACATTTTTCACAAAACCCTTCATCTGTTGGGGCAAAAACAGACACATTTTTTATCACATTTTTCACAAAACCCTTCATCTATTGGGGCAAAAAAAAATGCATCATTTCACATTTTTCACCAAAACCCTTCATACCATTGGGGAAAAAATGGTATCACATTTACATCATTCATATCATCCACCATTCATTTGCATATATTTTTCAATTGGCTTGTGAGATTCATCCGCAAACTCACTCACCAATTGAGGGGGTAAGCTATGCAAATCCAAATTCTTTAATTATTCTGTATTCAAGCTCATGTTGCACATATCAAGAGAAAGTTGCTTATGCACCTAGCCAAAATAGATGTATTATGTTTTTGCACTGCATTGTGTTTCAAACAACACAATACAAAAAGGGGTATCTGTAGACACCAAAACCTAGCTACTTGTCATCCATCCAGGTCTTCCCACCATTTTTTCCATTTATTTATATATATCTAGGCATATTTGTTAAATATATGTTTAATATTAATATTTTAATATTATATTATATATATTTAATAAATATAAATATTATATATGTGAATAAATTCCAACCATCCGATTTAACTCAATCCTAGCCATCCATCTACATTAATCCATGCCACACACCCAAAATTAATATCCACCCTCCGTTATGTTTTAATCTGAGCCACATAATTCGTGTCACTCAAACCCTAACATACCCTAGTGTGGATTATTAATAGAATCCATTTTTATGGCTCAACCCTTGAATGGAAATTTTTTGAGCAATTAATGCCTTAGTTCCCTGGAGTTCCCAAACACTCTCGCCTTTTTTCCTCGCTCTCCATAACCCCCGCATCCATTGCCACCCCTCTCGCCTAGCCAGCTCTAATTTTGTAGATCCTCACCTCAGCTCTCAAACATTTTTGGTCACTCCCTGTCACTTTCGAGTGCCTTTGGCCATTTCCCCTCCTTCATCGAGCACCTCTAGGCACCCTCTGCCATTCTCGAGCACTCACGAGAAATTTCTACTTCTGTCAAGCACCTACGAGCATCTTACACCAGAGCTCTGTATTCCTGCTAGACCTCAAGCAATGCTAGGGCATTGCCACACCAATTACCTACAATAAATATCATAGATAGAGAACATCAAGCATCACAAGGTAAACCTTTCATTTTTATTTTATTTTAATATTCTTCATATTTGCATGTAGTTTCAATATTTGATAGCTAGGGTTTTATTAATTTTTGAGGGTCTCACACAGTGGAGCCCTCACAATTATTACTAACCCTTTATTATTATATTCTGTGTGTAGTTTTGGAGATACACAAGCATTGTGTAGATGCTTAAGCTGGAGTGGTCCAGTATTGGATAACACAAATCCCACTCACATCTATTAGGATAAGAAGCGATATTAAAGAAACCTCCAACTTGTTTTCTAGGTTTTCAGAGAACCCTAGCTATTGTAGAAATCTGTATCAAAGAAATTAATTCTTTCATTGTAACATTGGAGATTTTAGGCTCCCCCCATCAATAATAGAAATCATTTCTTCTTGTGCAATATCGAGTTTGATTTTTTTTGTCTTTATATCTATTTTTGTGGTGCTTCACTTTTGCATCTACACCAATAATTGCTTAAGATTCACATTTAGAGATAGATTTTAATCTTCTATTTCATTCTTAAAGTAGGTTTTAATGCAATATAAAACTTGTTTAAAATTTTCTTAACCAAAATAATATAAAATCTACCTAAAACACTTCAAGATAAAAGGAATAAATTCACTTTACATCATGGTCATATGAGGGTCAATCACATTTTCTTTTCCTTTAAGTTTCATGAAAAATCAATAGCATAAAATAATAAAATAAACTAACACAGGACCCTTGTTTATAGTTACTTGTAAATCACTAAGGTATTCCTAGAACTTATTTGATACATCTTCACAAGATTACAAGCACACATTAAGTAAAAGGAACCTTGGAGAAATTTCATTTCTTTGCAAGAGAGGGTTTTCTAATCAAAATCCTGACTATGATGGTGATTTTGCAATTGGGAAAAATATCAACTCAACATAATTGGTGCTAGAAGGAGGGCATGGATTGGTTTTTATTGATTTAATGCTTTGGAATTGTCCATCCAGTGAATAATGTGATTTGTCATAACCTTGAGAGCTTTGAATGGCTAAATGTTTCATGTCTTATTGATAATTATATTTGGCCTACTTTAGCACTCAACAAAATTGACGCTAGAAGGAGGGAATGAATTGGTTTACTTTATTGCTATTTATATTCTATACTTTTCATGTTTACTTGAAGGTTTATTCGAAGGTATTGGTATTGACTAATGGATTTTTGTTTACATATTGATCACTTTCATTGATCCTAACATTCTCTAATTGATGATGTATGAAGGCTAACCTTTTTGCAAATTGGAGGATGTTCTTTGATATCATGGTTTAATTGATGTATATATTTTGGGTGATGCTAACACAATGATCTATATGTTAAACATTTGAGATTTGTTAGTCATTTCATACTTCTTTGAAAGATATATTTATTTGACTAACAAAACTGGTATTAAAGTTGTATTCTTTAAGGTTCACTAATGGTGACATGTGATCAAATAAGAGAAATAATGACATCTTTGTTAGGTGACCATTATAGTTATTTAAACATGTCTAGGCATTTGCACTGCAGTTTAGGCAAGATGTGGCATTAGGACATATACAAATATTTTTTTTCTACAAGAGCATGTTAATTCACTTAAAATTTTTCCATGAGGATGTTTCTTGTAGGTTATTATCATACACATTAGATGACATAGCAATGGGTTGGTATATCCAATTATCTATAGATGTTATCACTTCTTGGGTCCAACTAGAAATTGACCATTTTGGAAATCAAGTTGACTTGCAAAATCAGTTTACCTCTATCTATAAACAACCGAATGAATCCATGAGACAATTCAATGATAGGTTCCATGGGTTGTACACTGAAGTGGTGAAACATTAAAATATATCAAAAGAGGAAGCCTTTAAAATTCACATGGGAGCATTAGACCCCTCAATATCCAAATTTCTAAGAAAACTTCTTGAAGATCCATCCTTGCCTAAGACATACAATGAGGCAATTATGGTAGAACAATGGTGGAGTTTGAGAAATGTTAATAGGGGTAAGCTATCATTGCATAACCCTAAGGCTAAAAATAAAAAGTCACCCCTGAGTCGAGTTGAGGCACAACATTTTCCAATGAGAGATTGTTTTTCAAGAGTTATTGAAGCCAACCTACACCAACCATCTCCTATGATGAATTGTTTTTCAAGAGTTATGGATTCCAACCAATACCAACCATCTATTCTAGCACCCTCAAATCAAATGATGTCTAATATGAACAATCAATGAGATGAAGTTGAATGTCCAAATATTACAACCACCTTAGATATTTTTCAAGAGGAGCTGCAAGTTTCAAAATCAATATCCACCAATGAGGATTGTGTAGGTATGGGTTTATCTTTAGAAATGCACGAGTATTCAAATGATGGAGGAGTCCTAGATCTAACTAGTATTGAGATATGTGATAGGTTGGGACCTTCCATAAAATTAAATGAAATGGTTGAAGTGGTTGAGCAAGGAAGCCAACATGTTACAAATGATGACCCTTTAGAAATAAAAGGCTTTGAGTCATTATTCATGAAAGAGTATTGGGATATTTATAGAGAGTAGAATACAAGAATTGATCCCACGAAATAAACCCATTATCCACCAAAAGATAAATTTATTGAAATTGAGTCCTCAAAGGTGTATAAAGGAGAAAAATAATCAATAGATGAATTTGAAGATCATGCCAAAGATATAATAGAGTTTCATCCCATGAATTTATATGATAATTTTTACAATGGTTGGGAAAGAAATGAAAAATCATTGGTTTTTCACACCCTTATTGATGAAATTTTTATTGACATGCAGTATGTTGAAAATGCTATCTCACATGAAGATCTTGTAATTCTTGTACAAGCAGAGAATGACATACCCATTTCAGAAATAGATATGGTTCCTAAATTTGATCATTTTGAATATGAGTTTACGGAACACATTGTTGAAATAGAAAAGGAAGAAATGGTAAATGTTTCTTATGATTCAGTTGTTTAGGATCAGGAAGAAGTAAAGCCTCCTCTTTCATTCTGGAATACTGAAAACTTGGGTACAAATTCACATGATTGTCTTGAATATTCTAAGGAAGAAATACCATGGATGGTTAACAAGGAATTGGGATTTTCTAATCATCCAAAATAAAATATTGCTCTATTTGAGAGACAAGATTTATGATTTGAAAATGATGAACATACTTTTGATTGGGTGCCTAATTTTGGCATTTTTGATGAACAGGTAATTGATGAAGAAGAAGCTCTATAAGAGGATTATGAATATAAATACCATGAGGAAAAATAGGAAATCATAAAGGTTCACCAAGTCTTGGTAAATGAAAGTGCAAAAAAGGTAGAATCTCACGTTTTATGTTCGACCAAGTGAACTCTAGGTGAAAACTTGCCTAGTTATCTATGGGATTCAAATGCTATTTATGATGGAATGCCATTGGAGGTGAATGAAAAAATAGAGCTGATTTCTACTCACACCACTAATGATATTGCTTTATTGAATGAAAGAGAGGTTGATGTGCTTAAATTTTTAAATCAAGTTCATCAACAATTAACAATTGAATCTAGGATAAAAACTTATAATGATCCTCATTTAGTAGATATCCTAGATGCTTGTAAATTGTTACATAAAAATGATTGGCCTAAATATTTGGAAAATGAATTGCCTTTGAAATTTATAGAAATAAGTTCTACTTGCAAGATCTCAGATTTGAAAAGGAAATCCTAATTCTAAATCCAGAATCAAATTGTGAAATTGACATTTTAAGGAATAAACAAGAAAGAATTGAAAATAAGTTATTGTATAATCAATTTAATGATTTTAAGCTCATCTATGGAATTGTTAATGAAACTAAATCAAATTGCTAGGGTGAGAGAGGCAAGATGAAAATTATTGCATTGTGTGGCCTAATATTACTGCGGTTAGATTCTTGCAAAGCTTAGCATGCATATCATGTTATATGTCTTTTGAAATGGTCTAATCATGTTTGGGATCCAGGGAAGTGATGGATCAAATTTTTGCATCACCTTGTACATAGTGTATATTATTGTATATAGTTTTGGTTTTCATGTTTTTTTTTAGCTTTGTTGTTTTTGTGCTTTGTCCTTAATTTTTTGTTTTGTTTTGCTTTCTTGTTAGTTTGGATTAGGTCAAGTTTTGTTAGCGTACTTAACTTATTTTGTTTTTATTACATCATTTGGCATGCTGTTACATGCTGTAATGCTCTTTTGTTTTTGCCGATGTGCTATTCCCGGCCTTTGTAATCTTATTTAAACCATTGCTGAATAATAAGATTTGTTCGCTATTTTTTCATGGCATCAGAGCCATTTTTGTAACTTTTTTTCTGGGCAGAGAAATTTTGTTTGCAGAGATTTTATTTGCGTGCAGAAGCTGGAGGCGGAGACGCGATTAATTTTTCCGCGACGTTTTTTTTTTTTTTTTTTTTAAATCACGCCATCGCGTGATTAATTTAAAAAAAAAAAAAAAATTTGTCGCCTGGAACGCGTCCGCTGCAGACGGTGCAGAGCGTCCAACCTGCGCATGGACGTCGCAGCCTGAACAGTACCTACAGATGCGTCCGCTGTAGGCTGCGCAGAGCGTCCAGCCTGTAGATGCACGTTTGCTACTACAGACATCACGTCCGAAGCGGATGCAGTGTCTAACCTACAGACGCACGCGTAGCAGGTGGAGGCCCTATGGGGACCCCCCCCCCCCGTTCGCCCAGCGCTACTTGGCTCAGCGCACTGCGTCGTCGGAGCACAATGCGTGCGCGGAGCAGGGCGAAGGGGAGACGTCCAGCCCCCCCCGGTTGAGCGGCAGTGCTCCGGGAAGGACGCAGGGCGAAGGGGAGACGTCCAATCTCCCCCCACCGTTGAGTGTTCACGGCCGGGGAAGGGCGTAGGCCCTGTCCGCACGTCGAAAAGGACGCAGGTCGCGTCGGGAAGGACGTAGGTCCCCGGTGGAACGGAAAGGACGCAGGGCCTCCCCTGCGCATTGGAGGACGCGTACAGGAGCCCGGTCGAACGCGCTGGGCGCGCTTAAAAAAAAAAAAAAAAAAGGAAGGATGAAGTGCGAGAATTTAAACAAGCACGTAGCGGAATTTTTTTTTTAAAGCGACAGCGCGCGACCAAGCAATCGGAGGCCACAATAGAGGAGGAGGAGCATTCGGGTGTTGAAAAACGAGGGGCTCCATTGATCCCTCCAGATCAGCCCGCTAGCTCACTTGGCAGTGAGCTGTGCGGTAAGGCTCAGGGAGCCTACAGGTTGGGGGTTCAAATCCCGCCGACTCCCCCCTAAGGTATACTTTTTTTTTCAAAGTTATTTTTTTTAATTATTATTTTTTAATTAAAATTTTTAATTTTAATTTTTTTTATATAGTTTTTTAACTTTATAAATTAAAATTTTAATTTTAATTTATTTTTTTATAAGTTTTAAAACTATATAAATTAAAATTATTTATTTTAATTTTAAATATATAATAATTATTAAAAATGCTTTGTTAAAGAAATTTTTTTTAAGGGGGGATATTTTTTCAAAAAATCAAAGGGGGATTGTGAGTAATTTTCTGAAAAGGCAATTTGGCGAATTGTAATAGGTGCATTTTCGGCTGCGCCCGACACCTAGTGGGTTATTCTTGTGGGCATTTTTTTTGTTGTATGTTGCATATTTCATTTTTGCACTATAACATTAAAAATTAAAATCAAAACACTCCCTAAGTCCCTAGAATAATTAAAACCCATCCGTGCAATTTATTGCACTGCAGTGTTCGATATTTGTGATACCTCTGGCTAGCACTTACAGGTAAAGCTGTCATGATTTGGCTATTGTATCCGCTGCCTAATATAACTGCTACAATGACGTCTGAGCTTGTTATCTATAAATCGTCGAGGAGAGATAAGTTAGCCATTTTTGCATTTTTTACTTCATCCACTACCCTTTATCGCACTTGTGTTTAGGCATAAATCCTGATGAAGTATTCTTCATAGTGTTTAGGGGAAGTTACGCCCCATGCATGAGAAGAATCTTCTATGGTAGGTGCCATCAACAAGGCGATTCTCTTTTAGTACCGCTTATGTTCCACGTATCGTATGATCTCTAAAACTCACCTATAGTCTCCCTCACGTAAGGGCGGGTGATTTTTGTTGATCTTTCTAAATACCTATAGTTTCCCTCACGTAAGGGCGGGTATTTTGTACGGTATAACGGCCTAGAAAAAGACATATCGAAAGGGGGACCAATTGGTGATATAAGGAACCTTCACTATGGCCGCTGTTGCAAAGTTGATGACTGATCCGCATCAGTTATTGAAAGGTCCAAATTATACACCATGTAAACATAAGATGAAGGCAATTCTCCAAATGGAATATTTGTGGGATATTGTTACTAGAGTATCAACTAGACATTCACCAACAGCAGGATCCACAGGTCCTTTCGCAGATCAGATAGCTTTTGACAAGAAAGACAGTCTAGCAAAGGTGCTCATTTTGTTTGCTGTTTCAGATGAAGTGCAACCTCATATAGCTGACAAAGCAAGTGGTAAAGAGGCATGGGATGCCCTTAGAACCATCTATGAGGGAAAGAATGATTCAACCATTCTTCATCTTCAACAACAACTTCATAACCTGAGTTTGAGATAGGGTGAAACAGTTGAACTCTTTCTATGCAGAGTGTCTGAATTGAAAGAGAAATTGAATTCTTTGGGAGATACTGTGGATGAAAAGCTTCTCATTTCACTTGTGATGAGAGCTTTACCTTCTTCATTTGATATGTTGATAACCTCCATCCAGGTGTCTCAATGACAAATTACCTACATCGAGTTGGTCAATCTGCTTCAACAACAGGAGGCACGCCAACTTCACAAGGATGATTCTTCCAATACAGCCCTATACACCAACAGGCAGGGTTATAGGAAGAAAGGTAATGGGCAAAAAGGAGGCAAATTTTAGAAAGGAGGAAATTCTCAACAGGATACGAAAGGAAAAGGCAAACAACCTCAACAGAAGAAGAGGTGGTGCAAGATCTGTGAGAAAGACAACCATGACACCAACAGGTGTTGGCATAATAACAAGCAGAAAGGCCAAAACAAACCACAAAATAAAAACAAGCAACCCTAGGTGAATGTTGCTGTTGAAGAATCTGACTCAGATTCTGAATGGGCACACAAGGTGATCATGACTACCATAGATTCCACATAGAGGGATCCTATTTGGTATGTCGATTCTAGAGCTAGCAAACATATGACTGGCAACAGATCGTGGTTTGAATCATTTGTGGCCAAAGAGGGCAAACCTATCACCATTGCTGATGATAAAACCTACAGGGTTCAGGGAGAGGGTACAGTTTCAATCACTCTTCCTGATGGCAAGTGTCAGATTGACAAAGTCCTCTATGTTTCAAGATTGGCAAACAATTTGTTGTCAGTGACACAAATCCTGGACAAAAATATGTTTGTCAACTTTCATGTTGAGAATGGAAAGAAGTGTTGTACTATTACCAGGAAGGGTAAGCAGATTGCAACAGCTTCATATAAGCATGGCTTATTTGCACTAGATGCTATCTCTACTCCACATGTTGCCATGACTGTCTCTACCAAGGAGGCAACTTCCCTATGGCACAAGAGATATGGGCATCTTAGTTCTGGCTACTTACTTGAGCTCAGTAAGTATGAGATGGTAAAGGGTCTTCCTTCCATTTCTGCCACATTGCCAGTGTGCTCTGACTGCTTGGTAGGAAAGCAACATAGAGTACCATTTGAGAAGAGCTCAACAAGAGCACGAAAACCTCTGGAGTTAATTCACACCGATCTGTGCGGTCCTTTCACACCCAATAGTTGTGGAGGGAAGAGGTACTTTCAGTTATTCGTAGATGATTACTCATGAAAGATGTGGGTTTTCTTTCTCCAACTAAAATTTGAAGCTTTCGCATTCTTCCAGCAGTTCAAGAAATCCATTGAGAAGGAGTCAGGAGCTTCTATTAAAACCCTTCGCTCAGATCGAGGGGGAGAGTTTACCTCTAATGAATTTTTTGCATTCCTAGATAAGCATGGAATCAAGAGACAGTTAACAACTGCCTATACTCCTCAGCAAAATGGAGTTGTTGAGAGAAGGAACCGTTCTATCATGGAAATGGTTCATTGTATGCTCACAGGAGCTACTCTTGGGCAACAATATTGGGCAGAATCTGTCACCATTGTAGTATATCTATTGAATAGGGCACCCACAAAGGCCCTAAAAGGAATGACTCCACAGGAAGCATGGAGTGGTCGAAAACCCTCCATATCTCATCTACGTATTTTTGGGTGTCACGCTTTCATGCACATACCGAAAGAGAAAAGGAAGAAGCTAGATGAGAAAACACTAAGATGTATTTTTCTTGGTTATTCTGAGCACTCTAAAGGATATCGGTTGATAGATCCTTTGACCAAGAAAATTCATATCAGTAGAGATGTTGTCTTTGATGAAGCTTTCACATCACAGAGCACATCTAAAGTACACCAAGATATTGTGGAATCTAAGGAAGAGAAGATTCCTTCGTCAACACAGACAGGAGGTCCTTCTACATCTTCTTCAACTCCACCGAAGAAGAATCCTAAATGGTGTACAAATACAATCAGACATGCAAATTTATCCACTCCTCCCAATTTGAACTTGGATAGACCTCGTACATGCAGTATGGCTCAAAAGGAAAAAGAAGCCAAAGAAACTGGTGAGGTTGATGATATTTGTTAATCTTTTGAGAAACTTTATGTAACTCCAAGTACAGAAGTAGAGGATATGGATATTGATGATGACAGGGCGTTCATGTCTACCATAGATGATCTTGAACCTGCATCAGTGCAAGATGATCTCAGTGAGCCTCAGTGGAAGGCCGCTATGGATACAGAGTATGAGTCTTTGATGAAAAATAAAACTTGGAAGCTTTTTGATTTGCCTCATGGAAAGAAACCCATTGGTTGCAAATGGGTATATAAAGTCAAGTACAAGGTAGATGGAAAAATTGATAAGCATAAGGCCCGTCTTGTTGCAAAGGGCTATGCTCAAAAAGAAGGCATTGACTACGAGGAAACTTTTGCACCTACTGCTCGGATGACCACAATTCAGGTTATGTGTGCTATGGCAGCACAATATGGGTGGAAAGTTCACCAGATGGATGTCAAAAGTGCCTTTCTAAATGGTGATCTCCAAGAAGAAGTCTACATGACTCAACTAGAAGGATTTGAAGAAGAAGGCCAAGAGCAGAAGGTTTGCAAATTGGTTAAATCCTTATATGGTCTGAAACAAGCTCCTCGAGCTTGGTATATAAAAATGGACAATCACCTTATGCAGCATGGATTTAAGAGATGTCCGTCAGATGCAAACCTCTATTTCAAGAAGTAGGGTTCTGAGATAGTGTTGCTTGTACTCTATGTGGATGATCTGCTCATTACAAGGAGTTCAAAAACTATGATCTCTACTGTCAAAAGAAACTTGTGCAAATCTTTTGAGATGACAGATCTCGGACTTCTCCATTACTGTCTTGGTCTGGAATTCAGCCAGAAGGAGCACTCCATCAAAGTGTCTCAAAAAAAATATGCCAAGACATTGCTAGAAAAATATCGCATGACTAACTGCAAGCCAATGGCAACTCCGATGGAGAATGGACTTCAGTTATCGTGATATGATGATTCACCTCAGGTAGATGGTACTCTCTATCGACAATTGATTGGGAGTCTTATATATCTGACCAATACTAGGCCAGATATCGTATTTGCTATTAACTATCTTTCGAGGTTCATGCAGGAGCCTAAGACCACTCATTGGAAAGCAGAAAAGCGTGTTCTTCACTATGTCCATGGTACTATGGAATATGGCCTAGAATACAAGAGGAACAACAAATTCTTCTTGCAAGGATACACGGACTCCGACTATGCCGGATCATTTGATGATCGCAAGTCAACTTATGGATACATTTTTCATCTGGGATCCGGTCCTGTCTCTTGGCATAGCAAGAAGCAACAGGTGGTTGCTATTTCATCAACAGAGGCAGAATATCGTGCCGCACGTGAAGCTATGTGTGAAGTGATATGGTTACGTTGCATTCTGACAAGTATGGGCCATCCATAAAAATCTCCAATACACTTGTTTTGCGACAATCAGGGTGTTCTGAACCTCGTCAAGAATCCAGTCCATCATGAAAGAACAAAGCACATTGACACACAATGTCATTTCATTCGAGATGAATTTCCAAAGCACCGAATTCAGCTTCAGCACATTCCCACCGATGCTCAAGTTGCGAGACATTTTCACTAAGGCACTTGGACGTGTCAAATTTGAATTGTTTCGCAGCTCACTTTGTATTGCAAAATGATGTAAGGGGATGTTAGTATAGCTATTAGTTATTACATTACCCAAATAATGTAATAAAGGGGGATGTTAGCGTACTTAACTTATTTTGTTTTTATTACATCATTTGGCATGCTGTTACATGCTGTAACGCTCTTTTGTTTTCGCCGGTGTGCTATTCCCGACCTTTGTAATCTTATTTAAACCATTACTGAATAATAAGATTTGTTCGCTATTTTTTCAAGTTTTGAGTTTTAGTTTACGAGTTTTGTGTTTTGGTTTAGTCCCTTTATTTTAGGTGATGTTTTGTGGTCACGACTAATGGCCTCTTAACAAATTTTTGTGTTCATTTGTTAAGTAGGTTGGAACACCTAATCGAAACATAGGTGAACCTAAGAAAAGGGGGATGAGTTATTTTGTGATAGGGTTATGCCTAAGGGTTTGGAATCAAAATGTACTTGTAAAAAAATGGTGAATCCTCATCAAAATCAAGGTGAATCATGGATAATCCTAAGAAAAAAAATCAAGCATCTTTACACCAAACTTTGGGGCATTTGAAGCCCTAAAATATAAAGTCATATTTGGGGTCATTTTTGACCGATTAAATCATCTTATAACTTCATAAAAACACCACCATTAGATCAGGTATGAAAATATATTTCCAATGAGTACAAATATGCATATGTTTGGATGTATATTATGGTGAATTGACCCTAAGAAAAAATTGATCCTGAAAAATTTTAGGCAAATGGGCCGACGTCGAGGGTCCTCATATTCGCCAATTTCTAATTTTAGAAATCCTAGTATTCACCCAATTTGTGAATATTCACCACTATACATAACCTTATTTTGTGATTATGTTCAAATCTTGGGATTAAAATGGTGGAGAGTGGAATAGTGAAACATTTAGCTAAAGCTACACTGATAACTCACATATTAAAGCAGTATCTCTGGATGTACCAAAGGATGAAGTCATTTTGGGTTGTAAATTAAGGCAAAAATTGAACACACTCCATATATATGCTTCCTAACCCTCATGATACATAAATTATTGCAAAGCTATAAAAAAAGGCAAGCAAAGAAAAACATGCTAAAATCAATCACCAAATTTAGGTAAACTCTACCGTGGCTATAGACGCATAACTAGCACTAGGACTTTGTCTAGACACAACTTGCTTATAACAAAAGGATTTACAAAGTATCAAGTAAACACAAGGGTGAGTTAGAAAAACTCTACCAGGGCTATAGACGCCTAACTGGTAGTAGGGCTCTTTCTGTAAAAGCTATTTCATGAGCAGTATTTCATATCCTAAATGTAAAATAGATGATGGAATTCGGATGGCTACAAGAATATAAAATGAATTACTTTTTACATAATGAGCAAAGGTAGATGGATTAGTTATTGTCATTTGAAGCTTCTTACCTTCACCTTTCTCAGGACATCGCTAAATATTATTTTGTTGATATTTTATGTTCTTATTTCAGATTGGATTCTTCACCTCAAATGCTTAGGAGTATTTTTTGGTAGAGTCACCATTTGTTGTGGCCATTCCACAACTATCCCCAAATTTGGGGACCCACTTTAATTTTGGTTTTGGGAGTTTTCAGTTGTCTTTGAGTGATAATTTTGCAGGTTCCAAGGTTCTTCATCGACTAGCATTTCTTTTGTGGTCGGTTAAAATGCTAGGTCTTTCATTTGGATCTATAGAAATAGTTTCTTTTGTTTTAACTTCTATTGTATGGACTAGATTTAAATCCTTTTAGTTAAATAATTTCATTTGAATTTCAAGGTTGTAGAAAATTTTAATGTTTGGTTTAAATCATTGTAAACCTTTAAAATAAATGAAATCAAACTTTTAAAATTTAATATATATATTATCGTGTATATATATGAAATAAAAATAAAAAATGCTTTCATTTTAAACCAAACTTCAAAAAATCTATCATTATCAAAGTTCTATTAATATGCCTATTTCGACTTCAAGCATCAAAGCCTAGACGTCTAAGATTTATGCTATAAGAGTTATTAATGAGGTTATTTATTGATCAATACATGTACTACTTGGCGAACATCCGAATAGATTTGAGGAGCACTGTGACATGGATACTATGGACGTATTACAGTATACTAGTGGAGTAATCAAATTTGCAACGAGGTAGACTATGAGCGTAGCTATGACCTGGTAGCGAATTACTTGGATCAAGGTGGATAGGATGGTGCACTATCAGACCATAACAGTGATATAGACAAAAAACATGACAATGATGATGATTTGGACTGTTAAATAGGACTAGCAGGGATGGCAACATGGATGTTGCAAATGCCCTGGTGAATGGATGAAAGTCAACAACTTGGCCACTCTGTTTGGGGTGCATACATGGACAATATGGTAACAAGGTTGTAGGTGCATACTAGTGAAGATGAAGCAGCATGGGTGGATGTCTCCATGTGTGACAATGCATTTTGGAAAAATTGAATTACATGATCGGGCGATGATAGTGTCTCATGAGTGGAATACAGACCAATGAAGTGGCTCCAAGGGTAGAGGAAGATTCATATTTTGAGACTAGGAGTGACACCATGGTTAACACATGTTATAGAATTAGGATATAAGTGCTGATGTGGACATAGCTTATGAACATGACATTGACATGGGTTGTTGCGAATAGTACCTATGAAAGAAAATACAACCTCCACTATTTCATAAATCAATTATGTAGACATCATAGGACATGTATGAATCCTTGTGAATACTGACATCGATGGCAGAGCTCCAAGGGTTTGAAAGGGTGATGTCACACATAATGAAAACATATATCACAAGTATGTGATTGGTTAATAAAGCATATCATGCCATATGATGAGGCTTGAAAATGCCTCAATCATAACATGTTTTGAAAACTAAAATTGCTTATAAACTCTTATGTTTAATATAATATGCTATTTAAGTTAATTCAATATGCTGTGTATTAACTATTTGCATGAGGAATGTATCTGAAATACTATATTATGATTTTTACAGCTTTTTGTATAAGTTTTATGTTGTTTTGTTATGACTTGCTAAAATGAGATATGCTTAGATTAATAACAACATTTTACTAATCATGTTTTGATATGTCTCAAGCATTCATTTTACCTAAATCTGGCAACAGTTGAAGAAAACTGTTACTGTGCAGCAAAAACTGGGTTTTCCCATGTAAATTCTAGCCAGATTCCAATGAATGGCAAGACATGGAATTCACATGTGGGAAGATATGAAGACAATTGGAATATGATCCTGAGAAGTAACCCACATGAGAAATTCAAAGGAAATCATTTAAGTAGCCCACATTTGTTCATTCCAAAGTCTCTTCGAAATGAACAAATATCTTTGAAATGAGAACTGTAGTATCTTCGAAATGAATAGATATCTTCGTAATGAGCAGATATTTAGAATGAGAACTGTAGTGTCTTCAAAATGAGTGGATCTTCAAAATGAAAACTATAGTATCTTCGAAATGAACGGATCTTTAGAATGAGAATTGCAGTATCTTCGAAATGAGCCACTTATCTTCGAAATGAAAATAGAATGTGCTTTTTGACTTATTGACCGAATTTTGATGTTGGAAAAAGGAAAATAAAGATTGAAAAGGATAAAGTAAAATATCTTAGATCTGACTTTGCCGTTCTTTCCGGCCAAAGCCACTATTTATGGAAAGATCAAAATATGATCTTCTTCTAGGATAAAACCAGGAATTATTGCAGCATAATAGGATTAGATCTTTTTGAGATATTCTCAGTTTATTAGTAAATATTAGAACATCTGTAAATATGGCTCCCGTTCAGGTTGATCTAGGAAGGTAGTAAGTAGAGAGTACGGGAAATACAAGATAGAGAAATTAGAGAATAATAAGTGATAATCAGAAAGTGACTGTTATAGTCCTGTAACAGTTTTCAGCAGCATTATTGTAATCATGTTTTTGAATAAATAAAAGTATACTATTTATATTTCATATTGCTTGTAAATGAGTGTGATTAAGATATAGAGAGAGAGAGACTCATACCTTATTCTGGAAAAAGAGGCTGGCCACTTCCAGACCTAGGAGGAGGACTAATAGTAGGTTTTTATTCTGGTTTTGTTGTAGCAGAATGAGTTGTAGAACTTGTCCTTTCATTACTTTGTAAAAAACTAATGATATTTGCAATCTTAGCTTATTTTATATTTTATGATTAATGATCTAGTTGTAATCCCCACTTTCAGTAAAGCTTTCAATTTATTGCAGACTTTCATTTCCAGAATTTACTATTTTTTGTAATTTCCTCCATTTTATGTTTTACTGTCAACCCCTACACAGAAGATTGACAACCTTATGTTATAGAGCCTTGACAGTTTCATTTCCATGTTATATTTAGATTTTCATTGCTGTAAAAGTAATTAGATTTCCTTTCTGCAATTAGAATCAGACTTTCAATTCTACAACTATTATTTCTGCAACATAATTAGGTCTCATTCTACAATTGTAATTATGACTTCATTTCTATAGTTAATTATTAGTTTCCAATTTTGCAACTTAGATTAAGGTTTAATTCATGCAATTTAGATATAGGAATGTCCTAAAACCCCCCACACAATCGGTTTCACCAATAAAACCTGTTGCTCTAGATTGACCTAAGTTATAACCCTGTTTACCCCTTCTTCCATAGATAGCCTTGTACACAGCCTTGGATTGACAAATTCATTGAGAATTAATGATGTTTATAATGAAAATGCATCATTTTGGTGCCATTGCCAGGGAATTGTGTTACTAGAAGGTAACAAAAGTCCAATAGCTATTAATTAGACTGAACTATGAAGATTTAGGATAAAATATGAATAGAACAACTAGTTAAAATAACAACTATTGACATATAATTTATGTCATTTAGAGTAAACATGAATGAGTAAGTCTAGGGATGAAAAAGGTAGAATTACCCAAAAGGATCCTTGGCTTGTTCCATTAAGGATATCTTCATGCCTAAGGGGTGAATCACCTGTGTTTGAATTACCAGAAATATTAAAAGAAAAATCATCAGTCTCACCATCATTAGAACATTATAAGAAAGGAAAATCACCAGTTTCACCATCACTAGAACATCCTGAGAAAGAAGAATCGTCAGAATTATTATCAACAGAGGATCTTGGACCTCTTGAGAGAGAAATTTGGATAAGTTTAACTAAGAAACTAGAAACTATGGTAGAGGGAGGCAATCTAGATAGAGATGGCCAACATGGATATGTCCATGATGAAGGAGATGATTAGAATATTCCTCAACCTTCCAGAACATTTGAATATCCTATCCGTTTGAATCCAACACAAAACTCTCCCATGAAGACTATTTCACCTTCAATACTTCCAACCTTCCGAGGTGTTGTATCTGAAGATCTTGATCAGTTTTTGTTTGAATTCAAAGTAGTATGTCAAACCTATGACTATGTAAATGACAATCAGAAACTTAAGGTCTTTCCCTCAACACTCAAGGACTCAGCATTATGTTGGTTCATGATTTTAGAACCAAATTCCATCCGAACTTGGGATTATATGGAAACTATGTTTTTAGACAAATATCAGGAGTATTGCCATGTAAGGAATAGGAAAGATGAGTTATTTAGGATTAAACAAGAAGATGATGAAACATTAGAATACTATCTTGATAGGTTCTCCTTTGTTCAAAGGAGATGTGGACTTGTAGAACCAGAGTTATGCAAAAACATCTTTTTGAGAGAATTGCAAGATGAATCCAGAGATGTATTGGATTTGATGGGAAGAGATGTAAATACTCTCAGTAATGAGGAAATTATGGATCTTTGTAGGAATTACTCTCACAATAAGCAAGGAAGAAGAAAAAAATACAAATGGCACTGATGTGAAGGAACTAATAGAGGAACTTGCAAATTGTAAAACCGATATTCTAGTGCAATTAAACACAACTTTGGGAGAAATGTCTACAAAAGCAAAAAACATAGAACCTTTGGCAATTTATTGCCCAAGATGTAGAAATAAACATGCTTTGCAAGAATTTCCTTTGAATAAAACATCTATCTCAGCCATTTGTAGTATCTTTTCAAAGAGGCATTCAACTGATCAATGCCACCTGCTACCACAACTCAAAATTGTATTAGAAAGTCATACTGAGGAACTCAACTATATTGGACCAAAAGAAGGGGAAAATTTCTCTCAATACCAAAATCCCCCTTGTTTTCCTATAAATTGGGGGTATAATCTTGGTACTATGCCTTGGGGACAATCAGAACCACCCCAATGTCCTTGGAATTATCCTCAATGGACAAATTCCCAAGAATGGCCACAAACAAATTGGAGTAATTTAGCCTGGAATTAGAATCAAAACAACCCATAATGGAATAAAAACAAACCATCATGGAGTCAAAACAATCCATAATGGAATCAAAATAATCCACCCTGGAATCAGAATCAGACTAATCCACATTGGATGCAAAATCAATGATAGTGGAATCAACAATACCAGTCCTATCCAAGGCAACAAAGAAATCAAGGTCAAAATCAGCATTTGCTGCCTGCACCTAATCAAAACTTTCAAGAAAAATAGAACCAACCACAACAAACACAACAGGTGAAACAACCTCAAATTCCAACTCAATCAATCACTAATCCAAACATCATGAGACAGGCATCCCCTGTCTATGTGGCTGAAGCTGAAGAAAATATTGAAATCAATGTTATTGATTGTAGTAATATCCAACTTCATTCAGGAAAAGTTGTACCTGAACCCATTTCTAATAAAAGCAAATAAAATGAAGAGCAAGAACCCTTGGAACCAGTTATAATTGAACCAACAATAGATAAAGAAGAAGAACAAATAGAACCACAGGTAGAACAATTACCTTCATCAAAGATAATTCCATATCCTAAAAGATTCAATACCACAGTAGAAAATTTTGAATCAGACCTGGTCAAAGAACTTAAAAAGTTAACTATATCATTGCCCTTATTGCAAGCCATTAAGGATATACCAGTGATTAAAAGTATTATCCAATATTTGTGCATTAGAAGAGCAGGAAGGAAAAAGAAGGCATTTCCCAAGACTGTTCAGATTGAAGGAAAGATAGTTGATCTCTTATATGGAAAACTATTACCTCCAAAGTATAGTGACCCAGGAAGTCCAGTTATCACAATTACTATAGGTTCAGTACCAATATCAAATGTCTTAGTAGATCTAGGAGTTGCAATAAAAGTCATGAACAAGGATATAATGAAACAATTATAGCTCAAACATCTCAGCCCCACATTTACAGTTTTAGAAATGGCTAATATGTCAGTTGCAAAACCTGAAGGTATCATTGAAGATGTTCCTATAGAAGTTTATTCTTGGGAATTCCCTATAGATTTTTTGGTTTTACAACCAAGAAATTCAACACATGGATATCCCATAATTTTGGGAAGACCTTGGCTTGCAACTGCAACAACCTTCATAGACTGCAAATCTAGAAAAATGACTATTTCAAATGGTATTGATCTAAAACAAATCTCTCTGTATCCTCCTGCAAGACCCTCCAACAATTTTTTAGGTCAATTATGGTTTCCTCGATTCGGATGAAGAATCGGAGGAGGTTATTTCCACACTAGCCACCTTGGTAGTAAGGGAACACATAGAAGACCTCCATGACACAGAAAACTCAAAAAATGAAACTATCCTAATGAATGTTCTGCATGAACAAGGGTTAGAAAAAGAAGCAGTAAATATCTAGAAATTGTTAAGGAATGAGGAGAACCAAAACTCTGAAGGTGAACCATCTGTACTATCATAGGAAAACTTTGTTTCACTACCACATGGGTGGCACCATCACTTGATTTTTCCTTCTCACTATTCCATACAGGATATGCTTCCATCAAAAAATAATGAAACAAAAATTTCTTATTTCCTCCCATATCAGAAGTGTCCTCTTAACTCCCTAACCACCAGGTATGAATAAGTGAGTTTAGTCCTTCCAAATACAAAACAAATAGAAGTCTAGCCGAGAAATTTTTTGAACATTTATAGCTGGCTTACTAGGGAAGAGGAAGACAAATTTATAGTTATATTGCAGAAGCATGTTCATGCTTTTGCTTGGGACTATAAAGATATGTCAAGAGTTCACCTTGATATATGTACCCATAGAATTTATACTGAAGAAGTCAAGCCAGTAAGAAAACCCCAGAGAAGACTGAATCCTGCCCTAAGGGATGTTGTAAAGGAAGAAATTGAAAAAATTTTGGAGGTAGGATTCATTTAACCAATTTCTGATAGCCAATGGGTCTCTCCATTGGTTATAGTTCCTAATAAGAATGGAAAAATGAGAATATGTGTAGACTATAGAGAACTAAATAAGGTGACATACAAAGACCATTTTCCATTACCTTTCATAGATCAGGTGTTAGATGCCCTTGCTGGAAAAAGATACTTTTGTTTTCTTGATGGATTTAGTGGATATAATCAAATTCATATTGCACCTGAAGATCAAGAGAAAATAAATTTTACCTGTCCATGGGGAACATTTTTCTATAGGGTTTTACCTTTTTGTTTGTGTAATGCCCTAGCAACATTTTAGCGAGCAGTTTTAGCAATATTTTCTGATATGACTACCAACAGTGTTGAGATATACATGGATGATTTCACAGTATGCGGACAAACTTTTGAATTTATATTAGAAAACCTTGACAAGGTTTTAGCTCATTGTGAAACATACCAGTTATCCTTGAATCTAGAAAAATATTTTATGATGATGAAGGAAGGAATAGTTCTTGGTCATCACATCTCTCCTCAAGGAATCCAAGTTGATCCAAAGAAGGTGGAAATTATCAAGAATATTCTTCCTCCTAAAACTCAGACTAATTTCAGAAGCTTCCTAGGACACATTGGTTTTTATCGTAGGTTTATTCCAAACTTTAGCACAATAGCCAATCCCATGTTTGCCCTATTGACTAAAGATTCTAAATTTTCGTGGACTGCAAGATGTCAAGAATTATTTGAAGCTCTGAAAGAAAAATTAGTAACTCCACCTGTGTTAAGAGGCCCTAATTGGACATTACCATTTCACATATAGGTTGATGCTTCCAATACTGCAATTGGAGCAACATTTGGACAAATTGACAATGGTGAACACTATGACATCTACTACATTAGCAAGAATTTGACAGGAGCTGAGAAAAATTATACCACAACTAAAAAAGAATTCTTGGTGGTAATTTATGCCATCTATAAATTTAGGCATTACATCACAGGTTATCAAATATTTATTCACATAGATCACACAACCATTAAATATTTGATGAATAAGCCTATGGTAAGTGCAAGAATTATTCGCTGGTTATTGTTGCTACAAGAATTTGATATCACTATAATCAACAAACCAGGAAAAGCTAATGTTGTAGTAGATTTCTTGTCCAGATTACAGAACACAGATGAAGGAGAATTAGTTGAAGATACATTTATTGATGAAAAATTATTTGCTATATCAGTCCAATCACCTTGGTTTGCAGATATAACCAATTACTTGGTCATAGGGAAAGTTCCTCCACATTTCACTTCAAAACAGAAAAAACAATTGATCAAACAGAGTTCTTCTTTTGAATGGATCAAGGGTATACTCTTTAAGTGTAGTCCTGACCATGTGTTACATAGGTGCATCCGAAAGGATGAGGTGTATGATATCCTTAGGGCTTGTCATGATGAACCCTCAGGTGGATACTACTCTGTAAAAAGAATAATTAGAAAAATCTTAGGGACAGGATATTATTGGCCATCTCTTCACAAGGATGTGAAAAAGTACATTAGGCATTGTGATGCATGCCAAAGAATGGGGAAACCCAGTCATACAAATGAAATGCCACTGTAGCATCAATTGGTTTTAGAGCCATTTGAGAGGTGGGGGCTTGATTTTTTAGGACCTATTGATCCACCTTCTTAGGGAAAGGTGCATATTCTAGTATGCACTGATTACTTGAAAAATGGGTATAGGTGCATGCTTTCAAACATGCTCGTGAAGAGAAGGTTGTTGATTTCTTGTATACTCAGATTTTTTAGAGATTTGGAGCTCCCCGATCTATCACCACAAACCAAGGACCCCAATTTGCATCTAAATTCATTGAGGTATTTACATAATTATATGAAATCAAGAATAGAAAATCATCACCTTATCACCCACAAGCAAATGGCCAGGTCGAGGTAACAAACAGGGAACTGGAATGAATTTTAACAAAAATAGTAGCTTTTCATAGGAAGAACTGGCTAGATAAATTACCTAAATCAGTATGGGCTTACAATACTACTTGGAAATCCACTACTGGATTCACGCCTTATGAACTAGTCTTTGGTAAAAAGCCCCTCTTACCTATTGAATTTGAGCTACTAACACTGCGCACAACATTGGAAATTAGAATTGAATTGTCACAGACATAGATAGATAGGATTCTGCAGTTGAATGCATTGGATGAACTTAGGTTGGATGCTCTGCACAAAACTAAAGTAATTCAGGAGTAGAGGAAATTGTGGAATGATAGTCACATTCAGCAGAGGAAACTTCAACAAGGATATTGGGCTTTACTATTTGATTCTTGCTATGAAGACTTCCCTGGAAATTTGAGAACTAGATGGCTTGGACCTTACCGGATTGAGGAGGTATTTGACAATGGAGTAGTCCGTTTATCTCCTATTGATGTGTCACAAAGAAAGTTGATAGTGAATGGACATTGCCTCAGGGTATACCATATACCTCTGACTAAAGAGAAATTCTTGCAGCAGCTTGACAGTTTGGATACACAACAGGTGGAAGAAATTTCCTCTTCCACTTCAAAATAATCAACATGATCATGGATTTCAAGAAAAGACAAAAAAATACAAAAAAATTAGAAAAATAGAAAACAAAAATATCAATAAATTCTGATTATGAATTCCTTCATGGGAATGATTTCAAGGAAATCATGAAATTCCTTCATGGGCATAGTCAGAATCAAGAAAAAAGAAAAAAAAAAGAGAAAAGGAGAGGTAAAAAAAAAAAAAGAGAAAAATGAATAACTCAGCAGTGAAAACATTTTTCAAGGCACTACTGGGTTGGTATGCATGAAAACCAATTTTTTGGCATGCATAACCTTGAAAATTTCTGAACCATCATTGTACAAATTCACCAACTATACTTGTTTTGAAATGTTGCAGAAATTCTCAACAGAACATCAACAGAAGCAGTCATATTTCAAAAACTTGCATTAACTTGTTTTAATTAGGTATATATTTCTTATATTTCTTCATTGTAAATGATTGGTATATAGTATATAACAATTAACCATTAGCATAAAAGGTATCCATCAGAGTTGGCATACTTAAAACATGTTTTGAGAATAGAAATATTGATTTTTACCTAATCTTCGAAACAAGAATGCCAAAAATAGTGCCTACTATCTTCTTTAGACTAATTGCTGTATTGTCTTTAGATTGAAATTGTCTTCGAAATGATAGCATATTGTTGCACTTTATCTTCGAAATGACAATTTGTCTTCAAAAGGAAGCTTTGTCTTCGAAATGACGATTTGTCTTCGAAATGAAGCTGTCTTCGGAATGAAGCTTTGTCTTCGGAATAAAGCTTCATCTTCGAAATGAAGCTTTGTCTTCGGAATGAAGCAGGATTTGTCTTCAGAATGAAGCAGGATTTGTCTTTAGAATGCAACAGGATTTATCTTCGGAATGAAGCAGGATTTGTCTTTGAAATGAGGATTTATCTTCAAAATGAGGATTTGACATCACAAAGAAGCATGATCTTCGGAATGAAGACTCGTCTTTAGAATGAAGTCATAATATTTGGAATGAAGTCATAGTCTTCAGAATGAAGTCATAATATTTGGAATGAAGTCATAGTCTTCAGAATGAAGTCATAATATTTGGAATGAAGTCATAATCTTCGAAATTAAGTTTTGTTTTTGCAATAAATTATAATCTTCGGAAAGAACATTCAATGTAATATCTCCACGTGGCATCCAAGGAAGGAAATAAATATAATCAAGTGAAAATTCTTTTGATAGCATACGATAAAGGAAAATGTGTCAGTCAGCATATGGTTTGTTTTTGCACCCATTTGGGAAATACCAGAATCACAGAGGACATGACCAACCGTATGCCACCAATTATTGATGCTAATAAACATGCATGTGAGAGTCTGCAGGAAAAGCAAAAAAATAAAAAGCGAGTAAGGTGGATTTGACGGTAAGGACATCTGCACAACCGTTTATGAACATGTGTTCAAAGCAAAAAATAGAAATGTGTGCCACTCTTCTTTTCGAAGACATATTTGCTAATGCAAAATGATTACGAGGTACAGTGCTCAGATTACGGTTCATTTTGAAGAACAAAAACAAAGAAATTGAAAACCCTACATGACACAAAAACCCTACAAAGTTGCAAACACCAGAAACCAGAGATCTAGCAGAGGAATAATGGTAGAAGAGAGCAGTTTGTGATGAACCAAGACAGGAAAAAGGGGAAAAAAATGAGAATGGAACCAGTAGGTACCACCCATCTCCGAGAAAATCCAAAAGTGGTGTATATTTTTGAAGATGGAGGGCTTATGCCATTTTTGGATAAATTTAATGGATCCTTTGAAGACTTGGCCGACATGTTTGCCCACACATTTAGAAACAACCGGGCACACGTTAACGACATGACTATTGAGGTAACCCTTGAAGTTTTGAGTCAAATTCTTGAGCTACCATTAGAAGGTCTTCCAATTTCTAGGTCTGGTAAAAATACATTGGTAAACATAGTTAATCAATTTTTGGAAGAAAATAGGGCACCTGAGTATTTAACACATAATAACACATGCAAGGGGGTAAAAAGGGCCAGCCTGTAGGAACCCTGGGATGAAGTAGCCACATGGGTAATCAAATTTCTAACCTATGAAGGGTAGTATGTACTGTTTTCAGGGCATCACATAAAAATTTTAAATCATCTCAGACATGGTAGACAACAACCAAAGGTTAGGGTAAATCTTCCCCTATACCTGCACCAAGAATTAAAAAACATGGTAAAAAGATATCAGGAAGGAAAAGGGAGTCTTCGCCACCATGGTCTTATCAAACTAGTTTGCCAGCACCATTTTAGAGGAAACCCTAGGAGCTTTGAGAGGTTTTACTCTACCTTAAATGATGTAATTTTTGGAGATGAGGATGAAGAGGAAGAAACAAATGTTGCAAAAAATGTTGCAGAAGATGCTACATAAGAAGTTGCAGAAGATGCTGCAAAATCTATTGCAAAAAAAGAAACACACCCAACAGCAGCCGCAAAACACCTTGCTCCAAAACCTTCAACTTCACAAGCAAAAATGTAGAAGAAAAGAGGATCTGGAACTAGAAGCAAAATAGAAAAATAGAAGAAGGTCCATTTTTTCAAAGTTGCAACTGATTTGTCAGAATAAAGAAATGAAGCACCTAGCCCAATAGGGGAAGAAACAAGGGAAACAGAAGCATCTGAAACTAACCCCATAACCCCTTATGTCACCAGAAAACAGAGCAAAAATAAGAAGTTTGCATCTATAACTCGAAGGTCTACAAGACTCCACTTGAGGGAAATGGTGGACCAAGTCATAGAACAAGAAGATGGAAAAAGCAGTCTAGAAGTCACAGAGATACAACCAGCCCATGAAAACTTCCCATAATTTCTTGAACAAATAATTGAGGAAGAGGCTGGGCAAGATAATCTAGAGCTGGCTATAGTTAAACAAGCCATAGAAATAGTAGATGCAATTATAGACAATTTCATAGAGCCTCCTGAATAGGAGCAAATAGATGTTGCAGAGGAAGAGCCAGTTATTGAGCAGCCTGCTATAGCTGACTTGTCTGCATTTGATTCTGAAGTAGAAACATAGGAGGAAGATATTACAAAGCAGCTAAGAGTAGCAAGGAGTGTTGTCAAGACACAAACTAGATGGATTTTAGAAAAAGAAAACATCATTGAGATGCAGGAAAGAAAAATTGTAGAGTTACAATAGGAAGTGGTAGAACTGAGAGAGAAGTTGTCACAGTCTGAAAAATAGCCAATTGTATCCAATGATGAAGATGATTTGGCTCAACTGCTTGTGGATTTATCTAGGGCAGATGACTCTACTAAGGTAGACATAGAAGCTCATTCTGAAGAAGCACATTTTTATTTTGAAGATGTGCCTTCTCATTCAGAAGCACCCTTTCATTCTGAAGATGCTTCAAAATTGGCAAAAAGCACAACAAAAAATATTGGAGATAATTCACCAAAGACAGGAACAGTCCAAGCAGTAGCATGAAATAGATCAAGTAAGTACTTCTATTGATGTCCCTATATTTCAAATTGTTACACCATCAGTAGAAGTAGCAGATAAGGGGGTGCAAGTAGAATTACTGTCTGATGACAACCCAATAGAAATAGCAGATAAGGGGGTGCAAGTAGAATTATTGACAGATGAACAACTAGTGGAAGTGGCAGAAAAAGGGGTTCAGATAGATCTTCTACCTAGAATTCCCCTTGTAGTAAAACCACCTAATACTCTATCCTTAGAACAATACAATGTAGACATAGCCAACTGGATGATTAGGTATGAGAAGCTTGCCACTAAGACTAAAAAATTCAAATTAGAAGCAAAATAGCTAGAGGCCAAGGAAACATAAATTTAGGCATTAAAAGAAAAGGTGTCTGATTTATGTCAAATTGCTAAATTTTTAGTCCAATTCAGATGGCCAGCCTGATTTTACAGTCTTATTCTGAAGGAGAAATACCTCAGATGGCAGGTCATGAGGATTAGTTCAGGTCTTCCATATAAATTGGACACCATTGCAGATTTCTTGGAAGCATACTTTGACAACCCTTTTGAGTAGAAAAAATCTCCTGTGTGAACTGTTTTTACATAGTTTCTTTATTCCAAAAGAAGTAGAGTTTCATCCATAGATCTACATTGGAGATGTTCAATTGAGGGCATTCATGTCCACCTTGCAGAATCAATTTTATTAGGACTAAGAAAAAAGATAGAATAAGGAGATTGCAACAAGAGCTGAATTGTTAGTCAGAGCAATTTAGCCAAATCACCCCATTATCACAAGACAACACTTCACCATTATGAACGAGGATGATGTGAAGTGAATGTACTTAACAAACTTGAGGGACTGTGTGAAAATATTCCACAATTTTTGTAATGACAATTTTGTGCCAGCATTATCAGTTTGTAGAAATAGGTGGGCTGAACTTTTCATGTCTTTGTAGAAAAGAGAACCCATTTCACCCATCAACTTAGAATGGTCCAAAAGAAGGGCAGAAGGAGTAATACAGTTGATTGAACTCATGCAACATAATTTGATAGGTCTTAGATTTAGGCCTCCAACCATCATCAATCCAATTTCATTCTACTTTGAGGAAGATGCCCAACCTGATGAACAATTTGAATAATGGCTTAAGGACCTTTAGAAGAATAGGGGATTTTATACAGGCAAGAAGTTGTTCTACAGGTCATGGAATTTGACCATGGACATATGTGATTCCATAGCCCAATAGAATGCATGAGCACAAGGATCAATATAAGTTGGGGGGAAAATGATGAGGCCTAAAAATTCCTCAATCATAACATGGTTTGAACACTAAAATTGCCTATAAATTCTTATGTTTAATATAATATGCTAGTTAAGTTAATTCAATATGCTGTGTATTAACTATTTGCATGATGAATGTATCTGAAATACTATATTCTAATTTTTACAGCTTTTTGTATAAGTTTTATGTTGTTTTGTTATGACTTGCTAAAATGAGATATGCTTAGATTAATAATAGAATTTCACTAATCATGTTTTGATATGTCTCAAGCATTCATTTTACCTAAATCTGGCAACATTTAAAGAAAACTGTTACTGTGCAACAAAAACTAGGTTTTCCCATGTAAATTTCAGCCAGCTACCAATGAATGACAAGGCATGGAATTCACATGTGGGAAGAGATGAAGACCATTGGAATATGATCTTGAGAAGTAACCCACATGAGAAATGCAGAGGAAATAATTTAAGGAGCCCACATTTTTTCATTTCGAAGTCTCTTCGAAATGAACAAATATGTTCGAAATGAGAACTATAGTATCTTTGGAATGAAGAGATATCTTTGGAATGAGAACTATAGTATCTTAGGAATGAGCAGATATTCAAAATGAGAACTGTAGTGTCTTAAAAATGAGTGGATATTCGGAATGAGAACTATAGTATCTTAGAAATGAGTGGATCTTTGAAATGAGAATTGTAGTATCTTCGGAATGAGCCACTTATCTTTAGAATGAAAACAAAATGTGCTTTTTGACTTACTGACCAAATTCTGACGCTGGAAAAAAGGAAATAAATATTGAAAAGGATAAAGGAAAATATCTCAGATCTAACTTTGATGTCCTTGCCGACCAAAGCCACCATTTATGGAAAGATCAAAATATGATCTTCTTCTAGGATAAAACTAGGAATTGTTGCAGCATAATAGGATTAGATCTTTTTGAGATATTCTCAGCTTGTTAGTAAATCTTAGGACATATATAAATATGGCTCCCATTCAGGTTGAGCTAGGAATGTAGTAAGTAGAGAGTAAGGGGAATAAAAAAGAGAAATCAGAGAATAATAGGTGATAATCAGAAAGTGACTGTTATAGTCTTGTAACAGTTTTCAGCAGCATTATTGTAATCATGTTTTTAAATAAATAAAAATATACTGTTTATATTTCATATTTCTTGTAAATGAGTGTGATTAAGATCTAGAGAGAGAGAAACTCATACCTTCTTCTGGACAAAGAGGCTGGCCACTTCCAGACCTAGGAGGAGGACGAACAACAGGTTTTTATTCTGATTTTGCTACAGCAAAATGAGTTGTAGAACTTGTCCTTTCATTCCTTTGTAAAAAACTAATGATATTTGCAATATTAGCTTATTTTATGTTTTATGATTAATGATCTAGTTGTAATCCCCACTTTCAACAAAGCTTTCAATTTATTGCAGACTTTCATTTCCAAAATTTACTATTTTTTGTAATTTCCTGTATTTTATGTTTTGTTGTCAACCCTTGCATAGAAGATTGACAACCTTCTGTTATAGAGCCTTGACAGTTTCATTTCCATGTTAGAATTAGATTTTCATTGCTACAAAAGTAATTATATTTCCTTTCTACAATTAGAATCAGAATTTCAATTCTGCAACTATTATTTCTACAACATAATTAGGTCTCATTTTGCAATTGTAATTAGGACTTCATTTCTATAGTTAATGATTAGTTTCCAATTTTGCAACTTAGATTAAGGTTTAATTCATGCAATTTAGAGATAGGAAAGTCATAAAACCCTCCACATAATCTGTTTTATCAATAAAACTTGTTGCTCTAGATTGACCTAAGTTATAACCCTGTTTACCCCTTCTTTCATAGATAGCCTTGTACACAGCCCTAGATTGACAAATTCATTGAGAATTAATGATGTGTATAATGACAACGCATCACCATAGATATGTATTACTAGACATAAAGCATGTCCATGTAAATATGTTTAGTATATGGTCACCAGAGAAACATACACAGGGTGGATTCAATGAGGGGCAGACAATATGGATGTTTTTTGGGTTGTATTGTGTAGACATACATACATTACATTACTGACGTGGACCCGTGGAGTTTATAGGGACCAAGACATTGTGAGTTCCTCCTTATGTTTATGATGGGGAAAATAAAAATGACAATTTTTTAAAAATATTATTGGTATAAACCAGGGTTTGACCTCCTCATGCATTGAATTCTCAACACCCATGAAATACCAAATAGCAGTATTATCCGATGTGTCTCCTCTCTGACCGAAATAGGTTACTAAATGGTGTATCATGGTTTCCATGTTGTGGGGTAAGATGTAATACATACTAAAGATCACTTAGGATGAGAGGGGCACCATAGGTACTATATTCATTGAGGTAGATACCTTCGAGACATATGTAAATGTAGGACCACAACACAAACAATATTACATATAGGTGGAAGGGTCGAATATGCTCATAGGACATGTTGATGTAGAAGGATGACTGCACAGAGTAGACTTATAGTCCTAATTTTAGTGACTCTATGAATATTGAAAGGAGAGGTTTATGATGAACTCTAGTTTTCCATGTGAAGGGTATGAAAATGGTAGGGATAATGTAGAAGAATAAACGTAGACTAGAGTCTACATGGACTTGACAAAGATACTTTAACCTAGATTACCGATGCAGTAGAGATGGATACACAATGATAGATTATACAAGGGTCAATGTGGCACATGACTATGAACAAGACACAAACATGAAAAAAAATGGAGATAGTGACCTAGACTTGGCACAATTTTCAAGGATGAATGGATGTCATGTAGGATTCCAACATAGACATTGCGGTGTATCATTTTGTTAATCTGACATCTAGGTGGAAGTTATGCGTAAATAATCTCTAAGCTATGAGGGAAAATAAATTAGAATTGTAAATAAAATGAATATCATGGATTGACAAGGGAATATACGTAGGTAAGATTAGGATATAACGATGAAAGATGCTATCTAAGTTATTTTAAAATAGAAAAGAGAATCACAACAAGGTAGGTACGTCTGCCTTGTGTATGTGAGAGGCCACATAGATGGGTTGTACAAAGAGGTGGAAGTGGTTGGATGACATTACCCCTAATGTTTCTCATTTATCCCAATTAGTGGGTGTTTCCCACAACTTACGTATGACCATGGTAAAAATATAAAATGCTTCATCATATGTGTCTCACTAGCCTTATAGGGCTCTATTGTGGAAAGCAATTTAAATAAATGAAAAGTTGGTAGTAATGGGTGAGAGAGCACGATGACAGGTCAAAGGCAGTGAAATATATTGAAATAGAAAAGAAGGAAAACTAAAGGGTCAAAAGAAATGAAGGGTTTTCACTCTGCAATTTTAAATATAGGATTGAAATATGAATAGGGGGATGGACCTTTTTGGAGGCCAAGGGTTGGATCTTTTGGGAGGAAAGCCATACCGCTGGACTATTTTTCACTATATGATGCCAATTTAGGGCATGGTATTATACACTTGTGTTTGATGTTAAAGATCTTTTTGCTGTAATATATTGGATATACATCAAGTTTTATGCATGTTAATGATTGACTTGTGTGTTATTTTTGATATATTACACCATTTCCTTAGAAGCTTGCACTGCATTAGATGTTTGATTGCATGAATTCGGGTCACACTAATGCTGGTTTTGTGTAGAATACTAATGCTTGCAGGGTCTGTGGGAAACTTCTGGGTTGCAGCAATTCATTTTACTTCTTTTATTTCATTTTTATAACCCTTCTTTTTGCATTTTTTTTAACTTCGGTAATTAAAAAATAAAATAAAATAAAATAAAACTCCAAAAACAAATGCACGGATGTGAAGAACAAGCTTTAATGTTTTATTTAGAACAAGTTTGATTTCATTTTGAAGCCATTTCAAAATTATAAAAATTATTCAAAGTTGTTTTTACAGGCATTTTATAATTTTGGATTTTACATAATTTCGCATTTTGAAGGTAAATCAGATTTCAAGCTTTGCATGTTTACTTTGCAAGCAATAAATTAACTTTCCTTTATAAAAATCACAATTTCATTAAAGGGGGTGATTTATATGGCATTTCAAAAGGCCATTATTTTTTAAGCACTAAATTGACTTCTCTTTATGAAAAATTTAATTTCATTAAAGATGAGTAATTTATTTATCATATCAAAGGCTTCTACATTTTAGAGCTTGTCATTTCATTATTTTCTTTCATGCTTAAAATTTAACAAAGTAAGCTAAATGAATCCAATCATCATTTAAGATTCACATTTAGAGATAGATTTTAATATTCTATTTCATGCTTAAATTAGGGTTTAATGCAAGATAAAACTTGTTTAAAATATTCTTAACCAAAAGAAGATGAAATATACCTAAAACAATTTAAGATAAAAGAAATTAATTCACTTTATATCGTGGTCATATGAGGGCGAATCAAATTTTCTTTTCCTTTAAGTTTCATGAACAATAAATAGCATAGCATAATAAAATAAACTAACATAGACCCCTTGTTAACAGTTACTTGCAAATCACTAAGGTATTCATAGCACATATTTGATACATCTTCACAAGATTACAATCACACATTATGTAAAAGGAACCTTGGAGAAATTTTATTTCCTTGGAAGAGAGGGTTTTCTAATCAAAATCATGACTGTGATGGTGATTTTACAATTGGGAAAAATATCCACTCAATAGAATTGATGCTAGAAGGAGGGCATGAATTGATGTTTATTTATTTAATGCTTTGGAATTGTTCCTGCAGTGAATAATGTGATTTGGTGTAACCTTGAGAGCTTTGAATGGCTAAATGTTTTAGGTCTTATTGACAATTATCTTTGGCCTCCTTTAGCACTCAATATAATTGGTGCTAGAAGGAGGGCTTCAATAGGTTTACTTTATTGCTATCTAGATGCTATTTTGTTCATGTTTACTTGAAGGTTTATTCGAAGGCATTGGTCTTGACTAACACATTTTTGTTTACATATTGATTAGTTTCATTGATCCTAGCGTTCTTTAATTGATGATATATTAAGGCTAACCTTTTTGCAAATTGGAGGATGTTATTTGATATCATGGTTTAATTGATGTATATCTTTTGGGTTCTGCTAACACAATGATCTATATGTTAAACATTTAATATTTGTTAGCCATTTCATACTTCTTTGAAAGATAAATTTATTTGACTAACAAAACTGGTATTAAAGTTGTATTCTTTAAGGTTCACTAATTGTGACATGTGATCATCTTTGTTAGGTGACCATTATAGTCATTTAAAAATGCCTGGAATACCCCATCAAATTTTTTAAAGTGTATTAGAGTTTGCACCACAGTTTAGGCAAGATGTGGCATTAGGACACATACATAGATTGTTTTTCAACAAGAGCATGTTAAATCACTTGCAAATATTCCATGAGGATGTTGTTTTAGGTTATTCTCATACATAGTGGATGACATAGCAATGGGTTGGTATATCCAATTACCAATAGATGTTATCACTTCTTGGGTCTAACTAGAAATTGACCATTTTGGAAATCAAGTTGACCCAGTTATGTTGCAAAATTAGTTTACCTATATCCATAAACAACCTAATGAATCCATAAGATAATTCAATGATAGGTTCCATGAGTTGTACACTAAAGTGGTTGAACATCATAGCATATCAGAAGATGAAGCCTTTCAAATTTACAAGGGAGCCTTAGACCCCTTAATATCCAAATTTATAAGGAAGATCCTTGAAGATTCATCCTTGCCTCAGGCCTACAATGAGGCAATTATGGTAGAACGATGGTGGACTTTGAGAAATATTAATGGGGGTAAGCTATCATTGCGTAACCCTAAGGTTAAAATTCAAAAGTCACCCCTGAGTCATTGAGGCATAACATTTTACCATGACCGATTATTTTTCAGGAGTTATTGAAGCCAACCTACACCAACCATCTCCTATGATGATTTTTTCAGGAGTTATGGATTTCAACCAATACCAACCATCTAATATAGCACCCTCGAATCAAATGATGTCTAATGTGAACAATCAATGGGATGAAGTTGAATGTCCAAATGTTACAACCACCTTATATATTGTTCAAGAGGAGGTGCACGTTTCAAAGTCAATATCCACCAATGAGGATTATGTAGGGATGGGTTTATATTTATAAATGCATGAGTTTTCAGATGATGGAGGAGTCCTAGATCTAACTAGTATTGGGATATGTGATAGGTCAGGACCTTCCATCAAATTAAATGAAATGGTTGAAGTGGTTGAGCAAGGAAGCCAACATGTTCCAAATGATGACCCTTTAGAAATAAAAGGCTTTGAGTCATTATTCACAAAAGAGGATTGGGACATTCATAGAGAGTAGAATAGAATAATTTATCCCATGGAAGAAACACTTAACCCACAAAAATATGAATTTGAAGATCATGCCAAAGATACAATAGAGTTTCATCCCATGAATTTAGATGATAATTTTTATAATGGTTGGGGAAGATATGAAAAATCATTGGTTTTTCACACCCTTATTTATGAAATTTCTATTGACATGTAGGATACTAAAAATGCTATCTCACATGAAGATCTTGTAATTCCTATACAAGCAGAGAATGACATACCCATTTCAGAAATAGAGAAGGTTCCTAAATTTGATCATTTTGAATATGAGTTTATGGAACACCTTGTTGAAATAGAAAAGGAAGAAATGGTAAATATTTCTTATGATTCATTTTTTTGGGGTTAGGAAGAAGTAAAGCCTCCTCTTCCACTCTGGTATACTTAAAACATGGGTACAAATTCACATGATTGTGTTGAATATTCCAAGGAAGAAATACCATGGATGGTTAACAAGGAATTGGGATTTTCTAATCATCCAAAAGAAAATATTGCTCCATTTGATAGATAATATTTATGGTTTGAAAAGGTTGGATATACGTTTGATTGGGTGCCTAATTTTGGCATTTTTGATGAATAGGTAATTGATGAAGAAGAAGCACTACAAGAGCATTATGAAGATAAAGACCATGAGGAAAAATAATAAATCACAAAGGTTCACCAAGTATTGGTAAATGAAAGTGCACAAAAGGTAGAATCTCAAGTTTTACATTTGACCAAGCGAACTCCAGGTGAAAAATTGCCTAGTTATCTATGGGATTCAAATGCTATTTATGATGAAATGCCATTGGAGGTGCATGTAGAACTAGAGTTAATTTCTACTCACACCACTAATGATATTGCTTTATTGAATGAAAGAGAGGTTGATGTGCTTAAATTGTTAAATCAAGTTCATCAGAAATTAATAATTGAATATAGGATACAAACTTATAATGGCACTCATTTAGTAGATATCCTAGATGCTTGCAAATTGTTACTTAATCATGATTGGCTTAAAGACGTGGAAAATGAATTGGATTTGAAATTTATAGAAATAGGCTCCTACTTGTAAGATATTATATTTGAAAAGGAAAGCCTAATTCTAAATCAAGAATCGAATTGTGAAAATGATATTTTAAGGAATAGATAAGAAAGAATTAAAAATCAGTTATTGTCTAATCAATTTAATGATTTGAAGCTCACCTATGGGATTTTTAATGAAACTAAATAAAATTGGTGGGGTGAGAGAGGTAAGATGAAAATTATTGCATTGCGTGGCCTAATATTATTGTCATTGGATTCTTCCAAATCTTGTCGTGCGTATCATGTTATATGTCTTTTGAAATGTGCTAATCATGTTTGGGATCCAAGGAAGTGATGGCTCAAATTTTTGCATCACCTTGTACATAGTGTATATTATTGTATATAGTTTTGGTTTTCATGTCTTTGTTTAGCTTTGCTATTTTTGTGCTTTGTCCTTGATTTTTGGTTTTTTTTTGCTTTCTTGTTAGTTTGAATTGGGTCAAGGTTTGAGTTTTGGTTTACGAGTTTTGTGTTTTGGGTTGGTCCCTCTATTTGAGGTGATTTTTCATGGTCGCTACTAATGGCCTCTTGACCATTTTTTGTGTTCCTTTGTTAAGTAGGTTGGAACACCTAATTTGAAAGCAGGTGAACTTGAGAAAAGGGGGATGAGTTATTTTGTGATCATGCTCAGATATTGGGATTAAAATGATGGAGAGTGGAATAGTGAAACATTTAGCTAAAGCTCCACTTATAACTCACATATTAAAGTGGTATTTCTAGAAGTCCCAAAGGATGAAGTCATTTTGGGTTGCAAATTAAGGCAAAAATTCAACATGCTCCATTTCTATGCTTCCTAACCCTCGTGATACAAAAATTATTGCAAAGCTATAAAAAAAAGGTAAGCAAAGGAAAACATGTTAAAATCAGTCACCAAATTTAGATAAACTCTACCAAGGCTATAGACACATGACTGGACGTAGGGCTCTATCTAGACACAACTTGTTTATAAGGAAAGACTTTGCAAAGTATCAAGTAAACACAAGGGTGAGTTAGATAAACTCTACCAAGGCTATAGACGCCTGATTGGCAGTAGGGCTCTATCTATAAAATTTATTTTTTATGAGCAGTATTTCATAGCCTAAATGCAAAAAAGATGACAAAATTTGGATGGCTACAAGAATACAAAACAAATTACTTTTTACACACTGAGAAAAGGCAAATGTATTACTTGTTGTCATTCTAAGCTTCTTACTCTCACCTTCTCGGGACATCGCTAAATATTATTTCACTAATATTTTATGTTCTCATTTCATATTGGTTTCTTCACCCAAAATTCTTAGGAGCATTTCCTAGCAGAGTTGCCATTTGTTGTGGTCATTCCACAACTATCCCCAAATTTGGAGACCCACTTTAATTTTGGTTTTGGTAGCTTTTAGTTGTCTTTGAGTGATAATTTTGCAGGTTTTGAGGTTCTTCGTCAGCTAGCACTTCTTTTGTTGTTGGTAAAAATGCTAGGTATTTCATTTGGATCTATAGAATTAATTTCTTTTTATTTAACTTCTATTGTATGGCTTAGATTTAAATCGTTTCAATTAAATCATTTCAATTTGATTTCAAGGTTGTAGTTAATTTTAATGTTTGGTTTAAATCATTGCAAACCTTTGAAGTCAATGGAATAAAAATTTAAAAAATATATATATAATAAAAATATAGAAAATAAAAAATAAAAAAATGCTTTCATTTTTAACCAAACTTCAAAAACTCTATCATTATCAAAGTTCTACTAATATGCCTACTTTGACTTCAACCATCAATAGCTTAGACGCCTAAGATTTATGCTATAAGAGTTATTAATGAGGTTATTTATTGATCAATATAGGTAACAGTTGGTGAACACCTGAATGGATTCGAGGAGCACCGTGATGTGGATATTATGGATGTATTATGGTATACAGGTAGATCAATCAACTTTACAACACTGAGGGAGACTATGAGTGTAGCTGTGACCTAGTAGAGGATGACTTGGATCAAGGTGGAAAGGATGGTGCACTGTCAGACCATAATAGTGATGCAGACAATGGACATGACAATGGTGATGATTTGGAATACCGACTAGGACTAGCAAGGATGGTGACGTGGATGTTGTAGATGACCTAGTAAATGAATGAAAGTAAGCAACTTGACCACTTTTTTTGGGGCACAGACACAGATAATATAGAAATAGGGTTGTAGGTACACACTAGAGAAGATGAAGAAACATGCATGGATGACTAAGTATGTGACAACATGTTTTGGTGAAACCAAATGATGTGATCGAGTGATGACAGTGTCTCGTGTGTGTAATACAAACCAATGAAGTGACTCCAGGGTAGAGGAATATTCTTCTTTCATGACTAGTAGTGACACTATGGAGTGATAGAAAACCCTCTATTTTTCATCTAAGGATTTTTGGGTGTAAGGCATTCATGCACATTCCAAAAGCAAAGAAAAATAATTAGATGAGAAATCCTTGCAATATATTTTTCTTATTTATGATGAGAATTCGAAGGGATATCATTTGATAGATCCTAAACAAGGAAAACTAACACTAGTAGAGATGTGGTATTTGATGAAGCTTTCACATCAAATAACACATCTATAGTTGTAAACATGGTGATGCGCTATCGTTAAGCACATCATTAATTCTTAATGAATTTGTCAATCCAGGGCAATGTACAAGGCTATCTGCGAAAAGAGTGAACATGGATATAATTTAAGGTCAATTGGGAGCAGTAAGTCTTATTGATGGAACTGATTATGTGGGGGTTTTTAGGTCTCTTCTACCTCTAAATTGCATAAATTGAACTTTAATCTAATTTTAAGAATGAATACTAATTGTTGATTACAAAAATGAAACCTTAGTTACAGTTACAAGAATGAAATCTGATTAAATTGCAGAATTAAAACCCTAGTTACAGTTGTAGAATTGGAAACCTAATTACAATTGCAAAATGAAAGTCTATTTACTCTTGCAATAATGAAAACTAAAATTAAGTCCTTTCAATACTATGTAACAGAAGATTGTCAATCTTTTGTGCAGGGGTTGACAACAAAAACAATAATGCAAGAAAATTACATAAAATTATAGATTACTGGAAATGGAAATTGCAGTAAATTGGAAAGTTGTTGGAAAGTAAAAAGACTAATCATATCTACTGCTAATCACATCACAAAAGTATCTTGAACAGAAAATAAATGATTAGGACTGAAATAGATGTTAACTACTACAAAAGAATGAAATTGACAAGTTTCATAGCTTATTTTGCTACAAAAAAATCAGAACAAAACCTATTTGTTAGTCCTCCTCCTAGGTATGGAAGTAGCCAGCCTCATTTTATAGAAGAAGGTATGAGTTCCTCTCTCTATAAATATTACTCACACTCAAACATAATAGAATGAATAGAAAAACTTGTACTTTATTGATTCAGAAGATGATTACAAATCTGCTGCTAAAACTTGTTACTGAACTGTAACAGTATCAATTTTCTTGCTTATTCTCTATCTATATTTTATCTACTACTATTTCTACTGTTATTATTATTAGCTCAACCTGGACGGGAGCTATATTTTATAGATGCTTAAAATCTAATTACAATAGAAAATATACTCTGTAAATAAATTCTTGTTATTCTGCAGTATTCCCTGGGTTTATCCTAGAAGATGATCTTTTCCATAAATTGTGGCTTTGGATGGCAAGGATGGCAAAGTTAGATGGGAGATATTTTACTTTAACCTCATTAGCCTTCTTTCCATTTTTCCATCGTCAAAAATTAGTCAACAGGTCAAAAAGTGCTTTCTGTTCTCAATCCGGAGCTAAGTGGCTCAATCCAAAGATATTCGCTCAATTCGAAGAGACTGTATTTCTCAATCCAAAGATCTTCGAAATGACCAACTATGTACTCTTCAATTGATTTTAGCTACATTTCTCAGGTGGATTAGTCCTTAGGATCAGATTGCAATAGCCTTCATTCCTCTTCATGTGTGAATTCCATGCCTTGCCATTCATTGGTAGTTGGATAGAATTTACACAAGAAAACTAGTTTTTGTTGCACAGTAACAGTTCTTTGCACTATTTGCTAAATTCAAAGGAATTAATGCTTGAGAAACATCAAAATAAGAATAGTAAAATGTTGCTATAATCCTAAGCATATCCCTTATGTAACAGGTCATGGCAAAGTGACATAAAACTACATAAAAACTATAAAAATCAGCATATAATATTCCAAACACATCAATCATGCAAACAATTAATACACAACATATTATATCAACTTAACTAGTATATAAAGTAAATCACAAAGTTTTAGGTAAGTTTTAGTTGTTCAAAACATGCTATGATGGAGGCATTTCCAGGCCTCATCATTTTCCCCCTAACTTATATTAATGCATGTCCTCATGCATTTGGCTAGGCTATAGAATCACATATATCCATATTCAAGTTCCATGATTTGTAGAACAAATTTTTGCCTATATAGTCTCCTCTGTTCTCCTAAAGGTTTTTGAGCTAATTTTCAAATTGCTCATCTGGTTGAGGATACTCTTCAAAATAGTAGGGAACTGGAGTAATGATGGTTGGAGGCCTAAATCTATGACCTACCCAGTTATGCTGCATAATTTCAATAAGTTGTATCACCCCTTCTCCTCTTATTCTAGACCATTCCAGATTAATGGGGGAGATAGAATCCATTTTTTATAAAGACATGGAAAGTTCTACCCATTTTTTTCTACAATGTGATAATGCTGGAACAAAATTGTCATTACAAAAATTCTAGAATTTAGTTACATAATCCCTCAAATTTCTCAAATACATCCTTTTGATATCATCTTTGTTCATCATGAGAAAATGTTATCTGGTGATAATCGGATGATTTGGCTGAATTGCTCTGACTAACAATTCAACTCTTAATTCAATTTCCTTATTTTACCTTTTTTCTTGGTCCCAGTAAAATTGATTTTGTAAGGTAGACATAAAATCTCTCAACTACATATCTCCTATGCAAATCTGGGGGTGGAAATCTACATCCTCTAGAATGAAAAAGTTGTGCAGAAATAACTCACATAGCAAGTTTTTCTCGCTCTGTAGGACTGTTGAAGTAAGCTTCCAAAAACTCTTCAGCTTTTTCTAGTTTATAGGGGAGACCTGAGCTAATTATCATAACCTACCATCTCAGATATCTCTCCTTCAAAATGAGACTGTAAAACTTGGCAGGTCTTCTGAATTGAACCAAAAATTCAGCAATTTGACATAGGTTAGTTACTTTTTCATTCAATGCACTAATTTCTGTGTCATTTGTCTCCAGTTATTTTCCTACCAATTTCAATTTCTCAACCCGTGTGGCAAGCTTTTCATATTTGATCATCTAGTTAGCAATATTTTTATTATACTACTCCAAGGATACAGTATTGGGTGGTCTAATTACAAGTTGAAACTTAGGCAATAGTTCCACCTGTACACCTTTTTTGCCACTTCTACTGGTTGGACATCTGATAGCAATTCTACTTGTATCCCTTTTTCTGCTACTTCCACTGGTTGGACATATGACAACAATTCTACTTGTATCCCTACTTCTACAAAAATATTATTCAAAGGAGCACTTACTTGATTATTTACATTTTTTTGTTCAAAATGCTCCTATGCTGGTGTTTCTTGCAGATATAACTACTGTGACTCTCCATAGATATTATTTTTTGGGCTCTTGATCAATTTTGGAGCATCTCGGAATTGAGAAGGTGTTGCTTCAGAATGGAAGGGCACTGCTTCAAAATGAGCTCTTGTGTTTTCATCCAAATATATCTCTATTAATGGAGAAGAATTATCTGCCCTAGATAATCCAAGCAGTAATTGTGCCAAATCTTCCTTATTATCTGTTGTAGTTGACTATTTTTCAAATTGTAACAGTCTGCTATTTAGTTCCTCCACTTCCTGTTGCAACTTTGCAATTATTTTTTTCATGTTTTTCAATGATATTTTCCTTCTCCTCAACCCATATGGTTTGTCTTTTAATCACACTCTTGGCTGCTCTCAACTGTTCTGCAATGTCCACCTCCTATTTTTTTGATTCAGAATCTGATGAAGATAAATTATCTACAGTTTGTTGCTCAACCATTATCTCACTTTCTATTTCAACTGATCGGTCCTATTCAGAAGGTTCCATAAGGTTATCTATGATTGGATCCAAGTTTGCATCAATTTCAAGATTGTCTTGTCCAGACTCTTCCTCAACCAACTATTCAAGAAATTCTAAAAAATCCTCCAAGGTGGTATTTACAGTGGCTGGTTGTATTTCTATGACATCAAGACTGCCTTGGTTGTTTTCCTCTTCAATTGTATATTTTTCTATTTTTTTCAGGTCGAGTCTTGTAGACCTCTTGGTTCCTGGTGTATACTTTCTCTTCTTACTCTGTTTTCTTGTGTCAACATGGGCTATAGGAATTGTATCAGGTTTTGGTGCAATTTCCTCTGCTTCCACTTTTGTATCTTCTCTAGTTTTTTTGGGAACTTCACTCCCTTGTTCTGTCAGATCAACAATATTCTCAGAAAAATGGACCCTCTTATGTTTTTATTTTCTGTTGCTAGTTCCAGACCCTCTCTTAGTTTATGGGGTTGAAGGTTTTGGGGAAAGGTACTCTATTACTTTTGCAACAATATCTATAGTAGCATTTATTTTCTCCTCTACAACATATGTTTCCTCCTCTATAGTAGCATTTGTGTCTTCTTCCTTCTCATCCTTTTTTTTCGAAGACTACATCAGTCAGAGCAGAGTAAAACCTATCAAAGATTCTTAGGTTTCCTCTAAAATGATGCTTGCAAACCAATTTTATAGGACCATGGTGGCGAGGGATCCATTTTCCCTCCTGATAGCATTTTTCTATGTTTTGCAGCTCCTGGTGCAGATATAGGGGAACATTTACCCTAACCTCAAGTTGTTGCCTACCATGTCTAAGGTGGTTCAAAATTTTAAAATGAGGCCCTGATAAAACTACATACTGCCCTTCATAGATTAAAAACTTTATTACCCATGTGGCTACTTCATCCCAAGGTTTTTGCAAGCTGGTCCTCTTTACACCCTTACACATGTTATTTATCAAGTATTTTGGTTCTTTATCATCTTCTTCCAAAAATTGACTAACTATATTTGCTAGTGTATTCTTGCCAGTTATAGAAATTTGAAGACCCTCTAATGGAAGTTTAGTAATTTGACTAAGAAATTTAGGGGTTACCTCTATTATCATGTCATTGATGTGCATCTTGTTGTTTCTGAATGTGCAAGAAAATTCGACAACCAAATCTTCAGAGCTTCCATCGAATTTGTTTAAAAATGGCATAAACCCTCAATTTTCAAAAATTTGCAACACTTCTAGAATATCTCGAAGGATGGTAGTATCTACTAGTTCCATTTTTATCTTTCATCCCATTTTTTTGTTCTTGCTGTGCTGAAAATACTACTCACCTCTGCTGCTACAGCCGTCCGCTAGGTCACTAGTTTCTGGTTTCTGCAAAATTATAGGGTTTTCTCTTTGGATTTGCAATGTTCTGTTCTTCTTTGAAAATAAATTCTTGTAATCATGTTGCATTAGTGATTACGTCTTCAGAATGAAGAGTGGCATGCTTCCCTGTTTCTAACTTGGACACTTGTCCATCAATCATTGGACATATGTCCTTGCCGTCAAATCTCCTTAGCTCATTCGATCTACATGTGATTTTCCCACATGCATGGTTATCAACAATGAATGGTGGTGGCACATTATTAGTTATTTTCCCCATGATTTCATACTTTCTCGAGATGAGAAAAATCTCACCGTAAACCAGCTAACATGTGTCAATGATCACATAGAGTCAAAACTTTTGCTGATCGTGTCTTTTCTCCCTCCTTGGATGCCACATGGAAACATAACATTAAGTGCTCATTCCAAAGATTAAATTTCATTTTGAAGATAATTTTTATTCTAAAGACAAAGGTTCACTCCGAAGATAAAGCAGGACTTGTCATTCCAAGGACATTTTTCAATCAGAAGACAAGGCTGGACTTATCATTCCAAAGACAATTTTCAACCTGAAGACAAGGCTGGACTTGTCATTCCGAAGAAAATTTTCAATCCAAAGACAAGGCTAGACTTTTCATTCTGAATACAATTTTTAATCCGAAGACAAAGCTTCATTCCAAAGATATAATGCAACAGTTATTCCATAGATACAATGCAACAGTCATTCCGAAGATACAATAGAAACCAAAATTCTTCTTTTAAAACATGTTTTTATTATGCCAACTCTTATGAATACTTTTATTCTAATGGTTAATTTTCATATACTATATATCAAATATTTACAATGAAAAAAGTGCAAGAAACATATACCTGGTTAAAACAAGTTAATGCAAGTTTTTGAAAGATGACTACTTTTGTTGATGCTCTGTTGAGGCTTACTGCAATACTTCAAAAAAAAATGTAGTTGGTGAATTTGTACAATGGTGACTCAAAATTTTTCAAGGTTATGCATGCCAGAAAACTGATTTTCATGCATACCAACTCAGTAGTGCCTTAGAAAAAGGTTTTCACTATTGAGTTATTCATTTTTCTCTTTTTTTTTTCTTCCTTTTTTTTTTACCTCTAATTTTCTCTTTGTTTTTTTTTTTATTCTGATTATGCCCATGAAGGAATTCACAACCAGAATTTATTCATCTTTTTGTTTTCCGATTTTTCTAATATTTTTTTGTATTTTTCTATTTTCTTAAAATCCATGATTGTGCTTAATCTGTGGCAATTATGGTGGAAGAGGTAATCTCTTCTACCTATTGTGCATTCAAGATATCAAGTTGTTGCAAGAAATCCTCCTTAGTCAAAGGTGTATGGTACACTCAAAGGAGATGTCTATTCACTACTAATTTTCTCCATGAATCATCAATGGGAGAGAGGCGAGTTGCTCCATTGTAAAATACTTCAATCTGGTACGGTCCAAGCCATCTAGTCCTTATTTTTCTAGGGAAGTCCACATAGCAAGAATAAAATAGCAAATCCCAATATCCTTGCTAAAATTTTCTTTGTTGCAGGTGGCCATCATGTCGTAGCTTCCTCTGCTCTTGAATTTATTTAGTTTGGTGCATAGCATCCAACCGAAGTTCATCCAATGCATTCAGCTACAGAATCCTATTCGCCTATGCCTGTGACAATTCAATTCCAATTTCCAATGTTGTGCACAATGTTAGTAGCTCAAATTCAATAGGTAGGAGGGGCTTTTTACCAAAAACTAGTTCATAAGGTGTGAATCCAGTAGTGGATTTCCAAGTAGTATTGTAAGCCCAAACTACTTTAGGTAATTTATCTAGCCAGTTTCTCCATCAAGTGGTATCAGAGTGGGAGTTCCTAAGTGTGTAAACAAATTGTTGGACGTGAGGTAGTTTACACCAGGATCTATGGTGAAGGGTTGTGAGAAGAGAGTGAAGAAGAATGCCTCCATGAAGAAATCATGGTGGTGGAAGAAACATGGTGACAGTAGAAGATTTCAGAGCTCTACAGAGGCAAGATAAGGCCCTGCAAGAGGAGCTGTGTAGGGGAATTGAACCCAGAGGAGAATAAGGAAATGAATATGAAGTTGATGAAGAAGAGGACCAGTTTGAGGAAGAAGAAGAGGCTGTAGATCCTGCCCAAGCTAGGTTATATAGAGCCATCTCCTATATTGGAAAGAAACCAAAGATGGAGGTTTCTATGTACTTTGGAAATCTAGATCCAGAGGAGTTGATTGACTGGATCAATGACCTGGAAGAATACTTTGAGTATGAGGAGGTTGAAGATCCTAATCGGGTCAGATTCGTTAAGACCAAGCTGAAGGGTCATGCCAGCATCTGGTGGAAGGGAGTACAGCTGGAAAGAAATAGAAGAGGAAAGGATATAATAACTAGATGGGATAGAATGGTGGAGAATTAGAAGAGGTAGTTCATACTAGCTGACTATGAGATGGATCTGCTAAAGAAAATGCAAGGTTTGAAGCAAGCAAGCAAGTCTATTAAAGAATACATAAAGGAGTTTTACAAGATTGTAATCATAAGAGGCCATTCAAAGGCCAACAAGGAGAAGGTAACCCATTATAGTAATGGGTTATGAGCAAGTATTCAAGAGGAGTTAAGCCTTGTTAGGATGACCACCATAGAGGATGCTTACCAATTTGCTCTGAAGGTTGAAGAGAAGCTGAAAAAAATGTTTAAGAGCAAGAAAAGAGGAAGAGGTCATGGTGGAACAATAGATGGAGGACGAGATGAGAATAAAGAAGAAGCTAGCTACAGTCAAGATCAGAAGGGAGATAATGATTGCAGATCCCATGGTTAGAACAACTACCAAAGAGGAAGAGGTAGATTTGGATGTGGGTATGGAAGAGGAGGATTTTGTGGAACCTATTTCCACTGTGGCGAAGAAGGACATCGAGCATTCAAGTGTCCACAACATCGAGAAAAGATGGATAAGAGACCTAAGGGTCCTGCAAGAGCTGTTGTAGCAGATGAAGGTGCTGAATCAAAACATTATGAGGAGGCAGAGAGAGGAGATGTGATGTTCACAAGGAGAACGTTGTTGAATGAAGAGAAGGAATCAGACTAGAGGAAGAGCCTGTTTTGCACAAGGTGTAGAAGTTCGGGTAAGGTCTATAATGTTATTATAGATAATGGTAGTACTGATAACTTGGTATCTGAAGAAATGGTTACTAAGTTACGATTAAAGAGGAGGAGACACCGGCATCCATATCGGATAGCATGGTTACAAAAAGACCATAGGACTTTGGTCAGTGAGCAATGCACGATGAAATTTAATATTGGAAATTACTGTGATGAGATCCTATGTGACATCCTGCATATGGATGCTTGCCATTTGTTTTTGGGAAGGCCATGGTAGTTTGATCAGTGTGTAGTGCATGATGGCTGTGCCAAAACCTACTCAGTGACAAAGAATGGAGTGCGCCATAAGCTAAAGCCCTTGAACGAGGTGGAAGAAAAGGTATGTAGTAGCGCTAGAATCTGTTTGCTGAAGGGAATGGATGAAAAGAGGTTGCTAAAAACAATGAGAGTGGAGGTTGAAGAGGTGGAAGATTTTGCAAGTTGTGAGAAGGTGACAGAATAGTACAAAAGTGAAGATCACTTCTCAATCCACCCCGGTTGTCTGATGCAGGAGCATTTGGTGGCAGTAGAGCAATCTTGCATCAAAAAAAAAATTCTAAGTGTTTGCCTCGATGTCATGATATTGCAACAGAGAAAAGTGTCGTGATATCGCGACATGTCGCATTTTCATAGCTCAAGAAGGAGAGAGAAGGCACAGAGCAAAAATTGTGACCAGAAGACGAAATAAGACGCAAGGGAGGAAAAGTGTCACGGTATCATGACATGTCACATTATCATGACAAAAGGATGAAGCAAGGCACAAAAGTGAAAAATGTCATGATTTCATGACATGTCACGAAATCACGATCAAAGCAGGAGAAAGAAGGCATCCATAGAAATTGTCGCGATTTCATGACATGTTGCGAAATCGTGACCAAATCAAGAGAGAGAGGGCATCCGAAGAAAATGTCACGATTTCGTGACATGTCGTGAAATTGCGACCGACAGCAAGCAAGAAGGGCCAGAGGAAAAAATGTCATGATTTTGTGACATGTCACGAAATCATGATCGAAAGCAAGCAAGAAGGGCCAGATGGGAGAAGAAAGCGAAGAGCAAGCTGTTGTAATATCGCGACATGTCTTGATTTCATGACATGTCATGATTTTGTGACCAAGAAGGAAGAAAGATGAACCATAAGGGAAGATGTTGTGATATCGCGATATCACAACCCACCGAAGAGGAAGACAGTGAAAAAGAAAAATGTCGTAATATTGTGACATCACGACTTGAAGGAGGGGAAGGCCGAGAGAACCAAAAATGTTGCGATATCATGACATATCATGATATCACGACCCAAAGGAAAGAAATGCTGCAAGGAAGGAAAAATGTCATGAAATCACGACATGTCGCGATATCGCGACCCGAAGGAGAGAAGGGCAGCAAGAAAGAAAAAATGTCACGATATCATGACATGTCACGATATCATGACATACTATTGGTTCACGACCCAAAAAGGCATGTGTTCCCAGATGGTGCTTCCTGAGGTGGTCAAATGCCTCATCATTGTAATATTTCTTGCCCGATAAGTTTGCTAAGCATGGCGGCCACTTGACTGCTGTGCCTAGAGGTCAGAGATGTTCAAATGGCTCATCAATGCATGTTTTCCATGGTTGACCTAGTGGCAGTTGTAGGTTAGGATAAAAGAGGTGAAGGTTCCAGTCACGAGGTGTGTAGGAGCCGAGTTTTGGGATTGGGAGATTGTATTCTTCCTAGGAGTGCAAGCAGATCATCGAACATGAGGCAGCTTGCATCAAGATAAGGAAACTATGCCTATGGGCTAGTGTTGTAAAGAAAACTACGCCTGTGGGCTAGTGTTGTAAATTGATTTTTGGTGAAGAAAATAGAAGATTGAATTTTGAAATTCGGCCCCCCCATCAAGTGGTATCAGAGCAGGAGTTCCTGAGTGTGTAAACAGATCGTCGGACGTGAGGTAGTTTACACCAAGATCTGTGGTGAAGGGTTGTGAGAAGAGAGTGAAGAAGAATGCCTCCATGAAGAAATCATGGTGGTGGAAGAAACATGGTGCCAGCAAAAGATTTCAGAGCTCTGCAGAGGCAAGTTCAGGCCCTGCAAGAGGAGCTGCATAGAGGACTTGAACCCAGAGGAGAAGAAGGAAGTGAAGATGAAGTTGATGAAGAAGAGGACCAGTTTGAGGAAGAAGAAGAGGCTGTAGATCCTGCCCAAGCTAGGTTATATAGAGCCATATCCTATATTGGAAAGAAACCAAATATGGAGGTTTCTATGTACTTTGGAAATCTAGATCCAGAGGAGTTGATTGATTGGATCAATGACCTGGAGGAATACTTTGAGTATGAGGAGGTCAAAGATCCTAATCGGGTCAGATTTGCTAAGACCAAGCTAAAGGGTCATGTCAGCATCTGGTGGAAGGGAGTACAGCTGGAAATAAATAGAAGAGGAAAGGAGAGAATAACCAGATGGGATAGAATGGTGGAGAATTTGAAGAGGCAATTCATCCCAGCTGATTATGAGATGGATATGCTAAAGAAAATGCAAGGTTTGAAGCAAGCAAGCAAGTCTGTTAAAGAATACATAGAGGAGTTTTACAAGATTGTAATCATAATAGGCCATTTAAAGGCCAACAAGGAGAAGGTAACCCATTATATTAATGGGTTACGAGCAAGTATTCAAGAGGAGTTAAGCCTTGTCAGGATGACCACCATAGAGGATGCTTACCAGTTTGCTCTGAAGGTTGAAGAGAAGCTGAACAAAAATTTTAAGAGCAAGCAAAGAGGAAGAGGTCGTGGTGGAAGAATAGATGGAGGACAAGATGAGAAGAAATAAGAAGCTAGCTACAGTCAGGATCAAAAGAGAGATAATGATTGTAGATACCATGGTCAAAACAACTACCAAAGAGGAAGAGGTAGATCTGGATGTGGGTATGGAAGAGGAGGATTTCGTAGAACCTTTTTCCACTATGGCGACGAAGGACATCAAGCATTCGAGTGTCCACAACATTGAGAACAAGTGGATAAGAGACCTAAGGGTCTTGTAAGAGCTATTGTAGCAGATGAAGGTGCTGAATCAAAACATTCTGAGGAGGCAAAGAGAGGAGAAGTGATGTTCACAAGGAGAACCTTGTTGAATGAAGAGAAGGAATCAGACCAGAGGAAGATCCTGTTTCACACAAGGTGTAGAATTTTGGGTAAGGTCTGCAATGTTATTATAGATAATGGTAGTACTGATAACTTGGTATCTAAAGAAATGGTTACTAAGTTACGGTTAAAGAGGAGGAGACACCCGCATCCATATCGGATAGCGTGGTTATAGAAGGACCATAGGACTTTGGTCAGTGAGCAATGTGCAATGAAATTTAATATTGGGAATTACTATGACGAGATCGTGTGTGACATCCTACCTATGGATGCTTGCCATTTGTTGTTCGAAAGGCCATGGCAGTTTGATTAGTGTGCAGTGCATGATGGTCATGCCAACACCTACTCAGTGACGAAGAATGGAGTGCACCATAAGCTGAAGCCCTTGAAGGAGGTGGAAGAAAAGGTATGTAGCAGCGCTAGAATCTGTTTGCTGAAGGGAATGGATGAAAAGAGGTTGCTGACAACAATGAGAGTGGAGGTTGAAGAGGTGGAAGATTTTGCAAGTTGTGAGAAGGTGACAGAATAGTACAGAAGTGAATATCACTTCTCAATCCACCTCGGTTGTCTAATGCAGGAGCATTCGGTGGCAGCAGAGCAATCTTGCATCAAAAAAAAATTTCTAAGTGTTTGCCTCGATGTCGTGATATCACGACAAAGAAAAGTGTCATGATATCGTGACATGTCGCATTTTCATAGCTCAAGAAGGAGAGAGAAGGTGCAGAGCAAAAATGTCGTGATTTCATGACATGTCACGAAATCATGACCAGAAGATGAAAGAAGGTGCAAGGGAGGAAAAGTGTCACGATATCGCAACATGTTGCATTATCATAACAAAAGGGTGAAGCAAGGCACAAAAGTGAAAAATGTCACGATTTCACATGTCGTGAAATCATGATCGAAGTAGGAGAAAGAAGGCATTCGTAGAAATTGTTACGATTTTGCAAAAATCGTGACCGAATCAGGAGAGAGAGGGCATCCGAAGAAAATGTCACGATTTCATGACATGTCATGAAATCACAACCGAAAGCAAGCAGGAAGGGCTAGAGGGGAGAATGTCACGATTTCATGACATGTCACGAAATCACGATCGAAAGAAAGCAGGAAGGGCCAGAGGAGAAAATGTCACAATTTCGTGACATGTCGTGAAATTGTGATCGAAAGCAAGCGGGAAGGGCCAGAGGAGAAAATATCATGATTTTGCAACATGTTGCGAAATCACGACCGAAAAAAAACCGAAAGGGACGAAGGAGAAAATGTCACGATTTCATGACATGTCACGAAATCACAACCAAAGAAGCAGAAAGGAGGCAAGGAAGGAAACTGTTGCAATATTGTGACATGTCACGATTTCACGACCCAAAGCAAAGAGCAAAAATAGAAGGCAAAGCTGTCATGATATCACGACATGTCATGATTTCATGACCCGTAAAGGCGAGAAGAAAGCAGAGAGCAAAATGTCATGATATCACGACATGTCATGATTTCACGACCGAGAAGGAAGAAAGATGAACCAAAAGGGAATACGTCATGATATCGTGACCCACTAAAGAGGAAGACAATGAGAAAGAAAAATGTCATGATATCGCGACCTAAATGAGGGGAAGGCTGAGAGAAAGAAAAATATCGTGATATTGTGACATGTCATGATATCATGACCCAAAGGAAATAAATGCTGCAAGGAAGGAAAAATGTCGCAATATCGCGACCCAAAGGAGAGAAGGGCAGCAAGAAAGAAAAAATGTCACGATATCACGACATACTACTGGTTCACGACCCAAAAAGGCACGTGTTCCTAGACAGTGCTTCCCGAGGTGGTCAAATGCCTCATCAATGTAGGATTTATTTCCTGATAAGTTTGCTGAGCATAGCGGCCACTCGACTGCTATGCCCAGAGGTCAGAGATGTTCAGATGGCTCATCAATGCATGTTTTCCATGGTTGAACCAATGGTAGTTGCAGGTTAGGATAAAAAGAGGTGAAGGTTACAGTAATGAGGTGTGGAGGAGCTGAGTTTTGGGATTGGGAGATTGTATTCTTCTTGGGAGCATAGGAAGATCGCCGAAAATGAGGCAGCTTGCATCAAGATAAGGAAACTGTGCATGTGGGCTAGTGTTGTAAAGAAAACTACACCTATGGGCTAGTGTTGTAAATTAATTTTTGATGAAGAAAATAGAAGGTTGGATTTTGAAATTTGGCCCCGACATCACTTTCGCTTAAAAAATTCTCAGGTTCTTTACAAAAGAAAAAAAAAAAATCTCAATGCAAACTCACATTAATGATGATATTGAGAAGGAATAGTTTACAATTTTTTATGATTTCAACATTTAGGGCATTATACATAGAGGATGATGGGAACACATGCTTATCGAAATGTGGTTATATAGCTGTTAAATTTCAATTGATTGCCATTGGTATTTTAGATTTTTTCTAATTGTAACTCAGTGCTTTGATAGTTATCTCTCTTCATGACTTATTTTGCTTGAAATGGCATCTACTGTAATACTTCCATATGTATTTAACTAATAAAATTGTTAGCTTTGATACTTACCTCTCTTCATGACTTATTTCACTTAAAATGACATCTACTGTAATACATCCATATGTATTTAACTAATAACATTGTTGGATTTTATTATTATTATTATTATTAAAAAATAATTTTAAAGATAGAAAGAAACTGAATAGAGAGGTGTATGTAAAAATAAAATAGAAATTTTATAAATAAGAGTGAATATGTAAAATAAAAAATAGAAATTTTATATATAGAAAAAATAATAATTTAAAGAAATTATTATTAGTATTATTGTAATTTTATATATAGAAAGGAATAACTTGGAGAAGTATCATTGGCATTGTAATAATTCTATATATTAGTGTATTCCCCATCAATTGGTTTGTTGATCTATTCTCACTTTCTCATTTGGGTGGATCATTAGGTGGTTCCTCCAAAGTTAGATTATATTGTATGAAATGGATTGAGATGGTGACAAAATCTATTTGATGTAGTCAAGAATAATGTAATGAGCTAGATGATGGTAAATATGTCATAATGATTATATTTCAATGGAATTGTTGAGTGGTATAGTTGCTCTCAAATTGTGCGTATGATTTGATATTGTGCAAATATTATGTGTGTTCTTTAGATTTATAGGAAAGATAAAATTATGTTAAATTTATAAAATTTTTATACATTCATATTGTTTGATATAAGTAAAATTTTATTATGAAAGTGTTTTACCCTCACAATTAGTATTAGAGCATTGGATTTCTTTATAAGTGAAATCAAATCTAGTGTTAAAGCTTAACATTGGTGTTCAAAAGAGGAGAGAAGTACTAAGTACTCATATAATTTCTTAGAAGGGATATCGAAGCAATGATTAGAAGGACTCTTACATTCAAATTATAAGATGGTTCAAGGAAGAGCTAAAATTTTAATGCTAGATCAACCTCAATAGATGGAGGCCTTAAATTTAAGTTCAAGTTGCTCCATACTATTGGATCATGATGAATAAGGAAGAGAATTTTTCTCTACTCCAAAAAAATTCCGAAAGCCAACAACCAAAGCCAAAGCTAGACCAAGAGCAAAGCTAGAGCCAAAGCCAAGATCTAGAACCAAAGCCAAAAGCTAGAACTACATGCTAGAGCAAGTGCTAGACCAAAATCTAGATCCAACAGTCAAGATCCAAGAGATAGAACTTAAAATTCTCATTAGTTACAAATAATTTGTAGATATTTTTAGCAAGTCACTTACATGTATTGAATTTGAGGTATTACAAATTTTCCTCTCTAAGAAATTCTAAACTATATTGTAATAAGGAGGGAATGTTAGGAGTTATTATCATCATAATTTAGTTGTGCATTAGTTAGAGTAGATACAACTACCAATCACATGATATATGAGTTCATTTTAGTTAAGGTCAACTAATATCCTTACATGGAAATTGCAATTCACAAGGATCATAGGTGAAGTTAGTTAGGTGTTATTGTTATCTTCACAAGGAGCATGTTTCCAGGTTGGTTGTTATCCTTATATAAATAACAATTATGTCATATATAAACATGCATTGTATTTAAACATATGTGATTCATCATGTTAAACTATTAAAGTAGTTCTTATCAAGGATACATATGATAAAGTAAATATTAGTGAAAATATTGGTAACCAAATTATTCTTGAAAGCTCCTTCCAATAAAAACTAAATTTTTATATTCTAAAAGGTTGTGAAAATGAAATATCTGACATAAATGGACATATCCTATTATATATGCTTATGGGGGATTAAAAACAAATGTTAATATTGTTTAAAATTCAATAAGAAGAATCCATTTGTAAAAGGTTCAAATACTACAATGCCACTAACATAATTAAATCACCATGCAAATTAAGAGCCTATTAAAAATATAATATAGCAATGGGAATCATTAAAATATTCAATGAAAGTGGTTATTACAAGGCATGTGGAAACCATGTTAGATGCTAAAAAGGCTAGGGTCATTTTTGTTATAGAAATTATGTGCTTTACGGTTATTAATAGTTTACCTCTAGAATGTTACAAGAGGTTGTGTGACCTACATAGATATAAATATACTTAAAATATATTTTTGATACTTGAATATTCTTCTTATACAAATGTTACTTCTAGAAAAAAAATTAAGTATCAAAATTTGTTTACTCGGATAGGCTCAACTAAGAAATTCATGATAACCCATTAATTCTATAATATTTGATGAGAGTATGAAAATCATGTAGATCATTATCTCATTGTTTATGTCTTCTACATCTCAAATAAGGGGAAAAATACGCTATAAGAACAATTATGCATCTTCTTGATATAAAAGATGACATACCACAATCTATGTATGATGAAACATCAATTTTTTAATATAGATGAGTCTACCAAAGTCTAAGATGATTGAAATTGGTTCAGATTGAGCACATGTATGATAGGTGTCTAAGAGGAGGAGATAGATAGACTATCTCAATATATACAACATTTGATAGGTGTTCATTGTGCCACACATAGAGAAACATTAGCATCTACAAAAACTATAAATCATTTTCTAGAATTTATCTTTGTTGAAAAAATAGCCAATAAGACTTGTGCATGGCTCGAAAAATTAGGAATGAAGCATATAGATTTGAGAGGATTAATGGAAGCATTTAATATAGGATGAATAGAAGTTATTTAGATACATTATGTTCACTAGCTATCTAGAGGACAAGTGATGGAAATAATGGTGATAATTATACCAACATTATTGAAGGAATGATAACTTGAAGACCTAAATTTGTGCTATGAAAACTATATTTCAATTCTATATTCATCTATTTTAGATGTGTTGAAAGAATGATAAACAATCTCAATAAGAGATTGATCATATTTAATGCAACAAAATTGTTTAGTTCCAAAGATGATTATGATGAAGAATATGGTAGAGAAGTTCAAATGAAGAGGTTGTTGGAAAGTTTGAGCTCCTTAGTTGATTTTCATTGATGTCAAAGGAATGTTAAGCAAATGGTATTCTATGGTTGATTTTCCAAAGGCAAGGAAGTTGTTAAAAGAAAAGGGTATAATATTTTTTTAAAATATTATATGCCTAAAAAGATCAAAAAGGTTGAAGCAAGCTTAAAAATAAATAATAATATTATAATATTTGATATTATAATATTTGGAGAAAAGAAAGAGGTAAAAAAATAACAAGGTTCTAATTGTAAAAAAAAAAATATCATTGACAAGGTCCATTGAGCAAGTTATAAAGGTTGACAAAGATTTTAATTTATTTAAATTAAAATATTTTAACCCAAAGTTAAAATTTTAATTTAAATATTTATGGCGCAAAAATCGATTTCAAAATGGCACAAATGAAAAAGGTCCTACATCGACCGCACGTGAAGAAATCTCCCATCTACGTCTTGTATTGAAAACACTTGGTATATATACATAATACATCCAAAGGTTTTGAAAAAGTTAAGAAGTCACGATTCATGAATATCAAGAATTAAGTTCTGAAACTACGAGTGAAACAAATCCTCTTTCCAGGATGAATACTTTACGGTGGCCAAATGCATTGAAAATATAATAGGACGTGTATTTTGAATACTTGACGACGTAGAAATTAAAAATACACCTGAAAGGAATCTGACATCATGGCATTTGAAAAAATAGTAGAGTGAGATTAGGGTTCTAACGACGCGACAACGTGTGATACATTTTTATCGATGATGCGAGGCTTCGTACTATTTGGGATGATAAAGAGAAAGGAGATAAGATTACTATCCATCCCTTTTGGTTTTATCCAACTGCGTAGATGCGTTGGTTGTCAGTTGTTTTTTGTTGTTAAAATATCAAAGGTTTATATGGGTAATGCATGTTTTATCTTCATCCAAGTAGATACACAAGTGGCCGCGGACAACTTTGACATGCTAGAGGTTGAAGGATCAAAACTCATCCGCGCTTGACAATATTTTATTAAGAGGTATGAAAATTTTATTTTGTGATTAAATTGTGAACAATATTTTATTAAGAGGTATGAAAATTTTATTTTGTGATTAAATTGTGAAGAGAAAACAAGAGTATTTTTTTTGGGAAGATATAAGGCATTATATTAAAATTTATTTTGTGGAAATTAAAAGGGGATATATTTTTTGTGATTAAATTGTGAACAATATTTTATTAAGAGGTATGAAAATTTTATTTTGTGATTAAATTGTGAAGAGAAAATAAGAGTATTTTTTTTGGGAAGATATAAGGCATTATATTAAAATTTATTTTGTGGAAATTAAAAGGGGATATATTTTCTTTAAGGAGGAGTAAGGTGTAAGTAGTTGTGTAAGTAGTTTATTTGAAATTGTAAATCCTTGTTTTGGTGATTAAAATGGTTTGAAAGGTATTTTATGAGAGTGGAGGAAAAATGTGTAAAAGGCTTTTTATTTTTATTGTAAATTGTGTTTTATGAGAGGGAAATTAGTGAGAGAATTTTGAGAGCTTTAATGCATTGTATTTGAGAACTAAGGAAGAGCCCTAGAGTATTATTTTTAGAGATCATTGAAGAAAATTTATGAGGACTTTTTGAAATAGAAATTTTCTATCTAACTTGTGAAGTGGCACATAGAAAAGTGGTTGATTGTGAAACATATTTTGAAGACATATCTCCATCAAAGCAAAAAGGTATGGGCACATCATCTTTTGTTTGAAGTGGTTGTTGGATTGAATATTATAAAACATAAGGTGGAGTAAAAAGGATTGTTTGATAAGCATTGTTGGAAATATTTGAGTGAGTTCTATATGCTTCATGGTTGAATGTTTAGAGAATATTTGAGATAGAGATTGAGAATTATATGAGTTAGGGTTTGAGACCCATATTGTATTTTTGTTGGAAGTAGTGTGAAACACTTTTTTAGGGTTAGTAAGCAAGTTGTGTTTCACTAGTTGAATGATTGAGTGAAAATTTTGAGCATTGGATTTGAGTGATATTGAAAGTGAATGTGCAAACATTAGAAGTTAGATTTGTGAAAGCAATTGACTTAATGATTGAGTAGAACATATTAAGTTTTGATAGAGTACATCATCCTCTATATGTTGCAGAGGTTTTACGAATTTTGGATAAAATATGAAGCTAAAGAAATTACCTTGAAGATTAGATAAAATATTTGATAGCATTGTATAAAATATTTAAGATTGTTTGAGCATATTTTGTAAGTTATTTGAGTATGTATTTAAAGGAGATTTGAGGTAAGTCTTGGTGAAGACTTGAGAGCAGATTGAGCAACTTCTTGAGAGGACTTCAAAGCCCATTTGAGGCAATTCTTGGGGCCAACGCACAAGTATTCCTGTATACAGTCTAAATAAAAATAAATTTGACCTTTAAAATTTGTTTGTAACGCTTTGCAACTCTGTGGCAGTGAGAACACCCGTTTGACTTTCACATCGAGTAAACAAAACGAACCGAAAAACTCGGAACCAACATTTTCACAGGAAAGTCGAGTATTTTGAACTTTAGAATGTGTACTCGTTAGAACTACTACTCTGTGTTTTGTTGTCCAGCTGGAAATTAGAAACGTCCATAATTGTCTATCAATGCCACATCATACTTGATGGAAGCATATTGAACTCACATTCATTGCACTATCGCATGGTTGACAAACGACTTTGTGTAAATCTTTGAAGATTTTTGAAGAATGGTGAATATGGAGCTTCACTATAACCTACTTCCCATAAGGTGGACCTGAAAATAATATTAAATGGCGGTCAAATTCGAGCAAACTGTTGCGCACGACACACAATGTTTTAAATTCCCATCTGCTTCGTTTCAGGGTAGATGTTGTGTCTCCTGTATACACGCACACTTAGAGCTCCATATTTGGAAAATCACTGACTGAATAGGTATGAAATGGAGGAGGAACTTTATGTTTAGGGTTAAAAAAAGAAAAAAAAGAATTTCATTATTGTACTCAACTTGTCCTTTACATTCTCTTCGATAAAGAAAATTTGTTTTCAAACATAACATTCTGCTTCAATTTAAAAAAAGGATTGAAGTGAGAAGCATTGTGAAAAGAATTAAAATTGACAGTATATTACATTTTAATTAATAAAAATTATTAAATAAACACATGGACTTCATAAAAGATAAAATCTGATCTACTCTACCCTAACCGCCAACTAAACAAGCCTCTCGTTATGAATGCTTTCGCTTCAAAAATTCTCAGGTTCTTTAAAAAAGGAAAAAAAATTATAATTCTCAATGCCAACTCACATTAATGATGATATTGAGAAGGAACAGTTTACAATGTTTTATGGTCTCGACATTTAGGGCATTATACATAGAGGATGATGGGAACACATGCTTATCGAAATGTGGTTATGCGGCTGTTAAATTTCAATTGATTGCCATTGGTATTTTAGATTTTGTCTAATTGTAACTCAGTGCTTTGATAGTTATCTCTCTTCATGACTTATTTTGCTTGAAATGGCATCTACTGTAATACTTCCATATGTATTTAACTAATAACATTGTTAGCTTTGATACTTACCTCTCTTCATGACTTATTTCGCTTAAAATGACATCTACTGTAACACATCCATATGTATTTAACTAATAACATTGTTGGCTTTTATTATTATTAGAAAATAATTTTAAATATAGAAAGTAACTGAATAGAGAGGTGTATGTAAACATAAAATAGAAATTTTATATATAGAAAAAATTATAATTTAAAGAAATTATTATTAGTATTATTGTAATTTTATATATAGAAAGGAATAACTTGGAGAAGTATCATTGGCATTGTAATAATTCTATATATTAGTGTATTCCCCATCAATTGATTTGTTGATCTATTCTCACTTTCTCACTTGGGTGGATCATTAGGTGGTTCCTCCAAAGTTAGATTCTATTGTATGAAATGGATTGAGATGGTGATAAAATTTATTTGATGTAGTGAAGAATAATGTATGGAGCTAGATGATGGTAAATATGTCATAATGATTATATTTCAATGGAATTGTTGAGTGGTCTAGTTGCACTCAAATTGTGCGTATGATTTGATATTGTGCAAATATTATGTGTGTTCTTTAGATTTATAGGAAAGATAAAATTATGTGAATGAATTTGCATAATTTTTATACTTTCATAGTGTTTGATATAAGTAAAATTTTATTATCAAAGTGTTTGATCCTCACAATTAGTATTAGAGAATTGGATTTCTTTATAAGTGGAATCAAATCTAGTGTTAAAGCTTAACATTGGTGTTCAAATGAGAGAAGTGCTAAGTACTCATAAAATTTCTTAGAAGGGATATTGAAGCAATGAGTAGAAGGACTCTTACAATCAAATTGTAATATGGTTCAAGGAAGAGCTAAAATTTTATTTCTAGAGCAACCTCAATAGATGGAGGCCTTAGATTCGAGTTGAAGTTGCTCCATACCTTTAATAGGGCATGGGAGCTAATCAAATTAAAAGAGGTAAGTAGAAGTAGAAGCAACCGTAAATGAGAAAGAGCTACAATAAGAGTATGTCTAGAAAGGTGGAGTGATGCTTAACATTTGGATGAAGGTTATGTGTGGTAGAAACAAGGTCTTAAAAATTAGAGAAGAAAGATGATGATTGGTGCAGAAAAAACATAGTGAATCTCATAAGCACTAATCTACTCTATTTCACATGATGGTTGCAACAACTAATTATCCATGCAAAATGGTAGGATGATAAGGTTACCATAAGGGCACTTCTAGTTGAGTCATGGGATCACACCCATGTTGAAAAAGAAAAGAATATTACTAGCAGTGTTTAAAAATATGTGAATATGATTGCAAAGTAGTGTTTGAAGATATGTGAATATTTATGGGTGACATGTGAAGTCACCACCTTAAGAGAGAGTTTTCTTCAATAAATTGAAAATTGAAACATTAAGCATTAAGGATGATATTGTTGGAAATAATAATATTTAATGTAGAAATTTACATGCAAAGAGTTGGAGAAAATAACAAAAACAATTCTAAATATAGAAAACCAATTTAAAAATATAAAAGTGAATGCAAGGTAAAAATATAAATTCTATAAATAAACAAAAAATAACTTTGAGAAGAAAGTGCATGCAAAAGTAAAAATATAAATTCTATATATAAAAAAGAATAACTTAAAGAGATTATTATCAACATTGTCATCATTATATATATAGAAAAAATAACGTGGAAAAGTTATTATTAGTATTGTAATAATTATATATATTGGTGTATCCTCCACTAATTGATTTTTTCATCCATCCTCACTTGGGTGGATCATCCATTCATCCTTCATGTGTATCATACAAAGTTGGATTATATTGTATGGAATGGAATGAGATGGTGATAGAGCCTATATAATGGAATGAATAATATTGTATGGATTTATATGGTAGTAAATCTATCATGATGGTTATCTTTCAATGAAATAGTTGAGTGATGTAATTTCACCATATTGTGCATATGATTTGATATTGTGCATATATTATGTGTGTTTTGAGATTATAGGAATGACAAAACATGTAAATGAGTCAATATAATTTGTATGTTTTCACAACCTTTGATATAAGTAAATTTGATTATCAAATTACTTGATCCTATAGGTTAGCAAGTTGAAATGACTACAAGTATTGTTGCACCATAAATTTAAATTTTTAATACATGATTTTGAGAGGATTTTAACTTTTAATCTCTTTAGAGTAAGTTTTTCCTAACATGGCTTTCAAATATGTTTGTGTGTAGCAACACATTATTCTATTTTTTTGGTACACAAAAATTTTAGAGAAGTGCTAACTCTTCTTGTTTGTGTAGCAAAAAAAATTGGCTAAACATGTAGCAATTGTCACCTATAGGATAACAATTAAAAAATAAAGCTTTGAATTGTAATTGTCCAATTTATATTATTGTTTTTTTTTGGTAATATTAAGATATGGATGGGTTTGATTAGGAATCCCCCAACTTGTTACAACAACTCCACCAGAGAGATACACACCCACCTCTTCACACTACGTTGGACCGAAGAGGAGACAAATCCCAAACAGTTACGCTGCACCCAATTTATATTATTGTTAATACATATAAATTATAACTTTTATTGTTTCCAAAATTATAATTTAACTTGTTAAATGAAAAATTAAATTTTTTATTTTAAAATTTTTATTGAAATAAACACCACATTTACTATAAAAATAAACTATAAAAAATCATTTTTTTTTTATTAAAATAAATACCTACCTAACCCAATAAATATCATTTGCTACAATAGTAAACTACTCTACATATTAATACATTGAAAATTTGTGTTTCTCTTTGATACATCACCTTCTTTAGAGTCCCATTTAAAAAGCTTCTCTACTTGTGTATTATTGTCCAAAGTTTCTTCTCATTTTTCTATTGCTTATAATCATTGGTTAAAATTAAAAATAAACATTAAAATAAAATAATAAAATATATTTAAATTAATTTAACTAAATCTATATAAAAAAAAAAATCGCATTCTTTAAACGTTTAGTTAAATCAGTTTTCATGTACCAAACACACAATTCTTTAAACGTTTAGTTAAATCAGTTTTCATGTACCAAAAACACAATTCCTCGTTGAGGATATAAATATGGCTCAAAATCACTTTTTAAAATATCATAAAATCATCTTTAAGAGATTAGATAATTTTAGGAATTTTGTTTTAATAAATTGAAAAGTTAGAACATAATAAGTCATCTTTTTATAAATGAAATTTAGATTTTCATTATCGAAAAATAATTGTGTTTTATAAAAGTTAACAAATAAAGAGGAATTGTTTATGGTAACATGAACGTATTAAGAATAATCATGTGTAAATAATATCTTTAATGTTTAAAGGATAGTAGTCTCATATAGTTTATAGATGTTAATAACTTTTATTACTTTTGTAAAATGTCTTATTATTATATAAAAAAAAACATATATAATTTTATAAAATATATTATTTGTCTAAAAAAATAAATAAATTTATAAAACTTTACTAAGAAGCACAACTATGGTGCTTTAAAACGCACCCAAAACGTTAACACTATTGGCCTGATCATCTAGAAAATTTCTTAAAGCTGAGGTCATTGTTGCATATTGAGACAACCAGATAGCCTATTGATTTATGCAGGAAAATATCATAAAGTAGAGCTACTCCATATGTGCTCTTATAAGAAAATCATAAAGATAAGCTATGTTTGTTACGTTTTTTTACAAGGAAAGATTCCAAGGTTATCAATAATAGAGTATGCTTTTATAAAAAATGCGTAGATTGGAGAAAACACATCTTATTATTTAATAAGTTAAAAAAAGTGCAAGCACATAAAAGAACTGAGCCCCTTCATTACAATTAAAAAAAAAAATTAAAGTTCTTTATTTCCTAAAGTCCTTTGCTGGTTATAGGTAGCCCACGTCTCATTGAGAAATCATCCCACCTCTACTTCGAGGTGTAATGACTAGTAAAGATCATTTAGTAAATAAATATTTTAACTTTTTTTCCATATTTAAAGTTAAACTCTATGTTCAAATGCACACATGCTATGAGTTTTTTTTTTTTTTTTTACATTTTTAATATTATTAAAGTTAAAACATTGATTTAAATTATATTTTTTTATAGTTTATGTTTTTTAAACGAGTAAATGTATAGGCAAAAGAGAAAAATTAAATGAAAGTATTGTCTAAGAATTATCAAAAGTGGTTTATGTTAACCACAATATTTAATGTTTTAAATATTATAAATTAATAAAAAATTTAGTAAAATATGCAAGGTTTTATAATTCAACAAAATTATAAAATAAGTATGTAATGAAAATTTATACAAAGAAGAAAAAAAGAAAACTAATATAAATTACTAATAACAAAAATTTATTATGTTTTCCTTTATTAATAAAAGGATAATAAGAATAGTGATCCAAGAGGAAGTGCGATGAGGAAGTATGAGCACACATAGAGTGTGATTCAAGAGGAAGTATGAGCTAAGAGGGAGTGTAATCTTATATTTAGTTTTCCAGGGTGGGTTCACCTGGAGTGCATCAATGCTTTAAACCCTTACCACAAATGTGTGGAAAATTATTTTCAAAAAATTGTTGAAGTGAAGGAACGTCAAAAAAAAGAAGAGATATGGGCTCTTGTGAGCCAAGAAGGAGTGCAAGTGCAAGGTAGGAGAAAGTGCAAGTTGAGAGGGAGTGCAAGACAAGAGCAAGCCAATTAGATAGTATGGAAGGAAAGTCATATATGAAAGCCTTAATGGGAATCCATGATGTCTTAATTGGAAGTATGGAGGCCCGAGTTAGAGATAAGTAGAAGAGTAAATACATGGTAAGTTTGATCTAGGTAGCATATGTTACACCAAAAGTAAGTATCAAATATGAGATTATTGAGAATGATATAATGGTTCTTAAAAGTAGAGGGTTAATATGTAAGTTCCATATATCATAGCCAAGGTTAAATTCAAACTTTTATTCCTAAAGGTTTTTTCCTCATCATCTTTTCTAGTTCAAAAATTATGGATAAAATAATGGTTGGTGGTTCATGATTTAGGGTAAGAGATGCACTTTAATTACCATGGAATAATTTTTTTTCTATTGTGAAAGAAACTATTAAGAAGCTTCTAGTATGAGTTAGGCTTTTTGGACTACCATATTAACTTACATATAAAGATATTTTGAAGAAAAATGGAAATACCCTATGAGAATTCATCAAGGAAGAAATAACTACAAAGGAGTGAAACCATGTTATATATACTTAAATATGTTTTGTTATGGATATTTAGAAACCTTTACCACAATCCATTAAGATTAAATTTGAATCAAGAGAATGGGATCAACAAGTATATTATGAAAATATCACAGTTCATTATCACGAGATTGGACACATGACAAGGGTTTACAAAGTGAAAACTATGAAGAAAGAGATAAAAAAATCTAGCCATGAGATAAAATTCAAGATAAAGGAAGGAAATCATATAGTAATTGAACCTAGATGAGATGAAAGATATTTCACTCCAAAATAAGAGTTAAAGAAATCTTATCTACAGTATCATTTGGTAATTTTAGAAGGAATTAAAGGTACAAAAGAATATGTGGAGAGAAATACTAAAACAAAGACGACAAAAGAGGTCAAGTTTATTTGAAGTAAATAATCTTCATTTTCCTCAAGTAGTATAGAATCCTCTTTAGGTAATAAAAGTGAAAGGGGTGAAAATGCTATCCCTTGCACTTTAAGGTTTCAAGAGCAACATAATAAATAAATGAGGATGGAGGAAACCCATAACAATTTAGGTTTGTTTAGGGTAAAATAATAAGATAATTACTACATAAGAGCATCATTGCACTTCACAGTTTTTAGGGAAACATAATGAAGACTATAACTTTGATATTAATCTATGTACTTTAGATCCTTCAAAACAAGGTAAACTTAAATATGATAAGTCTTACTATGAGTAGTGTGAGAAGATTGAAGAGATTGATGAATATGAATGTATTTCTAGGAATGAAAAGAAGAGAGGAAGATACAAGAAGAAAAAACAAAGAGAAAAGTAAACCTAAAGGAATATTGATGTGGGTAAAAAAAAGCAAATTTCACAAATGCTAACAAGTGGGGTTAAACCCAAAAATAAAAATTAAAAATAACAATGAAAAATAATAGCTTGTAATATTAGGGAAATGAATAAGAATCCTAAAGAAGGTATTAAAAAATTATGAGGTTGCTATATACAAGATTTTTATCAATATAGAAGTTGGGTAGCAAATATTTTAGCCATTTGTGTTGTTGAATTTCATCTTAATAAAATTTAAATTTTGGAAGCGATTTGATATAAAAGGAGTTGATTGTGGACATAGCAGTTTGAGATAGATGGAGAATATATTTGATAGAAAAGCAAATGAATATTATCTTTGATATAATGGAAAATTTGGATATGCTTTAATTAAATTTTTAGAAATGTAATGAGAGCAATGTAATGTTTTATTTTTGTAATGGGAGTGGCCCCCAATAGAAGCCACACATAGCTTATAAAAAAAAAATCATTAATTGATCAATGTATTATCTCAATATTTTTTAATATAAACTTATTAAATAGCAAACCTCCTGCAAGCACTATGTAAAGTACCAATTTCTTCTTTTGAGGATTTACATAACAAACCTCCTACAAGCACTGCATAGAGTGCCAATTTCTTTCCTCTAAAAGGTCTCTCCACTCCAAAAAACTTCTCCATGTTATTCAACCAATCTATCAACTCTTCTAGTTTCAACCTTGATCCCATCTTTATTTCCTTCCAAGGCCCTAATCAACCTGTCCTCGAAATTATGCTCCTTTGTATTTCCCTTCAATTCTTCCTCTACATGAACCTTTGATCTATTGTCTTCTCCCATAGTCTCATTATCAGAATCTAGACCTTCTCTCCTCTAGCAAGATCCAACTTGCTCTGATACCAAATGATGTAAATCCAGCTATAAGAGGTTAAAAAAAATGCCTCCCATCACATAAAAATTACGATAAATAAAAATAAACCATAAAATCTCTCGATTTATATAAAAACTACGATAAATAAAAATAACTGGTAAAACCCTGTATTCATATAAAACCACAATACATGGAAATAAAACAATAAATATTTTCTTTTCTCATTCCTGGATTCACTTCTCTTTTACAATGTAATACCAAGGGAATATATACCCAAAGAAACCCTAAAACAAAACCCTAAAGCTTAAAGCCCTAAAGATAAAAAAAAAAAAATTACTATTTTTAGCAAATTGCTTTTTTCACCAAAAATTACCTTAGTAATTACTATTTTCGGTAAATTATTTTTTCATAAAAAATTGTTCTTTTTAGTAATTACTATTTTTGATAAATTATTTTTCATCAAAAATTACCTTTTTATTAATAACCATTTTCGGCAAATTGTCTTTTCATCAAAAATTATCATTTTTAGTAATTCATAAAAAAACTCGAATTGACATGTAAATTAGCATACAACTTCATAACACCCATATTAGGCATCCTGGGAAATATCGACACCTAATCATGCATAAAATATTTATTTAAATAATTCTTAAAAAACACCCTCTAAAACATAGACTCTCGCATCATGTATCCTCTCTAGTAACCTTGGCTATTAAATCCCTATAGTGGAAAACCCATGCTATTTTATTTTATGTTAAATCCTTAGCTCAAGAGGTGTGCAAGCCTTATGTATCAAGATATTAATCCCTAGATATATTTCAAGGATATATTTTAACCATATTATTTGGATGAGAATAGGTTGCATGATACAAAAAATCCTCCTTGAAACTATGTATATGCTTCCACCTTTAGACACTAGATTCTTAGAAGAGTATGATATATTATTTTACTCATTACTTATTTTTAAACCTAGAGGAGATGCATCATTCAAAGATATTTTTCTAAGTGCTTGACATTACTTGCAATCACTCAAAATTTTTATTGATTTGTACAATCATACGTTTATCTTACCTTTATCTTTCTTTGGCCATGTGAAGGGCAAATAAGTTTGTGTCAACATAATTTTATCAATTTTTTTTTTTTTTTTAATTATTCCACCAAGTTGGAATCACCTTTGTCAAGTTATCCTAGTTCAAGAAAAATTTGATGAATTAAAGTGAATCTTACACATAATGGTATTAGAATAATATCACTTATGTCGTGATATTGACATGGGTAGAAATAATAATCATTGAAGATATCTCTAAATCACCCAATTCCAAGGCTTGTACAAAGAACATGGAGGTGAATTGAGTCTACCATAGAAATGGAGAAGGCACATGGAGGCAACATAGGTATATACAACATGAAGATTGATTGTAAATATTTTTACTACTCTATAGGCTCACGCGCAACAATAACATCAAGGTAGAATTTGTATCTCATAGTTGTTTCACATTTTTAAATAGAAAATGAATGAAGAGGAAGTTCATGTTAAGAAGACAACATAAATTATTTAAAAGGAAATATCATAGGTTTAGTTCTCATAAGGGGTATATTTCCAAAGAAAAAGTTAATATTTTGTTCAAAGGAACTACTTGGGATTTAAAAGTGCATAAGATTATTTTAAAGATTTTAAAGTGGACATTTTTTAAGAAAAGTGGGAAGTTGATATTTTTTAAAAGAAAAAAGGGATTTAAATAGTGGAAACAAAAAGTGAAGTTTTTTTTAAGGAGTCCTATATTTTTTAAGATAGATGATAGTAATTTTTTTGTGATAGAATTGTAATTAGGAAGAAAAGGTGTACATGTATGTTGTAATGGATTTTTTTTTTTAAGTTATGAAATAAAAGTGGCATATGAGAGAAACAATATTTTGTAAAATGCAACATTTTTAGTAATGACCATCTTATTTTACTCAAAAAAAATTGCATCCAGAATAATTGTGTACAAAAAAATAACAATAAAAATATGTGCTTTGCACAATCACAATATTCGGTATAAATAGTACATTTGACTTGTATTTAGAAGTAATACTTTCATGTTAAGTTACTACACCTCAATACTAATATAGTTTCCATAACGACATCTAAACATCGACTCTACAAGTTGTTGGGAAGGAATAAGGACACATTTTTATGGTATTTTAGTTTATTCCAATCATTACTCTCATTAGATGTAAATCTTGAAATTGAGAAGATTCATGTATATAGGAAAGTTATAGATATGTATGAAAATATCTCTATATGCATGTGATATTATCCTTTTTAGTATTACCTTGGTACCATGTATTGATTTTCTTCACATGCCTTAAGATCTCTTTCATATATGATATTCATATGAAGAGGACTAACTTCTTACACATACCAATATGTATATAAAAAGGATTGGTATATAGAACTAGTGTTATATAGAAAAGGAGATCATTTTGGGATATATAAGGAACCTTCATCATGTCTAACTTATATATATATATTCATAGAATCTTAGTTGCTAAAGAATCTAAATTTTACACCATGAAAACAAAAATACGAACAATAATAATGGTTGAAAAGCTTTGGGATATTGTTATTAGTTATGAAACTCATCTTGGAGAAGCTATATATAGGAAAAATTATGATGAGTGAGATAGAAGAGCTCTTATGCTAATTACATTTGGAGCGGCTATTGAAATACAACTATGTATTAGTGAGGCAGAAACAACAAAATATGCAAAGAATAAAATGTGTACCATATTTTAAGGGAGAAATGGAGTCACAACCCTTCATATTCAATCACCACTACATACATTAAGGTTTCAATATGGAGATAACATTGAACAATTAATTCGAAGAGTTGTTGACTTAAATTCAAGGTTGAATACCATAGGAAAATGGTTGAATATAAGCTCTTAGTCTCAGTTGTGGCTAGATCTCCCCTTGAGTCATTGAAAATATTTGTGACATCTCTCCAAGTATCAAATAGAAGTGTGTCATTTAAATAATTGGTAAATATCCTTCAACAATATGAAGTTGAGAATTAGTTGAGATATACATTATCCAATAATTCCTTTATCTTCATAAGGAAGCCTAGGTTCAAAGGTTCCTTCTAATCCATGTTCATCATAAAATAAATCTCAATGGAGAAGGAGGTATTGTTATATTTATGAAAAAAGATAAAATGCAATATTTATAAATATAATTCATTGGCTTGAAGAAATCAATTTCAAATACATTCTCAATGGAATAAACAATATCAATAAGGATAATAAGGACAATGGTAATATCAAAGAGGACAATCTCAACAAAGGCCACAACAACGACGGTATATATATTCATAAAGGTTGGTGAAGGTTACTTTAAAACTTGTGTAATAATATTAGTTGGTGTTGTGAAAAGAATGTACATGGCACTATTCATCCTTGAAATTAATGAGGTACAACGTATAAGGAAAATTGAGATACTTGAAAAGTTAAAGGATGAGCCTATGATGAATGATGTTGATTGTGAGACATGTGATCTTCTTCAAAGGATAAATTTTAGTTGTGATATAGTTTATTTGAGGCCCATTAATATTGATGGTTGTTATGATACATATGATCTTGATCAAAGGGAATATATAGCTTGTGATACAAGTGATTTGAATATTATTTATGAAATAAAATATTGTGTAGAAGTTGGATGTGTTGGCCATGATAAATTTCATATTTTTATAGTTGATAGTGGCACTAACACTTTCGATTATGTTGAAGGTCAATTTAATGATTATTTAGGGTATTTGAATATTATTGGTGATTATGGTAAAGACCATAAACTAAATAAGGAAATTGGTTGTTCGAATATTGTTGATGATGTTGATAGCCATCAAAGTGGTGATGTAAAAATTGAATGCTTTGAAAATCATATGAAAGGAATAAGTTCACAAATAATGAATAAAATGGCATATGATGGTACAATTTTGGGAAGACATAGACAAGGTGTGAAAATACCCATAATTTCATATATAAGGCCAAAGGAAGAAGACCTTGAATATACAAATCAAGCAAAAATTAGTAAGACTAGATTTGTAAAAAAAATCATTCATAAAAGTTCCTAGGGTGATTTGTTGCAATCATTATAGAATATTTAGACATGTGACAACTAGGTATTGGAACTTGCATTCTTGTAAAATTTGTGGAGGTAATAATCACTCTAGAAGAAAGTATTGGTACAAAGAGAAAGTGACCAACAAAATGTATTTTAATTGTGGATGGATGAATGTGTTAGAATGGGATAAAGCAAGAGAAATATTGAATGATTTCTATAAAACAAGACCAATTTTGGTGGTCAAAGAATATCATAGTTTGTTGAATGTGAAGAATGAATTTTTTTCCATGAAAAGAAGTCTTAGGAAACTTGAGATAAATGATTTTATTATTAAAATAACATGACCCAAGTGATGCTTGAAAGACCTATAGTGACAAGTGCTACAGATGAAACATTATGTGGAAGATTTTGAATTTGTAGAATATTTCAACAATATATTTTAGTGGTAATTTCCTAGAGGTGATGAACAAAATTTTAAATCTAGAGGTTGAACCAATGGTGATGATGACCAAGAAGTGACCTAGATATAAACGACCTAGAGGTGACCCAAATATAACCTAGATTTAATCTAAAGGAAAGGATCCAAAGGTGACCTAGAGACAATGATGACCCAAACATAGAGATCCAGAGATAATGACTCATGGGTAGACTCGGTGACTGACCAAAGAGGTAGACTCAATGGAGATTACATATAGAGCTAGTAGAGCTAGATCTAGAGCTAGATCCAACATTTAGTTTTAGTGTACCATCATTTTATATAAGGATCATAGGAGGTAATGATCCTTATATAAAATAATGTAATAAAGTGGGGTGTTAGACATTATTACATTATTTTTTATACTATTACATTACTTTATGTCATGATATTATTAGGATATGTTTGATGATGTCACCTCATGTAAGGTTGGATAGTCAAATATCCTATTAGAATATTGAAAAAATGAAAAGACATGTTGAAGGTGAAACACTAAGAGTATCTTAAATCAAAGAGACACCATATTGTATTAAATACATATGTTGTTTATTGGTGAAGGATGGTGGATTACAAAAAAAAATATATGTAATAAATATTGGTTGAGATATATATTTGTATGTGATATTTTTCTTCCATAATGATTTTGTAAATTTTATTATTTCCCTTCTTCCATTGTTGTAAGAACTAACATCAAGCTAATGGGGTTCAACTATGTAAAATAAGGGAAAATAGATACCCTTTTCTAAAATTCTAAAACAAATAAAGGATTCAAGAAATGCAATCCATCAATCAGTTTTAAATCACTAGAAAAGGACTTGAGATTGTCACTCATGCTCAAAGTATTTTTTGAGCTTGAGAAAAAATTACAGTCATTTTTTATCTTGAGAAAAAATTACAATCATTTTTGAGCTTTATAAAAAATTACACTCATTTTTTGAGATTGAGAAAAAATTATAAGAAAACAAGTCGATTCTTGAGAAGGATGATGAATAGAAGGTAAAATTAGCATGATAATTCTTTTTTATCCATTTGAAAAATAGAACATTAGATAAGATCTATCTAAAATAGGAATTGACCCAAGAGAGGCACCAAGGTAGCAGTACAACTACAATATTGTAGGAGGAGACAATAACACTCTCAAACAAGACTAGTGTAAGTTATATCATTCCCTATATTATTTAAAAAACAATAACTAATAACCATTTAGGAGGAACACACAAGAAAGTACCATTGGTTTTCTAAGCTAGAATAGCTCTTTCTTGATTAGTTAAAATATCACTCTATTTAGAAAGATATTTTGTAGGTAAAGTATCTATGTATCAATGAAAATAATTATATTCTTATTTTTAAGGTAATATGCAACTTGTAAATCAAAGCCAATCACATCAAAGGTCTAAGATATATAACACTCAATTGCACTACATTAAATAATATAATAAAAAACGATTAGAAATAATTATTTTGTTACTTTACAAGCAAGGCTAGAAGGTGGTTGATCAATTTTTAAAAGAAATATTTATTCAAGAATGAAAGAAACATAAGCTTTGTTTAATCATGTAGGTCTAAAAATGACCATTGTTCTAGTTCTATATTTGGAATCCAATCATTGAAATTCATTAGTTCAGTGAGATCATGGCTTCCATTGTCAAAGAAGAAGGAAGAGCAAGGCAAAAATACATCTAAATTTCTATTCAATATTTTATCTAAAAATTGTTTCAAGTTATTTAGGCACTATATTGATAATAAATTTGACTAAATGTTTTTGTTGTATCGCATAATATATGCAAGAAGTCTTTACTAAAGTATTGACACGTTAACATGTGAGATAGTAGCCTATGTAGACATACATAGTATAAAAGATAAAATTACCCACATTCATAGTGGGACGGACATTTGAAAGAAATCAATTGTTGTTATTTACTTTGGTTGATTGCATGTGAAAATAAAAGGTATCTATAATATTTAAAGGCACAAGAATATTTTTAAGAATATTCCTTAAATAATTTGGTAGAAGAAAGAAACTTCACCTATATTTTTCCCAACAAGACATTCATTTCCTACAATTTTATGCATCAATAAATACATGAGTATAGGATTATATATGCTCATAAAAAAGCATTTTTTGAGTAGAATCCAATGGAATTGAAAATTTCTACTTTTGTGAAGGTTTAAAATAGCTAGTGGTGCACCAAAGTTATTGTTGTCTAACTCCTAGATATTGCAAGGATATAACTATTCTACTTGGAAGGCTAAAATTAGAATTCAATTAGAGTTTAAAAATTTTGGGATGTCATGAACAAGTCCATTACCCATCCTAAATAAGGTGAAGAAGAGCAAATAAATTTTGACAAAGCATATAGAAAGGCCAAGTTGATCATCATATTTGGTGTTATAGATGAATTCTATCCATATATTTATGACTTAACTATAGCTAAAGAGGCATGCAATAAGCTTTAAATAGTATATTAAGAAAATTATAAGAATCTAATCTTGTTCCTCCAAAGTCAACTCCATTGCTTGAAGATGAAAAATGGAGGAAATCTCAAGCCATTTTGTAGGTGAGTTGTTGAGTTACAAGAATTACTACAAGCCCTGGAATAAATAGTGGTAAATGATGTATTATTCCCTATTATTTTAATATATGTTCATTCATATTACAATGTGTTCATGAAAATATTTAAATTCATAAAATAGACATTAATATTTGAGAATTCAATTAAATCTAATTCAAAAATAAGAGATCTCTCAACCAATCCAAGATGAAGAGAAAGTTCTTATTTCAAATAAAAGAGAGAAGAAACCATTTAGGAGAGGCATAAAACATATATTTCACCAACAAAGGAATAATAATCATATGTGAAGAATGTGTGAAATTTATGGTAAAAATGGTCACATAGTGAAGGAATGTTGGCATAGTCTCTTCATAAATGGGTGTTCATATCAAGAAAACTCATAGTAGAATAAGTCCTAAATAAATGCAAATTAGAAAGCAATGCATAAACAACATAATGGTGTTTCAAAAGATATAAAATCTGGAGGTGAAGAAAAATATCACTCTAGAGAAGAAGAACATGTATTTATTGCTCAATTGAGTCAATTCAATAATGATTGACTAGGTTTTGTACATGATACTTATAATTATAACTATTCAAAGAAAAATATATATAAAATAGTCCATTATCTATGTCACTAATGGTATAGTGAATACTCAATTGTAGAAAATAGAGACAAGGTTTGGCCAACTTTTATAGGTGACAATAAGAATAATATAAAATCTATACTAGTCAATTATCTCAAGTTACTAAAGAAACAACATGATAACCAAATAAATGAGAAAGCTCAAATGGAGCTACTTAAAATAAAATAGGTACATTCTATATGTGATTCCTCTTCATTTATAGATTTTAATCAAAATGATTCAAAAATGGAGTCTAACAAGAAGGACGAGGAGTCCTTGTATAAGGCACTTAAAATTAGACTACATTCATTAGTAGCACATCACACCTCAAAATAAAATAAAAATGAATATATCACTTATCCCAAATTAAAAAAGGTAAAGAAAAAAGAGGACGTAACCAACCTCACACCAATAACCAATCTACAAGACAAGAAATGATAATACTCTATTATAACTACCATCACAAGATACATGATAGAAGAGTATTTTTTACAGTAGAAGATCTCATCAACTACAAGTATATGTAAATAATTTGATGAATATCATCCCCATAAAGACATTGGAGGAGGCACTTATTTCTTGAACTAATTTTAAGAATTGACTCTTTATGAATAGTTATGGTGCTTGTTCACAAGGGAATGATCAGTATGGCCACAATATAAACTATATTTAAAGAATAATCAATTATGTAATAGGAGTGCATGATTGATGGTACCCAACACTCCTTAATGTCATGCAAGTGTAGAGTTCACATTGAGTGGAGAAGAAATATTATTTATTTTGAATGTTTATTATTGCACTTAATAATTAGGTTTTGTTGATTGTATTTAGTAACCACCAAGTGATTGAAGATCCTAAGAAAAATGAAGGCTTGATGCATAATCAATAGAGTGAACCTCGTAAGTATGATCTACTCTATTGCACCTAGTGATGGCATTGATTGGTTATCCATGTAATCAAATAGCATGAGAAGGTTACCATAAGGACACCTATAGTTCAAGAAGCAATGAAAGCCAAAAATTTAAAGTTCTCAATATGTAGATAAATGAATGTATATGCCTCACTTAATATGAATGGTTATATTTATTAACATCAATAGGAAGATAAAAAATAATAATGACCAATCTGAATGATAATCTATGAATTGGTTATCTCAACGATAAGTTTTGGGTATAATGATGTATGTCTAATTATGGATAGAAGAAATCATACCTATACTTATATAAGTAAAGTGAGATCAATCCCACTATTGCTTAAGTATTATTGATCTAATATCTATCTTTGGATCATGATGAATAAGAGGGGAGGATTCTATCTTTACTCCAAATCAAATGACAAAGCCAAGAGCCAAAGGTAAAGCTAGAGCTAAGAGCTAAATCTAGAGCTAAGAACTAGAACTAGAGATAAAAGCTAGAGCCAAATGTTAGATAAAGTGCTAGAGCCTAAGCTAGAGCTAAGATTCAATATCCAAGAGCTAGTTTTTCCCTACTTATAAATAACATGTAGACATATTCAACAAGTCACTTGCATGTAATGAATTTGAGGTATTATAAATTCTCTCCAAGAAATTCTAATCTATGATGTAATAAGGGCAGAATGTTAAGTGTTATTATTATCATAGTTCTATGGCATATAAATTAGAGTTTATACAACTACCACTCACATGATCTAGGAGTTCCTATTAGTTAATTTCAACTAATGATATTACATGGAAACTAGCATTCACAATGAATATAGGTAATGTTAAGTATTGTTATTATTCTCACAAGGATAATGAGTCCAAGTTGGTTGTTGATCTCATATGGATAATGTATATATCATATATGGAAGTGCATCATATTTAAATATACATCATTCATAATGTTAAACTATTAAAGTAGTTCTTATCAAGGATACACATGAGAAAGTAAATATTAGTGAAAATATTGGTAAACAAATTATACTTGAAATATCCTTACTAATAAAAACTAAATTTCATATTCTAAAACGTTGTGAAAAATTGAATGAAATATGTGATATAAATGGACATATCCTATTACAAATGCTTATGAGGAGTTAAAAAACAAACATTAATATTGTTCAAAATTCAATAAGGAGAATCCATTTGTAAAAGATTGAAGTACTACAATGTAAATAACATAATTAAATTGCCATGTAAATTAAGAGCCTATTAAAAATATAGTATCGAAATGAGAGGCATTAACATATCCAATAAAATTTGTTATGGAAATCATGTTATATTCTCAAAAAACTAGGGTCATTTTTTATATAGAAATTATGTACTTTGTGGCTATTAATAGTTTATCACTAAAATGTTATAATAGTTGGTGTATCCTACATAGATATAAATGTACTTCATGATACTTGAATATTCTTCTTATACAAATGTTGCATATAGAAAAGAATTTTTAAAAGTGTCAAAATCTATTTATTGGAACAAACTCAACTAAGGAATTCATGATAGCCTATTTTATTCTATAATGCTTGATGAGAGAATTGAAAATAATGTAGAGCTTTTTACCATTGCTTATATCATCTACATTTCAAATAAGGGAAGAAACAAGCTACAATAGTATTTATACATATTTTTAATATACAAGATGATATAGTACAACCTATGTATGAGGAAACATCAAATTTGTTAATATGAGAATCTAAAAAAGTCTAAGATGATTGACTTTGGTTTAGATGGAGCATATGTATGAGACGTGTCTAAGAGGAGATGATAGATAAACTATCTCACAATATTTTATAGCTATATATTGTGTCACACATAGAGAAACTTAAACATCTACAAAAGCTATAAATCATTTTCCAAAAACTATCTTTGTTGAAAAATTTACCAATAATACTTATGCATGGCTTGGAAAATAAAAAAAATAGGGTATACAAAGTTGAGAGGATTAATGGGAGCATTTGATATAAGATGATTAGAAGTTTTTCAAGATATATTCTTTTCTAATCAAGTTAAATGGAGATACTTTTGAATTTATGGATCATACAGGTGCAATTTATGTGCATGTACTCAAAGTTAAATCCTTGTTGAATGCATTGGGGTTTGGATCACTAAAGGATTGCATTACACTAGGAAGAGCATGCTTTGAAAGAATACTAAGCAACTTCAATGAGAGATTTATGGATTTTCTCATATTAAATGCAAACAAAATTCTTTAGTCCCAAAGATTATTATGGTGAAGAATATGGTAGAGAAGTTAATATGAAGAGGTAGATCACTTTCTTATGTGAAAATTTTGATGTTTAAGATGCATCAAACGTTACAAATATTAAAAATGTGAAGCAAAAGCAAAAACGTTTCCAATCACTTTGTTCATAGCTTATCCCAAAAGAATAGGACAAAGGCATGGGAACAATGCATTCAAGAGTTGGAGTGGATCCATCTATGTCCAAACTTAATGCAAATATGGTAAGTCATCCTTGTTATTCTACCTAACAATGAAGCTTGTGAAAAGAGAAATTTTTAAAAAATAAATAGAATAAAAGCTCATAATAGATCTAAAGTTTCCATGGATGCTTTGGATATTCTAATGGTTTTGTCTTTTGAATGCACCATATTCACTAGATCAAATATGTAATTTATAAAACATGAAAAAAATAAAAAAATTATAAAGACCATTTATATTGAAATAAAATAGATGTAAATAGTCAAAACTTTTATATTTCATCGATTAAAAGAACAAACTTTAATACTTAAATAATTATTAAAGTATAATAATTGAAAGCATGAGATTCGGAAGTTTTGGAAAGGAAAACTATTTCGATGCATTCAAAATTAAACTAACGCTTAAGTCCTAACATGTGAAGTGCATTGAACAAAAGAGGCAAATTGATTGAAATGAGATACAAGAATTTAGAGAAGTCACAGCCCTTTTATTAAACTCTTTAACCTCGGTTACAAAATCGCCTCCTCCCTTCTTAGGGGTTAGGAGCGTTAAATAAATTTGGTTACAATCGTGATCAATAATCCTTCTTCCGCATGCCCACATTTGAAATGGGCGGGCCAAAGTGTTGCCGCCGCTTATGCTGATAAATCCTTGCTTCTCGCTGCTTATCCTGCGTTCAGAGACACAATGACGTTGTTAGTAGCACCTGTTGCAAAGAAGAAGAACTTGTTCTCTAAAAACGATAAAAGATACATGTAAAATATTAGCTAAATCGATGAGTAAAATGATTTTAAACGACCTGCACGTTTGACAAAAACCAAAAAACTTTACTAGAGGGCCACTGCCATTGAAACAGTCAGCCAATCTGCATTCAACTAACAAAAAGCGTAGAACGTAAAGCATGATAATATTCGATAAATGTCTACTGCAATCCAGATTGTGAGCTATCTAAACAGCGTAGAACGTAATGCAGGATAATCAAGCAATAACAGAATAGACTAAAATGAAACTAACAAAAAGTGTGGGGTGCCCAAGCGGGCCGCCCCCGTTAGAACGTGATTTCGGTGCCAATCCACTAGGGATAGGCCCAAAAACTCTTAGGTTGAATTGTCGGAAAATTGATGGATTAATGTGGTCAAATGTCTGGTTCTAAGGTCCGGATTCACCCTTCCAATATCCACCCGATAACCTCTCTTGCGAAAGAGATTAAGGATGTAAAAGAGATGAATCGAAAAGAGGTGCAATAGGGTGTTCAATTTGGCAGCACTTCGTTGCTTGAAAATGTCTACCAACTTCTCTTTTTTTGGGTGGGAAAAGTCCACCATTTTATAGACCCATGGGGTCTCTTTGGAGGGGCATGCAAGGATGCCACGTGGCGGCCATGCCTTCCCAAGAGGGAGGAGACTCCTCCTTGACTTGTGCTTCCATGACTGCCTTTGTGACAGTCCTCTAACTGCCAATCTGCCCACCTACGCGCGCATGCACGGTAGGAGGCAATAATTGACTGTCTTCGGCTGCTACTCGTTTAATGTACATTTTCGTATTTTTTTAATGTCTGCTTTTATTGGTTTAAAGTCCGCCTTTGATTGGTTTAAAGTCCGCCTTTATTGGTTAATGTCTGCCCAGGCGTAAAGACGGGAGTTTGTCACGATATCGCGACACCTAAGCCTTAGGTTTCCTTTTGGCCTTTAGTGTCACGATTTCGTGACACTTCTGGCAAAGGCTCTCTTTGTGTGTCCTTTGTCGGCCAGGCTCTTTTGGCCTTTGGTGTCGCGATTTCGTGACGTCGCGATTTCGTGACACTTCTGGCAAAGGCTTTCTTTTGATTTTTGCCTTGTTTAAAATGACCAACTTCTGTCCGGAAATAAAACAATATTGCGACACCAAGAAGAAGCCAGGGCGCAAAGGCGGATTTGAAGCAGAATGTCTGGAGGTGCCAAATTACTTTTTGACCTTCTAAAACTGCTGTGAAAGTGGCTAGGACCACTGTTTGACCTCTGAGGGCTGCCCTGAAGGCTGTGTGTGTCAATGCGATCAGTGTTTGTAGTCACATAATCGGATTGGTGTTGTTTTGGTGTCTATAGATGCCCCTTTTTGGGAAGCGCTACGGGTGACGCAGTGCTGAGCAAAAATAGATAACCAAAGCACTAATGATTAGGGTTTCTCAGTAACCCGACCAACTTGTGATGCCCCAAGTATGGAAAGGGCATGCATTCTTGAATCCTTGCTTCTAACGAGCTAAGGAATTTGATTTCAAGTATTAACCTATTTTGGTGAGGTGTGACTTGAGCTTGAACATTGATCAGTCATGAATAGGCAAAGGGCGCAACCTTTTGTCCCTAGGGGAACCTTGTGTTCATGCTTCGGGAATGCCAAGTGTTTGATCAATTTGTGATTATTGCTTGTTTACTGCCCCAAGCAGGAGCGTAATTGTCTTTGTCAATGATTCTTCGAATGCATGTCATTTCCTTGATTGGGTATGTGTTTGTTGATTGGTGACTAAGTGTGACTACCCCCTCAAGCGACGAATCGATGAGGGAATGACCTTCGTGAGAAAAGCGACGAGTCGCTTGACCCAAGATGACTTATGTTAGGGTGCCTTCAGATGTTTAGCATTGAATGTGTGTGCAATTTTTTGACATTTAGACCTATTTTTGGTGGGTGTTAACCCTTTTGGTGATGCCATAATGGGGTGAAATCGTCGAAAACCCGTCTTCCCGTGGAGCGGTCCGGCTATGGTAGCCTTCTTGGGGAAGTAGGAGAGTGACAATTTGAGCCCCGACATCGATTTTCTATGCCAAGAGGTTAAGTGCAAGAGCACTTGTGTCCGGCAATGCTTATTGCTATGTTTTTGTGTTGCATTTTTGTGATGTTTTTGTTGTTTTGATTTTCTTGCTTTGTGTATATGTCATGATTTTATGTTATGCACAATGATTGATGTTGATGGATGCATGCTACTTTATATTGATGTATGCACATGGTATGATAAATACGAATGTTTTTGATATATATGTGATATGCAAAATGTAATGGATGAAATGAATTTGTGTTGTTTGGTTAGGGCACCATAGACTGTTTAGGACTTTGTGATTTTGTTTTTATGCGATTGCTGTAGTGGATGACTTTGCTTTTGTGCATGCGGTATTTTGTGTATTTCTCGATGATAATGTGATGATGAAAAGTAGCGCAGTGGGTTAAAAAATGTAGCTAAGGTTTTCTGAGACTCGGACGGTTTTAACTCACTAGCCACGATTGTACTTTATCTTACAAGACTTTTGAACAAGGTATGAATCGGACTTGTTTTTGACCAAGCTATTTCACATCCCTGTGTGTGCAATTGAGTTCATTTATGTGGTATTTGTCAAGATACCGCCAGTGCCAGATGGGCTTTCAACCGAACCTGTACTGAGGATCACCTAATTAGCTCCACTAACTCCTTTGTTGTATTTAGTTAGATTAATCTACGGTGTTATCCAGGATACCATAAGCTAGCTCATCCTTATGCAAACATTGGTCTGCACACACGCAAAGCGAATGTGACAGACATATCGTCATGCGGGTAGGATACCACCATTGCCAGATAGGTCGTCAACCAAACCTGTAATGAGGATCACCTAGATGGTTTTCGAATGCTAGAGAATTCCAGGGATTCAAGTTCAGGATATTTGTTGGCTGAATGATTTAGAAAGTTGCTCGTCTATATAGTGATGAAAATCACTGTTTATTTTCTATTAATTCTTTTTGAGCGAGGATTTTGAATAGTGGTGATAACCACTGTTATTTGATTTTGTATTTTGAGTATTGTGAGTTTGGGCTGGTGAGTGGCCTTGATCCTTGTGGCCTTGGGGACGACTACGCATCCTTTGCAGGGACGTGTAGTACGAATCCTTACGACGTTGGGAACCAAGGGGGTGATGGAGATTATGGAGTAAGGGCATTGATCTTTTAGGCCTTGGGGATGACTACCCATCCTGGTTAGGGGCGGATAGTACGAATCCTTACAACTTGGAGACCAAAGGTGAATGGAAAGTGTTAGGATGATGATTTGTTGGAATTTTGTTTGTGAATGGCGTTGATCCCTTTTGGGTCTTGGGGATGACTACCCATCCTTGGCAGGGACGTGTAGTACAAATCCTTACAACTTTGGGAACCAACTATGATTGGGATTTGGTAGTGGTAAAAACCACTGTTTATTAAGGTGAATGGATAGGAAAGAGCTCGTCCTTTTGTCAATTCTCAGCATTCTGGAACCATTCGCACAGGGGGATGAGCAAGATAACCGTTTCACTTATGGTGACCTGGATTACTACGCAGGTTTCATCTTTCGTTCACACAACTTGGGAATTTTTATGTGTTTTAATTTGTGTTGGGATGTTACGTAACAAGGCGTATTTCAAGTGTAACTCTACCTTCGTAAAATCTGTCTGACTCGGTACATTACGTAGCTAAAGAGCAAAATGATGACTGAATTACGAAAACTCTTGATACATTAAAAGACCACCGACTCTAGTGTGGTAAAAAGCAATGCATGGTGTTTTTGTTGTTTTTGTAAAATGGAACAGTGTGGAACAAGATGGACTAGCAGAGCAATTACAGCCTATGGTGCCTTTGACCCGTATGACCACAAATATGCAATGTATGGATGCAATGCTTTAATGCAGCTATGTATTTTTGTATTTTTGATGGATTGATTTTTGTGAATATGAAGATGAGGTGCGAGAAGAGCTCTCTATTGATGAATTTGAGTATGCCTAGAAATGAGATGCAAATTTTTTTTTTGTTGTTTTTGATGATTTTTGAATTTTAACTTTTCTTATTTTTGACCAAGCGATTGTGGAAATCCTTGGAGCATTTTGGGATTGACCAAGCGATTTTAGGGATCCTTGGAGCATTTTGGGATTGACCAAGCGATTATAGAATCCTTGGAGCATTTTTGGGATTGACCAAGCGATTTTAGAGATCCTTGGAGCATTTTTGGGATTGACCAAGCGATTTTATGGATCCTTGGAGCATTTTTGGGATTTGACCAAGCGATTTTATGGATCCTTGGAGCATTTTTGGGATATGGCTCTCTTAGATATGAAATGGTCGCAAATGACTGATATTCAAGGGTTCTGTTTCCTTGATACCATCAAGAGAAGCTAGCCGGTACGTCTCGGGTCCTATTTTGCTATCAATGACATATGGACCTAACCAATTTGCCACAAATTTGTCCCTTAGGTGGGATGGCAAACTGGAGTTCTGTTGGTTTTCCTTCAAAACCAAATCACCAACCCGAAAGTCCCTCGGGTGAACTTTCATGTTGTAAGCTTTCTTAAGTCGCTCTTGATAAATACGTAAATGCTCGAGAGCATTAACGCGTCGTTCATCAAGCAACGTAAGCTGGTCTAACCGGGCCTGCCATGCAGAGTCATCATCGATGAACTCCTGCATTGATATGCGTAGGGAAGGAATCTCCAACTCTAGAGGCATGACCGCCTCGGAGCCATACACGAGCAAAAATGGAGTGGCCCCAGTGGGCGTCCGAATGCTAGTGCGATAGGCCCATAGGGCAAGTGGGATTTGAATGTGCCAATCCTTATGACTGTCTGCGATGGTATTTTTAAGGATGGCAACTAGCATTTTGTTTGACGCCTCTGCTTGCCCATTCGCCTGCGGATAATAGGGTGTCAAAAAACTGTGCTAAATTTTGTACTTTGTGGTCAAAGCACGCACGTCTTTGTTCTTGAAAGGCGTCCCATTATCCGAGACTATTTTGGATGGAATACCAAAATGACATATGATGTTATGCAAAATGAACTCCACAATGCGGGGTCCTGTCGTAGAGGTAAGCGAAACTGCTTCCACCCACTTGGTAAAATACTCTGTGGCCGTTATGATAAACGTGTGATGGCCTGACGATGCAGGGGAGATCTTTCCAATTAGATCGAAGCCCCACTACGAAAATGGCCAAGCAGACTGGACTGTCTGCAAGGCCTGGGAAGGTACGTGCATCAAATTGGCATGATGTTGACACTTCACGCACTTCTTGACATATGCACAACAATCTCGCTCTAAAGATGGCCAATAATAGCCCATGCGAAGAATGCACTTTGCGATGGCCATACCACTAAAGTGGCCACCACATGTACCATCATGCGCTTGGGCGACTGCCCAAGTGGACTCTTGCTGGTCCAAGCAATGAAGAAGGATTCCTTCATAGCTGCGACGATACAAAATGTCTCCTATCAAGACATACTTAGCCGCTTTCTGCTTGAATGCTCATTTTGCGGCATGCATCAATCCAAGCGGGAGATTACCTAACTTGAGGTAGTCTCTAATGGGTAAATACCAGTCCTATTGATCGAAAACCTCGACGGTATGAACAACCAATCCCTCTTGAAGTTCATCCCTAGCAAATGTTGAACGGGATAGAACTTGTAAGAATAGCGTTGTGTTGCTATTAATGGGAGTAGGGGAGAACAAGGACCCCCAGTTGGCATGTTTCAAATGGTCGTGGATTCGAAAGAACTTATCCGAGGATGGTTCAATCTGGATCATGTGGATTCCTGGCGTCAAGTCTGAGCTTGCACGCTCCATCACGGATTGCGATAAGGTTTTGACTTGAATGGTTGTCATATCACCGGAAAGGTCTTGCAGAATTAGTGACCCCAAGGAGGCCATTGTGTCCGCAAAGCGATTCGATGATCGAGGGAGTGCCTCGATGTCATACCACTCAAGTTTTGCCAAGAATTTGTCCACAAGGGCTTTATAAGCCTGCAGAACTGGGCATTTGCATTGATATACCCCTTTGACTTGATTGACAATTAACAGCGAATCACCAAAGATGTTCAGTCATTTGATGTTCATGGCGATTGTTGTCTGAAGACCTAGGAGCAAGGCTTCATACTCTGCATTATTGTTGGTGCACGGGAAGTTTAATTTAAATGACAGGGGCATTGGAGCACCCTGCGGTGTGAAGAATACAATTCCCGTGCCACCACCTTGCTCACATTTAGAACCATCGAAGAATAGGGTTATGTCGGCTTGTGACTCAGGCTCATCAAAATCTGGCGATTCTGAGACATGGAAGACCCCATCATCGGGTAGTTCTATGACTAGAGGCTGATCGTCTTCAAGAGGAGCCTCTGCTAGTTGATCGGCTATGACTTGTCCTTTGATAGATTTTTGTCCAATAAACTCTATGTCAAATTCCGTCAACAACATGATCCATTTCGTCCGTGCGACTACTATGATAAGTACGACTCATCATGTATCGCAATGGATTCTCCTTAGACACAACATACGTAGTGTTGCTCAACATGTAGTGGCATAGCTTTTTGGTAGCAAACACCACTGCCAAGCAGAGTTTCTCAACGTATGCATAGTTAAGTTCATAACTGACCAGGGTGCGGCTAAGATAGTAAGTAGCCTGTTCCTTGTGAAGTTCATTCTTCTGGGCTAACATGGCACCCAGTGCCACCTCAGTAGCTGAGATGTATAAGTAGAACGACACTCCTGGTCTAGGTGGTGCCAATACTGGCGACGAAGCCAGGTATTGTTTGATGTCGTCAAAGGCTGACTGGCACTCGTCATCCCAATGAAATGTAACCCCCTTGTGCAATAATTTGTTCATGGGTCGGCACTTGTCAGATAATTGCGCTATAAAGCATTTAATCGATGCGACCTTTCCCTGCAAACTTCTGAGTTGCTTGATAGTAGTTGGGGGAACCATTTCAAGGATTGCCTTGACTTTCTTTGGGTCCACCTCGATGCCTCGCTTTGAGACTATGAAACCCAAGAGTTTTCCAGATGTGACGCCAAATACGCACTTCTTGGGGTTTAGTCTAACTTTATGCTCCATGAGGCGATCGAGGATCTTGCTTAAGTCATCGATATGATTTGAGCGCAAAAGAGACTTGGCTAACAAATCATCCATGTAATCTTCCAAAGTTTTATGCATGTAGTCATGGAAGATGTACGTCATGGCACGTTGGTAGGTGGCGCCAGCATTTTTAAGGCCAAAAGGCATGACCTTATAACAAAATGTCCCCCAAGGCATTGTGAACGCCATTTTTAGTTGGTCTTCAGGATTGATACGAATCTGATTGTATCTCGAGAAACCATCCATGAGGGAGAGCATTTCGTGACCTATTGTAGCGTCTACCAACGCGTCGATGCTCGACAAGGGGAAATCATCCTTAGGACTCGCTTTGTTTAGATCTCAAAAATCGGTGCATATGCGAATCCTCCCGTCGGGCTTCTTGACGGGAACCATGTTGGACAGCCATGGCGGATAATCCACGCAGATGACAAACTGTGCATCCAACAGCTTTTGCAATTCATCTTTGACCATCAAGGCCACTGTTGGGTGCATCTTACGTAGTTTTTGCTTTACGGGCTTGATTGTCGGATCAAGCGTTAAATTATGCGTGACTAGCTACGGGTCTAGTCCTGGCATATCCCTGTATGACCATGCAAAAACCTCCTTCTTCTCTTTGAGAAGGGCAATGTAGTCGGCTTGCTCTTTAGGGGAAAGACTTACCCCCAACTTGAGAATCTATGGATTCATTGGATCTATGCCGATATCTACGTCAGTCGTCTCCTCGACTGACATGTGGGATCCGTCCTCCAACTGATGTGGAGTCGGGATCAAATGGATATCATTAGCTGAATTTAGATCTGCGTTGGGAACCTCGGGTTCCTCTTCAGCCTAAAAAATATCCTGAGTTGTCCCTGGGGTAAAATGAGGCATCTTACCGAAAGGCCAGTACTCTGATGGTGATAAAGGTGAATTGACGTGATCCCAGTCGATGGCATCTGTGTCTAGATGCAATGACCATGTTGGATCGGCCGGATTGCGGATGGGTGCGGTCAAATCAATGGAGATCATGTGGATGGAATGAATTTGGTCTCCATTACCATGGGTATGATAACTTGAACATTCTGGATGCTCCCTATACTCTGGATCTGGCTCTAGGGGAACGGGCACGAACGGATCGGCCCTATGTGCTAATAGGAGGACAGGGTCTTCCCTCGGCACTGATGTCATTATAGGGTCTCGGGGTGGACGGTGCTCATCGTAGATTTGGAGCCATGGATCCAACACTTGGTCCCACCCTGCTGGGTCTACATACCATTCATGCCCTAACCTTATGCCTAATTGTCCCATCAGATCTTCATGAGTTAAAGGGCGATTGTGCCATCGCGCATGATTAAGATAGTCCATCTCAGTCTCATCTTCTGAATCACCGTCGGAGATCAAAAAATGTTCATTTTCTTCAACCATTGCTTGCGACATTAAGGGTTCACCTTGTTCCAGCAAATTAATCTGGTCCCATTGCGGTTGTTCCACTCTTGGTGGAGGGACCTGATTCTCTTGACACTGTATTGGCTCAACTGGAACCTCTAAAGGGAATAGTTTCAAAAAGATTTTTGGACACCGTTTATGTTCTCTTTGGGAATTAGTGTCCGAACTTTCACCTCTCTCTAGCAAAGGAGAGGGATTACTGATGTTGCCAAGGGTGTTTGTTGACCATGGGAGGTAATCTCCCAATGTATATTCTGTATTTGGGTTGGCATAAGGATCTGATGCCAATCCACCCCTTGTTGCCTATTTCTAGGCCTTGCATGTTTTCCACCAAGATGTCTAAGGGCAGGGGGTGGTTGAACCCTACTCCCGACTTATCATATGGCATTTGGTATCTTGGTTGGCAAAGGACACGCATCCCTTGCTCATATCTGCCTAACCCGTATCCATGCCAATTGCATTGGCCGAGATATCTCAGAGCGAAGTCCGGGTTTGACAGATAGTTGATATTTTTAGCAAAAGGCTCTTCGTCCTCGTCCTTTTGCTTGCATGGTTCAACACCATGATCAAGGCCCCCATACACAAAATTTGTCTGGTTTGGTGGGTAGCCTAGAGGAACAACTGTTCCTATGGGAAGGCGAGGTCTCCCCATGTCCTGTACTGATTCTAATGCGGGCGTTGCCACAACATTCTGCACTAGATACTCCCCCAGGCCCGTACTGGCCATTTCAACAGTGATTGTTGATGCTTGGGAGGGAGGGAACGAGAGTCCTTCCTGAGTCCATTCCATGTTTGGTGGGTTAGGAGTCTCAGCTTCCATTGTGCTAGGTGTTTCTTCTGTTGATACTGTTGATATTGTTGGCAACCCCTCTTCTAGGGGCTGAGCCTCTTCCAAGATCTGTTTTCCCTTGTCCTTCTGTTTAGCCATGACAGGTGGCATTGGTAGTGAAGGAGCAGATGATGAAGACTCACCTGGCTGGGATTTTGATGTTTTGGTCACCAGTGGTGCCTGCGGTATTGGACCCTGTTTAGATGGATTTAACTGGAAATCCAAATGCGTTGAAGGGAGGGTCGATTGAGGCATTAATTGCACCGCATTGCAATACTTGAAGGGTTCTAAGTCCATCGGGACTACATGAACTTCTCCTTCAAATGCATACTTTAGACACTGGTGAGCGATCGAAGGGACACACTTCATGTCCCTGATCCATGGCCGCCCTAGCAGTATGTTATAAGCCATCTCGCCTTCCAAAACATGGCACAATGTTGGTATTGTCTTTTGTCCTACCTGGACAGGCAGAACAATTGTGCCGACTATCGAGCATATTGCATCGTTGAAAGCTCGCAGTGTGTATGTGGAAGCCGTGATATGAGAGGCTAGCAGCTTCAGATGTTTTAAGGCTGCAGTGGTAATGATGTTACTGGACGAGCCAGTATCTACCAACACTCTCTTGTACGGGATCCCGTTGACCCGCGCGATAACGTGCAGGGGTGGATCTGCCATGTCATTCGATATTGTTTTAACTTCATCCTCTCTGAAGGTAATGACCGGCTCCGTACATCGTTTCACATGTCCCACGAAGTTATTGAAAGAATTCGCTTCGTGAGGCTGTAACTCGATGGCTTTCAAAATTTCCATGAGAGCTTCTCTATGGGGTGTTGACTGTTGAATAAGCTCGTAAATGGAAAGCCTAGCCGATGTGGTCCGCAAACTCTGCGTGAGTTTGGTCCGTATCGTGACCTCGGGTCTAGGCGGAGGCAACTGCACAGGGCGTTGTTGAGGCTGCGACGTTGTTGGAACTTCCCTTGTAGCTACCTCGGGGGCAACTCCTGGGTACTTTTTGTTCCTGGTCACTATGCTGATCATTCCCACAAATCCTTGCATGGGAAGATTCTGTCGCACCTCATTGACCTGAAGAGGTTTTGCCTGTGCCTCGTGGGTAGGCAAAGGGTCCTTGAATACCCCCATCTGTTGATTATTTGGCGCTATGGGGTTGTCCACGGCCAATGTTTTATTATCGATCAAATCTTGGATTAATCCCTTGAATTTCCAACATCCATTCAGGTCATGTCCCCTTCGCCTATGGAATCTACAATATAATTCCTCTCTGTATCCCTTAGGCTTGGGAGCATTAGGATCTACGGTTTGGATTTCTGGAAGGGTGACTAAATTTGCCGCTGACAAGCGGTCAAATAGGGAGTCCCTAGACTCCGCATAAGGGGTGAATTGTCGCCTAGGGCGACGCTGCTGATTTTGCTCCTATTTTTTATTATCTCTTTCATAACTAGGAGGCACTGCTTGATAATTAGCCTTTTGGGGCTGTATTTCTTGTACAGGCTTGGGGACATTTATCGCAACTTGATTAACCGTAGCGGGTTGTGATTGCGTAGTCCCGGTCTTAGTGGTTTTGTTCCACTCTTTCTTTTTAGGCTTGGCGATTGCGCCCTCACCTATTTTGATCTCTTCTATAACTCTGGCTTGCGCCAAAGCTTCTTCTAGGCTGGCGTATTCTTGTAGCAGCAATAGCCCAGAGATTGATTTTAGACAACTCCGTGCAAACATCTGTGTGAGGTCGGACATAGGGGGAAGGTAGGGTAGCTTAGAAAGCAGAGCCCTCCATCGATTCCCGTATGCTGCCATTGTCTCTTCCTCATATTGCTCGAGGCTGGCCAGATCACTCAGTGATGCCTTCTTCTTTGTGTTGAAGGCAAAGCGTTCAAGAAACGCATCTACTAATTGATCTAGGTTGTTTATGTTATGTTTTGGTAACTGTGTGAACCAATCCGAGGCAGGGCCCACGAATGTGGTTATGAATGTCCTAAGCAACAATGCATCATTATCTTGAATGCCGAAGCATTGGCTCAGGAATCTTGTGACATGTTCTTGTGCATCCTCTTCACCTTTAAAGACTGCCAATTGAGGCAACTTGAAATGTTTGGGGTAAAGAGGTGTGGGCACTGAGGGATGCACTGGATGACTGTGGAGTTGACGTAACATGGGCTTTTGATGCCCAGAAGCTTTTGTCTCCACAGACTCCAAACGCTCTAATAGCGCTTTGTATGCATCGAAAGATTTTATTTCTTCCTCTTTTGTTTGCTCCCGTTGTGAGTTATGGGAGACTGGAGGCCTATGGGGGGTGGCCGAATGGCAGCCCTCCCGCCTTGATAGGGCATTTTGGCCCATTCTATTTTTGGTTCATATTCCTCATGAACTTCCTGAGGAGTCTCTAGGCGAGACCTATGACCCTGAGTGAATCCTCGCTGAGGGTATCCATCATTGTTTCGGGGAGTGGCCTCCCTCTCGGGTCTATAAGGTCTCGGAGGCAAAGCTTGACGAGGTCGCGGAGACCTGTCCTGCACCAAAGGGTTATGCCTCTCATATTGTTCTACTTTTTGGGTGCGAGGGGTTGGCACCCTCTCAGGGAGTTTATAGCGCAACTCATCCGCTTCGCGCTGCATGCGCTCTTTATTAAGGTGGTATAAGTACTCTAACTCTTGATGACCTTGCTCAAGCTACGTGATTCAGGCTTGGAAGGCGGCATGTCTAGCGACTGCCGGGTCAATTTGGTCCGCCCTCTTTTGCTCAGGAGGTTTGAATGTTTCTCCTATGTGTTTGCCTCGATCTTGATGATCTAAAATTTCAATGGGTCGCTTCCCTCTGTCGAGGTAGGCGGCATTTACTTGAGGCTCTGGCCTCGATGGGTGACCATGATATCTAGCAGGTGCGGAAATGCAAGGTTCCCATGTTGTATGTTGTTCCCGAGGAATGCGATGGTCTTCCTCGTACTCCCTTTCATGGGTGTGAAAGGGGCGGGCGGAGTGAGCTCGCCCTGTGTGGAGAGCCCTGCGCTCTGGGTTTTGTCTTTCTATTCTAATGGGAGGCAAAGGAGAGGTACCGTATTCACGCTGTCTCTCCTCATGGACACTGTGCCTCTCTAGTGCTTCATCGCGCTGTGGCCACTCATGTCTAGCCTCAAAAGGCGATTTTCTATTTACATCGAGTGCCACATGTAAAGCTTCTTCCCGAAAGGGGCTGTGTTGAATGGGCAAACTCCACAGAGGAGGGTCCCAATAATTCCTTCTTGATGTGGCCTGATGTGGACTCTCTTGTAGGCCAGACCGCCAAGGCGGTATGGCCAAGTCCTCAGGGCTAAAGCGAAGGCGACCAGCGCCCTCTCTTTGTGCACCTTCCACAGCGTCCGCCCTTGATTGGGCTTGGCTACGGGTGTACACCATTGTGGTGCTTCTCTACTAGCTAAGCAGATTTTTATCTCGTTTATGATGATTTTTCTTTTTGTTACACTAAGCAGAAATGAACACACACATACACAAACAGTGATTATCTCTTTTAAGGATTAATAGTGTGTCCTAAACTGGTTTAGTGCATTTTGATGTTTTGTTTTGTTTTTGCAAGTTTTGAAGAACGTTTAAATGCATAATGTTGGCTCATATGACTCCCATAAATGGTCGCCCCTTCAATATACCATTGTCGGACCGATATACCAACCTCTCTATATACCCGCCCTTACGAGAGGGAAACTATAGGTACGTGAGAGCAGATGGTACATGGAACATAGGCGGTACGAAAGGGGGATTGTCCTGTTAATGACACCTACCATAGAAGACTTATCCTCGCGCGCATGGGAATCACCCCAGCGACACTCGGTCAGCTTTCGTCAGGATTTACGCCTAACAACAGTGACAATCGGGGAAATGGATGCAAAGCTAAGCCAAGGTGGTGATGAACCCACCGTTGGTCTTGCTCAAGGGCTGGGGTCTTACGACCAGCTCCTTGGTTAAAAATGTGCCACGTGATGTGTGTGTGGTTTATTTTACTTAAAAAAAATGAAACATGCAAGCAACCACTATTTTCTTTAAGCACGCAAGAATTTGACGAAAAGTGAAAGCAGAAAATCAAAAAAATGACAAAGACAGTTTGGAACCCTTACCTCTTTTCTGCCCAGACTTGCTGTTTCTGATCCTCGGCTCTAAAAATTTACAGACAAAAATTACGTCCAGGCAAAGACGAATTACAGTCTGCTTTTTAAAAAAATGGTACCTGTCAAGCACAAAACAAAAAAAATCTGATCAGTTTCTTGATCTTAAAACCAGGGAACGGTCCCACCGTGATCGCCACTGAAAGCATGAGATTCCAGAAGTTTTGGAAAGGAAAACTATTTCGATGCATTCAAAATTAAACTAACGCTTAAGTCCTAACATGTGAAGTGCATTGAACAAAAGAGGCAAATTGATTGAAATGAGATACAAGAATTTAGAGAAGTCACAACCCTTTTATTAAACTCTTTAACCTCGGTTACAAAAATGCCTCCTCCCTTCTTAGGGGTTAGGAGTGTTTAATTAAATTTGGTTACAATCGTGATCAATAATCCTTCTTTCGCATGCCCACATTTGAAATGGGCGGGCCAAAGTGTTGCCACCGCTTATGATGATAAATCCTTGCTTCTCGCTGCTTATCCCGCGTTCAGAGAAACACAAATGACGTTGTTAGTAGCACTTGTTGCAAAAGAAGAAGAATTTGTTCTCTAAAAATGATAAAAGATACATGTAAAATATTAGCTAAATCGGTGAGTAAAATAATTTTAAACGACCTACACGTTTGACAGAAACCAGAAAACTTTACCGAGAGGGCCATCGCCATTGAAACAGTCGACAATCTGCATTCGACTAACAAAAATCATAGAACGTAAAGCATGATAATATTCGATAAATGGTCGGAGATTGGGAGCTATCTAAAAGGTAGAACGTAAAGCATGATAATATTTGATAAATGTTTTCAATACATTGTGAGCTATCTAAACAGCGTAGAATGTAATGCAGGATAATCAAGCAATAACAGAATAGACTAAAATGAAACTAACAAAAAGTGTGGGGTGCCCAAGCGGGCCGCCCCCGTTAGAACGTGATTTCGGTGCCAATCCACTAGGGATAGGCCCAAAAACTCTTAGGTTGAATTGTCGACAAATTGATGGATTAATGTGGTCAAATGTCTGGTTCTAAGGTCCGGATTCACCCTTCCAATATCCACCCAATAACCTCTCTTGCGAAAGAGATTAAGGATGTAAAAGAGATGAATCGAAAAGAGGTGCAATAGGGTGTTCAATTTGGCAGCACTTCGTTGCTTGAAAATGTCTACCAACTTGTCTCTTTTTTGGGTGGGAAAAGTCCACCATTTTATAGACCCATGGGGTCTCTTTGGAGGGGCATGCAAGGATGCCACGTGGCGGCCATGCCTTCCCAAGAGGGAGGAGACTCCTCCTTGACTTGGGCTTACATGACTGCCTTTGTGACAGTCCTCTAACTGCCAATCTGCCCACCTACGCGCGCATGCACGGTAAGAGGCAATAATTGACTGTCTTCGGCTGCTACTCGTTTAATGTCTGCTTTAATGTCTACTTTTATTGGTTTAAAGTCCGCCTTTGATTGGTTTAAAGTCTGCCTTTATTTGTTTAATGTCTGCCCAGGCGTAAAGATGGGAGTTTGTCATGATATCGTGACGTCGCGATATCGCGACACCTAAGCCTTAGGTTTCCTTTTGGCCAGAAGTGTCACGATTTCATGACGTCGTGATTTCATGACACTTCTGGCAAAGGCTCTCTTTTGGCCTTTGGTGTCATGATTTCGTGACACTTCGAAAGCTCTCTTTTGGCTTGGTGTCGTGATTTCGTGACACTTCTGGCAAAGGCTCTCTTTTTGCCTTTGGTGTCACGATTTCATGACACTTCTGGCAAAGGCTCCCTTTTGGCCTTTGGTGTCACGATTTTGCGACGTCGCGAAATCGCGACGTCGCGATTTCGTGACACTTCTGGCAAAGGCTCCCTTTTGGCCTTTGGTGTCACGATTTCGCGACACTTCTGGCAAAGGCTTTCTTTTGATTTTTGCCTTGTTTAAAATGACCAACTTCTGTCAGGAAATAAAACAATATTGCGACACCAAGAAGAAGCCAGGGCGCAAAGGCGGATTTGAAGCAGAATGTCTGGAGGTGCCAAATTACTTTTCGACCTTCTAAAACTGCTGTGAAAGTGGCTAGGACCACTGTTTGACCTCTGAGGGCTGCCCTGAAGGTTGTGTGTGTCAATGCGATCAGTGTTTGTAGTCACATAATCGGATTGGTGCTGTTTTGGTGTCTACAATAATTAATTTTTTTTCAAAATAAAATAAAATAGCATAAATCTTTTTGTTTTATAACCATTCACATAATTTTTTTATTTGTTGTCCTTCAAGGACACTGTATACACGATAAATAAAAATAATTTTGACGTTAAAATGTGTTTGTACCGTTTTGCAACTTTGTCGCGGTTAGAACACCGGTTTGCCATTTCACACGAAAGTGATGAGTATTTGCAGCTTTGGAAGTTTTGAATGTGTACTACGCGGTTACGAATTAGTACTCCATGCTTTGTTGTCCAGCTGGAAATTAGAAACGTTCATAATTGTCTATCCATCACATCATATTTGATGGAAGCATATTGAACTCAGATTCATTGGACTACCGCACATAGTACATATTGCGGACAAAGAACATGGTATAAATCACGTAGATGGACTCTGAGATTTTGGAAGAATGGATATTGAACTCAGATTCATTGGAAAATCATACAAAGTGCATATTGTGGACAAACAACATGGTCTAAATGATCCAATGGGCTGTGAGATTTTGGAAGAACGGTGAATGGAGTTTAATTATAACCTAATTAAGGATCTGAATCTGTTGGAAACTTCAAAGTCACGCAAAACTGTTCCGTACAATTACAGAGTTTTAAAATCAATCGCCGAAGAACTCAAAGAGAGTACACGGGAAGGAGCTTCCAAAAATTGAATTTCATTGTCATACTTCCATAAAGAAAGATTGTTTTCAGATATGACTTTCTGTTTCAATTGGCAAAACGGATTGAAGTCCGAAATATTGTGGAAAATTTAAAAATTGTAGGATTATATATTATACTTTTATTAATAAAATTTTTAAATAAATATACATCGTTTTATATAAATTATGACTTCCTAACACATATATTCTTATGTATTCTTATCTATGCTTTCGCTGCAAACGTTCTCAAGTGGCAACTCGCATTAACGATGATATTGAGAAGGAACAGTTCTATACATAGAGTATGATGTGAACACATATTTATTGGAATGTGGTTATGCGTCTGTCAAATTTCAATTGATTGCCATTGGTATTTAAGATTTTATCCAAATTCAACTCAGTGCTCTAATACTTCTCTCTCTTCTTTATTTTGAAATGACATCTAGTGTCATACTTCCATATGTATTTGACTAATAACATTGTTGATTTGTTGTGTTTTTATGCAAAGATGAGTTGGTTAGGTTGGAAATACTAATTTGGGAGATTAATTTTAAAGATAAAAAAGTAATTGAAAAATAAAAAAATACATGTAAAAGTAAAAATAAAAATATATAAAAAGAAAATTGGAAAATTTATTATTAGTATTGTAATAATTTTATTAATTAGTGAATCTTTTATTAATTGATTTGTTCATTCATTGTGAGTGGGTTGGATCATTCATTTGTCCTTCATGTAGATCATCCAACATATGCATCATTTTGTCCATCCATCCTCAGTGGGTTGGATCATTCATTCATCCTTTATGTAGATCATTGAAAATGTGCATCATCTAGAGTTGAATTAGATTGTATGGAATCGAGTGAGATGGTTTACAAATTCTATGTGATGTAGTGAAAAATATTGTATGGAGTTGGATGGTAGTAAGTTTTTCATAATGATTATATCTCGATGGAATACTTGAGTGGTGTAGTTGCACTCAAATTGTGCATATGATCTGATATTGCGCAAATATTATTTGTGTTCTTTAGATTATAGGAATGATGAAAGTGTGTGCATTTGTTTGCATAATTTGTATGTTTCCATAATGTTTGATATAAGAAATTTTTTATTATTAAAGTATTTGATCCTCATAATTAGTATCAGAGCACTAAGTTTTTTTATAATTGGTATTAGAGCTAATTTTAAAGCTCAAATATAGTGATGAATCTAGGATCCCTAGGTACTCACGGAGTGATTAGAAGGACTCCAACATTCATATTTTAGGTTTATTCAAGGAGGAGCTAGAAGCAGATGCAAAACTAAAAGAGAAAGATCAACAATAGTAGTATCCCTACAAACTAGAAGTGATGCTTAATCATTGGATGAAGGTTATGTGATAGAAGCACGATCTCACACATGAGAGGAAATATATGAAGGTTTGGTGCAAAAACAACATAGTAAACATCCTAAGCAATAATCTACTCTATTACACTTGGTGGATGTAGTAGTGACTAGTTATCCACGTAGTTTTATGGGATGAGAAGGTTACCATAAGGGCACTTTTGGTTGAATCATGGGATCACACTCATGTTGAAGAAGAAAATAATATCATAAGCATGATATTCAAAAATATATAAATGTGAGTGCACAATAGTGTTTGTAGATATGTGAATGTGTATGAGCAACATGTGAAGTCACCAACTGAAGCTAAACTTTATGTCAAGAAATTAAATATTAGTACATTAAGCATTAAGGGAAATATTGTTGGAAAAAATAATGCTTAATGTGGAAATCCACATGCAAGAGTTAGAGAAAATAAGAAAAGAAATTCTAAAGATAAAAAGTTAACTTGAAGATAGAAAAGTACATGCAAAAGTAAAAATAGAATTCCTATAAATAGAAAAGTAACTTGGAGAAGAAAGTGCATGCAAAATTAAAAACAAAAATTATATATATAGAAAAGAATAATTGGAGAACTTATTATTAGCATTGTCATAATTCTATTTATAGAAAAGAATAACTTGGAGAAGTTATTATTAGAATTGTAATAATTCTATATATTGGTGTATCTTCTACCAATTCATTTGTCCATCCATCCTCACTTGGATGATATACATTCATCCTTCATATGGATCATCCAAAGTTGAACTAGATTGTATGGAATAGAGTGAGATGGTAACAAAAGCTATGTGATGTAGTAAAGAATATTCTATGGAGTTGGATAACAATAAATTTGTTATAATGGTTATATTCTCATATTATGCATATGATTTATTATTGTGTAAATACTATGCATTTTCTTTAGATTACAGGAACAATGAAAGTGTGTGAATGAATTTCCATAATTTGTATACTTTCGTAGTGTTTAATATAAGCAAAATTTGATTATCAAAGTATAGCTTGAGATGAGGACATGTAATGGTGTATCATAGATTTGATTCTTTAACAAATGGTTTTGAGGACTATAAATTTTAGTGTCTTTACAATGATTTTTGTTTTAATTTTTACTATTTTTTACAATAAACTCCCTCACTCAACATTTTACCAAAAAACGTGGCTTTCAAATATATTAGTCTTGTTTAGTAACACATTATTCTATCTATTTGGTATGTTCAATTTCTTTTCCATTTATTTTTAAGAGAAGAGTAGATTCTTCTTATTCATGTAGCAAGCAAAATTGGCTAAACATGTAACAAACATAATAAGGGTAGATTTGTTTAGTTGCTATTAATGAAGGTTTTAATTGTAATTATCCAAAATATTTTTATTAATGTGTTTAAATTATAATTTGTATTGGCATCAAAGTTATAACTTTAACAATTATAGTTTAAAATATTAATTTTTTATTAAAATAAACACCTACCTAGTATCATGTCCAATCAATACCATTTTCTACAAGAACAAACTACTCTACATGTTGGTAAATTAAAAATTTGTGTTTCTCTTCGATATGTCATATTCTATAGAGTGAAATTTAAATAGTTTCTCTAAGTGCATATTATTGTGCAAATTTTCTTCCCTATACAAGAATATCATTTTTCTATTACTCATATCATTAATTAAACTTAAAAAAAATAAAATATGTCGTAATTAATTTAACTAGATCTATAATTAAATAAACTGCATTATTTAAATGTTTAGTTAAATTAGTTTTAATTAGTGAATCTTTATTAATTGATTTTTTCATTCATTGTGAGTGGGTTGGATCATTTATTTGTCCTTCATGTAGATCATCCAACATATGCATCATTTTGTCCATCCATCCTCAGTGGGCTGGATCATTCATTCATCCTTTATGTAGATCATTGAACATGTGCATCATCTAGAGTTGAATTAGATTGTATGGAATTGAGTGAGATGGTTTACAAATTCTATGTGATGTAGTGAAAAATATTGTATGGATTTGGATGGAAGAAAGTTTTTCATAATGATTATATCTCGATGGAATACTTGAGTGGTGTAGTTGCACTCAAATTGTGCATATTATCTGATATTGTGCAAATATTATTTGTGTTATTTAGATTATAGGAATGATGAAAGTGTGTGCATTTTTTTGAATAATTTGTATGTTTCCATAATGTTTGAAATAAGAAAAAATTTATTATTAAAGTATTTGATCCTCACAATTAGTATCAGAGCACTAAGTTTTTTGATAATTGGTATTAGAGTTAATTATAAAGCTTAAAGCTAGTGTTGAATCTATGATCCCTACGTAGTCACAGAGTGAGTAGAAGGACTCCAACATTCGTATTGTAGGTTTATTCAAGGAGGAGCTAGAAGCGAATGAAAAACCAAAAGAGAAAGATCAACAATAGTAATATCCCTACAAACTAGAAGTGATGCTTAATCATTGGATGAAGGTTATGTGATAGAAGCACGATCTCACACATGATAGGAATGATATGAATATTTGGTGCAAAAGCAACATAGTAAACATCATAAGCAATAATCTACTCTATTACACTTGGTGGATGTAGTGACTAGTTATCCATGTAGTTTTATGGGATGAGAAGGTTACCATAAGGGCAATTTTGGTTGAATCATGGGATCACACTCATGTTGAAGAAGAAAATAATATCATAAGCATGATATTCAAAAATATATAAATGTGAGTGCACAATAGTGTTCGTAGATATGTGAATGTGTATGAGCAACATGTGAAGTCACCAATTGAAGATAAATATTATGTCAAAAAATTAAAAATTAGTACATTAAGAATTAAGGGAAAGATTGTTAGAAAAAATAATGCTTAATGTGGAAATCCACATGCAAGAGTTAGAGAAAATAAGAAAATAAATTCTAAAGATAAAAAGTTAACTTGAAAATAGAAAAGTACATGCAAAAGTAAAAATAGAATTCCTATAAATAGAAAAGTAATCTGGAGAAGAAAGTGCATGCAAAATTAAAAATAAAAATTATATATATAGAAAAGAATAATTAGAGAACTTATTATTAGCATTGTCATAATTCTATATATAGAAAAGAATAACTTGGAGAAGTTATTATTAGAATTGTAATAATTCTATATATTGGTGTATCTTCTACCAATTCATTTGTCCATCCATCCTCACTTGGATGATCATACATTCATCCTTCATATGGATCATCCAAAGTTGAACTAGATTGTATGGAATAGAGTGAGATGGTAACAAAAGCTATGTGGTGTAGTGAAGAATATTATATGGAGTTGGATAACAATAAATTTGTTACAATGATTATATTCGTATATTATGCATATGATATATTATTGTGTAAATACTATTCATTTTCTTTAGATTACAGGAACAATGAAAGTGTGTGAATGAATTTGCATAATTTGTATACTTTCGTAGTGTTTAATATAAGAAAATTTTTATTATCAAAGTATAGCTTGAGATGAGGACAAGTAATGGTGTACCATAGATTTGATTTTTTAACAAATGATTTTGAGGACTATAAATTTTAGTGTCTTTACAATGATTTTTGTTTTCATTTTTACTATTTTTTACAATAAACTCCCTCACTCAACATTTTACCAAAAAACGTGGCTTTCAAATATATTAGTCTTGTTTAGTAACACATTATTCTATCTATTTGATATGTTCAATTTCTTTTCCCTTTCTTTTTAAGAGAAGAGTAGATTCTTCTTATTCATGTAGCAAGCAAAATTTGCTAAACATGTAACAAACATCATAAGGGTAGATTTTTTAGTTGCTATTAAAGTTAATTAAAAAATTAAGGTTTTAATTGTAATTATCCAAATTATTTTTATTAATGTGTTTAAATTATAATTTGTATTGGCGTCAAAGTTATAAATTTAACAATTATAGTTTAAAATATTAATTTTTAGTTAAAATAAACACCTACCTAATATCATGTCCAATCAATACTATTTGCTACAAGAACAAACTACTCTACATGTTGGTACATTAAAAATTTGTGTTTCTCTTCGATATGTCATATTCTACAGAGTGACATTTAAATAGTTTCTCTAAGTGCATATTATTGTGCAAAGTTTCTTCCATATACAAGAATATCATTTTTCTATTACTAATATCATTAATTAAACTTAAAAATAATAAATTTTTTCCTAATTAATTTAACTAGATCTATAATTAAATAAATTGCATTATTTAAATGTTTAGTTAAATTAGTTTTAATTAGTGAATCTTTATTAATTGTGGAAGCACGAGATTCCGGTCAAAGGAAACACCAAGTGCAATTGCATTCAAAGTTAAGCACGCCTAAGTCCTAGAAATATAAATTACATGAAACGGAAAAGAGACATGTTGGAAGAGACGCAATCAGATAAAGAAAAACAGCCCTTTCATTAATTTCCTTCGATCTCTGTTACAATAATGCCTCCTCCCTTTTCAGGGGCTAAGAGCGCAAATAGGGTTTGATTACAATCGCTGAATGATTCCTCCTTCCGCATGCCCACGATTGCAATGGGCGGGCCAAGATGATGCCGCCGCTGATGTCGATGAGTTCTTCGCCTTTGCTACTTCTCCTACGAACAAAGAAATGAACAAGACGTTAGTAGCACCTGCTGCAAATGAAAAGCATTCTCTCTCTAAAACTAACAAAATATGCATATGAATATTTGCCTGAAACAGTGAAAATAGTGAATCCAAATTGCTTCAAAACCTGACAGAAGGTAAGAAAAGTTACCAGAAGGACACTGCCACTGAGGCAGCTGGCCAATCCCTTTAAACTAGAATTCATCCCTGGGCATGACGAATTCTGACTGTAATTCGTCCCTGGGTGGGACAAATTCTTCTGAGTAGGAGAAACCGACCTGCTGCTGCTCCAATGTCGGATCCCGGGACCTGTAAAACTCTTGCAAACAGGGGGTTAGGTAATTGGGGCCATTTTGGGATGACCCAGATGGTCGAATTTTCCCAATTTGGCCTCCACCCTCGGGAATTTGACCTTGACACCTACAAGTTAGCGAAACGACAAAGCAATACAAAAAACCCTAAACTCTGACCAAAAGCTACAAAATTGCATTTATAGACTAATCAGACCTAGTAACACAGAATGCAATCTAAAAAATAATCTAAAGTGCTCAAAAACTAAAATTAGGACTTGGGAGGTGCGGGGGTGTCCAAGTGGGCCTCCCACCGTTGGCCCTCGATTTTGGAGCCAATCCACCAAGGATGGGCCCAAAACCTTTTAGGATTGGGGGGTCGGCGAATTGGTAGGTTTAGATGTGCATGCGTCGGATTTGAGTAAGGTTCGAGCTTCCAAAGGCCACCCAACAACCTCCCTTGCAAAAGAGATTGATGGATGTAGGAAGGTGAACAAAGGGGGTGCAAGTGAGTCTTCAATTCAGCAGCACTCCGTTGCTTGAACACTCCTTCAACCTGTATGTTTTGGGTGAGAAAAGTCCCACCTTTTATAGACCCAAGGGGTCTCTTTTGGGAGGGAAGCACAAAAGCCAAGTGTTGGCCATAGGCGCCATGTGGCAGTCTTGTCTTCCCATGAGGGAGGGGAGTCCTCAATTGACTTGAACTTTGATAAATTCTTCTTGTAACAGTCCTCTAACGGCCCCTCTATCCACTTACACATGCGTGCAAGGCAGGAGCCCTTAACTAACTGTTCTGGGCTGCCACTTGGCACCATTTGCCTTTTTTCCCGTTAAGCTTGGAATTCGTCCCACCTAGGGACGGATTCAGAATTCGTCTTGGGGTGGGACGGATTCTATTTTGAATTTGTCCTTGGGTGAGACGAATACTGGGCAAAGTGTCCAAGTGTGCCAAATTGCTTCTTGACCTCACAAAATTGCTATGAAAGTGGTTAAGACCACTGTTTAACCTCTGAGGGCTGCCCTGGGGGCTATGTTTGCCAAAGCAATCAGTGTTTGTAGTCACATAATCGGATTGGTGCTGTTTTGGTGTCTCTGAGATGCCCATTTTTGGGAAGCGACTGTGGGTGACGCGATCTTGAGCAAAAATAGATAACCAAAGCACAAATGATTAGGGTTTCTTGGTAACCTAACCAACTTTTGATGCCCCAAGTATGGAAAGGGCATGCATTCTTGAATCCTTACTTCTGACGAGCTAAGGAATTTGATTTCAAGTATTAACCTATTTTGGTGAGGTGTGACTTGAACTTAGACATTGATCAATCATGAACAAGTGAAGGGTGTTTTTATCCTCAGGGGGAACTTTGTGTTCATGATTCATGAAATGCCAAGTGTTTGATTGATTTGATTGTTGCTTGTTTACTGCCCCAAGCAGGAGTGTGATTGTCTTTGTCAATGATTCTTTGAATGCATGTCATTTTCCTTAATTGGGTGTGTGATTGTTGATTGGTGACTAAGTGTGACTACCCCCTCAAGAGACGAATCGATGAGGGAATGACCTTCGTGAGAGAAGCGACGAGTCGCTTGACCCAAGATGACTTGTGCAAGGTTTGCCTTTAGAGGGTTTACCATTAAGCGTGTGCAATTTTTCCAACATATGGACCTATTTTTGGTGGGTGTTAACCCTTTTGGTGATGTCATAATGAGGTGAAATCGTCGAAAATCTATTTCCCGTGGAGCGGTCCGGCTATGATAGCCTTCTTGGGGAATTAGGATAGCGATAATTTGGACCTCGACATCGATTTTGTTTGCCTAGAGGCTAAGTGCATGAGCACTTGTGTCCGGCATTATTTTTGTTGTGTTTTTGTTGAATTTTGTACTATTTTTGTTGTTTTTGTGACATCATTTGGTGATTGAATTGTCGGCAATCCATCCTCCCGTGGAGCGGTCCGGCTATGGTAGCCTTCTTCGGGAGTAGGATAGTGACAATGCAAACCCCGACATCAATTTTGCTAAGCCCAGAGTTTAAGTGCAATTGACTTGTGTCTGGCAATGTTTATTGTTTGTTTTGTGTTGCATTTTTTTTGTTGTTTTTTGTGACACCATTTTGGGATTAAATTGTCAAAAATCTTGCTTCCTGTGGAGCGGTCCGGCTATGGTAGCCTTCTTAGGGAGTAGGATAGTGATAATTTGTGACCCCGATGTCGATTTTCTATGCCAAGAGGTTAAGTGCGAGAGCACTTGTGTCCGGAAATGCTTATTGCTTTGTTTTTATGTTGCATGTTTTGTTGTTTTTGTTTTTTTTTTTTTTTTGTGACACCATTTGGGGATTAAATTTTTGAAAATCCATCTCCCGTGGAGTGGTCCGGCTATGGTAGCCTTCTTAGGGAGTAGGATAGTGATAATTTGTGACCCCGATGTCGATTTGCTATGCCAAGAGGTTAAGTGCAAGAGCACTTGTGTCTGGCAATGTTTATTGCTTTTGTTGTTTGTGGATATTTGCTATTTTTGTTGTTTTGATTTTCTTGTTGTTTTTGAGTGGGCTTTGACCCTTTTGTGATGTCGTTTGGGGATGAAATTATCAAAAATTCGTCTTCCCGTGGAGCGGTCTGGCTATGGTAGCCTTCTTAGGGAATAGGATAACAACAATGTAGACCCCGACATTAGTTTTGTTATGCCAAGAGGTAAAGTGCAAGAGCACTTGTGTCTGGCAATGTTTATTGCTTGTTTTGTGTTGCATTTTTGTTGTTTTGTTATTTTTTGTGAGACCATTTTGGGATTAAATTGTCAAAATCTGTCTTCTCGTGGAGTGGTCCGGCTATGGTAGCCTTCTTAGGGAGTAGGATAGTGATAATTTGTGACCCCGATGTCGAATTTGGATGCCCTTGTTGTCAGGTGCAGTAGCAATCTTGTTGGGCAATTTTATTGTCTGTTTTTAGTGCATTTTTAGTCATTTTTCTTGATTTTTTTTGTGCTGGCCTGAATTCGTCCCTGGGTGGGACGAATTCCAGCTGAAGAATTCGTCCCTGGGTGGGATGAGCACTGATCAGAGCGCTCGTCCCAGTTAAGGACGAATTCTAGTGCAAAAGGCCTATTTAAGGGCCAAAACTTGATTTTGGGCTCATTTGTGTCATTTTTTTCTTGCGATTTTGGAGCTTTGGGAGGAGGAGGTAATTCTGCGAAGCGAAGTGCTGCTGGAATTCTCTCTGCCATCATGAGTGCACAAACTGGTTCGAGCGGCGGAGCCAAGGCGAGACCTATAAGTGACCCTAGGGTTTATTTTGCTTTAACTTAATGCATTGTTTTTGTGTTGCGCTTTTCAAAACTTTAAGATTTTTTGTGATGTTTTTGTTTAACAACTAAGGTTAGAAACCCTAGAATTGAAAATTTTATCTTTTTCATTTTTTATTTATCATTTTTTTTTTTTTGCTTGTAGGTTGTTAGGAGCCGCTACCGTGTACCCGCTGCATTTACTAAGGCACGGTTGGCTTTGACTGATGGTGATTGGGAATGGCTTGATGCCCTTGGGCTCAAGCAGGTGGCTCGATTGGAGCCTATGGTTTCAGATCAGGCCTATCTGACGGCCCTGATCAAGCTTTGGGATCCGTGGACCAATACTTTTCATCTCCCGATAGGGGAGATGACTGTGACTCTTGAGGACGTCTATCGGTTGCTTCGGATTCCGATAGATGGTTTTCCTATTAGGACATCTTCGTTTGATCAGCGGACTGCTATACTCACGAGATGTTTTGGGCATGGGGGGGAGCTGGGTGTAGCAGACCCAGTGGAGACAGCCGAGGCGGATTACCAGGCTGGTGGGATTTTGGTTGGCTGGTGGAAGGAGAGGGGGGTGTTAGGAGTGAGACACACATTCCTGATGGGCATCATTTCTAACATTATTCTCCCTGATTCGTCAGGCGCGAGGTTCCCGTGGAACCTGCTGGATTTGGTGTGGCAGTTGGCAGAGTGCCCGATAGAGGCACCGTTGATCTTGAGATGGGGATAGACTTTGTTGGCGCAGCTTTACGGGGAGCTGTACAGGGTCCGCTGTCGACAGCGAAAGGGTGTTAGTTGCAGCTTTCTGTTGCAGTGCTGGGGTTGGTAGCACACAGTTGTTGAGAGGCCTACCGGGTTACCGTGGATGACTCGAGCGGCGATGGATGATGATGAGATTGGTTATGCAGCTTTGTGGTGATGGTCTGCGGAGCAGGGGCAGAGTCGGCGATGGGCAGGTGCAGTTGATCACTACATTGATGCCTTTTCACGGCTCACTCTAGGGGAGGTGTTTTGGCGTCCCTATCGGGACTGTCCAGCTTGGCCTGAGGCTGGAGAGTGGCTCCGACGGGTACGGAGGGAGCAATGGTTGACTGGGCAGCACGGGACGGAGCATGAGTTCTTTTCGTACCGTCGGGTTACACGACAGTTTGGGGTGCGGTAGGGGTTTCCTGGCGAACCCGTTGGCTATCGCCATCGGGGAGATGAGAGGGATCTGGAGCCACCTGTCCTCATGCCATTGGGCGAGGAATCGGATGCGATGATTGAGGTGTTGGATGTGGATGACGTAGGTACTACCACTGAGTATGACTCGTGGTGGGTTTTGCGACGCTGGCGAGGTGAGGGTCCACTCGGAGGCACAGAGGCGGCAGTGGAGGATGCTGAGGTGACAGGGGGTGATTGGGGAGGGCCGTTGGATAATGCAGACATGGTGGATGTGGGAAATGAGGATGTGGACTTGGGTGTTTCGGAGCAGTCGAACATGCAGGATGTGGAGGAGCAGTTGGAGCATGAGCAGGCTACTGTCCCCGCGAGTCCTATGCATCCGATAGATACGGAGGTGGTAGGGTCGGATGTAGGCGATGAAGTTGCACGGCTTACAGAGCTTCTACGGATGCGAGATCTGGAGAGGGATCTTCTGCGGGCTCAGTTGGCAGAGCGGGATAGATTTTTGGCACAGCGCGATGATGCATTGTCTATCTATCATCGGCGGGAGGCAGAGTGGTGTCTGTACCGGATAGAATTGGAGAGGGAGGTCATCCGCCTTGGCGGGTGGCTCCTTGAGCCTTCGATCAGCAGATCTTCTCGACGGACGAGGGATAGTATGACTGAGCAGTCAGCATCATCTCGTCGTAGGCGGTTAGATGAGGGGGGGGGTAGTAGGCATGATGCGGGGGCTAGCAGTAGCCACCTTGCAGGGTCTCGTAGGACCCACACCACGGGGGGTAGTTCCCGTCGCACCGATCCTGCGTGATCATTGTGGCCGACACCTTAGGTTGGGTTTTGGATATGATTACAGGGTCTGATGACCTGTTTTGTAGCCTACGGGCATCTTTTTGACTATATATATATATATATATATATCGGTTTTATTTTTGGATTTGTACATGTGATGATGTGATTTTTTTTTTTTTTGCATGTTTATTTATTTGATGAATGCAGATGTTATGATGAATTGAATTGTTTTAGATGTCTATGTGATATGAAAATTGAAATGGATGAATGATATTTTTATTTATCTGGTTTTTCTTTGCTGTTTTTGTATTTTCTGATGGTATCATAAGGATGATAAGTAGCGCAGATGGTTTTGGGATGAATGTAAGATTTTTTGAGATTCAGACAGTTTTAACTCACTATCCATGACTGTACTTTATATTACAAGACTTTTGAACAAGGTATGAATCAAAATTGTTTTTTGACCGAGCTATTTCACATCCCTGTGTGTGCAATTGAATTCATTTAGTGGTATTTGTTAGGATACCGCCAGTGCCAGGTGGGCTTTCAACCGAACCTGTACTGAGGATCACCTAATTAGCTCCACGAATTCCTTTGTTGTATGTACTAAGATTAATCTACGTTGTAATCCAGGATGCCATAAGCTAGCTCATCCACATGCAAACATTGATATGTACGCAAGTTAATGTGACAGATATATCGTCATGCGGGAGGTTTACTTCTGTTACCGATTTGGTATTGAAGCTTGCCTTATGACCTACAGAATGCTGAGAGTTCTAGGGATTCAAGGTCAACTCCCTTATTTTTTTCAATTGTATTGGGATACTTGCTCTTTTGTAGTGATAAGATCACTGTTTATTTTGATTTGTTTTTCTTTCGAGCAAGGGATTGGGGTTATGGAGTGACCAAAATCACTGTTGTTTGTGCATTTTGATGTGTGCACTGTATTTTGTTAATTTTTTATTTTTGACATTTTGCAAATTTTTGTGTTTTGCAACTATTGAGAATTTTAGGGATTCTTAGGGAATTGGGTAGGGAGGAAGCTTGTCCTTTTGCCAACTCTCAGTATTCTATGGGTCATTCGCACAGGGGGATGAGTAAGATAACCATTTCGATTGTGGTGATTTAGATTATTTTGCAGGTTTCATCTTTCGTTCACACAATTTGGGAATTTTAGTGTTTTGATTTATTTTGGGATGTTATGTAACAAGGTGTATTTCAAGTATGACTCTACCTTTATAAAATCCGTTCAACTTGGTACACTACATGGCTAAAGAGGAAAATGATTACTGAATCACTGAAACTCTTAGTACATTCCCAGACCACTGACTGTAGTGTGGTAAAATTTATGCATGGTGTTTTTGTTGATTTTGATGAATTCGAGTATGCCTAGAATTGAGATGCAAATCTTTTTTGTTTTGATAATTTTTGTTGTTTTGTTTTTGTTGAATTTTTTGATTGTTTGACCAAGATATTGTGATAATCCTTGGAGCTTTTTGGGTTGACCAAGAGATTGCGATAATCCTTGGAGCTTTTTGGTGACCAAGAGATTGCGATAATCCTTGGAGCTTTTTGGGTTGACCAAGAGATTACGATAATCCTTGGAGCTTTTTGGGTGACCAAGAGATTGCGATAATCCTTGGAGCTTTTTTGGTGACCAAGAGATTGTGATAATCCTTGGAGCTTTTTGGGTGACCAAGAGATTGCGATAATCCTTGGAGATTTTTTTGGTGACCAAGAGATTGCGATAATCCTTGGAGCTTTTTGGGTTGACCAAGAGATTGCGATAATCCTTGGAGATTTTTGGTTTGACCAAGAGATTGCGATAATCCTTGGTGCTTTTTGTTTTGACCAAGAGATTGTGATAATCCTTGGAGCTTTTTGGGTGACCAAGAGATTGCGATAATCCTTGGAGCTTTTTTGGTGACCAAGAGATTGCGATAATCCTTGGAGCTTTTTGGGTTGACCAAGAGATTGCAATAATCCTTGGAGCTTTTTGGTTTGACCAAGAGATTGTGATAATCCTTGGTGCTTTTTGTTTTGACCAAGAGATTGTGATAATCCTTGGAGCTTTTTGTTTGTTTGTTTTTGTTGAAATTTTTTTTTTTTTTTTTTTTGGTACATGGCTTTCTTAGATATGAAATGGTCGCAAATGACTGATATTCAAGGGTTCTGTTTCCTTGATACCGTCAAGAGAAGCTAACCTGTACGTTCCTGGTCCCATTTTGCTATCAATGACATAAGGACCTAGCCAATTTTCCATGAATTTGTCCCTCATATGGGATGGCAAATTAGAGTTTTTTGGTTTTCCTTCAGAACCAGATCACCAACCCGAAAGTCTCTTAGGTGAACTTTCATGTTGTAAGCTCTCTTAAGCCGCTCTTGATAGATACATAAGTGCTCGAGAGCATTAATGCGTCTTTCATCAAGCAACGTAAGTTGGTCTAATCGGGCCTGCCATGCAGTTTCATCATCGATGAATTCCTGCATTGATATGTGGAGGGAAGGAATTTCCAACTCGAGAGGCATTATCGCCTCTGAGCCATACACTAGTGAAAATGGAGTTGCCCCAGTGGGAGTCCGAATGCTAGTGCGATAGGCCCAAAGGGCAAGTGGGATTTGTATGTGCCAATCCTTATGACTGTCTGCGATGGTATTTTTAAGGATGGCGACTAGCATTTTGTTTGACGCCTCTGCTTGCCCATTTGCTTACGGATAATAGGGTGTTGAAAAGCTGTGCTGAATTTTGTACTTTGTGGTTAAAGCACGCACGTATTTGTTCTTGAATGATGGCCCATTATCCGAGATTATTTTGGATGGAATACCAAAACGACATATGATGTAATGCAAAATGAACTCCGTAATGCGGGGTCCTGTCGTAGAGGTTAACGAAATTGCTTCCACCCATTTGGTAAAGTATTCTGTGGTCGTTATGATAAACGTGTGACGGCCTGACGATGTAGGGGAGATATTTTCGATTAGATCGAGGCCCCACTATGAAAATGGCCAAGCAGACTGGACTGTCTGTAGGGCCTGGGAAGTTGCGTGCATCAAATTGGCATGATGTTGACATTTTACGCACTTCTTGACATATGCACAATAATCTCACTCTAAAGATGGCCAATAATAGCCCATGCAAAGAATGCGCTTTGCAATGGCCATACCACTGAAGTGGCCACCACATGTACCGTCATGCGCTTGGGTGACTGCCCAAGTGGACTCTTGCTGGTCCAAGCAACGAAGAAGAATTCCGTCATAGCTACGACGATACAGAATGTCTCCTATCAAGACATATTTCGCCACTTTCTGTTTGAATGTTCATTTTGCGGCTTGCGTCAATCCAAAGGGTAGATTACCTAACTTGAGGTAGTCTCTTATGGGTAAATACCAGTCTCGTTGATCGGATACCTCGACGGTTTGAACGGCCAATCCCTTTTGGAGTTCTTCCCTAACAAATGCTGATTGGGATAGAACTTGTAAAAATAGCGTTGTGTTGCTATTAATGGGAGTGGGGGAGAACAAAGACCCCCAATTGGCATGTTTCAAATAGTCTCGGATTCGAAAGAACTTATCCGAAGATGGTTCGATCTGGATCATGTGGATTCCTGGCGTCAAGTCTGAGCTTGCGCGCTCCATCGCGGGTTGTGATAAGGTTTTGACCTGAATGGTTGTTACATCATCGGAAAGGTCTTGCGGGATTAGTGACCCTAAGGAGGCCATTGTGTCCGCAAAATGATTCGATGATCGAGGGAGTGCCTCGATGTCATACCACTCAAGTTTTGCTAGGAATTTATCCACTAGGGCTTTATAGGCCTTCAGAACTAGGCATTTGCATTGGTATACCCCTTTGACTTGATTGACGATTAACAGCGAATCGCCAAAGATGTTCAGTCTTTTAATGTTCATGGCGATTGTTGTCTGAAGACCTAGGAGCAAGGCTTCATATTCTGCATTGTTGTTGGTGCATTGGAAGTTTAATTTAAATGACAGGGGGCATTGGAGCGCCTGCGGTGTGAAGAATACAATTCTGCGCCACCACCTTACTCGCACTTAGAACCATCAAAAAATAAGGTTATGTCGGCCTGAGACTCAGGCTCTTCAGAATCTAGCGATTCTGAGACATGGAAGACCTCATCATCGGGTAGTTCTATGACCAGAGGCTGATCGTCTTCAAGAGGAGCCTCTACTAGTTGATCGGCTATGACTTGTCCTTTTATAGATTTTTGCCCAATAAACTCAATGTCGAATTCCGTCAACAACATGATCCATTTTGCCGTGCGGCTACTATGATAAGTATGACTCATCATGTATCGCAATGGATTTTTCTTAGACACAACATACGTAGTGTTGCTCAGCATGTAGTGGCGTAGCCTTTTGGTAGCAAACACCACTGCCAAGCAGAGTTTTTCAACGTATGCATAGTTAAGTTCAGTAACCGACTAGGGTGCGGCTAAGATAGTAAGTAGCCTATTCTTTGTGAAGTTCATTCTTCCGGGCTAGCATTGCGCCAGTGCCACATCGATAGTCGAGATGTATAAGTAGAACGACACACATGGTCTAGGCGGTGCCAATACTGGCGACGAAGCCAAGTATTGTTTGATTTCGTCAAAGGTCGATCGGCACTCGTCATCCCAATGAAATGTGACCCCTTTGTGCAATAGTTTGTTCATTGGTTGCATTTGTCAGATAATTGCACTATGAAGCGTTTAATCGACGTGACCTTTCCTTGCAGACTTCTGAGCTGCTTGATAGTGGTTGGGGGAGCCATTTCAAGGATTTCCTTGACTGTGTTTGGGTCCACTTCGATGCCTCTCTTGGAGACTATAAAACCCAAGAATTTTCTAGATGTGACGCTGAACACGCACTTCTTGGGATTCAGTCTGACCTTATGCTCTATGAGGTGATCGAGAATCTTGCTTAAGTCATCGAGATGATCTGAGCGCAATTTGGACTTGGCTAACAGATCATCCATGTAATCTTCCAAAGTTTTGTGCATGTAATCGTGGAAGATATACGTCATAGCACATTGGTATGTAGCGCCAATGTTTTTGAGGCCAAAAGGCATGACCTTATAACAAAATGTCCCCCAAAGCGTTGTGAATGCCGTTTTGATTTGGTCTTCAGGATTGATACGAATTTGATTGTATCCTGAGAAACCATCCATTAGGGAGAGCATTTCATGACCTGCTGTAGCGTCTACCAATGCATTGATGCTTGGCAAGGGGAAATCATCCTTAGGACTCGCTTTGTTTAGGTCTCAAAAGTCGGTGCATATGTGAATCCTCCCGTCGGGATTCTTGACGGGAACCATGTTGGACAACCATGGCGGATAATCCACGCAGATGACAAATTGTGCATCCAACAGCTTTTGTAATTCGTATTTGACCATCAATGCCACTGTTGGGTGCATCTTTCTTAGTTTTTGCTTTACTGGCTTGATTTTCGGATCAAGCGTTAAATTGTGCATGACTAGCTGTGGGTCTAGTCCTGGCATATCTTTGTATGACCATGCAAAAACTTCCTTCTTCTCTTTGATAAGGGCAATGTAATCGGCTTGCTCTTCGGGGGAAAGGCTTACCCCCAGATTGAGAATCCATGGATTCATTGGATCTATGCCGATGTCTACGTCAGTCGTCTCTTTGACTGACATGTGAGATCCGTCCTCCAACTGATGTGGAGTTGGGATTAAATGGATATCATCAGCTGAGTTAAGATCTACGTTTGGGACCTCGGGTCCCTCTTCAGCTTGAAAAATATCTTGAGTTGTCCTTGAGGTAAAATGAAGCATTTCACCAAAAGGCCAGTACTCTGAAGGTGACAATGGTGAATTGACGCGATCCCAGTCAATGGCATCCATGTTTAGATGTAATGACATTGATGGATCGGTCGGATTGCGGATGGGTGTGGTCAAATCAATGGAGATCATGTGGATGGAATGAATTTGGTCTCCAAAACCACGGGTGTGATGACTCAATTTTTTTAGATGTTCCCTATACTCTGGATCTGGCTCTACGGGAATAGGCACGAATGGATCCTCTCTAGGTGCAAATTCGTCTCTATGTGTGAAAAGGAAGGCGGGGTCTTCCCTCGGTACTGTTGTCCTGATGGGATCTCGAGGTGGACGATGCTCAACTTGAATTTTGAGCCATAGGCCTAACACTTGGTCCCACCTCGTTGGGTCTACATGCCATTCATGTCCTAATCTTATACCCATTTGTCCCATTAGATCTTCATGGGTTAGAGCATGTTGATGTTGTCGTGCATGTCTGAGATAGTCCATCTCAGTCTCGTCTTCTGAATCGCTTTCATAGATCCAAAATTGTTCATCCTCTTCAGCATCTGTTGCTTCTAACATTGAGGACTCTTCCTGTTCCAATGAATTAATCTGGTCCCATTGCGGTTGTTCCACTCTCAGTGGAGGGACCTGATTCTTTTGAGACTGTGTTGTTTCATCTGGAACCTCTAAGGGGAATAGTTTCAGAAAAATGTCTGGAAGCCGTTGTTGTTCTCTTTGATGACTGCTCTCTGAACTCTCACCTCTCTCTAGCAAAGGAGGGGGATTATTGCTATTTCCAGGGGTTTTTGTAGACCATGGGAGATAATCCCCCAATGTGTATTCTGTGTTTGGATTGGCGTATAGGTCTTGTGCCAATCCCCCCCTATTGCCTATTTCTAGGCCTTGCATGTTTTCAACCAAGATGTCTAATGGCAGGGGATGATTGAACCCTACCCCCGAATTTTCATATGGCATATGATACCTTGGTTGGCAAAGGATCTGCATCCCTTGCTCATATCTGCCTAGCCCATACCCATGTCAATTGCATTGTTCGAGATATTTTAGGGCAAATTCTGGGTTCGACAGATAATTGATGTTCTCGACAAAAGGTTCTTCATCTATTTCCTTTTGTTCGCATGGTTCAGACCCATGATCAAGGCCCCCATACACAAAATTCATTTGGTTCGTTGGGTAGCCTAGAGGGACGATTATTCCAATGGGAAGGCGAGGTCTTCCCATGTCTTGTACTGACTCCAGTGTGGGGGTTGCCACAACATTTTGCACTATGTATTCTCCCAGGCCTGTACTGGCCATCTCACTAGTGATTGTTGATGATTGGGTAGGAGGAAACGGTAGTCCTTCCTGAGTCCATTCCATGTTTGGTTGTTCAGGAATCTTGGTTTTCGTTGCGTTGGCCGCTTCCTCTGTTGATATTACTGAGATCGTGGGCAACCCCTCTTCTAGAGGCTTAACCTCTTCCATGATTTGCTTTCCCTTGTCCTTCTATTGGACCATGATAGGTGGCGTTGATGATGAAGGAGCCGATGATGAAGTCTCACCTGGCTGGGATTTTGCCTTATTTGCCACCAGTGGTGCCTGCGGTATCGGACCCTTTTTAGATGGATTTAATTGAAAATCCAAATGCGTTGATGGTAGGGTCGATTGAGGTATGAATTATACCGCATTGCAATACTTGAAGGGCTCTAAGTCCATTGGGACTACATGTATTTGCCCTTCATAGGCATACTTCAAGCACTGGTGTGCGATCGAGGGGACACACTTCATGTCCCTAATCCAAGGCCACCCTAGCAGTATGTTATAAGCCATTTCGCCTTCCAACACATGGCACAGTGTGGGTATTGACTTTTTTCCTACCTGTATAGGCAGAAAAACCATGCCGACTGTCGATTGCATCGTTAAAAGCTTGCAATGTGTACGTGGAAGCTGTGATGTGAGAGGCTGGCAGTTTTAAATGCTTTAACGCTGCAGTGGTTATGATGTTACTGGACGAGCCAGTATCTATCAGCACTCTCTTGTACGGGATCCCGTTGACCCACGTGATAATGTGCAGGGGTGGATCCGGCATGTCATTCGATATTGTTTTGACCTTGTTTTCTTTGAATGTGATGACAGGCTCTGTACATTGTTTCACATGTCCCACGAAGACGTTGAAAGAATTAGCTTCATGGGGTTGTACTTCAATGGCTTTTAAGATGTCCATAAGAGCTTCTCTATGTGGAGCTGATTGTTGAATAAGCTCGTAGATGGATAGCCTAGCTGACGTGGTCCGCAAACTCTGCGTGAGTTTGGTTCGTATCGTGACCTCAGGTCTAGGCGGAGGTAACTGCGTTGGGCGTTGTTGAGGCTGTGATGTCGACGGAACTTCCCTCGTAGGTACCTCGGGGGCAACTGTTGGGTATTTTTTGTTCCTTGTTACAATGCTAATCATTCCCACAAATCCTTGTGCGGGAAGATCTTGTCGCACCTCGTTTATTTGGAGTGGTTTTGTTTGCGCCTCGTGGGCAGGCAAGGGGTCCTTGAATACCCCCATTTGTTGGTTGTTAGGTGCGATGGGGTTGTCCATGACTAATGTTCGATTGTCAATCAAATATTGGACTAGTTCTTTGAATTTCCAGCACCCATTTAGGTCATGTCCTCTGCGTCTATGAAATCTGCAATACAATTCCTCCCTATACCCCCTAGGCTTGGGAACGTTAGGGTCAAAAATTTGGATTTCTGGCAGAGTAACTAGATTTGCCGCTGACAAGCGGTCAAATAAGGAGTCCCTAGACTCCGCATACGGGGTGAATTGTCGCCTAGGGCGACGCTGCTGATACTGCTCCTGTCTTCTGTTATCTCTTTCGTAAGCAAGAGGTACTGCCTGGTAGTTAGCCTTTTGAGGCTGCATTTCTTGCACAGGCACGGGGACATTTATCGCAACTTGGTTGACTACAGCGTGTTGTGGTTGCGTTGTCCCAGTTTTAGTGGTTTTATTCCACTCTTTCTTCTTAGGCTTGGCAATTGCACCTTCGCCTATCTTAATCTCTTCTATGACTCTGGCTTGCGCCAAAGCTTCTTCTAAGCTGTCGTATTGTCACAGCAACAATAGACCAGAGATTGATTTTAAACAACTTTTCATGAACATTTGTGTGAGATCCGACATGGGAGGACGGTAGGGTAACTTAGAAAGCAAAGCTCTCCATCGGTTCTCGTACGCTGCCATTGTTTCCTCCTCAAATTGTTTGAGGCTAGCAAGATCACTAAGTGATGCCTTCTTCCTTGTGTTGAAGGCGAAACGTTCAAGAAACGCATCTACTAGCTGATCTAAGTCGCTTATGCTTGTGTTTGGGCAGTCGTGTGAACCAATCCGAGGTAGGGCCTGCGAATGTGGTTATGAATGTTCTAAGCAATAATGCGTCATTATCTTGAATGTCTGAAGCATTGGCTTAGAAACCGTGTAACATGTTCTCGTGCGTCCTCTTCACCTTTAAAAACTGCCAATTGAGGCAACTTAAAGTGTTCGGGATAAAGAGGTGTAGGCACTGAGGGATGCACCGGATTATTGCGGAGTAGACGTAATGTGGGTTTTTGATGCCCAACAACTTTTGTCTCCACCGACTCTAAACGCTCCAATAGCGCTTGGTATGCATCAGAAGATTTTATTTCTTCCTCTCTTGTTCGCTCTTGTTGCAAGTTACGGTAAACTGGAGGCCTATGGAGGGGTGGCCGAAGGGCATCCTTCCTACCTTGATGGGGAGTTTCGATATACTCCTCTTATGGTTCATAATCCTCGTAAAATTCTTGAGGAGTCTCAGGGTGAAACCTATGACCCTGATCAAGTTCTTGCTGAAGGTACCCATCATTGTTTCAAGGAGTTGCCTCCCTCTCGAATCTATGGGGTCTTGGAGACAGAGCTTGATGAGGTCGTGGAGACCTGTATTGCACCAATGGATTACGCCTCTCATACTGTTCAGCTCTTTGGATGCGAGGGGTTGGCCCCCTCTCAGGTATTTCATAGCGTAACTCATCCGCTTCGTGTTGCATGCGTTCTTTATCCAAGCGGTATTGATACTCTATCTCTTGTTGACTTTGTTTAAGCCGCATGATTTGGGCTTGACGGGTGGTATATCTGGCGACAGTCGGGTCAATTTGATCTACCCTATTTTGTTCAGAAGGTTCAAATGTTCCTCCTATGGGTTTACCTCGGTTTTGATGCTCTAAAGTCTCAAGAGGTCGCTTCCCTCTGTCGAGGTAGGCAGTATGTGCTCGAGGTTCTGGCCTCAAGGGGTGATCATGATATCCTGCTGGTGTGGAAATGCAAGGTTCCCGTATTGTTTGTTGCTCTCGAGGAATGCGATGGCTTTCCTCATACTCCCTTTCACGGGTGTAAATGGGATGGGCGGAGTTAGGTCGCCCTATGTAAGGAGCCCTGCGCTCCGGATTTGGTCTCTCTGTTCTGATGATAGGTAAAGAAGGGACGCCATATCCACGTTGCCCCTCCAAATGAACAGTGTGCCTGTTTAGCACTTCATCGCGCGATGGCCACTCATGCCTAGCTTCAAGAGGTAATTCTCTATTTAGGTCAAGGTCTACATGTAAGGCATCTTCCCGAAAGGGGCTACTTTGAATAGGCATACCCCACCAAGGATTCTGAATTGGATTCTTTTGTAGGTTAGACCGATAAGGCGGTATAACCAAATCCTCAGGACTGAAGTGAAGGAAACTTGCGCATGCTTTTTGTGTACCTTATGGAGCTTCTGCCCTTGATTGGGCTTAACTGCGGGTGTACACCATTACGATGCTTCTATGCTATCCAAATAAGTTTTTATCTCGTTTTATGATTTTCTTTTGTTTTTTTTTGTCTACACTAAGAAGAATTAGACACACACATTCACAAGACCGTGATTATCTCTTTTAAGGATTCTTGGTGTGTCCTAAACTGGTTTAGTGCATTTTGATGTTTTTTTTTGTTTTTTGTAGGTTTTGTAGAACGTTTAAATGCATCATGTAGGCTCTTATAACTCCAAAAAGGTTGCCCCTTCAATATACCAGCCAGGCCGATATACCAACCTCTCTATATACCCGCCCTTACGATAGGGAGACTATAAGTACGTGAGAGCAGAAGGTACGTGGTACGTAGGCGGTATGGAAGGGGGATTGTCCTATTAATGGCACCTACCATAGAAAACTTATCCTCGCGCGCATGGGAATCACCACAGCTACGCTCGGTCTGTCTTTGTCAGGATTTACGCCTAACAACAATTGACAATCGAGAAATGGATGCAAATCAAGCCAAGGTGGTGATTAAATCCACCAATGGTCTTGATCAAGGGTTGGGGTCTTACGACCAGCTCCTTGGTTTAAAATTGTTTCGTGATGTGTGTGGGATTCGTTTTATCCAACAAAATGAAACTAGCATACATGAATTTTCCTAATGCAATGCAAGATTAAATGAAAACAATTAAAGAAATAGAAACAGAAACAGAAAATTTTAACAGAGATAATAAAAATCCCTACCTCTTCTCTGCCTGCTCCTGTTGTCTCTGAATTTCTGCTCTGAAAATCTGTAGATAGGAATTCGTCCCTCTGGGAGATGAATTGTAGAACAGAATTCGTCCTACCCAGAGACGAATTTGAATTCGTCTCAGGGTCAGACGAATTGCAGAAAATGATTCGTCCCTATCAGAGACGAATAGTAGTCTGCAACAAAAAAAAAATGTACCTGTCAAGCACAAACACAAAACTTTGATCAGTTTCTGTGATTTTAAAAACCAGGGAACAGGGTCCCACGGTGATCGCCACTGGAAGCACGAGATTCCGGTCAAAGGAAACACCAAGTGCAATTGCATTCAAAGTTAAGCACGCCTAAGTCCTAGAAATATAAATTACATGAAACAGAAATGAGACATATTGGAAGAGACGCAATCAGATAAAGAAAAATAGCCCTTACATTAATTTCCTTCGATCTCTGTTACAATAATGCCTCCTCCCTTTTTAGGGGCTAAGAGCGCAAATAGGGTTTGATTACAATCGCTGAATGATTCCTCCTTCCGCGTGCCCATGATTGCAATGGGCGGGCCAAGATGATGCCACCGCTGATGTCGATGAGTTCTTCGCCTCTGCTGCTTCTCCTGTGAACAAAGAAATGAACAAGACGTTAGTAGCACCTGCTGCAAATGAAAAGCATTCTCTCTCTAAAACTAACAAAATATGCATACGAATATTTGCTTGAAATAGTGAAAACAGTGAATCCAAATTGCTTCAAAACCTGACAGAAGGTAAGAAAAGTTACCAGAAGGCCACTGCCACTAAGGCAGCTGGCCAATCCCCTTAAACTGGAATTCGTCCCTGGGCAGGACGAATTCTGACTGTAATTCGTCCCTGGGTGGGATGAATTCTTCTGAGTAGGAGAAACCAACCTGCTGCTGCTCCAATGTCGGATCCCGGGACCTACAAAACTCCTGCAAATAGGGGGGTTAGGTAATTGGGGCCATTTTGGGATGACCCAGATGGTCGGATTTTCCCAATTTGGCCTCCACCCTTAGGAATTTGACCTTGACACCTGCAAGTTAGCGAAATGACAAAGCAATACAAAACACCCTAAACTCTGACCAAAAGCTACAAAATTGCAATTATAGACTAATCAGACCTAGTAACATAGAATGCAATCTAAAAAATAATCTAAAGTGCTCAAAAACTAAAATTAGGACTTGGGAGGTGCGGGGGTGCCCAAGTGGGCCTCCCACCGTTGGCCCTCGATTTTGGAGCCAATCCACCAAGGATGGGCCCAAAATATTTTAGGATTGGGGGGTCGGCGAATTGGTAGGTTCAGATGTCCATGCGTCGGATTTGAGTAAGGTTCGAGCTTCCAAAGGCCACCCAACAACCTCCCTTGCAAAAGAGATTGATGGATGTAGGAAGGTGAACAAAGGGGGATGCAAGTGAGTCTTCAATTCGGTAGCACTCCGTTGCTTGAACACTCCTTCAACCTGTATGTTTTGGGTGAGAAAAGTCCCACCTTTTATAGACCCAAGGGGTCTCTTTTGTGAGGGAAGCACAAAAGCCAAGTGTTGGCCATAGGCGCCATGTGGCAGTCTTGTCTTCCCATGATGGAGGGGAGTCCTCAATTGACTTGAACTTTGATAAATGCTCCTTGTAACAGTCCTCTAACGGCCCCTCTGTCCACTTACACATGCGTGCAAGGTAGGAGCCCTTAACTAACTGTTCTGGGCTGCCACTTGGCACCATTTGCCTTTTTGCCTGTTAAGCTTGGAATTCGTCCCACCTAGGGACGGATTCGAATTCGTCCTGGGGTGGGACGGATTCTATTTTGAATTCATCCCTGGGTGAGACGAATACTGGGCAAAGTGTCCAAGTGTGCCAAATTGCTTCTTGACCTCACAAAATTGCTATGAAAGTTGTTAAGACCACTATTTAACCTCTGAGGGCTACCATGGGGGCTGTGTTTGCCAAAGCGATCAGTGTTTGCAGTCACATAATCGGATTGGTGCTGTTTTGTTGTCTATAAATTGATTTGTTCATTAATTGTGAGTGAGTTGGATCATTCATTTGTCCTTCATGTAGATCATCCAACATATGCATCATTTTGTCCATCCATCCTCAATGGGCTAGATCATTCATTCATCCTTTATGTAGATCATTGAACATGTGTATCATCTAGAGTTGAATTAGATTGTATGGAATCAAGTGAGATGGTTTACAAATTCTATGTGATGTAGTGAAAAATATTGTATGGAGTTGGATGGTAGCAATATTTTCATAATGTTTATATCTTGATGGAATACTTGAGTGGTGTAGTTGCACTCAAATTGTGCATATGATATGATATTACGCAAATATTATGTGTTCTTTAGATTATAAGAATGATGAAAGTGTGTGCATTTTTTTGTATAATTTGTATGTTTCCATAATGTTTGATATAAGAAAAATCTTATTATTAAAGCATTTGATCCTCACAATTAGTACCAAAGCACTAAGTTTTTTTATAATTGGTATTAGAGTTAATTATAAAGCTTAAAGCTAGTGTTGAATCTAGGATCCCTAGGTACTCACGGAGTGAGTAGAAGGACTCCGACATTCGTATTATAGGTTTATTCAAGGAGGAGCTAGAAGCATGTGCAAAACCAAAAGAGAAAGATCAACAATAGTAGTATCCCTATAAACTAGAAGTGATGCTTAATCATTGGATGAAGGTTATGTGATAGAAGCACGATCTCACACATGAGAGGAAAGATATGAATATTTGGTGCACAAGCAACATAGTAAACATCCTAAGCAATAATCTACTCTATTACACTTGGTGGATGTAGTGACTAGTTATCCATGTAGTTTTATGGGATGATAAGGTTACCATAATAAGGGCAATTTTAGTTGAATCATGGGATCACACTCATGTTGAAGAAGAAAACAATATGATAAGCATGATATTCAAAAATATATAAATGTGAGTGCACAATAGTGTTTGTAGATATGTGAATGTGTATGAACAACATGTGAAGTCACCAACTGAAGCTAAACTTTATGTCAAGAAATTAAAAATTAGTACATTAAGCATTAAGGGAAAGATTGTTGGAAAAAATAATGCTTAATGTGGAAATCCACATGCAAGATTTAGAGAAAATAAGAAAATAAATTCAAAAGATAAAAAGTTAACTTGAAAATAGAAAAGTACATGCAAAAGTATAAATAGAATTCCTATAAATAGAAAAGTAACTTGAAGAAGAAAGTGCATGCAAAATTAAAAATAGAAATTATATATATATAGAAAAGAATAATTGCAGAACTTATTATTAGCATTGTCATAATTCTATATATAGAAAAGAATAACTTGGATAAGTTATTATTAGAATTGTAATAATTCTATATATTGGTGTATCTTCTACCAATTCATTTGTCCATCCATCCTCACTTGGATGATCATACATTCATCCTTCATATGGATCATCCAAAGTTGAACTAGATTGTATGGAATAGAGTGAGATGGTAACAAAAGCTATGTGATATAGTGAAGAATATTATATGGAGTTGGATAACAATAAATTTGTTACAATGGTTATATTCGTATATTATGCATATGATATATTATTGTGTAAATACTATGGATTTTCTTTAGATTACAGGAACAATGAAAGTGTGTGAATGAATTTGCATAATTTGTATACTTTCGTAGTGTTTACTATAAGAAAATTTTGATTATCAAAGTATAGCTTGAGATGAGGACAAGTAATGGTGTACCATAGATTTGATTTTTTAGCAAATGATTTTGAGGACTATAAATTTTAGTGTCTTTACAATGATTTTTGTTATCATTTTTACTATTTTTTACAAAAAACTTCCTCACTCAACATTTTACCAAAAAACGTGGCTTTCAAATATATTAGTCTTGTTTAGTAACACATTATAATATCTATTTTGGTATGTTCAATTTCTTTTCCCTTTATTTTTAAGAGAAGAGTAGACTCTTCTTATTCATGTAGCAAGCAAAATTGGCTAAACATGTAACAAACATCATAAGGGTAGATTTTTTTAGTTGCTATTAAAGTTAATTAAAAAATTAAGGGTTTAATTGTAATTATCCAAATTAGTTTTATTAATGTGTTTAAATTATAATTTGTATTGGCGTCAAAGTTATAACTTTAACAATTATAGTTTAAAATATTAATTTTTAGTTAAAATAAACACCTACCTAATATCATGTCCAATCAATACCATTTGCTACAAGAACAAACTACTCTACATGTTGGTACATTAAAAATTTGTGTTTCTCCTCGATATGTCATATTCTATAGAGTGACATTTAAATAGTTTCTCTAAGTGCATATTATTGTGCAAAGTTTCATCCCTATACAAGAATATCATTTTTCTATTACTAATATCATTAATTAAACTTAAAAATAATAAAATTTGTCCTAATTAATTTAACTAGATCTATAATTAAATAAATTGCATTATTTAAATGTTTAGTTAAATTAGTTTTAATTAGTGAATCTTTATTAATTTATTTGTTCATTCATTGTGAGTGAGTTGGATCATTCATTTGTCCTTCATGTAGATCATCCAACATATGCATCATTTTGTCCATCCATCCTTAGTGGGCTGGATCATTCATTCATCCTTTATGTAGATCATTGAACATGTGTATCATCTAGAGTTGAATTAGATTGTATGGAATCGAGTGAGATGGTTTACAAATTCTTTGTGATGTAGTGAAAAATATTGTATGGAGTTGGATGGTAGCAAAATTTTCATAATGTTTATATCTTGATGGAATACTTGAGTGGTGTAGTTGCACTCAAATTGTGCATATGATCTGATATTACGCAAATATTATTTGTGTTCTTTAGATTATAGGAATGATGAAAGTGTGTGCATTTTTTTGTATAATTTTTATGTTATGCTTAATAATTGGATGAAGGTTATGTGATAGAAGCACGATCTCACACATGAGAGGAAATATATGAATATTTGGTGCAAAAGCAACATAGTAAACATCCTAAGCAATAATCTACTCTATTACACTTGGTGGATGTAGTGACTAGTTATCCATGTAGTTTTATGGGATGAGAAGGTTACCATAAGGGCAATTTTGGTTGAATCATGGGATCACACTCATGTTGAAGAAGAAAATAATATCATAAGCATGATATTAAAAAATATATAAATGTGAGTGCACAATAGTGTTTGTAGATATGTGAATGTGTATGAGCAACATGTGAAGTCACCAATTGAAGCTAAACTTTATGTCAAGAAATTAAAAATTAGTACATTAAGCATGAAGGGAAAGATTGTTAGAAAAAACAATGCTTAATATGGAAATCCACATGCAAGATTTAGAGAAAATAAGAAAAGAAATTCTAAAGATAAAAATTTAACTTGAAAATAGAAAATTATATGCAAAAGTAAAAATAGAATTCCTATAAATAGAAAAGTAACTTGAAGAAGAAAGTGCATGCAAAATCAAAAATAGAAATTATATATATAGAAAAGAATAATTGGAGAACTTATTATTAGCATTGTCATAATTCTATATATAGAAAAGAATAACTTGGAGAAGTTATTATTAGAATTGTAATAATTCTATATATTGGTGTATCTTCTACCAATTCATTTGTCCATCCATCCTCACTTGGATGATCATACATTCATCCTTCATATGGATCATCCAAAGTTGAACTAGATTGTATAGAATAGAGTGAGATGGTAACAAAAGCTATGTGACGTAGTGAAGAATATTATATGGAGTTGGATAACAATAAATTTGTTACAATGGTTATATTCTTATATTATGCATATGATTTATTATTGTGTAAATACGATGCATTTTCTTTAGATTACAGGAACAATGAAAGTGTGTGAATGAATTTGCATAATTTGTATACTTTCGTAGTGTTTAATATAAGAAAATTTTGATTATCAAAGTATAGCTTGAGATGAGGAAAAGTAATGGTGTACCATAGATTTGATTTTTTAGCAAATGATTTTGAGGACTATAAATTTTAGTGTCTTTACAATGATTTTTGTTTTTATTTTTACTATTTTTTACAATAAACTCCCTCACTCAACATTTTACCAAAAAAAGTGGCTTTCAAATATATTAGTCTTGTTTAGTAACACATTATAATATCTATTTGGTATTTTCAATTTCTTTTCCCTTTATTTTTAAGAGAAGAGTAGATTCTTCTTATTTATGTAGCAAGCAAAATTGGCTAAACATGTAACAAACATCATAAGGGTAGATTTTTTTTGTTGCTATTAAATTTAATTAAAAATTTAAGGTTTTAATTGTAATTATCCAAATTATTTTTATTAATGTGTTTAAATTATAATTTGTATTGGCGTCAAAGTTATAACTTTAACAATTATAGTTTAAAATATTAATTTTTTGTTAAAATAAACACCTACCTAATATCATGTCCAATCAATACCATTTGCTACAAGAACAAACTACTCTACATGTTGGTACATTAAAAATTTGTGTTTCTCTTCGATATGTCATATTCTATAGAGTGACATTTAAATAGTTTCTCTAAGTGCATATTATTGTGCAAAGTTTCTTCCCTATACAAGAATATCATTTTTCTATTACTAATATCATTAATTAAACTTAAAAATAATAAAATTTGTCCTAATTAATTTAACTAAATCTATAATTAAATAAATTGCATTATTTAAATGTTTAGTTAAATTAGTTTTAATTAGTGAATCTTTATTAATTGATTTGTTCATTCATTGTGAGTGAGTTGGATCATTAATTTGTCCTTCATGTAGATCATCCAACATATGCATCATTTTGTTCATCCATCCTCAATGGGCTGGATCATTCATCCATCATTTATGTAGATCATTGAACATGTGTATCATCTAGAGTTGAATTAGATTGTATGGAATCGAGTGAGATGGTTTACAAATTCTTTGTGATGTAGTGAAAAATATTGTATGGAGTTGGATGGTAGCAAGATTTTCATAATGTTTATATCTTGATGGAATACTTGAGTGGTGTAGTTGCACTCAAATTGTGCATATGATCTAATATTACGCAAATATTATTTATGTTCTTTAGATTATAGGAATGATGAAAGTGTGTGCATTTTTTTGCATAATTTGTATGTTTCCATAATGTTTGATATAAGAAAAATTTTATTATTAAAGTATTTGATCCTCACAATTAGTATCAGAGCACTCAAATTGTGCATATGATCTGATATTACGCAAATATTATTTGTGTTCTTTAGATTATAGGAATGATGAAAGTGTGTGCATTTTTTTGCATAATTTGTATGTTTCCATAATATTTGATATAAGAAAAATTTTATTATTAAAGTATTTGATCCTCATAATTAGTATCAGAGCACTCAATTTTTTTATAATTGGTATTAGAGTTAATTATAAAGCTTAAAGCTAGTGCTGAATCTAGGATCCCTAGGTACTCACGGAGTGAGTAGAAGGATTCCAACATTCGTATTGTAGGTTTATTCAAGGAGGAGCTAGAAGCATAAGCAAAACTAAAATAGAAAGATCAACAATAGTAGTATCCCTACAAACTAGAAGTGATGTTTAATCATTGGATGAAGGTTATGTGATAGAAGCACGATCTCACACATGAGAAGAAAAATATGAAGATTTGTTGCAAAAGCAACATAGTAAATATCCTAAGCAATAATCTACTCTATTACACTTGGTGGATGTAGTGACTAGTTATCCATGTAGTTTTATGGGATGAGAAGGTTACCATAAGGGCAATTTTGGTTGAATCATGGGATCACACTCATGTTGAAGAAGAAAATAATATCATAAGCATGATATTCAAAAATATATAAATGTGAGTGCACAATAGTGTTTGTAGATATGTGAATGTGTATGAGCAACATGTGAAGTCACCAATTGAAGATAAACTTTATGTCAAGAAATTAAAAATTATTACATTAAGCATCAAGGGAAAGATTGTTGGAAAAAATAATGCTTAATGTGGAAATCCACATGCAAGAGTTAGAGAAAATAAGAAAAGAAATTCTAAAGATAAAAAGATAACTTGAAAATAGAAAAGTACATGTAAAAGTAAAAATAGAATTCCTATAAATAGAAAATTAACTTGAAGAAGAAAGTGCATGCAAAATCAAAAATAGAAATTATATATATAGAAAAGAATAATTGAAGAACTTATTATTAACATTGTCATAATTCTATATATAGAAAAGAATAACTTGGAGAAGTTATTATTAGAATTGTAATAATTCTATATATTGGTGTATCTTCTACCAATTCATTTGTCCATCCATCCTCACTTGGATGATCATACATTCATCCTTCATATGGATCATCCAAATTTGAACTAGATTGTATGGAATAGAGTGAGATGGTAACAAAAGCTATGTGACGTAGTGAAGAATATTATATGGAGTTGGATAACAATAAATTTGTTACAATGGTTATATTCTTATATTATGCATATGATTTATTATTGTGTAAATACGATGCATTTTCTTTAGATTACAGGAACAATGAAAGTGTGTGAATGAATTTGCATAATTTTTATACTTTCGTAGTGTTTAATATAAGAAAATTTTGATTATCAAAGTATAGCTTGAGATGAGGACAAGCAATGGTGTACCATAGATTTGATTTTTTAGCAAATGATTTTGAGGACTATAAATTTTAGTGTCTTTACAATGATTTTTGTTTTCATTTTTACTATTTTTTACAATAAACTCCCTCACTCAACATTTTACCAAAAAACGTGGCTTTCAAATATATTACTCTTGTTTAGTAACACATTATAATATCTATATGGTATGTTCAATTTCTTTTCCCTTTATTTTTAAGAGAAGAGTATATTCTTCTTATTTATGTAGCAAGCAAAATTGGCTAAACATGTAACAAACATCATAAGGGTAGATTTTTTTAGTTGCTATTAAAGTTAATTAAAAAATTAAGGTTTTAATTGTAATTATCCAAATTATTTTTATTAATGTGTTTAAATTATAATTTGTATTGGCGTCAAAGTTATAACTTTAACAATTATAGTTTAAAATATTAATTTTTTGTTAAAATAAACACCTACCTAATATCATGTCCAATCAATACCATTTGCTACAAGAACAAACTACTCTACATGTTGGTACATTAAAAATTTGTGTTTCTTTTCGATATGTCATATTCTATAGAGTGACATTTAAATAGTTTCTCTAAGTGCATATTATTGTGCAAAGTTTCTTCCCTATACAAGAATATCATTTTTATATTACTAATATCATTAATTAAACTTAAAAATAATAAAATTTTTCCTAATTAATTTAACTAGATCTATAATTAAATAAATTGCATTATTTAAATGTTTAGTTAAATTAGTTTTAATTAGTGAATCTTTATTAATTGATTTGTTCATTCATTGTGAGTGAGTTGGATCATTCATTTGTACTTAATGTAGATCATCCAACATATGCATCATTTTGTCCATCCATCCTCAGTGGGCTGGATCATTCATTCATCCTTTATGTAGATCATTGAACATGTGTATCATCTAGAGTTGAATTAGATTGTATGGAATCGAGTGAGATGGTTTACAAATTCTTTGTGATGTAGTGAAAAATATTGTATGGAGTTGGATGGTAGCAAGATTTTCATAATGTTTATATCTTGATGGAATACATGAGTGGTGTAGTTGCACTCAAATTGTGCATATGATCTGATATTACGCAAATATTATTTGTGTTCTTTAGATTATAGGAATGATGAAAGTGTGTGCATTTTTTTGCATAATTTGTATGTTTCCATAATGTTTGATATAATAAAATTTTTATTATTAAAGTATTTGATCCTCACAATTAGTATCAGAGCACTAAGTTTTTTTATAATTGGTATTATAGTTAATTATAAAGCTTAAAGCTAGTGTTGAATCTAGGATCCCTAGGTACTCACGGAGTGAGTAGAAGGATTCCAACATTCGTATTGTAGGTTTATTCAAGGAGAAGCTAGAAGCATATGCAAAACTAAAATAGAAAGATCAACAATAGTAGTATCCCTACAAACTAGAAGTGATGCTTAATCATTGAATGAAGGTTATGTGATAGAAGCACGATCTCACACATGAGAAGAAAAATATGAAGATTTGGTGCAAAAGCAACATAGTAAATATCCTAAGCAATAATCTACTCTATTACACTTGGTGGATGTAGTGACTAGTTATCCATGTAGTTTTATGGGATGAGAAGGTTACCATAAGGGCAATTTTGGTTGAATCATGGGATCACACTCATGTTGAAGAAGAAAATAATATCATAAGCATGATATTAAAAAATATATAAATGTGAGTGCACAATAGTGTTTGTAGATATGTGAATGTGTATGAGCAACATGTGAAGTCACCAATTGAAGATAAAATTTATGTCAAAAAATTAAAAATTAGTACATTAAGCATTAAGGGAAAGATTGTTGGAAAAAACAATGCTTAATGTGGAAATCCACTTGCAAGATTTAGAGAAAATAAGAAAAGAAATTCTATAGATAAAAAGTTAACTTGAAAATAGAAATGTACATGCAAAAGTAAAAATAGAATTCCTATAAATAGAAAAGTAACTTGAAGAAGAAAGTGCATGCAAAATCAAAAATAGAAATAATATATATAGAAAAGAATAATTGGAGAACTTATTATTAGCATTGTCATAATTCTATATATAGAAAAGAATAACTTGGAGAAGTTATTATTAGAATTGTAATAATTCTATATATTGGTGTATCTTCTACCAATTCATTTGTCCATCCATCGTCACTTGGATGATCATACATTCATCCTTCATATGGATCATCCAAAGTTGAACTAGATTGTATGGAATAGAGTGAGATGGTAACAAAAGCTATGTGACGTAGTGAAGAATATTATATGGAGTTGGATAACAATAAAGTTGTTACAATGGTTATATTCTTATATTATGCATATGATTTATTATTGTGTAAATACGATGCATTTTCTTTAGATTACAGGAACAATGAAAGTGTGTGAATGAATTTGCATAATTTGTATACTTTCGTAGTGTTTAATATAAGAAAATTTTGATTATCAAAGTATAGCTTGAGATAAGGACAAGTAATGGTTTACCATAGATTTGATTTATTAGCAAATGATTTTGAGGACTATAAATTTTAGTGTCTTTACAATGATTTTTGTTTTCATTTTTACTATTTTTTACAATAAACTCCCTCACTCAACATTTTACCAAAAAACGTGGCTTTCAAATATATTAGTCTTGTTTAGTAACACATTATAATATCTATTTGGTATGTTCAATTTCTTTTCCCTTTATTTTTAAGAGAAGAGTAGATTCTTCTTATTTATGTAGCAAGCAAAATTGGCTAAACATGTAACAAACATCATAAGGGTAGATTTTTTTAGTTGCTATTAAAGTTAATTAAAAAATTAAGGTTTTAATTGTAATTATCCAAATTATTTTTATTAATGTGTTTAAATTATAATTTGTATTGGCGTCAAAGTTATAACTTTAACAATTATAGTTTAAAATATTAATTTTTTGTTAAAATAAACACCTACCTAATATCATGTCCAATCAATACCATTTGCAACAAGAACAAACTACTCTACATGTTGGTACATTAAAAATTTGTGTTTCTCTTCGATATGTCATATTCTATAGAGTGACATTTAAATAGTTTCTCTAAGTGCATATTATTGTGCAAAGTTTCTTCCCTATACAAGAATATCATTTTTATATTACTAATATCATTAATTAAACTTAAAAATAATAAAATTTTTCCTAATTAATTTAACTAGATCTATAATTAAATAAATTGCATTATTTAAATGTTTAGTTAAATTAGTTTTAATTAGTGAATCTTTATTAATTGATTTGTTCCTTCATTGTGAGTGAGTTGGATCATTCATTTGTCCTTCATGTAGATCATCCAACATATCCATCACTTTGTCCATCCATCCTTAGTGGGCTGGATCATTCATCTATCCTTTATGTAGATCATTGAACATGTGTATCATCTAGAGTTGAATTAGATTGTATGGAATCGAGTGAGATGGTTTACAAATTCTTTGTGATGTAGTGAAAAATATTGTATGGAGTTGGATGGTAGCAAGATTTTCATAATGTTTATATCTTGATGGAATACTTGAGTGGTGTAGTTGCACTCAAATTGTGCATATGATCTGATATTACGCAAATATTATTTGTGTTCTTTAGATTATAGGAATGATGAAAGTGTGTGCATTTTTTTGCATAATTTGTATGTTTCCATAATGTTTGATATAAGAAAATTTTTATTATTAAAGTATTTGATCCTCACAATTAGTATCGTTCGAGCACTAAGTTTTTTTATAATTGGTATTAGAGTTAATTATAAAGCTTAAAGCTAGTGTTGAATCTAGGATCCCTAGGTACTCACGGAGTGAGTAGAAGGATTCCAACATTCGTATTGTAGGTTTATTCAAGGAGTAGCTAGAAGCATATGCAAAACTAAAATAGAAAGATCAACAATAGTAGTATCCCTACAAACTAGAAGTGATGCTTAATCATTGGATGAAGGTTATGTGATAGAAGCACGATCTCACACATGAGAAGAAAAATATGAAGATTTGATGCAAAAGCAACATCGTAAATATCCTAAGCAATAATCTACTCTATTAAACTTGGTGGATGTAGTGACTAGTTATCCATGTAGTTTTATGGGATGAGAAGGTTACCATAAGGGCAATTTTGGTTGAATCATGGGATCACACTCATGTTGAAGAAGAAAATAATATCATAAGCATGATATTAAAAAATATATAAATGTGAGTGCACAATAGTGTTTGTAGATATGTGAATGTGTATGAGCAACATGTGAAGTCACCAATTGAAGATAAAATTTATGTCAAGAAATTAAAAATTAGTACATTAAGCATTAAGGGAAAGATTGTTGGAAAAAACAATGCTTAATGTGGAAATCCACATGCAAGATTTAGAGAAAATAAGAAAAGAAATTCTAAAGATAAAAAGTTAACTTGAAAATAGAAAAGTACATGCAAAAGTATAAATAGAATTCCTATAAATAGAAAAGTAACTTGAAGAAGAAAGTGCATGCAAAATTAAAAATAGAAATTATATATATAGAAAAGAATAATTGGAGAACTTATTATTAGCATTGTCATAATTCTATATATAGAAAAGAATAACTTGGAGAAGTTATTATTAGAATTGTAATAATTCTATATATTGGTGTATCTTCTACCAATTCATTTGTCCATCCATCCTCACTTGGATGATCATACATTCATCCTTCATATGGATCATCCAAAGTTGAACTAGATTGTATGGAATAGAGTGAGATGGTAACAAAAGCTATGTGACGTAGTGAAGAATATTATATGGAGTTGGATAACAATAAATTTGTTACAATGGTTATATTCTTATATTATGCATATGATTTATTATTGTGTAAATACGATGCATTTTCTTTAGATTACAGGAACAATGAAAGTGTGTGAATGAATTTGCATAATTTGTATACTTTCGTAGTGTTTAATATAAGAAAATTTTGATTATCAAAGTATAGCTTGAGATGAGGACAAGTAATGGTGTACCATAGATTTGATTTTTTAGCAAATGATTTTGAGGACTATAAATTTTAGTGTCTTTACAATGATTTTTGTTTTCATTTTTACTATTTTTTACAATAAACTCCCTCACTCAACATTTTACCAAAAAACATGGCTTTCAAATATATTAGTCTTGTTTAGTAACACATTATAATATCTATTTGGTATGTTCAATTTCTTTTCCCTTTATTTTTAAGAGAAGAGTAGATTCTTCTTATTTATGTAGCAAGCAAAATTGGCTAAACATGTAACAAACATCATAAGGGTAGATTTTTTTAGTTGCTATTAAAGTTAATTAAAAAATTAAGGTTTTAATTGTAATTATCCAAATTATTTTTATTAATGTGTTTAAATTATAATTTGTATTGGCGTCAAAGTTATAACTTTAACAATTATAGTTTAAAATATTAATTTTTTGTTAAAATAAACACCTACCTAATATCATGTCCAATCAATACCATTTGCTACAAGAACAAACTACTCTACATGTTGGTACATTAAAAATTTGTGTTTCTCTTCGATATGTCATATTCTATAGAGTGACATTTAAATAGTTTCTCTAAGTGCATATTATTGTGCAAAGTTTCTTCCCTATACAAGAATATCATTTTTATATTACTAATATCATTAATTAAACTTAAAAATAATAAAATTTGTCCTAATTAATTTAACTAGATCTATAATTAAATAAATTGCATTATTTAAATGTTTAGTTAAATTAGTTTTAATTAGTGAATCTTTATTAATTGATTTGTTCATTCATTGTGAGTGAGTTGGATCATTCATTTGTACTTAATGTAGATCATCCAACATATGCATCATTTTGTCCATCCATCCTCAGTGGGCTGGATCATTCATTCATCCTTTATGTAGATCATTGAACATGTGTATCATCTAGAGTTGAATTAGATTGTATGGAATCGAGTGAGATGGTTTACAAATTCTTTGTGATGTAGTGAAAAATATTGTATGGAGTTGGATGGTAGCAAGATTTTCATAATGTTTATATCTTGATGGAATACTTGAGTGGTGTAGTTGCACTCAAATTGTGCATATGATCTGATATTACACAAATATTATTTGTGTTCTTTAGATTATAGGAATGATGAAAGTGTGTGCATTTTTTTGTATAATTTGTATGTTTCCATAATGTTTGATATAAGAAAAATATTATTATTAAAGCATTTGATCCTCACAATTAGTATCAGAGCACTAAGTTTTTTTATAATTGGTATTAGAGTTAATTATAAAGCTTAAAGCTAGTGTTGAATCTAGGATCCCTAGGTACTCACGGAGTGAGTAGAAGGATTCCAACATTCGTATTGTAGGTTTATTCAAGGAGGAGCTAGAAGCATATGCAAAACTAAAATAGAAAGATCAACAATAGTAGTATCCCTACAAACTAGAAGTGATGCTTAATCATTGGATGAAGGTTATGTGATAGAAGCACGATCTCACACATGAGAGGAAAGATATGAAGATTTGGTGCAAAAGCAACATAGTAAATATCCTAAGCAATAATCTACTCTATTACACTTGGTGGATGTAGTGACTAGTTATCCATGTAGTTTTATGGGATGAGAAGGTTACCATAAGGGCAATTTTAGTTGAATCATGGGATCACACTCATGTTGAAGAAGAAAATAATATCATAAGCATGATATTAAAAAATATATAAATGTGAGTGCACAATAGTGTTTGTAGATATGTGAATGTGTATGAGCAACATGTGAAGTCACCAATTGAAGATAAACTTTATGTCAAGAAATTAAAAATTAGTACATTAAGCATCAAGGGAAAGATTGTTGGAAAAAATAATGCTTAATGTGGAAATCCACATGCAAGAGTTAGAGAAAATAAGAAAAGAAATTCTAAAGATAAAAAGATAACTTGAAAATAGAAAAGTACATGCAAAAGTAAAAATAGAATTCCTATAAATAGAAAAGTAACTTGAAGAAGAAAGTGCATGCAAAATTAAAAATAGAAATTATATATATAGAAAAGAATAATTGGGGAACTTATTATTAGCATTGTCATAATTCTATATATAGAAAAGAATAACTTGGAGAAGTTATTATTAGAATTGTAATAATTCTATATATTGGTGTATCTTCTACCAATTCATTTGTCCATCCATCCTCACTTGGATGATCATACATTCATCCTTCATATGGATCATCCAAATTTGAACTAGATTGTATGGAATAGAGTGAGATGGTAACAAAAGCTATGTGACGTAGTGAAGAATATTATATGGAGTTGGATAACAATAAATTTGTTACAATGGTTATATTCTTATATTATGCATATGATTTATTATTGTGTAAATACTATGCATTTTCTTTAGATTAAAGGAACAATGAAAGTGTGTGAATGAATTTGCATAATTTGTATACATTCGTAGTGTTTAATATAAGCAAAATTTGATTATAAAAGTATAGCTTGAGATGAGGACAAGTAATGGTGTACCGTAGATTTGATTTTTTAGCAAATGATTTTGAGGACTATAAATTTTAGTGTCTTTACAATGATTTTTGTTTTCATTTTTACTATTTTTTACAATAAACTCCCTCACTCAACATTTTACCAAAAAACATGGCTTTCAAATATATTAGTCTTGTTTAGTAACACATTATAATATCTATTTGGTATGTTCAATTTCTTTTCCCTTTATTTTTAAGAGAAGAGTAGATTCTTCTTATTTATGTAGCAAGAAAAATTGGCTAAACATGTAACAAACATCATAAGGGTAGATTTTTTTAGTTGCTATTAAAGTTAATTAAAAAATTAAGGTTTTAATTGTAATTATCCAAATTATTTTTATTAATGTGTTTAAATTATAATTTGTATTGGCGTCAAAGTTATAACTTTAACAATTATAGTTTAAAATATTAATTTTTTGTTAAAATAAACACCTACCTAATATCATGTCCAATCAATACCATTTGCTACAAGAACAAACTACTCTACATGTTGGTACATTAAAAATTTGTGTTTCTCTTCGATATGTCATATTCTATAGAGTGACATTTAAATAGTTTCTCTAAGTGCATATTATTGTGCAAAGTTTCTTCCCTATACAAGAATATCATTTTTATATTACTAATATCATTAATTAAACTTAAAAATAATAAAATTTGTCCTAATTAATTTAACTAGATCTATAATTAAATAAATTGCATTATTTAAATGTTTAGTTAAATTAGTTTTAATTAGTGAATCTTTATTAATTGATTTGTTCATTCATTGTGAGTGAGTTGGATCATTCATTTGTCCTTCATGTAGATCATCCAACATATGCATCATTTTGTCCATCCATCCTCGATGGAGTTGGATCATTCATTCATCCTTTATGTAGATCATTGAACATGTGTATCATCTAGAGTTGAATTAGATTGTATGGAATCGAGTGAGATGGTTTACAAATTCTTTGTGATGTAGTGAAAAATATTGTATGGAGTTGGATGGTAGCAAGATTTTCATAATGTTTATATCTTGATGGAATACTTGAGTGGTGTAGTTGCACTCAAATTGTGCATATGATCTGATATTACGCAAATATTATTTGTGTTCTTTAGATTATAGGAATGATGAAAGTGTGTGCATTTTTTTGCATAATTTGTATGTTTCCATAATGTTTGATATAAGAAAAATTTTATTATTAAAGTATTTGATCCTCACAATTAGTATCAGAGCACTAAGTTTTTTTATAATTGGTATTAGAGTTAATTATAAAGCTTAAAGCTAGTGTTGAATCTAGGATCCCTAGGTACTCACGGAGTGAGTAGAAGGATTCCAACATTCGTATTGTAGGTTTATTCAAGGAGGAGCTAGAAGCATATGCAAAACTAAAATAGAAAGATCAACAATAGTAGTATCCCTACAAACTAGAAGTGATGCTTAATCATTGGATGAAGGTTATGTGATAGAAGCACGATCTCACACATGAGAAGAAAAATATGAAGATTTGGTGCAAAAGCAACATAGTAAATATCCTAAGCAATAATCTACTCTATTACACTTGGTGGATGTAGTGACTAGTTATCCATGTAGTTTTATGGGATGAGAAGGTTACCATAAGGGCAATTTTGGTTGAATCATGGGATCACACTCATGTTGAAGAAGAAAATAATATCATAAGCATGATATTAAAAAATATATAAATGTGAGTGCACAATAGTGTTTGTAGATATGTGAATGTGTATGAGCAACATGTGAAGTCACCAATTGAAGATAAAATTTATGTCAAGAAATTAAAAATTAGTACATTAAGCATTAAGGGAAAGATTGTTGGAAAAAACAATGCTTAATGTGGAAATCCACATGCAAGATTTAGAGAAAATAAGAAAAGAAATTCTAAAGATAAAAAGTTAACTTGAAAATAGAAAAGTACATGCAAAAGTAAAAATAGAATTCCTATAAATAGAAAAGTAACTTGAAGAAGAAAGTGCATGCAAAATCAAAAATAGAAATTATATATATAGAAAAGAATAATTGGAGAACTTATTATTAGCATTGTCATAATTCTATATATAGAAAAGAATAACTTGGAGAAGTTATTATTAGAATTGTAATAATTCTATATATTGGTGTATCTTCTACCAATTCATTTGTCCATCCATCCTCACTTGGATGATCATACATTCATCCTTCATATGGATCATCCAAAGTTGAACTAGATTGTATGGAATAGAGTGAGATGGTAACAAAAGCTATGTGACGTAGTGAAGAATATTATATGGAGTTGGATAACAATAAATTTGTTACAATGGTTATATTCTTATATTATGCATATGATTTATTATTGTGTAAATACTATGCATTTTCTTTAGATTAAAGGAACAATGAAAGTGTGTGAATGAATTTGCATAATTTGTATACTTTCGTAGTGTTTAATATAAGAAAATTTTGATTATCAAAGTATAGCTTGAGATGAGGACAAGTAATGGTGTACCATAGATTTGATTTTTTAGCAAATGATTTTGAGGACTATAAATTTTAGTGTCTTTACAATGATTTTTGTTTTCATTTTTACTATTTTTTACAATAAACTCCCTCACTCAACATTTTACCAAAAAACATGGCTTTCAAATATATTAGTCTTGTTTAGTAACACATTATAATATCTATTTGGTATGTTCAATTTCTTTTCCCTTTATTTTTAAGAGAAGAGTAGATTCTTCTTATTTATGTAGCAAGCAAAATTGGCTAAACATGTAACAAACATCATAAGGGTAGATTTTTTTAGTTGCTATTAAAGTTAATTAAAAAATTAAGGTTTTAATTGTAATTATCCAAATTATTTTTATTAATGTGTTTAAATTATAATTTGTATTGGCGTCAAAGTTATAACTTTAACAATTATAGTTTAAAATATTAATTTTTTGTTAAAATAAACACCTACCTAATATCATGTCCAATCAATACCATTTGCTACAAGAACAAACTACTCTACATGTTGGTACATTAAAAATTTGTGTTTCTCTTCGATATGTCATATTCTATAGAGTGACATTTAAATAGTTTCTCTAAGTGCATATTATTGTGCAAAGTTTCTTCCCTATACAAGAATATCATTTTTCTATTACTAATATCATTAATTAAACTTAAAAATAATAAAATTTGTCCTAATTAATTTAACTAGATCTATAATTAAATAAATTGCATTATTTAAATGTTTAGTTAAATTAGTTTTAATTAGTGAATCTTTATTAATTGATTTGTTCATTCATTGTGAGTGAGTTGGATCATTCATTTGTCCTTCATGTAGATCATCCAACATATGCATCTTTTTGTCCATCCATCCTCGGTGGTCTGGATCATTCATTCATCCTTTATGTAGATCATTGAACATGTGTATCATCTAGAGTTGAATTAGATTGTATGGAATCGAGTGAGATGGTTTACAAATTCTTTGTGATGTAGTGAAAAATATTGTATGGAGTTGGATGGTAGCAAGATTTTCATAATGTTTATATCTTGATGGAATACTTGAGTGGTGTAGTTGCACTCAAATTGTGCATATGATCTGATATTACACAAATATTATTTGTGTTCTTTAGATTATAGGAATGATGAAAGTGTGTGCATTTTTTTGTATAATTTGTATGTTTCCATAATGTTTGATATAAGAAAAATATTATTATTAAAGCATTTGATCCTCACAATTAGTATCAGAGCACTAAGTTTTTTTATAATTGGTATTAGAGTTAATTATAAAGCTTAAAGCTAGTGTTGAATCTAGGATCCCTAGGTACTCACGGAGTGAGTAGAAGGACTCCAACATTCGTATTGTAGGTTTATTCAAGGAGGAGCTAGAAGCATATGCAAAACTAAAATAGAAAGATCAACAATAGTAGTATCCCTACAAACTAGAAGTGATGCTTAATCATTGGATGAAGGTTATGTGATAGAAGCACGATCTCACACATGAGAAGAAAAACATGAAGATTTGGTGCAAAAGCAACATAGTAAATATCCTAAGCAATAATCTACTCTATTACACTTGGTGGATGTAGTGACTAGTTATCCATGTAGTTTTATGGGATGAGAAGGTTACCATAAGGGCAATTTTAGTTGAATCATGGGATCACACTCATGTTGAAGAAGAAAATAATATCATAAGCATGATATTAAAAAATATATAAATGTGAGTGCACAATAGTGTTTGTAGATATGTGAATGTGTATGAGCAACATGTGAAGTCACCAATTGAAGCTAAACTTTATGTCAAGAAATTAAAAATTAGTACATTAAGCATTAAGGGAAAGATTGTTGGAAAAAATAATGCTTAATGTGGAAATCCACATGCAAGATTTAGAGAAAATAAGAAAAGAAATTCTAAAGATAAAAAGTTAACTTGAAAATAGAAAAGTACATGCAAAAGTAAAAATAGAATTCCTATAAATAGAAAAGTAACTTGAAGAAGAAAGTGCATGCAAAATTAAAAATAGAAATTATATATATAGAAAAGAATAATTGGAGAACTTATTATTAGCATTGTCATAATTCTATATATAGAAAAGAATAACTTGGAGAAGTTATTATTAGAATTGTAATAATTCTATATATTGGTGTATCTTCTACAAATTCATTTGTCCATCCATCCTCACTTGGATGATCATACATTCATCCTTCATATGGATCATCCAAAGTTGAACTAGATTGTATGGAATAGAGTGAGATGGTAACAAAAGCTATGTTACGTAGTGAAGAATATTATATGGAGTTGGATAACAATAAATTTGTTACAATGGTTATATTCTTATATTATGCATATGATTTATTATTGTGTAAATACGATGCATTTTCTTTAGATTACAGGAACAATGAAAGTGTGTGAATGAATTTGCATAATTTGTATACTTTCGTAGTGTTTAATATAAGAAAAATTTGATTATCAAAGTATAGCTTGAGATGAGGACAAGTAATGGTGTACCATAGATTTGATTTTTTAGCAAATGATTTTGAGGACTATAAATTTTAGTGTCTTTACAATGATTTTTGTTTTCATTTTTACTATTTTTTACAATAAACTCCCTCACTCAACATTTTACCAAAAAACATGGCTTTCAAATATATTAGTCTTGTTTAGTAACACATTATAATATCTATTTGGTATGTTCAATTTCTTTTCCCTTTATTTTTAAGAGAAGAGTAGATTCTTCTTATTTATGTAGCAAGCAAAATTGGCTAAACATGTAACAAACATCATAAGGGTAGATTTTTTTAGTTGCTATTAAAGTTAATTAAAAAATTAAGGTTTTAATTGTAATTATCCAAATTATTTTTATTAATGTGTTTAAATTATAATTTGTATTGGCGTCAAAGTTATAACTTTAACAATTATAGTTTAAAATATTAATTTTTTGTTAAAATAAACACCTACCTAATATCATGTCCAATCAATACCATTTGCTACAAGAACAAACTACTCTACATGTTGGTACATTAAAAATTTGTGTTTCTCTTCGATATGTCATATTCTATAGAGTGACATTTAAATAGTTTCTCTAAGTGCATATTATTGTGCAAAGTTTCTTCCCTATACAAGAATATCATTTTTCTATTACTAATATCATTAATTAAACTTAAAAATAATAAAATTTGTCCTAATTAATTTAACTAGATCTATAATTAAATAAATTGCATTATTTAAATGTTTAGTTAAATTAGTTTTAATTAGTGAATCTTTATTAATTGATTTGTTCATTCATTGTGAGTGAGTTGGATCATTCATTTGTCCTTCATGTAGATCATCCAACATATGCATCATTTTGTCCATCCATCCTCAATGGGCTGGATCATTCATTCATCCTTTATGTAGATCATTGAACATGTGTATCATCTAGAGTTGAATTAGATTGTATGGAATCGAGTGAGATGGTTTACAAATTCTATGTGATGTAGTGAAAAATATTGTATGGAGTTGGATGGTAGCAAGTTTTTCATAATGTTTATATCTTGATGGAATACTTGAGTGGTGTAGTTGCACTCAAATTGTGCATATGATCTGATATTACGCAAATATTATTTGTGTTCTTTAGATTATAGGAATGATGAAAGTGTGTGCATTTTTTTGTATAATTTGTATGTTTCCATAATGTTTGATATAAGAAAAATCTTATTATTAAAGCATTTTATCCTCACAATTAGTACCAGAGCACTAAGTTTTTTTATAATTGGTATTAGAGTTAATTATAAAGCTTAAAGCTAGTGTTGAATCTAGGATCCCTAGGTACTCACGGAGTGAGTAGAAGGACTCCAACATTCGTATTGTAGGTTTATTCAAGGAGGAGCTAGAAGCATATGCAAAACCAAAAGAGAAAGATCAACAATAGTAGTATCCCTATAAACTAGAAGTGATGCTTAATCATTGGATGAAGGTTATGTGATAGAAGCACGATCTCACACATGAGAGGAAAGATATGAATATTTGGTGCAAAAGCAACATAGTAAACATCCTAAGCAATAATCTACTCTATTACACTTGGTGGATGTAGTGACTAGTTATCCATGTAGTTTTATGGGATGAGAAGGTTACCATAAGGGCAATTTTAGTTGAATCATGGGATCACACTCATGTTGAAGAAGAAAATAATATCATAAGCATGATATTCAAAAATATATAAATGTGAGTGCACAATAGTGTTTGTAGATATGTGAATGTGTATGAGCAACATGTGAAGTCACCAATTGAAGATAAACTTTATGTCAAGAAATTAAAAATTAGTACATTAAGCATCAAGGGAAAGATTGTTGGAAAAAATAATGCTTAATGTGGAAATCCACATGCAAGAGTTAGAGAAAATAAGAAAAGAAATTCTAAAGATAAAAAGATAACTTGAAAATAGAAAAGTACATGCAAAAGTAAAAATAGAATTCCTATAAATAGAAAAGTAACTTGGAGAAGAAAATGCATGCAAAATTAAAAATAGAAATTATATATATAGAAAAGAATAATTGGGGAACTTATTATTAGCATTGTCATAATTCTATATATAGAAAAGAATAACTTGGAGAAGTTATTATTAGAATTGTAATAATTCTATATATTGGTGTATCTTCTACAAATTCATTTTTCCATCCATCCTCACTTGGATGATCATACATTCATCCTTCATATGGATCATCCAAAGTTGAACTAGATTGTATGGAATAGAGTGAGATGGTAACAAAAGCTATGTTATGTAGTGAAGAATATTATATGGATTTGGATAACAATAAATTTGTTACAATGGTTATATTCTTATATTATGCATATGATTTATTATTGTGTAAATACTATGCATTTTCTTTAGATTAAAGGAACAATGAAAGTGTGTGAATGAATTTGCATAATTTGTATACATTCGTAGTGTTTAATATAAGCAAAATTTGATTATAAAAGTATAGCTTGAGATGAGGACAAGTAATGGTGTACCGTAGATTTGATTTTTTAGCAAATGATTTTGAGGACTATAAATTTTAGTGTCTTTACAATGATTTTTGTTTTCATTTTTACTATTTTTTACAATAAACTCCCTCACTCAACATTTTACCAAAAAACATGGCTTTCAAATATATTAGTCTTGTTTAGTAACACATTATTCTATCTATTTGATATGTTCAAATTCTTTTCCCTTTCTTTTTAAGAGAAGAGTAGATTCTTCTTATTCATGTAGCAAGAAAAATTTGCTAAACATGTAACAAACATCATAAGGGTAGATTTTTTTAGTTGCTATTAAAGTTAATTAAAAAATTAAGGTTTTAATTGTAATTATCCAAATTATTTTTATTAATGTGTTTAAATTATAATTTGTATTGGCGTCAAAGTTATAATTTTAACAATTATAGTTTAAAATATTAATTTTTTGTTAAAATAAACACCTACCTAGTATCATGTCCAATCAATACCATTTGCTACAAGAACAAACTACTCTACATGTTGGTAGATTAAAAATTTGTGTTTCTCTTCGATATGTCATATTCTATAGAGTGACATTTAAATAGTTTCTCTAAGTGCATATTATTGTGCAAAGTTTCTTCCCTATACAAGAATATCATTTTTCTATTACTAATATCATTAATTAAACTTAAAAATAATAAAATTTGTCCTAATTAATTTAACTAGATCTATAATTAAATAAATTGCATTATTTAAATGTTTAGTTAAATTAGTTTTAATTAGTGAATCTTTATTAATTGATTTGTTCATTCATTGTGAGTGAGTTGGATCATTCATTTGTCCTTCATGTAGATCATCCAACATATGCATCATTTTGTCCATCCATCCTCAATGGGCTGGATCATTCATTCATCCTTTATGTAGATCATTGAACATGTGTATCATCTAGAGTTGAATTAGATTGTATGGAATCGAGTGAGATGGTTTACAAATTCTTTGTGATGTAGTGAAAAATATTGTATGGAGTTGGATGGTAGCAAGATTTTCATAATGTTTATATCTTGATGGAATACTTGAGTGGTGTAGTTGCACTCAAATTGTGCATATGATCTGATATTACGCAAATATTATTTGTGTTCTTTAGATTATAGGAATGATGAAAGTGTGTGCATTTTTTTGCATAATTTGTATGTTTCCATAATGTTTGATATAAGAAAAATTTTATTATTAAAGTATTTGATCCTCACAATTAGTATCAGAGCACTAAGTTTTTTTATAATTGGTATTAGAGTTAATTATAAAGCTTAAAGCTAGTGTTGAATCTAGGATCCCTAGGTACTCACGGAGTGAGTAGAAGGATTCCAACATTCGTATTGTAGGTTTATTCAAGGAGGAGCTAGAAGCATATGCAAAACTAAAATAGAAAGATCAACAATAGTAGTATCCCTACAAACTAGAAGTGATGCTTAATCATTGGATGAAGGTTATGTGATAGAAGCACGATCTCACACATGAGAAGAAAAATATGAAGATTTGGTGCAAAAGCAACATAGTAAATATCCTAAGCAATAATCTACTCTATTACACTTGGTGGATGTAGTGACTAGTTATCCATGTAGTTTTATGGGATGAGAAGGTTACCATAAGGGCAATTTTGGTTGAATCATGGGATCACACTCATGTTGAAGAAGAAAATAATATCATAAGCATGATATTAAAAAATATATAAATGTGAGTGCACAATAGTGTTTGTAGATATGTGAATGTGTATGAGCAACATGTGAAGTCACCAATTGAAGCTAAACTTTATGTCAAGAAATTAAAAATTAGTACATTAAGCATTAAGGGAAAGATTGTTGGAAAAAACAATGCTTAATGTGGAAATCCACATGCAAGATTTAGAGAAAATAAGAAAAGAAATTCTAAAGATAAAAAGTTAACTTGAAAATAGAAAAGTACATGCAAAAGTAAAAATAGAATTCCTATAAATAGAAAAGTAACTTGAAGAAGAAAGTGCATGCAAAATCAAAAATAGAAATTATATATATAGAAAAGAATAATTGGAGAACTTATTATTAGCATTGTCATAATTCTATATATAGAAAAGAATAACTTGGAGAAGTTATTATTAGAATTGTAATAATTCTATATATTGGTGTATCTTCTACCAATTCATTTGTCCATCCATCCTCACTTGGATGATCATACATTCATCCTTCATATGGATCATCCAAAGTTGAACTAGATTGTATGGAATAGAGTGAGATGGTAACAAAAGCTATGTGACGTAGTGAAGAATATTATATGGAGTTGGATAACAATAAATTTGTTACAATGGTTATATTCTTATATTATGCATATGATTTATTATTGTGTAAATACGATGCATTTTCTTTAGATTACAGGAACAATGAAAGTGTGTGAATGAATTTGCATAATTTGTATACTTTCGTAGTGTTTAATATAAGAAAAATTTGATTATCAAAGTATAGCTTGAGATGAGGACAAGTAATGGTGTACCATAGATTTGATTTTTTAGCAAATGATTTTGAGGACTATAAATTTTAGTGTCTTTACAATGATTTTTGTTTTCATTTTTACTATTTTTTACAATAAACTCCCTCACTCAACATTTTACCAAAAAACATGGCTTTCAAATATATTAGTCTTGTTTAGTAACACATTATAATATCTATTTGGTATGTTCAATTTCTTTTCCCTTTATTTTTAAGAGAAGAGTAGATTCTTCTTATTTATGTAGCAAGCAAAATTGGCTAAACATGTAACAAACATCATAAGGGTAGATTTTTTTAGTTGCTATTAAAGTTAATTAAAAAATTAAGGTTTTAATTGTAATTATCCAAATTATTTTTATTAATGTGTTTAAATTATAATTTGTATTGGCGTCAAAGTTATAACTTTAACAATTATAGTTTAAAATATTAATTTTTTGTTAAAATAAACACCTACCTAATATCATGTCCAATCAATACCATTTGCTACAAGAACAAACTACTCTACATGTTGGTACATTAAAAATTTGTGTTTCTCTTCGATATGTCATATTCTATAGAGTGACATTTAAATAGTTTCTCTAAGTGCATATTATTGTGCAAAGTTTCTTCCCTATACAAGAATATCATTTTTCTATTACTAATATCATTAATTAAACTTAAAAATAATAAAATTTGTCCTAATTAATTTAACTAGATCTATAATTAAATAAATTGCATTATTTAAATGTTTAGTTAAATTAGTTTTAATTAGTGAATCTTTATTAATTGATTTGTTCATTCATTGTGAGTGAGTTGGATCATTCATTTGTCCTTCATGTAGATCATCCAACATATGCATCATTTTGTCCATCCATCCTCAATGGGCTGGATCATTCATTCATCCTTTATGTAGATCATTGAACATGTGTATCATCTAGAGTTGAATTAGATTGTATGGAATCGAGTGAGATGGTTTACAAATTCTATGTGATGTAGTGAAAAATATTGTATGGAGTTGGATGGTAGCAAGTTTTTCATAATGTTTATATCTTGATGGAATACTTGAGTGGTGTAGTTGCACTCAAATTGTGCATATGATCTGATATTACGCAAATATTATTTGTGTTCTTTAGATTATAGGAATGATGAAAGTGTGTGCATTTTTTTGTATAATTTGTATGTTTCCATAATGTTTGATATAAGAAAAATTTTATTATTAAAGTATTTGATCCTCACAATTAGTATCAGAGCACTAAGTTTTTTTATAATTGGTATTAGAGTTAATTATAAAGCTTAAAGCTAGTGTTGAATCTAGGATCCCTAGGTACTCACGGAGTGAGTAGAAGGACTCCAACATTCGTATTGTAGGTTTATTCAAGGAGGAGCTAGAAGCATATGCAAAACCAAAAGAGAAAGATCAACAATAGTAGTATCCCTATAAACTAGAAGTGATGCTTAATCATTGGATGAAGGTTATGTGATAGAAGCACGATCTCACACATGAGAGGAAAGATATGAATATTTGGTGCAAAAGCAACATAGTAAACATCCTAAGCAATAATCTACTCTATTACACTTGGTGGATGTAGTGACTAGTTATCCATGTAGTTTTATGGGATGAGAAGGTTACCATAAGGGCAATTTTAGTTGAATCATGGGATCACACTCATGTTGAAGAAGAAAATAATATCATAAGCATGATATTCAAAAATATATAAATGTGAGTGCACAATAGTGTTTGTAGATATGTGAATGTGTATGAGCAACATGTGAAGTCACCAATTGAAGATAAAATTTATGTCAAGAAATTAAAAATTAGTACATTAAGCATCAAGGGAAAGATTGTTGGAAAAAATAATGCTTAATGTGGAAATCCACATGCAAGAGTTAGAGAAAATAAGAAAAGAAATTCTAAAGATAAAAAGTTAACTTGAAAATAGAAAAGTACATGCAAAAGTAAAAATAGAATTCCTATAAATAGAAAAGTAACTTGGAGAAGAAAATGCATGCAAAATTAAAAATAGAAATTATATATATAGAAAAGAATAATTGGGGAACTTATTATTAGCATTGTCATAATTCTATATATAGAAAAGAATAACTTGGAGAAGTTATTATTAGAATTGTAATAATTCTATATATTGGTGTATCTTCTACAAATTCATTTTTCCATCCATCCTCACTTGGATGATCATACATTCATCCTTCATATGGATCATCCAAAGTTGAACTAGATTGTATGGAATAGAGTGAGATGGTAACAAAAGCTATGTTATGTAGTGAAGAATATTATATGGATTTGGATAACAATAAATTTGTTACAATGGTTATATTCTTATATTATGCATATGATTTATTATTGTGTAAATACTATGCATTTTCTTTAGATTAAAGGAACAATGAAAGTGTGTGAATGAATTTGCATAATTTGTATACATTCGTAGTGTTTAATATAAGCAAAATTTGATTATAAAAGTATAGCTTGAGATGAGGACAAGTAATGGTGTACCGTAGATTTGATTTTTTAGCAAATGATTTTGAGGACTATAAATTTTAGTGTCTTTACAATGATTTTTGTTTTCATTTTTACTATTTTTTACAATAAACTCCCTCACTCAACATTTTACCAAAAAACATGGCTTTCAAATATATTAGTCTTGTTTAGTAACACATTATTCTATCTATTTGATATGTTCAAATTCTTTTCCCTTTCTTTTTAAGAGAAGAGTAGATTCTTCTTATTCATGTAGCAAGAAAAATTTGCTAAACATGTAACAAACATCATAAGGGTAGATTTTTTTAGTTGCTATTAAAGTTAATTAAAAAATTAAGGTTTTAATTGTAATTATCCAAATTATTTTTATTAATGTGTTTAAATTATAATTTGTATTGGCGTCAAAGTTATAACTTTAACAATTATAGTTTAAAATATTAATTTTTTGTTAAAATAAACACCTACCTAATATCATGTCCAATCAATACCATTTGCTACAAGAACAAACTACTCTACATGTTGGTACATTAAAAATTTGTGTTTCTCTTCGATATGTCATATTCTATAGAGTGACATTTAAATAGTTTCTCTAAGTGCATATTATTGTGCAAAGTTTCTTCCCTATACAAGAATATCATTTTTCTATTACTAATATCATTAATTAAACTTAAAAATAATAAAATTTGTCCTAATTAATTTAACTAGATCTATAATTAAATAAATTGCATTATTTAAATGTTTAGTTAAATTAGTTTTAATTAGTGAATCTTTATTAATTGATTTGTTCATTCATTGTGAGTGAGTTGGATCATTCATTTGTCCTTCATGTAGATCATCCAACATATGCATCATTTTGTCCATCCATCCTCAGTGGGCTGGATCATTCATTCATCCTTTATGTAGATCATTGAACATGTGTATCATCTAGAGTTGAATTAGATTGTATGGAATCGAGTGAGATGGTTTACAAATTCTTTGTGATGTAGTGAAAAATATTGTATGGAGTTGGATGGTAGCAAGATTTTCATAATGTTTATATCTTGATGGAATACTTGAGTGGTGTAGTTGCACTCAAATTGTGCATATGATCTGATATTACGCAAATATTATTTGTGTTCTTTAGATTATAGGAATGATGAAAGTGTGTGCATTTTTTTGCATAATTTGTATGTTTCCATAATGTTTGATATAAGAAAAATTTTATTATTAAAGTATTTGATCCTCACAATTAGTATCAGAGCACTAAGTTTTTTTATAATTGGTATTAGAGTTAATTATAAAGCTTAAAGCTAGTGTTGAATCTAGGATCCCTAGGTACTCACGGAGTGAGTAGAAGGATTCCAACATTCGTATTGTAGGTTTATTCAAGGAGGAGCTAGAAGCATATGCAAAACTAAAATAGAAAGATCAACAATAGTAGTATCCCTACAAACTAGAAGTGATGCTTAATCATTGGATGAAGGTTATGTGATAGAAGCACGATCTCACACATGAGAAGAAAAATATGAAGATTTGGTGCAAAAGCAACATAGTAAATATCCTAAGCAATAATCTACTCTATTACACTTGGTGGATGTAGTGACTAGTTATCCATGTAGTTTTATGGGATGAGAAGGTTACCATAAGGGCAATTTTGGTTGAATCATGGGATCACACTCATGTTGAAGAAGAAAATAATATCATAAGCATGATATTAAAAAATATATAAATGTGAGTGCACAATAGTGTTTGTAGATATGTGAATGTGTATGAGCAACATGTGAAGTCACCAATTGAAGCTAAACTTTATGTCAAGAAATTAAAAATTAGTACATTAAGCATTAAGGGAAAGATTGTTGGAAAAAACAATGCTTAATGTGGAAATCCACATGCAAGATTTAGAGAAAATAAGAAAAGAAATTCTAAAGATAAAAAGTTAACTTGAAAATAGAAAAGTACATGCAAAAGTAAAAATAGAATTCCTATAAATAGAAAAGTAACTTGAAGAAGAAAGTGCATGCAAAATCAAAAATAGAAATTATATATATAGAAAAGAATAATTGGAGAACTTATTATTAGCATTGTCATAATTCTATATATAGAAAAGAATAACTTGGAGAAGTTATTATTAGAATTGTAATAATTCTATATATTGGTGTATCTTCTACCAATTCATTTGTCCATCCATCCTCACTTGGATGATCATACATTCATCCTTCATATGGATCATCCAAAGTTGAACTAGATTGTATGGAATAGAGTGAGATGGTAACAAAAGCTATGTGACGTAGTGAAGAATATTATATGGAGTTGGATAACAATAAATTTGTTACAATGGTTATATTCTTATATTATGCATATGATTTATTATTGTGTAAATACGATGCATTTTCTTTAGATTACAGGAACAATGAAAGTGTGTGAATGAATTTGCATAATTTGTATACTTTCGTAGTGTTTAATATAAGAAAATTTTGATTATCAAAGTATAGCTTGAGATGAGGACAAGTAATGGTGTACCATAGATTTGATTTTTTAGCAAATGATTTTGAGGACTATAAATTTTAGTGTCTTTACAATGATTTTTGTTTTCATTTTTACTATTTTTTACAATAAACTCCCTCACTCAACATTTTACCAAAAAACATGGCTTTCAAATATATTAGTCTTGTTTAGTAACACATTATAATATCTATTTGGTATGTTCAATTTCTTTTCCCTTTATTTTTAAGAGAAGAGTAGATTCTTCTTATTTATGTAGCAAGCAAAATTGGCTAAACATGTAACAAACATCATAAGGGTAGATTTTTTTAGTTGCTATTAAAGTTAATTAAAAAATTAAGGTTTTAATTGTAATTATCCAAATTATTTTTATTAATGTGTTTAAATTATAATTTGTATTGGCGTCAAAGTTATAACTTTAACAATTATAGTTTAAAATATTAATTTTTTGTTAAAATAAACACCTACCTAATATCATGTCCAATCAATACCATTTGCTACAAGAACAAACTACTCTACATGTTGGTACATTAAAAATTTGTGTTTCTCTTCGATATGTCATATTCTATAGAGTGACATTTAAATAGTTTCTCTAAGTGCATATTATTGTGCAAAGTTTCTTCCCTATACAAGAATATCATTTTTCTATTACTAATATCATTAATTAAACTTAAAAATAATAAAATTTGTCCTAATTAATTTAACTAGATCTATAATTAAATAAATTGCATTATTTAAATGTTTAGTTAAATTAGTTTTAATTAGTGAATCTTTATTAATTGATTTGTTCATTCATTGTGAGTGAGTTGGATCATTCATTTGTCCTTCATGTAGATCATCCAACATATGCATCATTTTGTCCATCCATCCTCAATGGGCTGGATCATTCATTCATCCTTTATGTAGATCATTGAACATGTGTATCATCTAGAGTTGAATTAGATTGTATGGAATCGAGTGAGATGGTTTACAAATTCTATGTGATGTAGTGAAAAATATTGTATGGAGTTGGATGGTAGCAAGATTTTCATAATGTTTATATCTTGATGGAATACTTGAGTGGTGTAGTTGCACTCAAATTGTGCATATGATCTGATATTACGCAAATATTATTTGTGTTCTTTAGATTATAGGAATGATGAAAGTGTGTGCATTTTTTTGTATAATTTGTATGTTTCCATAATGTTTGATATAAGAAAAATCTTATTATTAAAGCATTTTATCCTCACAATTAGTATCAGAGCACTAAGTTTTTTTATAATTGGTATTAGAGTTAATTATAAAGCTTAAAGCTAGTGTTGAATCTAGGATCCCTAGGTACTCACGGAGTGAGTAGAAGGACTCCAACATTCGTATTGTAGGTTTATTCAAGGAGGAGCTAGAAGCATATGCAAAACCAAAAGAGAAAGATCAACAATAGTAGTATCCCTATAAACTAGAAGTGATGCTTAATCATTGGATGAAGGTTATGTGATAGAAGCACGATCTCACACATGAGAGGAAAGATATAAATATTTGGTGCAAAAGCAACATAGTAAATATCCTAAGCAATAATCTACTCTATTACACTTGGTGGATGTAGTGACTAGTTATCCATGTAGTTTTATGGGATGAGAAGGTTACCATAAGGGCAATTTTGGTTGAATCATGGGATCACACTCATGTTGAAGAAGAAAATAATATCATAAGCATGATATTCAAAAATATATAAATGTGAGTGCACAATAGTGTTTGTAGATATGTGAATGTGTATGAGCAACATGTGAAGTCACCAATTGAAGATAAACTTTATGTCAAGAAATTAAAAATTAGTACATTAAGCATCAAGGGAAAGATTGTTGGAAAAAATAATGCTTAATGTGGAAATCCACATGCAAGAGTTAGAGAAAATAAGAAAAGAAATTCTAAAGATAAAAAGATAACTTGAAAATAGAAAAGTACATGCAAAAGTAAAAATAGAATTCCTATAAATAGAAAAGTAACTTGGAGAAGAAAATGCATGCAAAATTAAAAATAGAAATTATATATATAGAAAAGAATAATTGGGGAACTTATTATTAGCATTGTCATAATTCTATATATAGAAAAGAATAACTTGGAGAAGTTATTATTAGAATTGTAATAATTCTATATATTGGTGTATCTTCTACAAATTCATTTTTCCATCCATCCTCACTTGGATGATCATACATTCATCCTTCATATGGATCATCCAAAGTTGAACTAGATTGTATGGAATAGAGTGAGATGGTAACAAAAGCTATGTTATGTAGTGAAGAATATTATATGGATTTGGATAACAATAAATTTGTTACAATGGTTATATTCTTATATTATGCATATGATTTATTATTGTGTAAATACTATGCATTTTCTTTAGATTAAAGGAACAATGAAAGTGTGTGAATGAATTTGCATAATTTGTATACATTCGTAGTGTTTAATATAAGCAAAATTTGATTATAAAAGTATAGCTTGAGATGAGGACAAGTAATGGTGTACCGTAGATTTGATTTTTTAGCAAATGATTTTGAGGACTATAAATTTTAGTGTCTTTACAATGATTTTTGTTTTCATTTTTACTATTTTTTACAATAAACTCCCTCACTCAACATTTTACCAAAAAACGTGGCTTTCAAATATATTAGTCTTGTTTAGTAACACATTATAATATCTATTTGATATGTTCAAATTCTTTTCCCTTTTTTTTTAAGAGAAGAGTAGATTCTTCTTATTCATGTAGCAAGAAAAATTTGCTAAACATGTAACAAACATCATAAGGGTAGATTTTTTTAGTTGCTATTAAAGTTAATTAAAAAATTAAGGTTTTAATTGTAATTATCCAAATTATTTTTATTAATGTGTTTAAATTATAATTTGTATTGGCGTCAAAGTTATAATTTTAACAATTATAGTTTAAAATATTAATTTTTTGTTAAAATAAACACCTACCTAGTATCATGTCCAATCAATACCATTTGCTACAAGAACAAACTACTCTACATGTTGGTACATTAAAAATTTGTGTTTCTCTTCGATATGTCATATTCTATAGAGTGACATTTAAATAGTTTCTCTAAGTGCATATTATTGTGCAAAGTTTCTTCCCTATACAAGAATATCATTTTTCTATTACTAATATCATTAATTAAACTTAAAAATAATAAAATTTGTCCTAATTAATTTAACTAGATCTATAATTAAATAAATTGCATTATTTAAATGTTTAGTTAAATTAGTTTTAATTAGTGAATCTTTATTAATTGATTTGTTCATTCATTGTGAGTGAGTTGGATCATTCATTTGTCCTTCATGTAGATCATCCAACATATGCATCATTTTGTCCATCCATCCTCAGTGGGCTGGATCATTCATTCATCCTTTATGTAGATCATTGAACATGTGTATCATCTAGAGTTGAATTAGATTGTATGGAATCGAGTGAGATGGTTTACAAATTCTTTGTGATGTAGTGAAAAATATTGTATGGAGTTGGATGGTAGCAAGATTTTCATAATGTTTATATCTTGATGGAATACTTGAGTGGTGTAGTTGCACTCAAATTGTGCATATGATCTGATATTACGCAAATATTATTTGTGTTCTTTAGATTATAGGAATGATGAAAGTGTGTGCATTTTTTTGCATAATTTGTATGTTTCCATAATGTTTGATATAAGAAAAATTTTATTATTAAAGTATTTGATCCTCACAATTAGTATCAGAGCACTAAGTTTTTTTATAATTGGTATTAGAGTTAATTATAAAGCTTAAAGCTAGTGTTGAATCTAGGATCCCTAGGTACTCACGGAGTGAGTAGAAGGATTCCAACATTCGTATTGTAGGTTTATTCAAGGAGGAGCTAGAAGCATATGCAAAACTAAAATAGAAAGATCAACAATAGTAGTATCCCTACAAACTAGAAGTGATGCTTAATCATTGGATGAAGGTTATGTGATAGAAGCACGATCTCACACATGAGAAGAAAAATATGAAGATTTGGTGCAAAAGCAACATAGTAAATATCCTAAGCAATAATCTACTCTATTACACTTGGTGGATGTAGTGACTAGTTATCCATGTAGTTTTATGGGATGAGAAGGTTACCATAAGGGCAATTTTGGTTGAATCATGGGATCACACTCATGTTGAAGAAGAAAATAATATCATAAGCATGATATTAAAAAATATATAAATGTGAGTGCACAATAGTGTTTGTAGATATGTGAATGTGTATGAGCAACATGTGAAGTCACCAATTGAAGATAAAATTTATGTCAAGAAATTAAAAATTAGTACATTAAGCATTAAGGGAAAGATTGTTGGAAAAAACAATGCTTAATGTGGAAATCCACATGTAAGATTTAGAGAAAATAAGAAAAGAAATTATAAAGATAAAAAGTTAACTTGAAAATAGAAAAGTACATGCAAAAGTAAAAATAGAATTCCTATAAATAGAAAATTAACTTGAAGAAGAAAGTGCATGCAAAATCAAAAATAGAAATTATATATATAGAAAAGAATAATTGGAGAACTTATTATTAGCATTGTCATAATTCTATATATAGAAAAGAATAACTTGGAGAAGTTATTATTAGAATTGTAATAATTCTATATATTGGTGTATCTTCTACCAATTCATTTGTCCATCCATCCTCACTTGGATGATCATACATTCATCCTTCATATGGATCATCCAAAGTTGAACTAGATTGTATGGAATAGAGTGAGATGGTAACAAAAGCTATGTGACGTAGTGAAGAATATTATATGGAGTTGGATAACAATAAATTTGTTACAATGGTTATATTCTTATATTATGCATATGATTTATTATTGTGTAAATACGATGCATTTTCTTTAGATTACAGGAACAATGAAAGTGTGTGAATGAATTTGCATAATTTGTATACTTTCGTAGTGTTTAATATAAGAAAATTTTGATTATCAAAGTATAGCTTGAGATGAGGACAAGTAATGGTGTACCATAGATTTGATTTTTTAGCAAATGATTTTGAGGACTATAAATTTTAGTGTCTTTACAATGATTTTTGTTTTCATTTTTACTATTTTTTACAATAAACTCCCTCACTCAACATTTTACCAAAAAACGTGGCTTTCAAATATATTAGTCTTGTTTAGTAACACATTATAATATCTATTTGGTATGTTCAATTTCTTTTCCCTTTATTTTTAAGAGAAGAGTAGATTCTTCTTATTTATGTAGCAAGCAAAATTGGCTAAACATGTAACAAACATCATAAGGGTAGATTTTTTTAGTTGCTATTAAAGTTAATTAAAAAATTAAGGTTTTAATTGTAATTATCCAAATTATTTTTATTAATGTGTTTAAATTATAATTTGTATTGGCGTCAAAGTTATAACTTTAACAATTATAGTTTAAAATATTAATTTTTTGTTAAAATAAACACCTACCTAATATCATGTCCAATCAATACCATTTGCTACAAGAACAAACTACTCTACATGTTGGTACATTAAAAATTTGTGTTTCTCTTCGATATGTCATATTCTATAGAGTGACATTTAAATAGTTTCTCTAAGTGCATATTATTGTGCAAAGTTTCTTCCCTATACAAGAATATCATTTTTCTATTACTAATATCATTAATTAAACTTAAAAATAATAAAATTTGTCCTAATTAATTTAACTAGATCTATAATTAAATAAATTGCATTATTTAAATGTTTAGTTAAATTAGTTTTAATTAGTGAATCTTTATTAATTGATTTGTTCATTCATTGTGAGTGAGTTGGATCATTCATTTGTCCTTCATGTAGATCATCCAACATATGCATCATTTTGTCCATCCATCCTCAATGGAATGGATCATTCATTCATCCTTTATGTAGATCATTGAACATGTGTATCATCTAGAGTTGAATTAGATTGTATGGAATCGAGTGAGATGGTTTACAAATTCTTTGTGATGTAGTGAAAAATATTGTATGGAGTTGGATGGTAGCAAGATTTTCATAATGTTTATATCTTGATGGAATACTTGAGTGGTGTAGTTGCACTCAAATTGTGCATATGATCTGATATTACGCAAATATTATTTGTGTTCTTTAGATTATAGGAATGATGAAAGTGTGTGCATTTTTTTGCATAATTTGTATGTTTCCATAATGTTTGATATAAGAAAATTTTTATTATTAAAGTATTTGATCCTCACAATTAGTATCAGAGCACTAAGTTTTTTTATAATTGGTATTAGAGTTAATTATAAAGCTTAAAGCTAGTGTTGAATCTAGGATCCCTAGGTACTCACGGAGTGAGTAGAAGGATTCCAACATTCGTATTGTAGGTTTATTCAAGGAGGAGCTAGAAGCATATGCAAAACTAAAAGAGAAAGATCAACAATAGTAGTATCCCTACAAACTAGAAGTGATGCTTAATCATTGGATGAAGGTTATGTGATAGAAGCACGATCTCACACATGAGAAGAAAAATATGAATATTTGGTGCAAAAGCAACATAGTAAATATCCTAAGCAATAATCTACTCTATTACACTTGGTGGATGTAGTGACTAGTTATCCATGTAGTTTTATGGGATGAGAAGGTTACCATAAGGGCAATTTTGGTTGAATCATGGGATCACACTCATGTTGAAGAAGAAAATAATATCATAAGCATGATATTAAAAAATATATAAATGTGAGTGCACAATAGTGTTTGTAGATATGTGAATGTGTATGAGCAACATGTGAAGTCACCAATTGAAGCTAAACTTTATGTCAAGAAATTAAAAATTAGTACATTAAGCATTAAGGGAAAGATTGTTGGAAAAAACAATGCTTAATGTGGAAATCCACATGCAAGATTTAGAGAAAATAAGAAAAGAAATTCTAAAGATAAAAAGTTAACTTGAAAATAGAAAAGTACATGCAAAAGTAAAAATAGAATTCCTATAAATAGAAAAGTAACTTGAAGAAGAAAGTGCATGCAAAATCAAAAATAGAAATTATATATATAGAAAAGAATAATTGGAGAACTTATTATTAGCATTGTCATAATTCTATATATAGAAAAGAATAACTTGGAGAAGTTATTATTAGAATTGTAATAATTCTATATATTGGTGTATCTTCTACCAATTCATTTGTCCATCCATCCTCACTTGGATGATCATACATTCATCCTTCATATGGATCATCCAAAGTTGAACTAGATTGTATGGAATAGAGTGAGATGGTAACAAAAGCTATGTGACGTAGTGAAGAATATTATATGGAGTTGGATAACAATAAATTTGTTACAATGGTTATATTCTTATATTATGCATATGATTTATTATTGTGTAAATACTATGCATTTTCTTTAGATTAAAGGAACAATGAAAGTGTGTGAATGAATTTGCATAATTTGTATACTTTCGTAGTGTTTAATATAAGAAAATTTTGATTATCAAAGTATAGCTTGAGATGAGGACAAGTAATGGTGTACCATAGATTTGATTTTTTAGCAAATGATTTTGAGGACTATAAATTTTAGTGTCTTTACAATGATTTTTGTTTTCATTTTTACTATTTTTTACAATAAACTCCCTCACTCAACATTTTACCAAAAAACGTGGCTTTCAAATATATTAGTCTTGTTTAGTAACACATTATAATATCTATTTGGTATGTTCAATTTCTTTTCCCTTTATTTTTAAGAGAAGAGTAGATTCTTCTTATTTATGTAGCAAGCAAAATTGGCTAAACATGTAACAAACATCATAAGGGTAGATTTTTTTAGTTGCTATTAAAGTTAATTAAAAAATTAAGGTTTTAATTGTAATTATCCAAATTATTTTTATTAATGTGTTTAAATTATAATTTGTATTGGCGTCAAAGTTATAACTTTAACAATTATAGTTTAAAATATTAATTTTTTGTTAAAATAAACACCTACCTAATATCATGTCCAATCAATACCATTTGCTACAAGAACAAACTACTCTACATGTTGGTACATTAAAAATTTGTGTTTCTCTTCGATATGTCATATTCTATAGAGTGACATTTAAATAGTTTCTCTAAGTGCATATTATTGTGCAAAGTTTCTTCCCTATACAAGAATATCATTTTTCTATTACTAATATCATTAATTAAACTTAAAAATAATAAAATTTGTCCTAATTAATTTAACTAGATCTATAATTAAATAAATTGCATTATTTAAATGTTTAGTTAAATTAGTTTTAATTAGTGAATCTTTATTAATTGATTTGTTCATTCATTGTGAGTGAGTTGGATCATTCATTTGTCCTTCATGTAGATCATCCAACATATGCATCATTTTGTCCATCCATCCTCAGTGGGCTGGATCATTCATTCATCCTTTATGTAGATCATTGAACATGTGTATCATCTAGAGTTGAATTAGATTGTATGGAATCGAGTGAGATGGTTTACAAATTCTTTGTGATGTAGTGAAAAATATTGTATGGAGTTGGATGGTAGCAAGATTTTCATAATGTTTATATCTTGATGGAATACTTGAGTGGTGTAGTTGCACTCAAATTATGCATATGATCTGATATTACGCAAATATTATTTGTGTTCTTTAGATTATAGGAATGATGAAAGTGTGTGCATTTTTTTGCATAATTTGTATGTTTCCATAATGTTTGATATAAGAAAAATTTTATTATTAAAGTATTTGATCCTCACAATTAGTATCAGAGCACTAAGTTTTTTTATAATTGGTATTAGAGTTAATTATAAAGCTTAAAGCTAGTGTTGAATCTAGGATCCCTAGGTACTCACGGAGTGAGTAGAAGGATTCCAACATTCGTATTGTAGGTTTATTCAAGGAGGAGCTAGAAGCATATGCAAAACTAAAATAGAAAGATCAACAATAGTAGTATCCCTACAAACTAGAAGTGATGCTTAATCATTGGATGAAGGTTATGTGATAGAAGCACGATCTCACACATGAGAAGAAAAATATGAATATTTGGTGCAAAAGCAACATAGTAAATATACTAAGCAATAATCTACTCTATTACACTTGGTGGATGTAGTGACTAGTTATCCATGTAGTTTTATGGGATGAGAAGGTTACCATAAGGGCAATTTTGGTTGAATCATGGGATCACACTCATGTTGAAGAAGAAAATAATATCATAAGCATGATATTAAAAAATATATAAATGTGAGTGCACAATAGTGTTTGTAGATATGTGAATGTGTATGAGCAACATGTGAAGTCACCAATTGAAGATAAAATTTATGTCAAGAAATTAAAAATTAGTACATTAAGCATTAAGGGAAAGATTGTTGGAAAAAACAATGCTTAATGTGGAAATCCACATGCAAGATTTAGAGAAAATAAGAAAAGAAATTCTAAAGATAAAAAGTTAACTTGAAAATAGAAAAGTACATGCAAAAGTAAAAATAGAATTCCTATAAATAGAAAAGTAACTTGAAGAAGAAAGTGCATGCAAAATTAAAAATAGAAATTATATATATAGAAAAGAATAATTGGAGAACTTATTATTAGCATTGTCATAATTCTATATATAGAAAAGAATAACTTGGAGAAGTTATTATTAGAATTGTAATAATTCTATATATTGGTGTATCTTCTACCAATTCATTTGTCCATCCATCCTCACTTGGATGATCATACATTCATCCTTCATATGGATCATCCAAAGTTGAACTAGATTGTATGGAATAGAGTGAGATGGTAACAAAAGCTATGTGACGTAGTGAAGAATATTATATGGAGTTGGATAACAATAAATTTGTTACAATGGTTATATTCTTATATTATGCATATGATTTATTATTGTGTAAATACGATGCATTTTCTTTAGATTACAGGAACAATGAAAGTGTGTGAATGAATTTGCATAATTTGTATACTTTCGTAGTGTTTAATATAAGAAAAATTTGATTATCAAAGTATAGCTTGAGATGAGGACAAGTAATGGTGTACCATAGATTTGATTTTTTAGCAAATGATTTTGAGGACTATAAATTTTAGTGTCTTTACAATGATTTTTGTTTTCATTTTTACTATTTTTTACAATAAACTCCCTCACTCAACATTTTACCAAAAAACGTGGCTTTCAAATATATTAGTCTTGTTTAGTAACACATTATAATATCTATTTGGTATGTTCAATTTCTTTTCCCTTTATTTTTAAGAGAAGAGTAGATTCTTCTTATTTATGTAGCAAGCAAAATTGGCTAAACATGTAACAAACATCATAAGGGTAGATTTTTTTAGTTGCTATTAAAGTTAATTAAAAAATTAAGGTTTTAATTGTAATTATCCAAATTATTTTTATTAATGTGTTTAAATTATAATTTGTATTGGCGTCAAAGTTATAACTTTAACAATTATAGTTTAAAATATTAATTTTTTGTTAAAATAAACACCTACCTAATATCATGTCCAATCAATACCATTTGCTACAAGAACAAACTACTCTACATGTTGGTACATTAAAAATTTGTGTTTCTCTTCGATATGTCATATTCTATAGAGTGACATTTAAATAGTTTCTCTAAGTGCATATTATTGTGCAAAGTTTCTTCCCTATACAAGAATATCATTTTTCTATTACTAATATCATTAATTAAACTTAAAAATAATAAAATTTGTCCTAATTAATTTAACTAGATCTATAATTAAATAAATTGCATTATTTAAATGTTTAGTTAAATTAGTTTTAATTAGTGAATCTTTATTAATTGATTTGTTCATTCATTGTGAGTGAGTTGGATCATTCATTTGTCCTTCATGTAGATCATCCAACATATGCATCATTTTGTCCATCCATCCTCAGTGGGCTGGATCATTCATTCATCCTTTATGTAGATCATTGAACATGTGTATCATCTAGAGTTGAATTAGATTGTATGGAATCGAGTGAGATGGTTTACAAATTCTTTGTGATGTAGTGAAAAATATTGTATGGAGTTGGATGGTAGCAAGATTTTCATAATGTTTATATCTTGATGGAATACTTGAGTGGTGTAGTTGCACTCAAATTGTGCATATGATCTGATATTACGCAAATATTATTTGTGTTCTTTAGATTATAGGAATGATGAAAGTGTGTGCATTTTTTTGCATAATTTGTATGTTTCCATAATGTTTGATATAAGAAAATTTTTATTATTAAAGTATTTGATCCTCACAATTAGTATCAGAGCACTAAGTTTTTTTATAATTGGTATTAGAGTTAATTATAAAGCTTAAAGCTAGTGTTGAATCTAGGATCCCTAGGTACTCACAGAGGAGTAGAGGAGGATTCCAACATTCGTATTGTAGGTTTATTCAAGGAGGAGCTAGAAGCATATGCAAAACTAAAATAGAAAGATCAACAATAGTAGTATCCCTACAAACTAGAAGTGATGCTTAATCATTGGATGAAGGTTATGTGATAGAAGCACGATCTCACACATGAGAAGAAAAATATGAAGATTTGGTGCAAAAGCAACATAGTAAATATCCTAAGCAATAATCTACTCTATTACACTTGGTGGATGTAGTGACTAGTTATCCATGTAGTTTTATGGGATGAGAAGGTTACCATAAGGGCAATTTTGGTTGAATCATGGGATCACACTCATGTTGAAGAAGAAAATAATATCATAAGCATGATATTAAAAAATATATAAATGTGAGTGCACAATAGTGTTTGTAGATATGTGAATGTGTATGAGCAACATGTGAAGTCACCAATTGAAGATAAAATTTATGTCAAGAAATTAAAAATTAGTACATTAAGCATTAAGGGAAAGATTGTTGGAAAAAACAATGCTTAATGTGGAAATCCACATGCAAGATTTAGAGAAAATAAGAAAAGAAATTCTAAAGATAAAAAGTTAACTTGAAAATAGAAAAGTACATGCAAAAGTAAAAATAGAATTCCTATAAATAGAAAAGTAACTTGAAGAAGAAAGTGCATGCAAAATCAAAAATAGAAATTATATATATAGAAAAGAATAATTGGAGAACTTATTATTAGCATTGTCATAATTCTATATATAGAAAAGAATAACTTGGAGAAGTTATTATTAGAATTGTAATAATTCTATATATTGGTGTATCTTCTACCAATTCATTTGTCCATCCATCCTCACTTGGATGATCATACATTCATCCTTCATATGGATCATCCAAAGTTGAACTAGATTGTATGGAATAGAGTGAGATGGTAACAAAAGCTATGTTACGTAGTGAAGAATATTATATGGAGTTGGATAACAATAAATTTGTTACAATGGTTATATTCTTATATTATGCATATGATTTATTATTGTGTAAATACTATGCATTTTCTTTAGATTAAAGGAACAATGAAAGTGTGTGAATGAATTTGCATAATTTGTATACTTTCGTAGTGTTTAATATAAGAAAATTTTGATTATCAAAGTATAGCTTGAGATGAGGACAAGTAATGGTGTACCATAGATTTGATTTTTTAGCAAATGATTTTGAGGACTATAAATTTTAGTGTCTTTACAATGATTTTTGTTTTCATTTTTACTATTTTTTACAATAAACTCCCTCACTCAACATTTTACCAAAAAACGTGGCTTTCAAATATATTAGTCTTGTTTAGTAACACATTATAATATCTATTTGGTATGTTCAATTTCTTTTCCCTTTATTTTTAAGAGAAGAGTAGATTCTTCTTATTTATGTAGCAAGCAAAATTGGCTAAACATGTAACAAACATCATAAGGGTAGATTTTTTTAGTTGCTATTAAAGTTAATTAAAAAATTAAGGTTTTAATTGTAATTATCCAAATTATTTTTATTAATGTGTTTAAATTATAATTTGTATTGGCGTCAAAGTTATAACTTTAACAATTATAGTTTAAAATATTAATTTTTTGTTAAAATAAACACCTACCTAATATCATGTCCAATCAATACCATTTGCTACAAGAACAAACTACTCTACATGTTGGTACATTAAAAATTTGTGTTTCTCTTCGATATGTCATATTCTATAGAGTGACATTTAAATAGTTTCTCTAAGTGCATATTATTGTGCAAAGTTTCTTCCCTATACAAGAATATCATTTTTCTATTACTAATATCATTAATTAAACTTAAAAATAATAAAATTTGTCCTAATTAATTTAACTAGATCTATAATTAAATAAATTGCATTATTTAAATGTTTAGTTAAATTAGTTTTAATTAGTGAATCTTTATTAATTGATTTGTTCATTCATTGTGAGTGAGTTGGATCATTCATTTGTCCTTCATGTAGATCATCCAACATATGCATCTTTTTGTCCATCCATCCTCGGTGGTCTGGATCATTCATTCATCCTTTATGTAGATCATTGAACATGTGTATCATCTAGAGTTGAATTAGATTGTATGGAATCGAGTGAGATGGTTTACAAATTCTTTGTGATGTAGTGAAAAATATTGTATGGAGTTGGATGGTAGCAAGATTTTCATAATGTTTATATCTTGATGGAATACTTGAGTGGTGTAGTTGCACTCAAATTGTGCATATGATCTGATATTACGCAAATATTATTTGTGTTCTTTAGATTATAGGAATGATGAAAGTGTGTGCATTTTTTTGCATAATTTGTATGTTTCCATAATGTTTGATATAAGAAAAATTTTATTATTAAAGTATTTGATCCTCACAATTAGTATCAGAGCACTAAGTTTTTTTATAATTGGTATTAGAGTTAATTATAAAGCTTAAAGCTAGTGTTGAATCTAGGATCCCTAGGTACTCACGGAGTGAGTAGAAGGATTCCAACATTCGTATTGTAGGTTTATTCAAGGAGGAGCTAGAAGCATATGCAAAACTAAAATAGAAAGATCAACAATAGTAGTATCCCTACAAACTAGAAGTGATGCTTAATCATTGGATGAAGGTTATGTGATAGAAGCACGATCTCACACATGAGAAGAAAAATATGAAGATTTGGTGCAAAAGCAACATAGTAAATATCCTAAGCAATAATCTACTCTATTACACTTGGTGGATGTAGTGACTAGTTATCCATGTAGTTTTATGGGATGAGAAGGTTACCATAAGGGCAATTTTGGTTGAATCATGGGATCACACTCATGTTGAAGAAGAAAATAATATCATAAGCATGATATTAAAAAATATATAAATGTGAGTGCACAATAGTGTTTGTAGATATGTGAATGTGTATGAGCAACATGTGAAGTCACCAATTGAAGCTAAACTTTATGTCAAGAAATTAAAAATTAGTACATTAAGCATTAAGGGAAAGATTGTTGGAAAAAATAATGCTTAATGTGGAAATCCACATGCAAGATTTAGAGAAAATAAGAAAAGAAATTCTAAAGATAAAAATTTAACTTGAAAATAGAAAAGTACATGCAAAAGTAAAAATAGAATTCCTATAAATAGAAAAGTAACTTGAAGAAGAAAGTGCATGCAAAATCAAAAATAGAAATTATATATATAGAAAAGAATAATTGGAGAACTTATTATTAGCATTGTCATAATTCTATATATAGAAAAGAATAACTTGGAGAAGTTATTATTAGAATTGTAATAATTCTATATATTGGTGTATCTTCTACCAATTCATTTGTCCATCCATCCTCACTTGGATGATCATACATTCATCCTTCATATGGATCATCCAAAGTTGAACTAGATTGTATGGAATAGAGTGAGATGGTAACAAAAGCTATGTGACGTAGTGAAGAATATTATATGGAGTTGGATAACAATAAATTTGTTACAATGGTTATATTCTTATATTATGCATATGATTTATTATTGTGTAAATACGATGCATTTTCTTTAGATTACAGGAACAATGAAAGTGTGTGAATGAATTTGCATAATTTGTATACTTTCGTAGTGTTTAATATAAGAAAATTTTGATTATCAAAGTATAGCTTGAGATGAGGACAAGTAATGGTGTACCATAGATTTGATTTTTTAGCAAATGATTTTGAGGACTATAAATTTTAGTGTCTTTACAATGATTTTTGTTTTCATTTTTACTATTTTTTACAATAAACTCCCTCACTCAACATTTTACCAAAAAACGTGGCTTTCAAATATATTAGTCTTGTTTAGTAACACATTATAATATCTATTTGGTATGTTCAATTTCTTTTCCCTTTATTTTTAAGAGAAGAGTAGATTCTTCTTATTTATGTAGCAAGCAAAATTGGCTAAACATGTAACAAACATCATAAGGGTAGATTTTTTTAGTTGCTATTAAAGTTAATTAAAAAATTAAGGTTTTAATTGTAATTATCCAAATTATTTTTATTAATGTGTTTAAATTATAATTTGTATTGGCGTCAAAGTTATAACTTTAACAATTATAGTTTAAAATATTAATTTTTTGTTAAAATAAACACCTACCTAATATCATGTCCAATCAATACCATTTGCTACAAGAACAAACTACTCTACATGTTGGTACATTAAAAATTTGTGTTTCTCTTCGATATGTCATATTCTATAGAGTGACATTTAAATAGTTTCTCTAAGTGCATATTATTGTGCAAAGTTTCTTCCCTATACAAGAATATCATTTTTCTATTACTAATATCATTAATTAAACTTAAAAATAATAAAATTTGTCCTAATTAATTTAACTAGATCTATAATTAAATAAATTGCATTATTTAAATGTTTAGTTAAATTAGTTTTAATTAGTGAATCTTTATTAATTGATTTGTTCATTCATTGTGAGTGAGTTGGATCATTCATTTGTCCTTCATGTAGATCATCCAACATATGCATCATTTTGTCCATCCATCCTCAGTGGGCTGGATCATTCATTCATCCTTTATGTAGATCATTGAACATGTGTATCATCTAGAGTTGAATTAGATTGTATGGAATCGAGTGAGATGGTTTACAAATTCTATGTGATGTAGTGAAAAATATTGTATGGAGTTGGATGGTAGCAAGATTTTCATAATGTTTATATCTTGATGGAATACTTGAGTGGTGTAGTTGCACTCAAATTGTGCATATGATCTGATATTACGCAAATATTATTTGTGTTCTTTAGATTATAGGAATGATGAAAGTGTGTGCATTTTTTTATATAATTTGAATGTTTCCATAATGTTTGATATAAGAAAAATCTTATTATTAAAGCATTTTATCCTCACAATTAGTACCAGAGCACTAAGTTTTTTTATAATTGGTATTAGAGTTAATTATAAAGCTTAAAGCTAGTGTTGAATCTAGGATCCCTAGGTACTCACGGAGTGAGTAGAAGGACTCCAACATTCGTATTGTAGGTTTATTCAAGGAGGAGCTAGAAGCATATGCAAAACCAAAAGAGAAAGATCAACAATAGTAGTATCCCTATAAACTAGAAGTGATGCTTAATCATTGGATGAAGGTTATGTGATAGAAGCACGATCTCACACATGAGAGGAAAGATATGAATATTTGGTGCAAAAGCAACATAGTAAACATCCTAAGCAATAATCTACTCTATTACACTTGGTGGATGTAGTGACTAGTTATCCATGTAGTTTTATGGGATGAGAAGGTTACCATAAGGGCAATTTTGGTTGAATCATGGGATCACACTCATGTTGAAGAAGAAAATAATATCATAAGCATGATATTCAAAAATATATAAATGTGAGTGCACAATAGTGTTTGTAGATATGTGAATGTGTATGAGCAACATGTGAAGTCACCAATTGAAGATAAACTTTATGTCAAGAAATTAAAAATTAGTACATTAAGCATCAAGGGAAAGATTGTTGGAAAAAATAATGCTTAATGTGGAAATCCACATGCAAGAGTTAGAGAAAATAAGAAAAGAAATTCTAAAGATAAAAAGATAACTTGAAAATAGAAAAGTACATGCAAAAGTAAAAATAGAATTCCTATAAATAGAAAAGTAACTTGGAGAAGAAAATGCATGCAAAATTAAAAATAGAAATTATATATATAGAAAAGAATAATTGGGGAACTTATTATTAGCATTGTCATAATTCTATATATAGAAAAGAATAACTTGGAGAAGTTATTATTAGAATTGTAATAATTCTATATATTGGTGTATCTTCTACAAATTCATTTTTCCATCCATCCTCACTTGGATGATCATACATTCATCCTTCATATGGATCATCCAAAGTTGAACTAGATTGTATGGAATAGAGTGAGATGGTAACAAAAGCTATGTTATGTAGTGAAGAATATTATATGGATTTGGATAACAATAAATTTGTTACAATGGTTATATTCTTATATTATGCATATGATTTATTATTGTGTAAATACTATGCATTTTCTTTAGATTAAAGGAACAATGAAAGTGTGTGAATGAATTTGCATAATTTGTATACATTCGTAGTGTTTAATATAAGCAAAATTTGATTATAAAAGTATAGCTTGAGATGAGGACAAGTAATGGTGTACCGTAGATTTGATTTTTTAGCAAATGATTTTGAGGACTATAAATTTTAGTGTCTTTACAATGATTTTTGTTTTCATTTTTACTATTTTTTACAATAAACTCCCTCACTCAACATTTTACCAAAAAACGTGGCTTTCAAATATATTAGTCTTGTTTAGTAACACATTATTCTATCTATTTGATATGTTCAAATTCTTTTCCCTTTCTTTTTAAGAGAAGAGTAGATTCTTCTTATTCATGTAGCAAGAAAAATTTGCTAAACATGTAACAAACATCATAAGGGTAGATTTTTTTAGTTGCTATTAAAGTTAATTAAAAAATTAAGGTTTTAATTGTAATTATCCAAATTATTTTTATTAATGTGTTTAAATTATAATTTGTATTGGCGTCAAAGTTATAATTTTAACAATTATAGTTTAAAATATTAATTTTTTGTTAAAATAAACACCTACCTAGTATCATGTCCAATCAATACCATTTGCTACAAGAACAAACTACTCTACATGTTGGTAGATTAAAAATTTGTGTTTCTCTTCGATATGTCATATTCTATAGAGTGACATTTAAATAGTTTCTCTAAGTGCATATTATTGTGCAAAGTTTCTTCCCTATACAAGAATATCATTTTTCTATTACTAATATCATTAATTAAACTTAAAAATAATAAAATTTGTCCTAATTAATTTAACTAGATCTATAATTAAATAAATTGCATTATTTAAATGTTTAGTTAAATTAGTTTTAATTAGTGAATCTTTATTAATTGATTTGTTCATTCATTGTGAGTGAGTTGGATCATTCATTTGTCCTTCATGTAGATCATCCAACATATGCATCATTTTGTCCATCCATCCTCGATGGGATGGATCATTCATTCATCCTTTATGTAGATCATTGAACATGTGTATCATCTAGAGTTGAATTAGATTGTATGGAATCGAGTGAGATGGTTTACAAATTCTTTGTGATGTAGTGAAAAATATTGTATGGAGTTGGATGGTAGCAAGATTTTCATAATGTTTATATCTTGATGGAATACTTGAGTGGTGTAGTTGCACTCAAATTGTGCATATGATCTGATATTACGTAAATATTATTTGTGTTCTTTAGATTATAGGAATGATGAAAGTGTGTGCATTTTTTTGCATAATTTGTATGTTTCCATAATGTTTGATATAAGAAAAATTCTATTATTAAAGTATTTGATCCTCACAATTAGTATCAGAGCACTAAGTTTTTTTATAATTGGTATTAGAGTTAATTATAAAGCTTAAAGCTAGTGTTGAATCTAGGATCCCTAGGTACTCACGGAGTGAGTAGAAGGATTCCAACATTTGTATTGTAGGTTTATTCAAGGAGGAGATAGAAGCATATGCAAAACTAAAATAGAAAGATCAACAATAGTAGTATCCCTACAAACTAGAAGTGATGCTTAATCATTGGATGAAGGTTATGTGATAGAAGCACGATCTCACACATGAGAAGAAAAACATGAAGATTTGGTGCAAAAGCAACATAGTAAATATCCTAAGCAATAATCTACTCTATTACACTTGGTGGATGTAGTGACTAGTTATCCATGTAGTTTTATGGGATGAGAAGGTTACCATAAGGGCAATTTTGGTTGAATCATGGGATCACACTCATGTTGAAGAAGAAAATAATATCATAAGCATGATATTAAAAAATATATAAATGTGAGTGCACAATAGTGTTTGTAGATATGTGAATGTGTATGAGCAACATGTGAAGTCACCAATTGAAGCTAAACTTTATGTCAAGAAATTAAAAATTAGTACATTAAGCATTAAGGGAAAGATTGTTGGAAAAAACAATGCTTAATGTGGAAATCCACATGCAAGATTTAGAGAAAATAAGAAAAGAAATTCTAAAGATAAAAAATTAACTTGAAAATAGAAAAGTACATGCAAAAGTAAAAATAGAATTCCTATAAATAGAAAAGTAACTTGAAGAAGAAAGTGCATGCAAAATTAAAAATAGAAATTATATATATAGAAAAGAATAATTGGAGAACTTATTATTAGCATTGTCATAATTCTATATATAGAAAAGAATAACTTGGAGAAGTTATTATTAGAATTGTAATAATTCTATATATTGGTGTATCTTCTACCAATTCATTTGTCCATCCATCCTCACTTGGATGATCATACATTCATCCTTCATATGGATCATCCAAAGTTGAACTAGATTGTATGGAATAGAGTGAGATGGTAACAAAAGCTATGTGACGTAGTGAAGAATATTATATGGAGTTGGATAACAATAAATTTGTTACAATGGTTATATTCTTATATTATGCATATGATTTATTATTGTGTAAATACGATGCATTTTCTTTAGATTACAGGAACAATGAAAGTGTGTGAATGAATTTGCATAATTTGTATACTTTCGTAGTGTTTAATATAATAAAAATTTGATTATCAAAGTATAGCTTGAGATGAGGACAAGTAATGGTGTACCATAGATTTGATTTTTTAGCAAATGATTTTGAGGACTATAAATTTTAGTGTCTTTACAATGATTTTTGTTTTCATTTTTACTATTTTTTACAATAAACTCCCTCACTCAACATTTTACCAAAAAACATGGCTTTCAAATATATTAGTCTTGTTTAGTAACACATTATAATATCTATTTGGTATGTTCAATTTCTTTTCCCTTTATTTTTAAGAGAAGAGTAGATTCTTCTTATTTATGTAGCAAGCAAAATTGGCTAAACATGTAACAAACATCATAAGGGTAGATTTTTTTAGTTGCTATTAAAGTTAATTAAAAAATTAAGGTTTTAATTGTAATTATCCAAATTATTTTTATTAATGTGTTTAAATTATAATTTGTATTGGCGTCAAAGTTATAACTTTAACAATTATAGTTTAAAATATTAATTTTTTGTTAAAATAAACACCTACCTAATATCATGTCCAATCAATACCATTTGCTACAAGAACAAACTACTCTACATGTTGGTACATTAAAAATTTGTGTTTCTCTTCGATATGTCATATTCTATAGAGTGACATTTAAATAGTTTCTCTAAGTGCATATTATTGTGCAAAGTTTCTTCCCTATACAAGAATATCATTTTTCTATTACTAATATCATTAATTAAACTTAAAAATAATAAAATTTGTCCTAATTAATTTAACTAGATCTATAATTAAATAAATTGCATTATTTAAATGTTTAGTTAAATTAGTTTTAATTAGTGAATCTTTATTAATTGATTTGTTCATTCATTGTGAGTGAGTTGGATCATTCATTTGTCCTTCATGTAGATCATCCAACATATGCATCATTTTGTCCATCCATCCTCAATGGGCTGGATCATTCATTCATCCTTTATGTAGATCATTGAACATGTGTATCATCTAGAGTTGAATTAGATTGTATGGAATCGAGTGAGATGGTTTACAAATTCTATGTGATGTAGTGAAAAATATTGTATGGAGTTGGATGGTAGCAAGATTTTCATAATGTTTATATCTTGATGGAATACTTGAGTGGTGTAGTTGCACTCAAATTGTGCATATGATCTGATATTACGCAAATATTATTTGTGTTCTTTAGATTATAGGAATGATGAAAGTGTGTGCATTTTTTTGTATAATTTGTATGTTTCCATAATGTTTGATATAAGAAAAATCTTATTATTAAAGCATTTTATCCTCACAATTAGTACCAGAGCACTAAGTTTTTTTATAATTGGTATTAGAGTTAATTATAAAGCTTAAAGCTAGTGTTGAATCTAGGATCCCTAGGTACTCACGGAGTGAGTAGAAGGACTCCAACATTCGTATTGTAGGTTTATTCAAGGAGGAGCTAGAAGCATATGCAAAACCAAAAGAGAAAGATCAACAATAGTAGTATCCCTATAAACTAGAAGTGATGCTTAATCATTGGATGAAGGTTATGTGATAGAAGCACGATCTCACACATGAGAGGAAAGATATGAATATTTGGTGCAAAAGCAACATAGTAAACATCCTAAGCAATAATCTACTCTATTACACTTGGTGGATGTAGTGACTAGTTATCCATGTAGTTTTATGGGATGAGAAGGTTACCATAAGGGCAATTTTAGTTGAATCATGGGATCACACTCATGTTGAAGAAGAAAATAATATCATAAGCATGATATTAAAAAATATATAAATGTGAGTGCACAATAGTGTTTGTAGATATGTGAATGTGTATGAGCAACATGTGAAGTCACCAATTGAAGCTAAACTTTATGTCAAGAAATTAAAAATTAGTACATTAAGCATCAAGGGAAAGATTGTTGGAAAAAATAATGCTTAATGTGGAAATCCACATGCAAGAGTTAGAGAAAATAAGAAAATAAATTCTAAAGATAAAAAGATAACCTGAAAATAGAAAAGTACATGCAAAAGTAAAAATAGATTTCCTATAAATAGAAAAGTAACTTGGAGAAGAAAATGCATGCAAAATTAAAAATAGAAATTATATATATAGAAAAGAATAATTGGGGAACTTATTATTAGCATTGTCATAATTCTATATATAGAAAAGAATAACTTGGAGAAGTTATTATTAGAATTGTAATAATTCTATATATTGGTGTATCTTCTACAAATTCATTTTTCCATCCATCCTCACTTGGATGATCATACATTCATCCTTCATATGGATCATCCAAAGTTGAACTAGATTGTATGGAATAGAGTGAGATGGTAACAAAAGCTATGTTATGTAGTGAAGAATATTATATGGATTTGGATAACAATAAATTTGTTACAATGGTTATATTCTTATATTATGCATATGATTTATTATTGTGTAAATACTATGCATTTTCTTTAGATTAAAGGAACAATGAAAGTGTGTGAATGAATTTGCATAATTTGTATACATTCGTAGTGTTTAATATAAGCAAAATTTGATTATAAAAGTATAGCTTGAGATGAGGACAAGTAATGGTGTACCGTAGATTTGATTTTTTAGCAAATGATTTTGAGGACTATAAATTTTAGTGTCTTTACAATGATTTTTGTTTTCATTTTTACTATTTTTTACAATAAACTCCCTCACTCAACATTTTACCAAAAAACATGGCTTTCAAATATATTAGTCTTGTTTAGTAACACATTATTCTATCTATTTGATATGTTCAAATTCTTTTCCCTTTATTTTTAAGAGAAGAGTAGATTCTTCTTATTCATGTAGCAAGAAAAATTTGCTAAACATGTAACAAACATCATAAGGGTAGAATTTTTTAGTTGCTATTAAAGTTAATTAAAAAATTAAGGTTTTAATTGTAATTATCCAAATTATTTTTATTAATGTGTTTAAATTATAATTTGTATTGGCGTCAAAGTTATAATTTTAACAATTATAGTTTAAAATATTAATTTTTTGTTAAAATAAACACCTACCTAGTATCATGTCCAATCAATACCATTTGCTACAAGAACAAACTACTCTACATGTTGGTACATTAAAAATTTGTGTTTCTCTTCGATATGTCATATTCTATAGACATATTATTGTGCAAAGTTTCTTCCCTATACAAGAATATCATTTTTCTATTACTAATATCATTAATTAAACTTAAAAATAATAAAATTTGTCCTAACTAATTTAACTAGATCTATAATTAAATAAATTGCATTATTTAAATGTTTAGTTAAATTAGTTTTAATTAGTGAATCTTTATTAATTGATTTGTTCATTCATTGTGAGTGAGTTGGATCATTCATTTGTCCTTCATGTAGATCAGCCAACATATGCATCATTTTGTCAATCCATCCTCAGTGGGATGGATCATTCATTTATCCTTTATGTAGATCATTGAACATGTGTATCATCTAGAGTTGAATTAGATTGTATGGAATCGAGTGAGATGGTTTACAAATTCTTTGTGATGTAGTGAAAAATATTGTATGGAGTTGGATGGTAGCAAGATTTTCATAATGTTTATATCTTGATGGAATACTTGAGTGGTGTAGTTGCACTCAAATTGTGCATATGATATGATATTACGCAAATATTATTTGTGTTCTTTAGATTATAGGAATGATGAAAGTGTGTGCATTTTTTTGCATAATTTGTATGTTTCCATAATGTTTGATATAAGAAAAATTCTATTATTAAAGTATTTGATCCTCACAATTAGTATCAGAGCACTAAGTTTTTTTATAATTGATATTAGAGTTAATTATAAAGCTTAAAGCTAGTGTTGAATCTAGGATCCCTAGGTACTCACGGAGTGAGTAGAAGGATTCCAACATTTGTATTTTAGGTTTATTCAAGGAGGAGATAGAAGCATATGCAAAACTAAAATAAAAATATCAACAATAGTAGTATCCCTACAAACTAGAAGTGATGCTTAATCATTGGATGAAGGTTATGTGATAGAAGCACGATCTCACACATGAGAAGAAAAACATGAAGAGTTGGTGCAAAAGCAACATAGTAAATATCCTAAGCAATAATCTACTCTATTACACTTGGTGGATATAGTGACTAGTTATCCATGTAGTTTTATGGGATGAGAAGGTTACCATAAGGGCAATTTTGGTTGAATCATGGGATCACACTCATGTTGAAGAAGAAAATAATATCATAAGCATGATATTCAAAAATATATAAATGTGAGTGCACAATAGTGTTTGTAGATATGTGAATGTGTATAAGCAACATGTGAAGTCACCAATTGAAGATAAACTTTATGTCAAGAAATTAAAAATTAGTACATTAAGCATTAAGGGAAAGATTGTTGGAAAAAACAATGCTTAATGTGGAAATCCACATGCAAGATTTAGAGAAAATAAGAAAAGAAATTCTAAAGATAAAAAATTAACTTGAAAATAGAAAAGTACATGCAAAAGTAAAAATAGAATTCCTATAAATAGAAAAGTAACTTGAAGAAAAAAGTGCATGCAAAATTAAAAATAGAAATTATATATATAGAAAAGAATAATTGGAGAAATTATTATTAGCATTGTCATAATTCTATATATAGAAAAGAATAGCTTGGAGAAGTTATTATTAGAATTGTAATAATTCTATATATTGGTGTATCTTCTACCAATTCATTTGTCCATCCATCCTCACTTGGATGATCATACATTCATCCTTCATATGGATCATCCAAATTTGAACTAGATTGTATGGAATAGAGTGAGATGGTAACAAAAGCTATGTGACGTAGTGAAGAATATTATATGGAGTTGGATAACAATAAATTTGTTACAATGGTTATATTCTTATATTATGCATATGATTTATTATTGTGTAAATACGATGCATTTTCTTTAGATTACAGGAACAATGAAAGTGTGTGAATGAATTTGCATAATTTGTATACTTTCGTAGTGTTTAATATAATAAAAATTTTATTATCAAAGTATAGCTTGAGATGAGGACAAGTAATGGTGTACCATAGATTTGATTTTTTAGCAAATGATTTTGAGGACTATAAATTTTAGTGTCTTTACAATGATTTTTGTTTTCATTTTTACTATTTTTTACAATAAACTCCCTCACTCAACATTTTACCAAAAAACGTGGCTTTCAAATATATTAGTCTTGTTTAGTAACACATTATAATATCTATTTGGTATGTTCAATTTCTTTTCCCTTTATTTTTAAGAGAAGAGTAGATTCTTCTTATTTATGTAGCAAGAAAAATTGGCTAAACATGTAACAAACATCATAAGGGTAGATTTTTTTAGTTGCTATTAAAGTTAATTAAAAAATTAAGGTTTTAATTGTAATTATCCAAATTATTTTTATTAATGTGTTTAAATTATAATTTGTATTGGCGTCAAAGTTATAACTTTAACAATTATAGTTTAAAATATTATTTTTTTGTTAAAATAAACACCTACCTAATATCATGTCCAATCAATACCATTTGCTACAAGAACAAACTACTCTACATGTTGGTACATTAAAAATTTGTGTTTCTCTTCGATATGTCATATTCTATAGAGTGACATTTAAATAGTTTCTGTAAGTGCATATTATTGTGCAAAGTTTCTTCCCTATACAAGAATATCATTTTTATATTACTAATATCATTAATTAAACTTAAAAATAATAAAATTTTTCCTAATTAATTTAACTAGATCTATAATTAAATAAATTGCATTATTTAAATGTTTAGTTAAATTAGTTTTAATGAGTGAATCTTTATTAATTGATTTGTTCATTCATTGTGAGTGAGTTGGATCATTCATTTGTCCTTCATGTAGATCATCCAACATATGCATCATTTTGTCCATCCATCCTCAATGGGATGGATCATTCATTCATCCTTTATGTAGATCATTGAACATGTGTATCATCTAGAGTTGAATTAGATTGTATGGAATCGAGTGAGATGGTTTACAAATTCTATGTGATGTAGTGAAAAATATTGTATGGAGTTGGATGGTATCAATATTTTCATAATGTTTATATCTTGATGGAATACTTGAGTGGTGTAGTTGCACTCAAATTGTGCATATGATCTGATATTACGCAAAAATTATTTGTGTTCTTTAGATTATAGGAATGATAAAAGTGTGTGCATTTTTTTGTATAATTTGTATGTTTCCATAATGTTTGATATAAGAAAAATTTTATTATTAAAGCATTTTATCCTCACAATTAGTACCAGAGCACTAAGTTTTTTTATAATTGGTATTAGAGTTAATTATAAAGCTTAAATCTAGTGTTGAATCTAGGATCCCTAGGTACTCACGAAGTGAGTAGAAGGACTCCAAAATTCGTATTGTAGGTTTATTCAAGGAGGAGCTAGAAGCATATGCAAAACCAAAAGAGAAAGATCAACAATAGTAGTATCCATATAAACTAGAAGTGATGCTTAATCATTGGATGAAGGTTATGTGATAGAAGCACGATCTCACACATAAGAGGAAATATATGAATATTTGGTGCAAAAGCAACATAGTAAACATCCTAAGCAATAATCTACTCTATTACACTTGGTGGATGTAGTGACTAGTTATCCATGTAGTTTTATGGGATGAGAAGGTTACCATAAGGGCAATTTTAGTTGAATCATGGGATCACACTCATGTTGAAGAAGAAAATAATATCATAAGCATGATATTCAAAAATATATAAATGTGAGTGCACAATAGTGTTTGTATATATGTGAATGTGTATGAGCAACATGTGAAGTCACCAATTGAAGATAAACTTTATGTCAAAAAATTAAAAATTAGTACATTAAGCATCAAGGGAAAGATTGTTGGAAAAAATAATGCTTAATGTGGAAATCCACATGCAAGAGTTAGAGAAAATAAGAAAAGAAATTCTAAAGATAAAAAGATAACCTGAAAATAGAAAAGTACATGCAAAAGTAAAAATAGATTTCTTATAAATAGAAAAGTAACTTGGAGAAGAAAATGCATGCAAAATTAAAAATAGAAATTATATATATAGAAAAGAATAATTGGGGAACTTATTATTAGCATTGTCATAATTCTATATATAGAAAAGAATAACTTGGAGAAGTTATTATTAGAATTGTAATAATTCTATATATTGGTGTATCTTCTACAAATTCATTTTTCCATCCATCCTCACTTGGATGATCATACATTCATCCTTCATATGGATCATCTAAAGTTGAACTAGATTTTATGGAATAGAGTGAGATGGTAACAAAAGCTATGTTATGTAGTGAAGAATATTATATGGATTTGGATAACAATAAATTTGTTACAATGGTTATATTCTTATATTATGCATATGATTTATTATTGTGTAAATACTATGCATTTTATTTAGATTAAAGGAACAATGAAAGTGTGTGAATGAATTTGCATAATTTGTATACATTCGTAGTGTTTAATATAAGCAAAATTTGATTATAAAAGTATAGCTTGAGATGAGGACAAGTAATGGTGTACCGTAGATTTGATTTTTTAGAAAATGATTTTGAGGACTATAAATTTTAGTGTCTTTACAATGATTTTTGTTTTCATTTTTACTATTTTTTACAATAAACTCCCTCACTCAACATTTTACCAAAAAACATGGCTTTCAAATATATTAGTCTTGTTTAGTAACACATTATTCTATCTATTTGATATGTTCAAATTCTTTTCCCTTTCTTTTTAAGAGAAGAGTAGATTCTTCTTATTCATGTAGCAAGAAAAATTTGCTAAACATGTAACAAACATCATAAGGGTAGAATTTTTTAGTTGCTATTAAAGTTAATTAAAAAATTAAGGTTTTAATTGTAATTATCCAAATTATTTTTATTAATGTGTTTAAATTATAATTTGTATTGGCGTCAAAGTTATAATTTTAACAATTATAGTTTAAAATATTAATTTTTTGTTAAAATAAACACCTACCTAGTATCATGTCCAATCAATACCATTTGCTACAAGAACAAACTACTCTACATGTTGGTACATTAAAAATTTGTGTTTCTCTTCGATATGTCATATTCTATAGAGTGACATTTAAATAGTTTCTCTAAGTGCATATTATTGTGCAAAGTTTCTTCCCTATACAAGAATATAATTTTTCTATTACTAATATCATTAATTAAACTTAAAAATAATAAAATTTGTCCTAACTAATTTAACTAGATCTATAATTAAATAAATTACATTATTTAAATGTTTAGTTAAATTAGTTTTAATTAGTGAATCTTTATTAATTGATTTGTTCATTCATTGTGAGTGAGTTGGATCATTCATTTGTCCTTCATGTAGATCATCCAACATATGCATCATTTTGTCAATCCATCCTCAGTGGGATGGATCATTCATTCATCCTTTATGTAGATCATTGAACATGTGTATCATCTAGAGTTGAATTAGATTGTATGGAATCGAGTGAGATGGTTTACAAATTCTTTGTGATGTAGTGAAAAATATTGTATGGAGTTGGATGGTAGCAAGATTTTCATAATGTTTATATCTTGATGGAATACTTGAGTGGTGTAGTTGCACTCAAATTGTGCATATGATCTGATATTACGTAAATATTATTTGTGTTCTTTAGATTATAGAAATGATGAAAGTGTGTGCATTTTTTTGCATAATTTGTATGTTTACATAATGTTTGATATAAGAAAAATTCTATTATTAAAGTATTTGATCCTCACAATTAGTATCAGAGCACTAAGTTTTTTTATAATTGATATTAGAGTTAATTATAAAGCTTAAAGCTAGTGTTGAATCTAAGATCCCTAGGTACTCACGGAGTGATTAGAAGGATTCCAACATTTGTATTATAGGTTTATTCAAGGAGGAGATAGAAGCATATGCAAAACTAAAATAGAAAGATCAACAATAGTAGTATCCCTACAAACTAGAAGTGATGCTTAATCATTGGATGAAGCTTATGTGATAGAAGCACGATCTCACACATGAGAAGAAAAACATGAAGATTTGGTGCAAAAGCAACATAGTAAATATCCTAAGCAATAATCTACTCTATTACACTTGGTGGATGTAGTGACTATTTATCCATGTAGTTTTATGATATGAGAAGGTTACCATAAGGGCAATTTTGGTTGAATCATGGGATCACACTCATGTTGAAGAAAAAAATAATATCATAAGCATGATATTAAAAAATATATAAATGTGAGTGCACAATAGTGTTTGTAGATATGTGAATGTGTATGAGCAACATGTGAAGTCACCAATTGAAGCTAAACTTTATGTCAAGAAATTAAAAATTAGTACATTAAGCATTAAGGGAAAGATTGTTGGAAAAAACAATGCTTAATGTGGAAATCCACATGCAAGATTTAGAGAAAATAAGAAAAGAAATTCTAAAGATAAAAAATTAACTTGAAAATAGAAAAGTACATGCAAAAGTAAAAATAGAATTCCTATAAATAGAAAAGTAACTTGAAGAAGAAAGTGCATGCAAAATTAAAAATAGAAATTATATATATAGAAAAGAATAATTGGAGAACTTATTATTAGCATTTTCATAATTCTATATATAGAAAAGAATGACTTGGAGAAGTTATTATTAGAATTGTAATAATTCTATATATTGGTGTATCTTCTACCAATTCATTTGTCCATCCATCCTCACTTGGATGATCATACATTCATCCTTCATATGGATCATCCAAATTTGAACTAGATTGTATGGAATAGAGTGAGATGGTAACAAAAGCTATGTGACGTAGTGAAGAATATTATATGGAGTTGGATAACAATAAATTTGTTACAATGGTTATATTCTTATATTATGCATATGATTTATTATTGTGTAAATACGATGCATTTTCTTTAGATTACAGGAACAATGAAAGTGTGTGAATGAATTTGCATAATTTGTATATTTTCGTAGTGTTTAATATAATAAAAAATTTATTATCAAAGTATAGCTTGAGATGAGGACAAGTAATGGTGTACCATAGATTTGATTTTTTAGCAAATGATTTTGAGGACTATAAATTTTAGTGTCTTTACAATGATTTTTGTTTTCATTTTTACTATTTTTTACAATAAACTCCCTCACTCAACATTTTACCAAAAAACGTGGCTTTCAAATATATTAGTCTTGTTTAGTAACAGATTATAATATCTATTTGGTATGTTCAATTTCTTTTCCATTTATTTTTAAGAGAAGAGTAGATTCTTCTTATTTATGTAGCAAGCAAAATTGGCTAAACATGTAACAAACATCATAAGGGTAGATTTTTTTAGTTGCTATTAAAGTTAATTAAAAAATTAAGGTTTTAATTGTAATTATCCAAATTATTTTTATTAATGTGTTTAAATTATAATTTGTATTGGCGTCAAAGTTATAACTTTAACAATTATAGTTTAAAATATTAATTTTTTGTTAAAATAAACACCTACCTAATATCATGTCCAATCAATACCATTTGCTACAAGAACAAACTACTCTACATGTTGGTACATTAAAAATTTGTGTTTCTCTTCGATATGTCATATTCTATAGAGTGACATTTATATAGTTTCTCTAAGTGCATATTATTGTGCAAAGTTTCTTCCCTATACAAGAATATCATTTTTCTATTACTAATATCATTAATTAAACTTAAAAATAATAAAATTTGTCCTAATTAATTTAACTAGATCTATAATTAAATAAATTGCATTATTTAAATGTTTAGTTAAATTAGTTTTAATTAGTGAATCTTTATTAATTGATTTGTTCATTCATTGTGAGTGAGTTGGATCATTCATTTGTCCTTCATGTAGATCATCCAACATATGCATCATTTTGTCCATCCATCCTCAATGGGCTGGATCATTCATTCATCCTTTATGTAGATCATTGAACATGTGTATCATCTAGAGTTGAATTAGATTGTATGGAATCGAGTGAGATGGTTTACAAATTCTATGTGATGTAGTGAAAAATATTGTATGGAGTTGGATGGTAGCAAGTTTTTCATAATGTTTATATCTTGATGGAATACTTGAGTGGTGTAGTTGCACTCAAATTGTGCATATGATCTGATATTACGCAAATATTATTTGTGTTCTTTAGATTATAGGAATGATGAAAGTGTGTGCATTTTTTTGCATAATTTGTATGTTTCCGTAATGTTTGATATAAGAAAAATTTTATTATTAAAGTATTTGATCCTCACAATTAGTATCAGAGCACTAAGTTTTTTTATAATTGGTATTAGAGTTAATTATAAAGCTTAAAGCTAGTGTTGAATCTAGGATCCCTAGGTACTCACGGAGTGAGTAGAAGGACTCCAACATTCGTATTGTAGGTTTATTCAAGGAGAAGCTAGAAGCATATTCAAAACTAAAATAGAAAGATCGACAATAGTAGTATCCCTACAAACTAGAAGTGATGTTTAATCATTGGATGAAGGTTATGTAATAGAAGCATGATCTCACACATGAGAAGAAATATATGAAGATTTGGTGCAAAAGAAACATAGTAAACATACTAAGCAATAATCTACTCTATTACACTTGGTGGATGTAGTGACAAGTTATCCATGTAGTTTTATGGGATGAGAAGGTTACCATAAGGGCACTTTTGGTTGAATCATGGGATCACACTCATGTTGAAGAAGAAAATAATATCATAAGCATGATATTAAAAAATATATAAATGTGAGTGCACAATAATGTTTGTAGATATTTGAATGTGTATGAGCAACATGTGAAGTCACCAATTGAAGCTAAACTTTATGTCAAAAAATTAAAAATTAGTACATTAAGCATTAAGGGAAATATTGTTGGAAAAAATAATGCTTAATGTGGAAATCCACATGCAAGATTTAGAGAAAATAAGAAAAGAAATTCTAAAGATAAAAATTTAACTTGAAAATAGAAAAGTACATGCAAAAGTAAAAATAGAATTCCTATAAATAGAAAAGTAACTTGAAGAAGAAAGTGCCTGCAAAATTAAAAATAGAAATTATATATATAGAAAAGAATAATTGGAGAACTTATTATTAGCATTGTCATAATTCTATATATAGAAAAGAATAACTTGGAGAAGTTATTATTAGAATTGTAATAATTCTATATATTGGTGTATCTTCTACCAATTCATTTGTCCATCCATCCTCACTTGGATGATCATACATTCATCCTTCATATGGATCATCCAAAGTTGAACTAGATTGTATGGAATAGAGTGAGATAGTAACGAAAGCTATGTGATGTAGTGAAGAATATTATATGGAGTTGGATAACAATAAATTTGTTACAATGGTTATATTCTCATATTATGCATATGATTTATTATTGTGTAAATACTATGCATTTTCTTTAGATTACAGGAACAATGAAAGTGTGTGAATGAATTTCCATAATTTGTATACTTTCGTAGTGTTTAATATAAGAAAAATTTTATTATCAAAGTATAGCTTGAGATGGGGACAAGTAATGGTGTACCATAGATTTGATTTTTTAGAAAATGATTTTGAGGTCTATAAATTTTAATGTCTTTACAATGATTTTTGTTTTCATTTTTACTATTTTTTACAATAAACTCCCTCACTCAACATTTTACCAAAAAACGTGGCCTTCAATTATATTAGTCTTGTTTAGTAACACATTATTCTTTCTATTTGGTATGTTCAATATCTTTTTCCTTTCTTTTTAAGAGAAGAGTAGATTCTTCTTATTCATGTAGCAAGAAAAATTGGCTAAACATGTAACAAACATCATAAGGGTAGATTTTTTTAGTTTCTATTAAAGTTAATTAAAAAATTAAGGTTTTAATTGTAATTATCCGAATTATTTTTATTAATGTGTTTAAATTATAATTTGTATTGGTGTCAAATTTATAACTTTAACAGTTATAGTTTAAAATATTAATTTTTTGTTAAAATAAACACCTACCTACTATCATGTCCAATCAATACCATTTGCTACAGGAACAAACTACTCTACATGTTGGTACATTAAAAATTTGTGTTTCTCTTTGATATGTCATATTCTATAGAGTGACATTTAAATAGTTTCTCTAAGTGCATATTATTGTGCAAAGTTTCTTCCCTATACAAGAATATCATTTTTCTATTACTCATATCATTAATTAAACTTAAAAATAATAAAATATGTCCTAATTAATTTAACTAGATCTATAATTAAATAAATTGCATTATATAAATATTTAGTTAAATTAGTTTTAATTTATCAAATACAAAACTCCTCACTAAGTATATAAGTATAGCTTAAAATCACTTAAATAAATTAAAAAACAAAAACATAAAACCATCTTTGGGAGGTTAGATAATTTTCCTTCCTTGCATTCAACAATTTAATATGGAAATAATTATCTTCTATGAAATCTAGAAAATAGAATGGATTTGTTCATGGCAATATCCTACTTAACAAATGATCTTTGCATCCTCTTAATCATATGCATGATCAAATTTATTAGGCATATGAGTAAACATGAGGACATAATTACGAGTGGTGGCACTAACATGAAAATAAAGTTTCATAGCATTATGTACAATAAAATTTGGATGTGTAGCTAATGCATTTATTTAAGGAGTATGCATTATCTCAATGCTACTAGTAGCCCATTCATCAACACTACTCATAATAACTCCGTGAGATAAATGAACAACATAACTAATATGATGTAGGTCATGGAGAAGTGTTCATACAAGGATGACAAATGGATTCTTATCAAATGCATAGGGATCCATATCCTCTACCATTATGCATGCATCTTGCTATAGCATATTTCTATAGATAATTTAAAGAGCATATGATCTAGAAACCAAGTAGCTATGTACAAGTTGATTTCATTGAAACACCTCCTAAAGAGATCCTATAATCCTATTAATATGGTCAAAAAGTATGAAATTAACCTTACTTACCATCTCTATTAATTTTATATAAACCAACTATCTTAAAGTGTATTAGAAGCTTTAGGTTTCTTGTGAAATATTTCTTAGATATAGATCATAATTGGTAAGGATATTATATCTAAAAACAAAATTATCACATAAAAGTCTTGAATCCTATTCTCCATGATGTGATATATCTATATAATCAACAAATGTTATGATAAAATAGAATAAAGTATCAAGAAAAAGTTTGATAATATCTCGTTATTATTAAAGATATTATCTTGAATGCAAATAACATTGTCTAAGTATACATATTTTGTCACATTGAACCCTTGAATTGTATTCCTCTAATAATTTTTGAGAAACCAATAATTAAAGCAGAAAAATGTATCTCCATGCACATTATAACTCTATTTATGTTAAAATAAATTGTTGTTTTAGTGAATTAATTATTATTTTCTTAAATTAGGGGTCAATTTTTTCAATGGATCTTATCACTAGGTTAGTTAATTTCCTTTGAAACATAATCCACTCCATATGTCTTATTTTATTTTATAAACAAAATTAATTAAAATGTAAGAATTTTTTACTTCTTAGATGTAAATTATAGAAGTTTTAAAAACATTAAAAAAGGTTTGATATTTAGGCCTTATTTGAATGTTAATGTGCCAATTGAATCATTTCAAATGGAGTAGGGGGCTATATATTCTACTCAAGCTAGTTTATGTGATGGTCCAAATGAGCAATTGTGACACATAAAATCTAATAGGTCAAACATTTCTTGTGAGCACAATTTTATATGAAATTGCTTTTGTAAAAAAGTATGATTACATGAAACTCCCTTTTCCACCTATGCAACACAAGTTACCATGAAGGATGCAGGATAAGATATAGTGTTTCACTTGGATTCTTTTCACACACAATTAGGCTTGAGAAAAGGTTGAATTTAGGCATGGGGATGCATTCAATAGTTTCATGTAAAATCTCATTGACCTCTTTTTATATATAAATTATTGATAAACATTGTTTTTAGCCTTGTGCTTTTACCTAAAATAAAATAGCTTATGGATTAGGACAAAGATTTAGAATTTATGATATCATATAATGGTAAGATGGATAGAAAGAATATAAAAACTCAGGATTTCGATGGAGAAGTATGAACTAGTGAACAATATTAGAAAGGACACTTTCATCAATTTCAACCATGTAGAAAATCTTAAAATTGTAATAGAATTACCATTAAATTCTTTGACTATACAAAAGTCATATTAATATACATGATCAGTCAAATCAAGATGCATATTTTAATCATTAAACTTGTATCATACCCCAATTGTATCAAATAAATATACTCTATTCTAATTTTAATAATTGGTATTATTGTTCTATGATGTTGCTTCACCACTCTAAAATATAGAATTACTATGCTTTTTTTTTCCTAAACATTGTCATACTTGATGTCTTTCACCATTTAGATCAATAATAATATTGTTACCCTAAGTACTATATCCAATATTGTTGTCACTCATGGTGGTGTGGGTGGTGATATGTTGTAATTGTAACCTGCTATTTTGTTTTCTTTGATTCTTCAATATTTTTTTTTACTATTTTAAATTCTTCCTCAAGCTCTTCTTTCATGTGCCCTTCTTCTACTACATATATGTGTTATTCTAACAAAGCTTCCTTGGATTTTGTTATTGCTTCTCAAGGTTATGCATAGTGGCTATTTATTACCAAATTGGCTAAAATTAGGATTTTTTAAATTTGGAATTGGCTAATATTTGGGACCCTTGACCAAGGCCCATTAGCCAAAAAATTTTGGATGTAAATTTTTTTTGGATTGATTCACCCTAATTTTATAATAATTTGACCATTTTAAGTTTAAATTTCCAATATTACCCCTAATAATAGTGAACCTTCTACATGTGTTTGGAAACTATTCAACTAGATTTCAAAACTAATTCACCAAAGTTTTATGGATACATTTTGGGTCCAACCCCTTACACATAACCCTATTGCTTCTTCTTGAGACTCTACTACCACCTCTATTGTAGACTTAGATTTTGGTTTTGCTATTGGTTCCTTAACTTGTGACATTGCCATAATTGCTTCTTATTTCTCTTTGGATCCTTGCTCTTAACCTAAGAAATATCTTGCAGTTTCATATTATTTTCCCTATAACATAATTTCATGAACTTCTTTTACACATTAATGTTAATAATACCCAAAGAATCTAGCTAAGGATAACCAAAAATAATATCTACATCATCCATATTAATAGCATGAAAATTTAAATGTAAAACATATTAATCAATGGTAATTGTCAAATCTTCAAAAATTTAAACATTCAAACCCTCAATTTGTATGCCTTTATTTTTTTTTCTTGAACTTGTATTCTCTTAGGCAAAACAATATTAATGAAATTATATCTATTGCTACAATTTATGAATATAATAACTTTTTTTGCTGAATGCAATCATGAACATGTAAATAAAATTTTTAGATTCAAACAAATCATTTTAATCATTGTTTGTTCTATCTAACACCAAAACTATGGTTCCTTTAGGCTAAAAACTATCATCCTTATGTTTTCCTTCTACCAATTTCTTGAAATTTTCTCTTTTCAATTTATTTTATTTATATTGGAGACTAGATAACATTTTATATGGGTGCCATTGACTCAAGAACATTTGTTGTGTTTCTTCTCAAATTAATTCATAATTATGGGCCATAAGAAAACTTTTAAACATAGAGAGAGCTTCTCCAAAATAAAAATTAAGCCTTGTGCTCTAAAAGTAATCAAAATAATATAGGGATTTAAATTGGTTCCACCATTATCTAAAATCAATGTCATCTTCTCCAAAAAAATTATAGCTCCATAAATTCATGCCCCAAGAGAAATATAATGCAAACTAGGGTTTTGTGAACTAGGGTTTCATAAAAATATTTAACTCCCTATTGACTTAAGCTAAAATTTTAAAATAAGTCTCCTTTAAATACAATAATAGATTATTTGTTTACTTTCACTACAAGATATATCAAATTTCATTTTTTTGAAAAACACGTGACTTGAAATTTATTTCTTTGCTATTCTAGAGATTTGTTTTCATAAGGTTGTATGTCCATCAATACTACTTAGATATCTTCTTATGACAAATTTATTTGAAGCTCTCCAAATTTTGAACAAAATTGTGCAAGGATAACCTAAATCAGACAACTTTACACAAAGATGACTCTAAGAAAAAGAGATATTTTATATAAAAAAATTCTTAAAATTATGTATCCACAAAACAATCCCTACTTTTTCAGAAGCATTGCTCTAATACCACTTGTTATGAACCTTTGCTTATCATAAATATAAAAGCATCCACAATATGCTAAATATTAAATAAATTAACCACAATAATTAATCCATACAAAACAATATGTGATAATACCCTTCAAGTAGGGCAACACCAATGTTGTTCCTGAAGGAAAGAACCACTCCACAATATCTTCTGAAATGAGATTCACTCCATGGACTAGGACTACTATAAGAGAAAACTTGATATGGTTTATTGATGATTACAATGACAATATCCCTTCTTTATATACCCATCTTCTAATGTTACTTTGGGAGCTGACTCCTAAACCCTTATCCCCCTCATTAATATAATATAATCAACCTTGTATTATGTGTGGCCCATGCCAACTATCCATATTCCCCATACACAATATAATATCATATCCCTATATTCCTATTCCTAGGAACCATAACAATAGACTACTTAACATACTCAATTAGAATAAAGGTTGTATCATCAAGTGGATATTTATAAAAGAACCTAGAGAAGTGGAAGCAGAAGATATCTATAATAATTTTAGACTTTGTCAAGTTAAATCCATGAGTCTGTATGAGGTAAAGACTCTTTTATGTTATTTTGCCACAAAAAGTTTCAAAAAACTCGATACCTTTATCTTCATGTCCCATATATGATAACCAACCTTTGTTCTATTCAAGAAATCCCCCCTAGCAACAAGAACTTTGTCATTCTATAATTTTTTATCAAAACACTTACCTATCTCATTCTTTGTTTAATTTTTTTGCTCAACTTGAGGATACCCTAGAACTTCCTTCTAAGATGAAAATTTATCATATTGAATCTAAAGAGTGTTTGAATCATTTCTAATAATTTTGAAATGCTTCCCTGAATCCATCTATCTGAAAAAGCTATACTACTTGGTGGGAGAATACTATTTGAAGAATAGTTTTATTCCTCATAGCCTTTGAACATGCAATAAAACACTAAGGTCACTCAAAGGAATAAAAATGTTAAAATATAACTTTTGACCTATTATAGAAATGTGGTCGAACCTCCCCAATAGATCCCTTAGTTGTTATCCAAAGCTAAAAGTAACCTATATGATTTTGAATGGTATAAGACCAAATATTTCAAAAGTGATCACATAATATCTATATGTTCACCAATATATATAATAAAAATTAATATAATTATTCAACACCTTCTATCTCCTCCAAATACAAAAATTGGAGGATAGCATTGGGGTTTGGATCACTGTTGAATGCATTGGGGTTTGGATCACCTATATTCCTATTCCTAGGAACCATAACAATAGACTACTTAACATACTCAATTCAAATATATTAGTCTTGCTTAGTAACACATTATTCTATCTATTTGGTATGTTCAATTTATTTTCCCTTTCTTTTTAAGAGAAAAGTAGACTCTTCTTATTCATGTAGCAAGCAAAATTGGCTAAACATGTAGCAAACATCATAAGGGTAGATTCTTTTAGTTGGTATTAAAGTTAACTAAAAAATGAAGGTTTTAAATGTAATTATCCAAATTATTTTTATTAATGTGTTTAAATTATAATTTTTATTTGCGTAAAAGTTATAACTTTAACAGTTATAGTTAAAAATATTAATTTTTTGTTAAAATAAACACCTACCTAGTATCATGTCCAATCAATACCATTTTCTACCATAACAAACTACTCTACATGTTGGTACCTTAAAAATTTGTGTTTCTCTTTGATATGTCATCTTCTATAGAGTGACATTTAAATAGTTTCTCTAAGTGCATATTATTGTGCAAAGTTTCTTCCCTATACAAGAATATCATTTTTCTATTACTCATATCATTAATTAAACTTAAAAATAATAAAATATGTCCTAATTAATTTAACTAGATATATAATTAAATAAATTGAATTATTTAAAAGTTTAGTTAAATTAGTTTTAATTTATCAAACACAAAAATCCTCACTAAGTATATAAGTATAGATTAAAATCACTTAAATAAATTAAAAAAAAAAAAACATAAAATCATCTTTGGGAGGTTAGATAATTTTCATTCCTTGCATTCAAAAAATTAAGATGGAAATAATTGTCTTCTATGAAATCTAGCAAATAGAATGGAGTTGTTCATGGCAATATCCTACTTAACAAATGATCTTTGTATCCTCTTAATCATATGCATGATCAAATTTATTAGGCATATGAGTAAACATGAGGACATAATCACGAGTGGTGGCACTAACATGAAAAGAAAGTTTCATAGCATTATGTACAATAAAATTTAGATGTGTAACTAATGCATTTATTGAAGGAGTATGCATTATCTCAATGCTACTAGTAGCCCATTCATCAACACTACTCATAATAACTCCATGAGATAAATTAACAACATAACTAATATGATGTAAGTCATGGAGAAGTGTTCATACAATGATGAAAAATGGTTTCTTATAAAATGCATAGGGATCCATATCCTCTACCATTATGCATGCATCTTGCTATGGCACCTTTCTATAGATAATTTAAAGAGCATATGATCTAGAAACCAAGTAACTACATACAAGTTGATTTCATTGAAACACCTCCTAAAGAGGTACTATAATCCTATTAATATGGTCAAAAAGTATGAAATTAACCTTAATTACCATATCTATTACTTTTATAAAACCAACTATCTTAAAGTGTATTAGAAGCTTTAGGTTTCTTGTGAAATATTTCTTAGATATAGATCATAATTGGCAAGGATCTTATATCTAAAATCAAAATTATCACATAAAATACTTGAATCCTATTCTCCATGATGTGATATATCTATATAATCAACAAATGTTATGATAAAATAGAATAAGGTATCAAGAAAAAGTTTCATAATATCTCGTTATTATTAAAGATATTATCTTGAATACAAATAACATTGTCTAAGTATACATATTTTGTCACATTAAACCCTTGAATTGTAATCCTCTAATAATTTTTGAGAAACCAATAATTAAAGTAGAAAAATGTATCTCCATGCATATTATCACTCACTATTTATGTTAAAATAATTTGTTGTTTTAGTGAATTAATTAATTTTTTCTTAAATTAGGGGTCAATTTTTTCAATGGATCTTATCACTAGGTTAGTTAATTTCCTTTGAAACATAATCCACTCCATATGTCTTATTTTATTTTATAAACAAAATTAATTAAAATGTAAGAATTTTTATATTCTTAGATGTAAATTATAGAAGTTTTAAAAACATTAAAAAAGGTTTGATATTTAGACCTTATTTAAATGTTAATGTGCCAATTGAATCATTTCAAATGGAATAGGGGGCTCTATATTCTACTCAAGCTAGTTTATGTGATGGTCCAGATGAGCAATTATGAAACTGAAAGCACGAGGATACGAAAAAAAAAAGGGAAAGGCTCCAAGTACGATGCAAAATGGAACTAAACTTAACGCTAAGTCCTACGAATTGAAAATGCATGAAATAGGAAAAGCATAAACGAATTGAAACCCAAATGAAAAGCCAATGCGGAAAACAGCCCTTTCTTTTATTGATATGTTTCGGAATTCGGTTACAATTCGCCTCCTCCCTTTTTAGGGGCGAGGAGCGTTAAATTTGTTTCTTTGTTACATCCATGGATAGCCATCCTTCTTCCGCGTGCCCACATGTAAAGTGGGCGGACCAAAACGTCACCGCCGCTTGCGTTGATGAGTCTTGACTCTTCGTTGCTCCTCTAACGTCCAGATCCTACATTCAAAGAAACAAGAAACAATCAGTAGCACCTACGGATGAGATGAAACATGCAATCCCCAAGCCTACGATTAGTGCATGCAAAGAATAAATAAAATGATAACTAACATATATCCAAATGATCTAAAAATTTGACAAGGGCATCAAGACCTCACAAAGGAAACACTGCAAATGGAACAGTCAGGAAATTCCTCACAGATTTGAATTCACTCCGGGGCGGGACGAATAGACCTGCAACAAAATGCCAGATAGCACCGCTCAAAATGTCACATCTGGACAGCTCCAAATCTCCTGCAAAAGTGGGGGTTAGCTAATTGGGGGTATTTTGGGATGACCCAGATGGTCAGATTTCCCCAATTTGGCCTCTAACACCCGGATTTTGATGATGCCCTCTGCAAGTTAGTAAAGACGAAAAAATGATGAAACATGATAAGATTTGCTCAAAATGTTATGAAATCGAAATTGCAAACTATCTAAGCAGCATAAGATGAAATGCAAAAGAAAATGACAGAAGGAAAATCTACCATAGATTCCTAATCGTTCCTAAAGGGGACGATTAGATCTACAGCAGTGCGGGGGCGCCCGAGGCAGGCCGCCCGTCGTTTGGGGCCTGATTTCGGCACCAATCCACTTGGGATGGGTCCAAAATCTCTTGTAAAGTGTTGTCAGAAAATTGGGTGGTATGTTGTGGCAAAATGTCGGGTTTTGGGCTCAATATTTGACCTTCCAATGGTCACCCAATGACCTCCTCTCTAAAAGAGATCACGGATGTGAAAGGCACAAATCAAACAAGGGCGTATGGGGAAGTAAAATGGCAGCACTTCGTTGCTCAAAAATGCTCCTTCTCTCTATATTTTGGGGTGAGGAAACTCACCAATTTATAGACCTGGAGGTCTCTTGGATTGAGCATGCAGAGGCGCCACTTGGCAATCATGCCTTCCTAGGGGAGGGAAGATTCCTCCCTGATTAGGGACTTCATGACTGCCCCTATAACTACCTCTAATGCTCGAAAATGCTCACCCACACTCCCATGCGATGAAGGAAGCGTTAAGTGGCGGATCTGAGCTACCATTTGTCAAGATTTGACTTTTTCCCATCAAACCTGCTATTCGCCCCACCCTGGAGTGAATACTACTATTCGTCCCCTGGATGGGCGAATCCCAGTTTGAAATTGTCCCTGGGTGGAATAGGTATTGCCAGGGAAGGGTGCCAAATTGACTCTCTGACCTTCCAAAATTGTTGTGAGAGTGGTTAGGACCACTGTTTAACCTCTAGGGGCTGCCCTTGGGGCTGTGTGTGTCAATGCGATCAGTGTTTGCAGTCACATAATCGGATTGGTGTTGTTTTGGTGTCTATAGATGCCCCTTTTTGGGATGCGTTGTGCAAGGCACAGCGCCGAGCAAAAATAGATAACCAAAGCACTAATGATTAGGGTTTCTCAGTAACCTAACCAACTTTTGATGCCCCAAGTATGGAAAGGGCATGCATTCTTGAATCCTTGCTTCTGACGAGCGAAGGAACTTAATTCAAGTGTTAACCTTTTTTGGTGAGGTGTTACTTGAGCTTGGACATTGATCAGTCATGAATAGGCAAAGGGCACAACCTTTTGTCTATGGGAACCTTGAGTTCATGATTCATGAATGCCAAGTGATTGATCAGCTTGTGATTATTGCTTGTTTACTGCCCCAAGCAGGAGCGTGATTGTCTTTGTCAATGATTCTTTGAATGCATGTCATTTCCATGATTGGGTGTGTATTTGTTGATTGGTGACTAAGTGTGACTACCCCCTCAAGCGACGAATCGATGAGGGAATGACCAACATGAGAAAAGCGATGAGTCACTTGACCCAAGATGACTTGTGTAAGGGTGCCTTCAGATGTTTATCGTTAAATGTGTGTGCAGTTTTCCGACATTTAGACCTATTTTTGGTGGGTGTTAACCCTTTTGGTGACGCTTTTGGAGCTGAAATTGGCAAAAATCCATCTTCCCATGGAGCGGTCCGGCCATGGTGGCCTTCTTAGGGAGTAGGATAGTGACAATTTGTAACCCCAATATCTTTTGGATGCCAAGTAATGTAGGCAAAAGGCGCCTTCGTTCGGCAATGTTATTGCTATTTTGGTTGGGTTTGGACCCTTTTGGTGACGCCATTTGGGGATGAAATTCTCGAAAATCCATCTTCCCGTGGAGCGGTCCGGCTATGGTAGCCTTCTTAGGGAATAGGATAGTGAGGATTTGTGACCTTGATATCTATTTTGCATGCCCGAAATGTCAAGTGCAAAAGCACTCTCATTGGACAGTTTTATTGCTTGTTTTTGTGTCATTTTGTGCATTTTTTGATATTTTTGAAATTTTTGCTTTGAATTCGTTCCTGGGTGGGACGAATACCAGTTTAGTATTCATCCTAGGGTGGGACGAGCACTAACCAGAGTGCTCATCCTAGGGAAGAATGATTACAAGCTTAAAATGCCTATTTAAAGGCCAAAACTAGGTTTTGGGCTCATTTGCCTTTATTTTTCCTGGCGATTTGGAGCTCTGAGGAGGAGGAGGTCAATTCTACGAAGCGAAGCGCTACCAAATTTTTCTCGACATCATGAGTTCATGAACCGGATCGAGCGGCGGAGCCGAAGCGAGACCATTAAGTGATCCTAATTATTTGTTTGTTTGTTACAGTGTAAAAAACCGTAATTTGCTTTGTTTTTGTTTTTGTGTTTGGTTTTTTAAATTAAAATGAAACCCTAGACGATCAAAATTGTCGTAGAGCAAAAAACTTAGTTAAAACCCTAGGTTGTTTTTGTGGTTGTGTTTACGTGTTTGCAATTTAATCAGCTAACCTTTAGGGTTAAAAACCCAGGGTCTGCCAAATTATTTGTTTGATTATGTGTTGGTTTTATCATTTAGTGTAGAGTTAGAAACCCTAGAATTGACAGAATAGTTTGTTGATTTTTTTGATGTTTTTGTTTTTAATTTATCAATTAGAGTTAAAAACCTAGAACTGACAAATTAGGTTTTTTTTTTTTGTTTTTGTTTAATTTGTGTATATCCATGTTTTTGTTGTATAGTTTTTTTAATGTTTTTGTGTTGTTTTCTTTTGCAGGTTGTGAAGAGTCGGTATCGTGTGCCTATGGTGTTTATGAAAGTGTGGGAGGCACTGACTTTGATGGACTGGGAGTGGCTTGATGCCCTTGGGCTCAAGCAAGTGACTCAGCTGGAGCCGGTAGTTGGGGATCGGGCCTACTTGATGGCCTTGATCAATTTGTGGGATCCTCGGACTAATACCTTCCATCTCCCAATAGGGGAGATGATGGTTACATTAGAGGATGTCTATCAGATTTTTTGGATTTCGATAGATAGATTACCGATCAGGACGATGCCACGGGATCAGCGGACAGTAGTGTTGACATGCTACTTTGGGCATGGGGAGGAGGTGGGTGTGGATAGTCCAGTGGAGAGGGCAGAGGTTGACTGCCAGATTGGTGGTATTCTAGTACGATGGTGGCTTGAGAAGGGGGTGTTGGGAGTGAGGCACGCATTACTGATGGGCCTCATTTCCAACATGTTGCTACCTGACTCGTCAGGCGTGAGGTTCTCGTGGAACCTGTTGGATGTGGTCTGTTAGCTGGTGGAGTGTTCGACGCATGAGCCTTTGATCATGAGGTGGGGATAGACGTTGCTGGCATAGCTCTATGGTGAGTTGTACGAGGTCCATTCTAGAGGCGAAAGGGGATTAGCTGCAGCTATCTATTGTAGAGCTGGGCTTGGCAGCACATAGCGGTGGAGAGGCCAGTGGGGTTACCATGGATGACTCGAGCGGAGATGGTGGATAAGGATATAGGTTATGTGGCTCTGTGGCGGCGGTCTGAGGAGCAGGGATAGAGTCGATGGTGGGCAGGTGTCATAGGGCACTATGTCGATGCCTTCGCTCGGCTTGCTCTAGGGGAGGTGTTCTGGCGCCCCTATCGGGACTGTCCAGCCTGGCCTGAGGCTGGAGAGTGGCTTCGATGGGTACGTAGGGAGCGGTGGCTGATTGGGCGGCATGGGACCGAGCAGGAGTTCTTCCCTTATATCCGGGTGACATGACAGTTTGGGGTGCGCTAGGGGTTGCCTGGTGAGCCCGTGGTCTATCGGCATTGGGGGACGAGAGGACTCTGGACCGGCCAGTCATCGCGCCACTAGGTGAGGATTCAGATATGGTGATTGACGTCTCGGATGTGGATGACGTCGGGACTACTGGAGTATGACCAGTGGTGGATACTACGGTGATGGCGGGGAGAGGGGCCATTGGGAGGCATGGAGGCAGCAACAAAGGTGGGAGGGTGCCGAGGCACTAGGAGATGATTGGGGAGCTCCGCTAGAGGATGCGGACATGGTGGAGGTAGATGATGTGGGTGCGGATTATGGTGTTCTAGATCATCCGGAGATGCAGGACGCCCCAGAGTAGTGGGAGCCAGAGCAGGCTGCAGTCCCAGATTTGCCTATGCACTAGGCAGTGGTGGAGGACACAGAGGTGGGGTGCGCGTTGAGAATGCACGGTTGGTGGGGCTATTATGGAGGCGATATGAGGAGCTAGGGGAGGCTCTGCAAGAGAGGGATCTCTTGCGGGCTCAGCTAGCGGAGCGGGAGAACGCATGGGCTGTGCACCATCGATAGGAGGGGGATACCAATGCTGCATGGGAGAGGGATCTCCTACGGACGTAGCTGGTGCAGCGTGATGATGTAGTAGCGATGTACCATCGATGGGAGGTAGAGTGGTGTCGACATCGGATGGATTTGGAGGGAGAGATCATCCACCTCGGGGGGCGGGTACCTAAGCCCTTTGGAGGTGGCTCTTCACATCGGACGAGGGGCAGTGATACTAAGCAGTCAGCATCATCTCATCGCAGGCGATTGGATGAGGGAGGGGGTAGTAGGCATGATGCGGGGGCTAGCAGCAGCCACCCTGAGGGGTCCCATAGGACCCACACCATGGGGGGTAGTTCCCGTCGCACCGATCCTGCGTGATCATGGTGGCCGACGCCTTAGGCTTTGGGGATTTTTGAGCTTTTGGATTTTGTTGTGGGGTCATAGGACCGGTTCATTGTAGCCTACGGGCATTTTTGATGATATATATAGATGACTTTATTTTATTTATGCACATGTCATGATTTGATGTTATGCATGATGATTGATGAATATGGATGTATGCATGTTAATTTATATTGATGGATGCATATGTTTTGATGAAATGCAAATGTTTTTAATTTATATGATATGCAAATGGAATGGATGAATTGAATTTGTGATTTTTTTGGCGGTCGTACCATAGACTGTTTAGAATTTATGGCTTTTTGTGTTGGGTGATTGCTGTGTGACTTGACTTTCTTTATGTATATGGGCTATTTTTTGTATTTTCTGATGGCAAGGTGAGAATGAAAGATAGTAAGTTGGTTTAGAATGTAGGTAGGGTTTTTCGAGACTTAGATGTTTTAACTATCTAGCCAAGACTGTACTTTGATCTTACGAGACTTTTTAACAAGGTATGAATCGGACTTGTTTTTGACCAAGTTATTTCACATCCCTGTGTGTGCAATTGAGTTCATTTATGTGGTGTTTGTCAGGATACCGCCAATGCCAGATAGGCTGTCAACCAAACCTGTATTGAGGATCACCTGATTAGCTCCACTAACTCCTTTGTTGTATTTAGTCAGATTAATCTGCGGTGCTATCGTAGGATACCATAAGCTAGCTCATCCACATGCAAACATTGATCTGCACACAAGTTAATGTGACAGATATATCATCATGCGGGAGGTTTACCACCAGTGACCGATAGGCTATCCACCAAACCAAAAACTGAGGTTTGCCTCATGACCTTCTGAATGTTGAGAGTTCCAGGGATTCAAGTTCGACTCCCTTCTTTTCTTCAATTGTATTGGGATACTTGCTCTTTTGTAGTGATAAAAATCACTGTTTATTTTTGTTTTTCTTTTGAGCAAGGGATTTGAATATGGAGTGATGAGAATCACTATTTTATGTGCTTTTCTTGATGTATGCACTTTGGTTGTGATGTCAAATTTTTTGGAGTTTTGACTTTTGCAAATTTGTGATGTTTTGCAACCTTTTGAGAACTTGGGATTCTTGGGGAATTGGGTAGGGAAGATGCTTGTCCTTTTGCCAACTCTCAACATTCTTGGGGTCATTCGCACAGGGGGATGAGCAAGATAACCATTTCGCTTATGGTGACCTGGATTGCTTTGCAGGTTTCATCTTTCATTCACACAACTTGGGAATTCTTATGTGTTTCAATTTGTGTTGGGATGCTATGTACCAAGGTGTGATCCAAGTAGAACTCTACCTTTGTAAAATCTGTCTGACTTGGTACAGTACGTGGCTAGAAAGCTAATGACGACTGAAGGATGAAAACTCTTGATACATTAGAAGACAACCGACTATGATGTGGGAAAATAATGTGAGTGGCGGTTATTTGTGATGAATTATTGATAGAAATGGAAAAATGTGAAAAAGTGATGGTTTTGCCAAGTAATGGCAGTCTATGGTGCGTTGACCTTTATGACCACAAATGTGTAATGTATGGATGTGATGCTTAAGGCAACTATATATTTTTGTGTTTTTGATGGATTGATTTTTGTGAATATGAAGATGAGATGCAAAAAGAGCTCTTTATTGTTGTGATGATTGTGAGTATGCATGGAAATGAGATGCAAATTTTTGTTATTTTTGATGATTTTATTGTTTTTGAATTTTCTTATTTTTGACCAAGCGATTGTGGGAACCCTTGGAGCTTTTTGGGTTGACCAAGTGATTATGGGAATCCTTGGGGCTTTTTGGGTTGACCAAGCGATTATGGGAATCCTTGGGGCTTTTTGGGTTGGGCTATGGCTCCTCTAGATATGGAATGGCCGCAAATGACTGATGTTCAAGGGTTCTAGTTCCTTGATTCCATCAAGAGAGGCTAGCCGGTATGTTCCAGGTCCTATTTTACTATCAATTACATAGGGACCTAACCAGTTTGCCATGAACTTGTCCCTTAGATGGGACGGCAAGCTAGAGTTCTGTTGGTTCTCTTTCAAGACCAAGTCACCAACCTGAAAGTCCCTCGGGTGAACTTTCATGTTGTATGCTTTCTTAAGTCGCTCTTGATAGATACGTAAATGCTCGAGAGCATTAACGCGTCATTCATCAAGCAACGTAAGCTGGTCTAACCGGGCCTGCCGTGCAGTGTCATCATCGATGAACTCTTGCATTGATATGCTAGGGAAGGAATTTCCAACTCGAGAGGCATGACCGCCTCGGAGCCATACACGAGCGAAAATGGAGTTGCCCTAGTGGGCGTCCGAATGCTAGTGCGATAAGCCCATAGGGCAAGTGGGATCTGAATGTGCCAATCCTTATGACTATCTGCGACTATATTTTTGAGGATGGCAACTAGCATTTTGTTTGACGCCTCTGCTTGCCCATTTGCCTGTGGATAATAGGGTGTCAAAAAACTATGCTAAATTTTGTACTTTGTGGTCAAAGCATGCACATATTTGTTCTTGAATGACGTCCCATTATCCGAGATTATCTTGGATGGAATACCAAAATGACATATGATGTTATGTAAAATGAACTCCACAATGCGGGGTCCTATCGTAGAGGTAAGCGGAACCGCTTCCACCCACTTGGTGAAATACTCTATGGCCATTATGATAAACGTGTGATGACCTGACGATGCAGGGAGATCTTTCCGATTAGATCTAAGCCCCACTATAAAAATGGCCAAGCCGATTGGATCGGTCGCAAGGCCTGAGAAGGTACGTGTGTCAAATTAGCATGATGTTGACATTTCACGCACTTCCTCACATATGCACAACAATCTCGCTCTAAATATGGCCAATAATAGCCCATGCGAAGAATGCACTTTGCGATGGCCATACCACTGAAGTGGCCATCGCACGTACCATCATGCGCTTGGGCGATTGCCCAAGTGGACTCTTGTTGGTCCAAGCAATGAAGGAGGATTCCTTCATAGCTATGATGGTACAAAATGTCTCCTAACAAGACATACTTTGCCGCTTTCTGCTTGAATGCTCATTTTGTGGCATGCGTCAATCCAAGTGGGAGGTTACCTAACTTGAGGTAGTCCCTTATGGGTGAATACCAATCCTGCTGATCGAAAGCCTCGATGGTATGAACAACCAATCCCTCTTGAAGTTCATCCCTAGCAAAAGTTGAGCGGGAAAGAACTTGTAAGAATAGCGTTGTGTTGCTATTAAGGGGAGTAGGGGAGAATAAGGACCCCTAGTTGGCATGATTCAGATGATCGTGGATTCGAGAGAACCTATCCTGAGGTGGTTCAATCTGGATCATGTGGATTCCTGGCATTAAGTCAGAGCTTGCATGCTCCATCGTGGATTGCGATAGTGTTTTGACTTGAATGGTTGTCATATCACCAAAAATGTCTTGCGGGATTAGTGACCCCAAGGAGGCCATAGTGTCCACAAAATGATTCGATGACCGAGGGAGTGCCTCGATGTCATACCATTCAAGCTTTGCCAGGAATTTGTCCACAAGGGCTTTGTAGGCCTGTAGAACTAGGCATTTACATTGGAATACCCCTTTGACTTGGTTGACAATTAACAACGAATCACCAAAGATGTTCAATCATTTGATGTTCATGGTGATTGTTGTCTAAAGACCTATGAGCAAGGCTTCATACTCTGCATTGTTGTTGGTGCATGGGAAGTTTAATTTAAATGACAGAGGCATTGGAGCGCCTTGCGGTGTGAAGAATACTATTCCCGTGCCACCACCTTGCTCACATTTAGAACCATCAAAAAATAGGGTTATGTCGGCTTGTGACTCAGGCTCATCAGAATCTGGTGATTCTGAGACATGGAAGACCCCATCATCGGGTAGTTCTATGACCAGAGGCTGATCGTCTTCGAGAGGAGCCTCTGCTAGTTGATCGGCTATGACCTGACCTTTTATGGATTTTTGTCCAATAAACTCTATGTCAAATTCCATCAACAACATGATCCATTTCGTCGTGCGACTACTATGATAAGTATGACTCATCATGTACCGCAATGGATTCTCCTTAGACACAACATACGTCTTGTTGCTCAGCATGTAATGGCATAACTTTTTGGTAGCAAACACCACTGCCAAGCAGAGTTTCTCAACGTATGCATAGTTAAGTTCATAGCTGACCAGGGTGCGGCTAAGGTAGTAAGTAGCCTGTTCTTTATGAAGTTCATTCTTCTGGGCTAACATGGCACCCAGTGCCACCTCAGTAGTTGAGATGTATAAGTAGAATGACACTCCTGGTCTAGGTGGTGCCAATACTGGCGATGAAGCCAAGTATTGTTTAATGTCATCAAAGGCTGACTGGCACTCGTCATCCCAGTGAAATGCTACCCCCTTGTGCAATAATTTGTTCATGGGTCGGCACTTGTCAGATAGCTGTGCTATGAAGCGCTTGATCGACGTGACCTTTCCCTGCAGGCTTCTGAGCTGCTTGATGGTAGTTGGGGGAAGCATTTCAAGGATTGCCTTGACTTTGTTTGGGTCCACCTCGATGCCTCACTTTGAGACTATGAAACCCAAGAGTTTTCTAGATGTGACACCAAATACGCACTTCTTGGGATTCAGTCTGACTTTATGTTCCATGAGGCGATCGAGGATCTTGCTTAAGTCATCGAGATGATCTGGGCGCAAAAGAGATTTGGCCAACAAATCATCCATGTAATCTTCCAAAGTCTTGTGCATGTAATCATGGAAGATGTATGTCATGGCACGTTGGTAGGTGGCGCCAGCATTTTTAAGGCCAAAGGGCATGACCTTGTAACAAAATGTCCCCCAAGGCATTGTGAACGCCATTTTTAGTTGGTCCTCGGGATTGATACAAATCTGATTGTATCCCGAGAAACCATCCATGAGGGAAAGCATTTCATGGCCCATTGTAGCATCTACCAATGCGTCGATGCTCGACAAGGGGAAATCATCCTTAGGACTCGCTTTGTTTAGATCTCAAAAATCAGTGCATATGCGAATCCTCCCGTCGGGCTTTTTGATGGGCACCATGTTGGACAGCCATGGCGGATAATCCATGCAGATGACAAACTATGCATCCAATAGCTTTTGCAATTCATCTTTGACCATTAAGGCCACTGTTGGGTGCATCTTACGTAGTTTTTGCTTAACTGGCTTGACTGTCGGATCAAGCGTTAGGTTATGCATGACTAGCTATGGATCTAGTCCCGACATGTCTTTGTATGACCATGCAAAAACCTCCTTCTTCTCTTTGAGAAGGGCAATGTAGTCGGCTTGCTCTTCGGGGGATAGACTTACCCCCAACTTGATGATCTATGGATTCATTGGGTCCGAGCCGATGTCTACGTCAGTCGTCTCCTCGACTGACATGTGGGATCCATCCTCCAACTGGTGTGGAGTTGGGATCAAATGGATATCATTTGCCGAGTTTAAATCATCGTTAGGAACGTCGGGTCCCTCTTCAGCATGGAAGATATCCTGAGTTGGCCCAGGGGTAAAATGAAGCATTTCACCGAAAGGCCAGTACTCGGATGGGGATGGTGGTGAATTGACGCGATCCCAGTCTATGGCATCTATGTCTAGATACAATGACTATGCTGGATCGGTCGGGTTGTGGATGGGGGCGGTTAAGTCAATGGAGATCATGTTGATGAAATGATTTTGGTCTCCATTACCATGGGTGTGATGACTCAGACTTTTTGGATGTTCTCTGTGCTCCGGGTCTGGCTCTAGAGGTATTGGCACGAATGGATCGGCCCTATGTGCGGATAGGAGGATAGGGTCTACCCTCGACACTGATATCATTCTAGGGTCTCTGGGTGGAAGATGTTCTTCGTATATCTAAAGTGGCGGATTCAACACTTGGTCCCATCGCGCTGGGTCTACGTACCACTCATGCCCTGGCACTATGTTTAATTGTTCGAATATGTCATTAATCTCCAAGGGGTATGGTCATTGCATTTGTCGCATGTGATTAAGATATGCCATCTCAGTTTCATCTTCATAATCACTATCGGAGATCCAAAGGCCTTCGTTGGCTCCAACAACTACTTGCGGCATTAGGGGCTCATCTTGCTCGAGCAAATTGATCTGGCCCCATTGTGGTTGTTCCGCTCTCTACGGTGGGGGACTTGATTTTCTTGGAGTGGCACTTGCTCGATTGGAGCATCCAAAGGGAACATTGTCAAGAGGCTTTCTTGATAATCATCCATGGGGATCACTTGTGAGTGATTACTATCTGATTCGAAGGGATCCCATGGTGCTACCTCATATTCTGACTCGTCCTCTGAGGACCCTTCTTGACATTGTCTAGACCCTCCTTGAAAATGAGCTCTCGAGCTTTCTCCTCTCTCGAGCGAAGGGAAGGGATTGCGAGGGTCAACAAGGTTGATTGCCGTTAATGGGAGATAATCCCTCAATGTATATGTCGTGTTAGGGTTGGCATATGGATCTGATGCCAATCCCCCCTTGTTGCCTATCCCTAGGCCTTGCATGTTCTCCACCAAGATGTCCAAGGGTAGGGGGTGGTTGAACCCTACTCCTGACTTGTCATATGGCATTTGGTATCTTGGTTGGCAAAGAACACGTACCCCTTGCTCATATCTGCCTAACCCATATCCATGCCAATTGCATTGGCCAAGGTATCTCAAAGCAAAGTCTGGGTTAGACAAATAGTTGACATTTTCAGCAAAAGGCTCTTCATCTTCATCCTCTTGCATGCATGGTGCAACGCCATGATCAAGGCCCCCATACACAAAGTTTGTCTGGTTCGGCGGGTAGCCTAGGGGAACAATAGTGCCGATGGGGAGGCGAGGTCTCCCCATGTCCTGCATGGACTCCAGTGTGGGTGTTGCTACAATATTCCACACCAGATACTCCCCCAGGCCCGTATTGGCCATTTCAACGGTGATTGTTGGCGGTTGAGGGGGAGGGAATGGAAGTTCTCCCTGAGTCCACTCCATGTCGGGTGAACTAGGAGTCTCAACTTCCATTCGGCTAGGCATCTCCTCAGTAGAGATAGTTGATACTGATGGCGGTGTCTCTTGAGGTTGCGCCTCTTCCAGAGGTTTCTTCCCTTTGTCCTTCTGTTTGGCCCCCATAGGTGGCATCGTTGGTGGAGGACCAGACGATGAAGATGGACCCAGCTGGGGTTTTGAAGAACTTGCTAATGGGGATGCCTACGGAATCGGACCCTGTTTAGATGGATTCAATTGGAAATCCAAATGCGTTGATGGAAGGGTCGATTGCGGCATCATCTGCACCGCATTACAATACTTGAAGGGTTCTAAGTCCATCGGGACTACATGCACCTCCCCTTCAAATGTATACTTTAAGCATTGGTGAGCTATCGAAGGGACACACTTCATGTCCCTGATCCATGGCCGACCCAACAAGATGTTGTAGGCCATCTCACCTTCCAAGATGTGGCACAATGTAGGTATAGTCTTTTGTCCCACTTGGATGGGTAGGACTATTGTGCCAACTGTCGAGCATATTGCATCATTGAATGCTCGCAGAGTGTAGGTGGAAGCTGTGATGTGAGATGCGGGCAACTTCAGATGTTTTAGTGCCATTGTTGTGATGATATTATTGGATGAGCCAGTGTCTACCAACACCCTCTTATATGGGATCCCGTTGACCCACGCGATAACGTGCAGGGGTGGATCCGCCATGTCATCAGCCACTGATTTCACTTCGTCTTCTCAAAATGTGATGACTGGCTCAGTGCATCATTTGACATGTCCCACGAAGTTGTTGAAAGAATTTGTTTCATGGGGCTGCAACTCGATGGCTTTCAATATCTCCATTAGAGCCTCTCGATGGGGCGTTGATTGTTGTATGAGCTCGTATATGGAGAGCCTAGCCGAGGTGGTCCTCAAACTCTGAGTGAGTTTGGTCCAAAGTGTGGCCACTGGTCTAGGAGGAGGAGGTTGTGCAAGGTGTTGTTGCGGTTGTGACGTTGTTGGCACCTCTCCTACAGCTGTCGTAGGAGCATTTGTACTCGGGTACCTCCTATTTCGAGTCACTATACTGATCATCCCTACATACCCCTACATGGGGCAGTTCTGTGTGACCTCATTAACTTGTAGGGTCTTTGCCTATGGAGCATGAGCAGGCAAGGGGTCTTTAAAGACCTCCATTTGTTGATTGCTTGGTGCCACGAGATTATCCACCGCTAGTGTCTTGTTATCAATTAGGTCTTGCACCAAGCCCTTAAACTTCTAGTAGGCATTTAGGTCATGTCCCTACCGTCTGTGGAACCTACAGTACAAGTCCTCCCTATACCCCTTAGGCTTGGGAGCATTGGGGTCTATGGTTTGAATCTCTGGCAGGTTGATCAAATTTTCCGCTAACAAGCGGTCAAACAGGGAGTCCCTGGACTCTATGTAGGGTGTGTATTGTCGCCTAGGGTGACGCTGTTGACTCTATTCTTGCCTCTAATTTTCTCTGTCATAGTTGTTAGGAGGCACCACCTGATAGTTAGCCTTTTGAGGCTGTGTTGCTTGTGCAGGCTTAGGGACATTGATAGCAACTTGATTGACCGCAGTGGGTTTCTGTTGCATGGTCCCTATTTTAGTGTTCTTAGTCCACTCTTTTTTCTTAGGTTTGGCTATCTCGCCATCCTGTATCTTGATCTCTTCAATGATCCTGGCTTGCGCCAAAGCTTCTTCTAAGGTGGCATATTGCTGCAGCTGCAATAGCATAGAGATCGATCTCAAATAGCTCTTTGAGAACATTTGAGTGAGGTCGGACATAGGAGGGAGGTAGGGCAGCTTTGAAAGCAAAGTCCTCCATCGATTCCCATAGGCCGCCATGGTTTCTTCCTCATACTTCCTGAGGCTGGCTAAGTCACTTAGTGATGCCTTCTTCTTGGTGTTGAAGGTGAAGCGTTCGAGGAACGCATCCACTAACTGATCTAAGTTGTTAATGTTGTGCTTTGGTAATTGAGTAAACCAATCCGAGGTAGGGCCTACGAATGTGGTTATAAATGTTCTTAATAACAAAGCATCATTGTCCTGAATGCCGAAGCATTGGCTCAGGAATCTCGTCACATGCTCTTGAGCATCTTCCTCACCTCTAAAGGTTGCCAACTGAGGCAGCTTAAAGTGTTCATGGTAAGGGGGTGCTGGCACTGACGGATGCATAGGATGACTATGGAGCTGGCGTAAAGTGGGCTTTTGGGGCCCAAAAGTTTTGGTTTCCACAGACTCCAGATGCTCTAGCAGCGCTTTATATGCATCTGAAGATTTAATCTCTTCCTCTTTAGTTTGCTCCCGTTGTGGGTTGTGGGAGACTTGAGGCCTATAGAGGGGTGGCCGGATAGCAACCCCTCCACCTTGGTAGGGCATTTTGGCCCACTCTTCTTCTTGCTCATACTCCTCGTAAGCTTCTTGAGGAGTCTCTGGATGAGACCTATGACCCTGGGTGGGTCCCCGTGGAGGGTACCCATCATTGTTCCAGGGAGTGGCCTCCCACTCAGGTCTAGGAGGTCTCGGAGGCAGCACTTGGTAAGGTCACGGAGACCTATCTCACACCAAGGGGTTGCGCCTCTCATACGGTTTCGCTCTTTGGGTGCGAGGGGTTGGAACCCTCTCAGGCATCGGGTTATGGAGCAGCTCATCTGTTTGGCACCGAATGCGCTCTTTGCTAAGGTGATATAGATGCTCTAGCTGTTGTTGGTCTTGCTCAAGCCATGTGATCTGCGCTTGGTGGGCGGCATGTCTGGCGACTTCCAAGTCAATTTGTTCCACCATCTTGAGCCTAGGAGGCCTAGATGCCTCTCCTATGCACTTACCTCGATCATGATGATCCGAGATCTCAATAGGTCGCTTCCCTCTATCGAGGTTGGTGGCATTTACCCGAGGCTCTGGCCTCAATAGGTGATCATGGTATATAGCGGGTGTAGAAGCGCATGGCTCCCACACTGTATATTGCTCTTGAGGAATGTAATGGTCTTCCTCATGCTCCCTTTCGTATGTGTGAAAGGGGCGGGCAGAGTTGGCTCGCCCTGTTTGGAGAGCCTTGCGCTCTGGGTTTTGTCTATTGGTTCTAATAGTGAGAAGGGGTAAAGGAGGGATGCCATAATCATGTGGCCTCTCCTTATGGACCCTATGCTGCTCTAGCACTTCATCGCATGGTGGCCACTCATATCGAGCTTCTAAGGGAGCCTTCTTGTCTATGTTGAGCGCCACGTGTAAGGACTCCTCTTGAAAGGGGCTATGATGAATGGGCGTGTCCCTCAAAGGGGTGCCTCTATAGTCCCATTCTAAAATGGAATGATGTGGACTCTCTTGTGGGTCAGGCCACCAAGGCGGTATGACCAAGTCCTTGGGGCTATAGCGGAGGTGACTTGTGCCCCCTTGTACACTCTCCGTAGCTTCCACCCTTGATTGGGCTTGGCTACGGGTGTACACCATGGTGGTGTTTTTCTACAAGCTATGTAGGTTTTTATCTCTTTTTATGATTTTTTTGCTACACTAAACAGAAAAGAGCACACACACACAAAGCAATGATTATCTCGTTTAAAGATTAAAAGTGTGTCCTAGACCTGGTTTAGTGTGTTTTGGTTTTTGTTTTTTTTTGTTTTTGAAGGTTTTTGTAAAGAACGTTTAAATGCAATATGATGGCTCTTATGACTCCCAAAAATGGTCGCCCCTTCGATATACCATTGCCAGGCTGATATACCAACCTCTCTATATACCCACCCTTACGTGAGGGAAACTATAGGTACGTGAGAGCAGATGGTACGTGGAACGTAGGCGGTACGAAAGGGGAATCACCCTGTTTATGACACCTACCATAGAAGACTTATCCTCATGTGTTGGGAATCACCCCAGCTACACTCGGTCAGCTTTCATCAGGATTTACGTCTAGCAATAGTAGCGATCGGGGTAATGGATGCAAAAATTCAAGCCAAGGTGGTGATGAAATCCACCGTTGGTCTTGATCAAGGGTTGGGGTTTTACGACCAGCTCCTTGGTGTTTAATTTGCCACGTGATGTGTGGGGTTCTTTTTATTTTGCAAAAAGGAAACAAGCAAGCAGTAAAAGAAAACTTTCCCTAAGCAAGCAAGTAACCTAAAAATAGAAAAACTAAAAATAAAAAATGACAGGAAAAGTTTAGAATCCCTACCTCTTCTCTGCCCAAATCTGCTGGCTCTGAGTTTCTACCCTGAAACTACGTAGAGAGCTATTCATCCCTGGATGGGATGAATAATAGAACTGAATTCATCATAGGGTGGGGTGCATTCCCATTCATCCCTGGGTAAGATGAATTCCAGCTCTGTATTCGCCACAGACTGGAATGAACAGCAGTCTCGCGTTCGAAAAAAATGATACCTACAAGCAAAAGCAAGTTTTGATCAGATTTTTGATCTAAAAAAATAGAGGACAGGGTCCCACCGTGATCGCCACTGAAAGCATGAGGATACGGAAACAAAAAAGGGAAAGCTCCAAGTACGATGCAAAATGGAACTAAACTTAACGCTAAGTCCTATGAATTGAAAATGCATGAAATAGGAAAAGCATGAACGAATTGAAACCCAAATGAAAAGCCAATGCAGAAAACAGCCCTTTCTTTTATTGATATATTTCAGAATTCGGTTACAATTCGCCTCCTCCCTTTTTAGGGGCGAGGAGCGTTAAATTTGTTTCTTTGTTACATCCATGGATAGCCATCCTTCTTCCGCGTGCCCACATGTAAAGTGGGCGGACCAAACATCACCACCACTTGCGTTGATGAGTCTTGACTCTTCGCTGCTCCTCTAACATCTAGATCCTACGTTCAAAGAAACAAGAAACAGTCAGTAGCACCTACGGATGAGATGAAACATGCAATCCCCAAGCCTACGATTAGTGCATGCAAAGAATAAATAAAATGATAACTAACATATATCCAAATGATCTAAAAATTTGATAGGGGCATCAAGACCTCACAAAGGAAACACTGCAAATGGAATAGTCGAGAAATTCCTCACAGATTTGAATTCGCTCCGGGGCGGGACGAATAGACCTACAACAAAATGCCAGATAGCACCGCTCAAAATGTCACATCTGGACAGCTCCAAATCTCCTACAAAAGTGGGGGTTAGCTAATTGGGGGTATTTTGGGATGACCCAGATGGTCAGATTTCCCCAATTTGGCCTCTAACACCCAGATTTTGATGATGCCCTCTGCAAGTTAGTAAAGACAGAAAAATGATGAAACATGATAAGATTTGCTCAAAACGTTATGAAATCGAAATTGCAAACTATCTAAGCAGCATAAGATGAAATGCAAAAGAAAATGATAGAAGGAAAATCTGCCACAGATTCCTAATCGTTCCTAAAGGGGACGATTAGATCTGTAGTAGTGCGGGGGCGCCGGGGCAGGCCGCCCATCGTTTGGGGCCTGATTTCGGCACCAATCCACTTGGGATGGGTCCAAAATCTCTTGTAAAGTGTTTTCGGAAAATTGGGTGGTATGCTGTGGCAAAATGTCAGGTTTTGGGCTCAATATTTGACCTTCCAATGGTCACCCAATGACCTCCTCTCTAAAAGAGATCACGGATGTGAAAGGCACAAATCAAACAAGGGCGTATGGGGAAGTAAAATGGCAGCACTTCGTTGCTCAAAAATGCTCCTTCTCTCTATCTTTTGGGGTGAGAAGACTCACCATTTTATAGACCTGATGGTCTCTTTGGATGAGCATGCAGAGGCGCCACTTGGCAATCATGCCCTTCCAGGGGAGGGAAGATTCCTCCCTGATTAGGGACTTCATGACTGCCCTTGCAACTGCCTCTAACGCTCGAAAATGCTCACCCACACTCCCATGCGATGAAGGAAGCGTTAAGTGGCGGATCTGAGCTGCCATTTGTCAAGATTTGACTTTTTGCCCGTCAAACCTGCTATTCGCCCCACCCTAGAGCGAATACTGCTATTCGTCCCTGGGTGGGGCGAATCCCAGTTTGAATTCGTCCCTGGGTGGAACGAGTATTGAGCAAAGTGCCTGAAGGTGCCAAATTGACTCCTGACCTTCCAAAACTACTGTGAGAGTGGTTAGGACCACTGTTTAACCTCTGGGGGCTGCCCTTGGGGCTGTGTGTGTCAATGCGATTAGTGTTTGCAGTCACATAATCGGATTGGTGTTGTTTTGGTGTCTACAAACACATAAAATCTAATAGGTCAAACATTTCTTGTGAGCAAAATTTTATATGAAATTGCTTTTGTAAAAAAGTATGATTACATGAAACTCCCTTTTCCACCCATGCAACACAAGTTACCATGAAGGATGCAGGATAAGATATAGTGTTTCACTTGGAGTCTTTTCACACACAATTAGGCTTGAGAAAAGGCTAAATTTAAGCATGGGGATGCATTCAATAGTTTCATGTAAAACCTCATTGACCTCTTTTTATATATAAATTATTGATAAACATTGTTTTTAGCCTTGTGCTTTTACCTAAGAGAAAATAGCATATGGATTACGACAAAGATTTAGAATTTATGATATCATATAATGGTAAGATGGATAGAAATAATATAAAAACTTGGGATTTTGATGGAGAAGTATGAACTAGTGAAAAATATTAGAAATGACACTAAATTCTTAAAATCTTAATGGAATTACCATTAAATTACTCAATTTCAACCATGTAGAAAATCTTAAAATTGTAATAGAATTACCATTAAATTCTTTGACTATACAAAAGTCATGCTAATATACATGATCAGTCAAATCAAGATGCATATTTTAATCATTAAACTTGTATCATACCCCAATTGTATCAAATAAAGATACACTATTCTAATTTTAATAATTGGTCTTATTGTTCTATGATGTTGCTTCACCACTCTAAAATCTAGAATTACTATGCCTTTTTTTTGCTAAACATTGTCATACTTGATGTCTTTCACCATATAGATCCATAATAATATTGATGCTCTAAGTACTATATCCAATATTGTTGTCACTCATGGTGGTGTGGGTGGTGATATGTTGTAATTGTAACCTGCTGTTTTGTTTTCTTTGATTCTTCAATATTTTGTTTTACTATTTTAAATTCTTCCTCAAGCTCTTCTTTCATGTTCCCTTCTTCTGCTACATATATGTGTTATTCTAACAAAGCTTCCTTGGATTTTGTTATTTTTTCTCAAGGTTATGCATAGTGGCTATTTATTACCAAATTGGCTAATGTTTGGGACCCTTGACCAAGGCCCATTAGACAAAAATTTATGTATGTAATTTTTTTTTGGATTGATTCGCCCTAATTTTATAATAATTTGATCATTTTAAGTTTAAATTTCCAATATTACCCCTAATAATAGTGAACCTTCTACATGTGTTTGGACACTATTCACCTAGATTTCAAAACTAATTCACCAAATTTTTATAAATATATTTTGGGTCCAACCCCTTACACATAACCCTATTGCTTCTTCTTGAGACTCTACTACCACCTCTATTGTAGACTTAGATTTTGATTTTGCTATTGGTTCCTTAACTTGTGACCTTGCCATAATTGCTTCTTATTTCTCTTTGGATCCTTGCTCTTAACCTAAGAAATATCTTGTAGTTTCATATTATTTTCCCTATACCATAACTTCATGAACTTCTTTTACATAATAATGTTAATAATACCCAAAGAATCTAGCTAAGGAAAACCAAAAATAATATCTACATCATCCATCTTAATAGCATGAAAATCTAAATGTAAAACATATTAATCAATGGTAATTGTCAAATCTTCAAAAATTTAAACATTCAAACCCTCAATTTGTATGCCTTTATTTTTTTTTCTTGAACTTGTATTCTCTTAGCCAAAACAATATTAATGAAATTATATCTATTGCTACAATTTATGAATATAATAACTTTTTCTGCTGAATGCAACCATGAACCTGTAAATAAAATTTTTAGATTCAAACAAATCATTTTAATCATTGTTTGTTCTATCTAACACCAAAACTATCGTTCCTTTAGCCTAAAAACTATCATCCTTATGTTTTCCTTCTACCAATTTCTTGAAATTTTCTCTCTTTTCAATTTATTTTATTTATATTGGAGACTAGATAACATTTTATATGGGTGCCATTGACTCAAGAACATTTTTTGTGTTTCTTCTCAAATTAATTCATAATTATGGGCCATAAGAAAACTTTTAAACATAGAGAGAGCTTCTCCAAAACAAAAATTAAGCCTTGTGCTCTAAAAGTAATCAAAATAATACAGGGATTTAAATTGGTTCCACCATTATCTAAAATCAATGTCATCTTCTCCAAAAAAATTATAGCTCCATAAATTCATGCCCCAAGAGAAAGATAATGCAAACTAGGGTTTCGTGAACTAGGGTTTCATAAAAATATATAACTCCCTATTGACTTAAGCTAAAATTTTAAAATAAGTCTCCTTTAAATACAAAAATAGATGACTTGTTTACTTTCACTACAAGATATATCAAATTTCATTTTTTTGAAAAACACGTGACTTGAAATTTATTACTTTGCTATTCTAGAGATTTGTTTTCATAGGGTTGTATGTCCACCAATACTACTTAGATATCTTCTTATGACCACTTTATTTGAAGCTCTCCAAATTTTGAACAAAATGGTGCAAGGATCACCTAAATCAGACAACTTTACACAAAGATGACTCTAAGAAAAAGAGATATTTTCTATAAAAAAATTCTTAAAATTATGTATCCACAAAACAATCCCCACTTTTTTAGAAGCATTGCTCTAATACCACTTGTTATGAACCTTTTCTTATCATAAATATAAAAGCATCCACAATATGCTAAATATTAAATAAATTAACCACAATAATTAATCCATACAAAACAATATGTGATAATACCCTTCAAGTAGGGCAACACCAATGTTGTTCCTTAAGGAAAGAACCACTCCACAATATCTTTCGAAATGAGATTCACTCCATGGACTAGGACTACTATAAGAGAAAACTTGATATGGTTTATTGATGATTACAATGACAATATCCCTTCTTTATATACCCATCTTCTAATGTTACTTTGGGAGCCGATTCCTAAACCCTTATCCCCCTCATTAATATAATATAATCAACATTGGATTATGTGTGGCCCATGCCAACTATCCATATTGCCCATACACAATATAATATCATATCCCCATATTCCTATTCGTAGGAACCATAAAAATAGACTACTTAGCATACTCAATTAGAATAAAGTATGTATCATCAAGTGGATATTTATAAAATAACCTAGAGAAGTGAAAGCATAAGATATCTATAATAATTTTAGACTTTTTCAAGTTAAATCCATGAGTCTGTATGAGGTAAAGACTCTTTTATGTTCTTTTGCCACAAATAGTTTCAAAACACTTGGTACCTTTATCTTCATGTCCCATCTATGATAACCAACCTTTGTTCTATTCAAGAAATCCCCCCTAGCAACAAGAACTCTGTCATTCTATAATGTTTTATCAGAACACTTACCTATCTCATTCTTTGTTTAATTTTTGCTCAACTTGAGGCTACCCTAGAACTTCCTTCTAAGATGAAAATTTCCCATATTGAATCTAAAGAGTGTTTAAATCATATCCAAAAATTTTGATATAGAGCTTTGTACCATTGCTTATATCATCTACATTTCAAATAAGGGAAGAAACAAGCTAAAACAATATTTATACATCTTTTTAATATACAAGATGATATAGCACAACCTATGTATGAGGAAACATCAAATTTGTTAATATAAGAATCTAAAAAAGTCTAAGATGATTGACTTTGGTTTAGATGGAGCATATGTATGAGACGTGTCTAAGAGGGGATGATAGATAAACTATATCACGATATTTTATAGCTATATATTGTGTCACACATAGAGAAACTTAAACATCTACAAAAGCTATAAATCATTTTCCAAAAACTATCTTTGTTGAAAAATTTACCAATAAGACTTATGCATGGCTTGGAAAATTAAAAAATAGGGTATACAAAGTTGAGAGGATTAATGGGAGCATTTGATATAAGATGATTAGAAGTTTTTCAAATGCGTTATGTATGTCGACTATCTAGAGGACACGTGATAGAAAGAATTCCGAGCATTATACCAATATTATTTAAGGAATGACAACTTGAAGACCTAGATTTGTATGTTATGGCAACTATATTTCAATAATATTTTCATATATTTGTAGATCTATTGGTCGATCTAAACAAAGTAAATCAAAATTTTCAAGATATCTTCTTTTCTAATCAAGTTAAATGGAGATACTTTTGAATTTATGGATCATACAAGTGCAATTTATGTGCATGTACTCAAAGTTAAATCCTTGTTGAATGCATTGGGGTTTGGATCACTAAAGGATTGCATTGCACTAGGAAGAGCATGCTTTGAAAGAATACTAAGCAACTTCAATGAGAGATTTATGGATTTTCTCATATTAAATGCAAACAAAATTCTTTAGTCCCAAAGATTATTATGGTGAAGAATATGGTAGAGAAGTTAATATGAAGAGGTAGATCACTTTCTTATGTGAAAATTTTGATGTTTAAGATGCATCAAACGTTACAAATATTAAAAATGTGAAGCAAAAGCAAAAACGTTCCCAATCACTTTGTTCATGGCTTATCCCAAAAGAATAGGACAAAGGTATGGGAACAATGTATTCAAGAGTTGGAGTGGATCCATCTATGTCCAAACTTAATGCAAATATGGTAAGTCATCCTTGTTATTCTACCTAACAATGAAGCTCGTGAAAAGAGATTTTTTTTAAAAATAAATAGAATAAAAGCTCATAATAGATCTAAAGTTTCCATGGATGCTTTGGATATTCTAATGGTTTTGTCTTTTGAATGCACCATATTCATTAGATCAAATATATAATTTATAAAACATGAAAAAAAAAAAATTTATAAAGACCGTTTCTATTGAAATAAAATAGATGTAAATAGTCAAAACTTTTATATTTCATCGATTAAAAGAACAAACTTTAATATTTAAATAATTATTAAAGTATAATAATTAATTTTTTTTTCAAAATAAAATAGCATAAATCTTTTTTTTTTATAACCATTCACATAATCTTTTTGCCATTTCACACGAAAGTGACGAGTATTTGCAGCTTTGGAAGTTTTGAATGTGTACTACGCGGTTACGAATTAGTACTCCATGCTTTGTTGTCCAGCTGGAAATTAGAAACGTTCATAATTGTCTATCCATCACATCATATTTGATGGAAGCACATATTACATATTGCGGACAAAGAACATGGCATAAATCACGTAGATGGACTGTGAGATTTTGGAAGAATGGATATTGAACTCAGATTCATTGGACAATCATACAAAGTGCATATTGTGGACAAACAACATGGTCTAAATGATCCAATGGGCTGTGAGATTTTGGAAGAACGGTGAATGGAGTTTAATTATAACCTAATTAAGGATCTGAATCTGTTGGAAACTTCAAAGTCGCGCAAAACTGTTGCGTACAAGTACAGAGTTTTAAAATCAATCGCGGAAGAACTCAAAGAGAGTACACGGGAAGGAGCTTCCACGCTTATGCGTAAGGTCAAAAATTGAATTTCATTGTCATACTTCCATAAAGAAAGATTGTTTTCAGATATGACTTTCTGTTTCAATTGGCAAAACGGATTGAAGTCTGAAATATTGTGGAAAATTTAAAAATTGTAGGATTATATATTATATTTTTATTAATAATTTTTTTAAATAAATATACATCGTTTTATATAAATTATGACTTCCTAGCACATATATTCTTATGTATTCTTATCTATGCTTTCGCTGCAAACGTTCTCAAGTGGCAACTCGCATTAACGATGATATTGAGAAGGAACAGTTCTATACATAGAGTATGATGTGAACACATATTTATTGGAATGTGGTTGTGCGTCTGTCAAATTTCAATTGATTGCAATTGGTATTTAAGATTTTATCTAAATTCAACTCAGTGCTCTGATACTTCTCTCTTCTTTCTTTTGAAACGACATCTAGTGTCATACTTCTCTCTTCTTTCTTTTGAAATGACATCTAGTGTCATACTTCCATATGTATTTGACATATGTATTTGACTAATAACATTGTTGATTTGTTGTATTTTTTATGGCAAAGATGAGTTGGTTAGGTTGGAAATACAAATGTGGGAGATTAATTTTAAACATAGAAAAAGTAATTGAAAAATAGAAAAATACATGTAAAAGTAAAAAAATATATATAAAAAAAAAAATATATTGGAAAAGTTATTATTAGTAGTGTAATAATTTTATCTATTAGTGAATCTTTATTAATTGATTTGTTCATTCATTGTGAGTGGGTTGGATCATTCATTTTTCCTTCATGTAGATCATCCAACATATGCATCATTTTCTCCATCCATCCTCAGTGGACTGGATCATTCATTCATCCTTTATGTAGATCATTGAACATGTGCATCATCTAGAGTTGAATTAGATTGTATGGAATGAGTGAGATGATTTATAAATTCTATGTGATGTAGTGAAAAATATTGTATGGAGTTGGATGGTAGCAAGTTTTTCATAATGATTATATCTTGATGGAATACTTGAGTGGTGTAGTTGCACTCAAATTGTGCATATGATCTGATATTGCATAAATATTATTTGTGTTCTTTAGATTATAGGAATGATGAAAGTGTGTGCATTTGTTTGCATAATTTGTATGTTTTCATAATGTTTGATATAAGAAAAATTTCATTATTAAAGTATTTGATCCTCACAATTAGTATCAGAGCACTAAGTTTTTTTATAATTGGTATTAGAGTTAATTTTAAATCTCAAAGCTAGTGTTGAATCTAGGATCCCTAGGTACTCACGGAGTGAGTAGGAGGACTCCAACATTCGTATTGTAGGTTTGTTCAAGGAGGAGCTAGAAGCATATGCAAAACTAAAAGAGAAATATCAATAATAGTAGTATCCCTACAAACTAGAAGTGATGCTTAATCATTGGATGAATGTTATGTGATAGAAGCACGATCTCACACATGAGAGGAAAGATATGAAGATTTGGTGAAAAAACAACATAGTAAACATCCTAAGTAATAATCTACTCTATTACACTTGGTGGATGTAGTGACTAGTTATCCATGTAGTTTAATAGGATGAGAAGGTTACCATAAGGGCACTTTTGGTTGAGTCATGGGATCACACTCATGTTGAAGAAGAAAATAATATCACAAGCATGCTATTCAAAAATATATAAATGTGAGTGCACAATAGTGTTTGTAGATATGTGAATGTGTATGAGAAACATGTGAAGTCACCAATTGAAGATAAACTTTATGTCAAGAAATTAAAAATTAGTACATTAAGCATTACGGGAAAGATTGTTGGAAAAAATAATGCTTAATGTGGAAATCCACATGCAAGAGTTAGAGAAAATAAGAAAAGCAATTCTAAAGATAAAATTTTAACTTGAAAATAGAAAATTACATGCAAAAGTAAAAATAGAATTCCTATAAATAGAAAAGTAACTTGTAGAAGAAAATGCATACAAAATTAAAAATAGAAATTATATATATAGAAAAGAATAATTGGAGAACTTATTATTAGAATTGTCATAATTCTATATATAGAAAAGAATAACTTGGAGAAGTTATTATTAGAATTGTAATAATTCTATATATTGGTGTATCTTCTACCAATTCATTTATCCATCCATCCTCACTTGGATGATCATACATTCATCCTTCATATGGATCATCTAAAGTTGAACTAGATTGTATGCAATAGAGTGAGATGGTAACAAAACCTATGTGATGTAGTGAAGAATATTATATGGAGTCGGATAACAATAAATTTGTTACAATGGTTATATTCTCATATTATGCATATGATTTATTATTGTGTAAATACTATGCATTTTCTTTAGATTACAGGAACAATTAAAGTGTGTGAATGAATTTGCATAGTTTGTATACTTTTGTAGTGTTTAATATAAGTAAAATTGATTATCAAAGTATAGCTTGAGATGAGGACAAGTAATGGTGTACCATAGATTTGATTTTTTAGCAAATGATTTTGAGGACTATAAAATTTAGTGTCTTTACAATGATTTTTGTTTTCATTTTTACTATTTTTTACAATAAACTCCCTCACTCAACATTTTACCAAAAAACGTGGCTTTCAAATATATTAGTCTTGTTTAATAACACATTATTCTATCTATTTGGTATGTTCAATTTATTTTCCCTTTCTTTTTAAGAGAAGAGTAGACTCTTCTTATTCATGTAGCAAGCAAAATTGGCTAAACATGTAACAAACATCGTAAGGGTAAATTTTTTAGTTGCTATTAAAGTTATTAAAAAATGAAGGTTTTAATTGTAATTATCCAAATTATTTTTATTAATGTGTTTAAATTATAATTTGTATTGGTGTCAAAATTATAACTTTAACAGTTATAGTTAAAAATATTAATTTTTTGTTAAAATAAACACCTACCTAGTATCATGTCCAATCAATACCATTTGCTACAAGAACAAACTACTCTACGTGTTGGTACATTAAAAATTTGTGTTTCTCTTCAATATGTCATCTTCTATAGAGTGACATTTAAATAGTTTCTCTAAGTGCATATTATTGTGCAAAGTTTCTTCCATATACAAGAATATCATTTTTCTACTACTCATATCATTAATTAAACTTAAAAATAATAAAATATGTCCTAATTAATTTAAGTAGATCTATAATTAAATAAATTGCATTATTTAAATTTTTAGTTAAATTAGTTTAAATTTATCAAATACAAAACTCCTCATAAGTATATAAGTATAGCTTAAAATCACTTAAATAAATTAAAAAAAAAACATAAAATCATCTTTGGGAGGTTAGATAATTTTCATTCCTTGCATTCAACAATTTAAGATGGAAATAATTATCTTCTATGAAATCTAGCAAATATAATGGAGTTGTTCATGGCAATATCCTACTTAAAAAATGATATTTGCATCCTCTTAATCATATGCATGATAAAATTTATTAGGCATATGAGTAAACATGAGGAAATAATCATGAGTGGTGGCACTAATATGAAAATAAAGTTTCATAGCATTATGTACAATAAAATTTGGATGTGTATCTAATGCATTTATTTAAGGAGTATGCATTATCTCAATGCTACTAGTAGCCCATTCATCAACACTACTCATAATAACTCCATGAGATAAATACAACATAACTAATATGATTTAGGTCATGCAGAAGTGTTCATACAAGGATGACAAATGGTTTCTTATCAAATGCATAGGGATCCATATCCTCTACCATTATGCATGCATCTTGCTATAGCACCTTTCTATAAATAATTTAAAGAGAAGATGATCTAGAAACCAAGTAGCTACGTACAAGTTGATTTCATTGAAATGCCTCCTAAAGAGGTCCTATAATCTTATTAATATGGTCAAAAAGTATGAAATTAACCTTACTTACCATCTCTATTACTTTTATAAAACCAACTATCTTAAAGTGTATTAGAATATTTAGGTTTCTTGTGAAATATTTCTTAGATATAGATCATAATTGGTAAAGATATTATATCTAAAATCAAAATTATCACATAAAATACTTAAATTCTATTCTCCATGATGTGATATATCTATATAATCAACAAATGTTATGATAAAATAGAATAAAGTATCAAGAAAAAGTTTCATAATATCTCGTTATTATTAAAGATATTATCTTGAATGCAAATAACATTGTCTAAGTATACATATTTTGTCACATTAAACCCTTGAATTGTATTCCTCTAATAATTTTTGAGAAACCAATAATTAAAGTAGAAAAATGTATCTCCATGCACATTATCACTCACTATTTATTTAGTTTTAATCTACATGTCAAGTAAGAGAGGGTTAAAATAATTTGTTGTTTTAGTGAATTAATTATTTTTTTCTTAAATTACGGGTCCATTTTTTCAATGGATCTTATCACTAGGTTAGTTAATTTTCTTTGAAACATAATCCACTCCATATGTCTTATTTTATTTTTAAAAAATAATTAATTAAAATGTAAGAATTTTTTAATTTTTAGATGTAAATTATAGAAGTTTTAAAAACATTAAAAAATGTTTGATATTTAGACCTTATTTTAATGTTAATGTGCCAGTTGAATCATTTCAAATGGAGTAGGGGGCTCTATATTCTACTCAAGCTAGTTTATGTGATGGTCCAAATGAGCAATTGTGACACATAAAATCTAATAGGTCAAACATTTCTTGTGAGCACAATTTTATATGAAATTGCTTTTGTAAAAAAGTATGATTACATGAAACTTCCTTTTCCACCCATGCAACACAAGTTACCATGAAGGATGCAGGATAAGATATAGTGTTTCACTTGGAGTCTTTTCACACACAATTAGGCTTGAGAAAAGGCTGAATTTAGGCATGGGGATGCATTCAATAGTTTCATGTAAAACCTCATTGACCTCTTTTTATATATAAATTATTGATAAACATTTTTTTAGCCTTGTGCTTTTACCTAAAATAAAATATCTTATGGATTAGGACAAAGATTTAGAATTTATGATATCATGTAATGGTAATATAGATAGAAAGAATATAAAAACTCGGGATTTTTATGGAGAAGTGAACTAGTGAACAATATTATAAAGGACACTTTCATCAATTTCAACCATGTAGAAAATCTTAGAATTGTAATAGAATTACCATTAAAGTCTTTGACTATACAAAATTCATGCTAATCTACATGATCAATCAAATCAAGATGCATATTTTAATCACGAAACTTGTATCATACCTCAATTGCATCAAATAAATATACTCTATTCTAATTTTAATAATTGGTCTTATTGTTCTATGATGTTGCTTCACCACTCTAAAATCTAGAATTACTATGCTTTTTTTTTGCTAAACATTGTCATACTTGATGTCTTTCACCATATAGATCCATAATAATATTTATGCCCTAAGTACTATATCCAATATTGTTGTCACTCATGGTGGTGTGGGTGGTGATATGTTATAATCGTAACCTGTTGTTTTATTTTCTTTGATTCTTCAATATTTTGTTTTACTATTTTAAATTCTTCCTCAAGCTCTTCTTTCATGTGCCCTTATTTTGCTACATATATGTGTTATTCTAACAAAGCTTCCTTGGATTTTGTTATTGCTTCTCAAGGTTATTGATGGGGACCGCACTATCACAGAGAATCACTCAAGCTTTCATTTCATTAAACTTTCAAGAAAAATTACAATACTAGCCAACAGGCATAGTTTCTTCCAGTCTTTCCATCCCCCCTTCTATCCAGATTCACCACCTACTTCTATAGCAATGCCTACGTTTCTTTCGAGGTCCCGACCCTCTAGGTCATCAATGACCCACCTGGAAGAATACATCCTCCTTCTGCCTTCGTGACTGAACCTTCACATCCTTTTCCTCAATTGGCAACTACCACCGGATTAGCCACTAAAACATGCATTGATGAGCCGTCTAAATGTCTCTGACTTCTAAACGTAGCCTTCGAGTGGCCGCCATGCTCAGCAAGCTTACCGGGCAAGAAATCATGCACAAATGTGGCCTGGACCGCCTCGAGAAAATCCATCTGGGAACGCGTGCCTTTTCAAACCGAGAACCATCAGTATGTCACGATATCGTGACATGTCACGATATCACGACATTTCTCTTCCTTGTTGCCTTCTTTTCCTTTGGGTCATGATATCGTGACATGTCGTGATATCGCGACATTTTCCTCCCTGTTGCCTTTCCTCTTAGTCGGGTCACGATATCACGACATGTCGCGATATCGTGACATTTTCCTCCTCGCTGCCTCTCCTTTCCTTCGGGTCATGATTTCACGACATGTCATGATATCGTGACATTTTCCTCTTCGTTGCCTTTCCTTTCCTTCGGTTGCGATATCGTGACATGTCACGATATCACGACAGTTTTCTTTCTCACTGTCTTCTTCTTCTTCGGGTCACGATATCACGACATGTCGTGATATCATGACATTCTTCCCTTCTGCTTCCTCTCTCCATTTCGGGTCATGAAATCGTGACATGTCATGATATCGTGATATCTTTGTCTTTCGCCTTCTCTTCGCTTTGGGTCACGAAATCGTGACATGTCACGATATCGTGACACTTTCCTTTCTTGCTTTCTTTCTGCTCCTTCGGTCGTGATATCGTGACATGTCACGATATCATGACAGTTTCCTTCTCTGGCCTTCCTTGTCGGCTTTCGATCACGATTTCGTGACATGTCATGAAATCGTGACATTTTCTCCTCCGGTCCTTCCTACTTCCTTTCGGTCACGATTTCGCGACATGTCATGAAATCGTGACATTTTCTCCTCCGGTCCTTCCTGCTTCCTTTCGGTCACGATTTCGTGACATGTCATGAAATCGTGACATTTTCTCCTCCGATCCTTCCTGCTTCCTTTCGGTCGCGATTTCACGACATGTCATGAAATCGTGACATTTTCTCCTCCGGTCCTTCCTGCTTCCTTTCGGTCACGATTTCGTGACATGTCACGATTTCATGACAACTTTCTTGGGATGCCCTCTCTCTCTTATTTCGGTCATGATTTCATGACATGTCATGAAATTATGACAATTTTCTTGGGATGCACCTCTCCTTCTCTTATTTCGGTCACGATTTCGTGACATGTCACGAAATCGTGACGTTTTTGCGCCACGCCTCCTCTCTCCTTTCTTTGTCATGATATCGTGACATGTCACGTTTTCATGACTTTCTGATGTCGCGATATCGTGACATCAAAGCAAGCACTTGGAATTTTTTTGTTGATGCAAGATTGCTCTACTGCCACCGGATGCTCCTGCATCAGACACCCGGGGTGGATTGAGAAGTGTCCTTCACTTATGTACTGTTGGAGGAAGACCCAGGTGGTCAACCTCTATTTTTGACAACCAAGTTGCATCTTCGATAGGCTTGCCCTTCCACTTGACCAGATATTCAGAATACTGTCTGTTCTTGGTACTTCTGCCTGCTCGAGTGTCTAGTATTTCCTCGATCTCGTCTATTGTTGGAGTAGATGTTGGAATACTCCACAACTCTGTACTTGGTGTCTCGCTATTGCCTCCTTCATGATATTCTACCAAATCTGCAATGTTAAAAATAGGTGATATGTTAAGGTCACTTGGCAATTCCACTTCATACGCATTGCCTGAATCCCATTTTCCTATAATTCGGCATGGTCCAAACTTCTTCATCTTCAGCTTGTTATAGGTTTTAGCAGGAAATCTTTCTTTTCTCAGATGGACCATGACTTCATCTCCCACTGTGAATTCCTTGAACCGTCGCTTCTGGTCTGCCCTTGTCTTATATTGGTTATTCATGCTAGTAATGTGCTTCTTTACTTCTTCATGCATGCTCTTCAGATGCTCTGCAAGGTCCTCAGCTTTGGCACTGCACTTCTCCCCTGGATCCATCTTCCTCAACTCAGAAGCATTCCTTGGACTGCTCCCATACACTATCTGGAATGGAGATTTGTTAGTACTCCTATTGATAGAATTGTTGTATGCAAATTCTGCCTGTGGCAAAACCAAATCCCATCCCGTGGGCTTGTCTCCTATCAAGCATCTCAACAGATTTCCCAGACTTCTATTCACCACCTCCGTTTGGCCATCAGTCTATGGGTGGTATGCAGAACTGAATTTCAAATCTGTCTTCAATTTCTTCCACAAGGTCCTCCAAAAATACCCCACAAACTTGGTATCTCTATCAAAAATGATACTCCTTGGTAGACCATGAAGTCGTACCACTTCTTTGAAAAATAAACCTGCAACGTGAATTGCATCACTAGTTTTCTAGCAAGGGATAAAATGTGCCATCTTTGAAAACCTGTCAACCACCACAAATATGGAGTCATTTCCCCGCTGTGTCCTTGGTAGACCAAGAACGAAATCCATGCTGACGTCCTCCCATGGTCTCTCTGGTACAGGTAATGGCTGATATAATCCAGTGTTCTAGCTCACACCTTTCGCCATCTGGCATACTCTACAGCTTTGCACAAACCTCTTCACATCTTGCTATAGTTGCGGCCAATAGTAGTTCTCACTAACTAGGGCAATGGTCTTATCCCGACCAAAATGTCCAGCCAGCCCTCCACTGTGTTTTTCCTTGACCAAATTTTCCCTCATGGAACTCCTTGGAATGCACAATTGACCTCCTCTAAACAACATTCCATCTTGGATCAAAAAATCCAACCACTTGGTCCTATCCAAAGTAACAGGTGCCAAGCAAGCCTTCCAGGCTTTTGCAAAATCAGGATCTTCAGGGTACAAACCCTTCAGTTCATCAAATCCTACCACTTCCACCTTCATTTCTGTCAACAAACACTGCCTTCTACTTAAGGCATCTGCAACTCTGTTTGACCTTCCGCTCCTGTGCTTCAACACAAAGGTATAACTCTGTAGAAACTCAACCCACTTTAGGTGCCTCTGATTTAGCTTCCCTTGGCTATTAATATACTGTAAGGCCTGATGATCAGTATATAGAACAAACTCTTTTGGCAACAAGTAATGTCGCCACTTCTTTAGAGCCTGAACTATAGCATAAAACTCTTGATCATAAACTGAATACTTCTTTCTAGCATCATTGAGTTTCTCACTAAAGTAAGCAACAGGTTTACCTTCTTGACTCAAAACAGCTCCTATGGCACTACCACTAGCATCACAATCTACCTGAAATACCTTATTAAAATCTGGAAGTGCCAAAATAGGTTGCTCTGTAACCTTCTTTTTCAACATGTCAAAGCTCTTATCTGCTCCTAAGGTCCACTTAAATTCTTTCTTATCCCCTCTCATTGTTTCTGTAAGGGGTGCACAAATACTGCTGAAATTCCTAATGAATTTCCTGTAAAAACTTGCTAGACCATGAAATGATCTTACCTCAGTCGTGCTTCTCGGAGTAGGCCATTCAATGATAGCTCTTACCTTTTTTGGGTCCATTTTTAGACCTTCGGCTGAGATGACAAATCCCAGGTACACTAACTCCTTCTTCACAAAATTACATTTCTTCAGATTAATCAACAACTGCTCCTCCCACAGCTTCTCAAAAACCTTTCTGATATGCATCAGATGCTCTTCCAGGGTTCTGCTAAATATTAGAATATCATCCAGATAGACAATGACAAATTTGCCTAAGAACTCTTTCAATACCTCATTCATCAATCGCATGAATGTGCTTGGTGCATTGGTCAGCCCAAATGGCATGACTAACCATTCATACAAACCTTCTCTGGTCTTGAAGGTTGTCTTCCACTCATCTCCTTCTCTGACATGAATCTGATGATAACCACTCTTCAGGTCAATCTTGGTGAAGTACTTGGCTCCACTCAAACAGTCCATAATGTCATCCATCCTTGGCAATGGAAATCTATACTTTATGGTGATCTTGTTAATGGCTCGAGAGTCTATACACATTCTCCACTCTCCATATTTCTTTGGTGCTAGTACTGCAGGTACTACACATGGACTCAAACTCTCCCGAATCAGTCCCTTCCCCAGCAACTCTTGGACTTGCCTGTTCAACTCTTCAGTTTCTGTAGGGGTCATTCTATGTGCTGCCTTATTGGGTAAGCTAGATCCTGGTACCAAATCTATGTGGTGACTGATCTTCCTTACTAGTGGTAAACCCTCAGGCACATTATCAGATATAATGTCTAGAAATTCTTCTAATAGTCCTAAGACTTCTATAGGGGTATCCTTGCATTCTTCCTTCCTAACTCTAGGAACTAATGCATAGCACATATGCTCATGCTTTAAACTATTCAAAAATCTTCCTCCTTCAACTAAACAGATTCTAGCGCTGCTACATACCTTTTCTTTTGCCTCCTTCAAGGGCTTCAGCTTATGGCGCACTCCATTCTTCGTCACTGAGTAGGTGTTGGCACGACCATCATGCACTGCACACCGATCAAATTGCCATGGCCTTCCCAAAAACAAATGGCAAGCATCCATAGGCAGGATGTCACACAGGACCTCATCACAGTAATTCCCAATATTGAACTTCACTGAGCATTGCTCACTGACCAAAGCCCTATGGTCCTTCTATAACCACGCAATCCGATATGGATGCGGGTGTCTTCTCCTTTTTAACTGTAACTTAGCAACCATTTCTTCTGAGACCAAGTTATCAGTACTACCATTATCTATGATAATATTACAGACCTTACCCAAACTTCTACACCTTGTGCGGAACAGGCTCCTCCTCTGGTCTGACCCTTTCTCCTCATTCAACAGGGTCCTCCTTGTGACCATCACTTCTCCTCTCTCTGCCTCCTCAGAATGTTCTGATTCAGCACCTTCATCTGCTACAATAGCTCTGGCAGGACCCTCAGGTCTCTTATTCATCCTTTCTCGATGTTGTGGACACTCAAATGCTCGATGTCCTTCTTCGCCACAGTGGAAACAGGTTCCACGAAATCCTCCTCTTCCAAATCCACGTCCAAATCTACCTCTCCCTCTTGGGTAACCATTGTTCTGATTACGGGGTTGGTAGGTGTTCTCCTCTTTCTACTCTTGGGTATTACTGGTCTCACCAACCTTCTTCTGGTCCTTATATTTTTCTCCACTGGTCCTTCCACCAGTCCTTCCACCATGACCTCTTCCTCTTTGCTTGCTTTCAAACCTTCTATTCAGTTTCTCTTCAACCCTCAGGGCAAACTGGTAAGCATCCTCTATGGTGGTCATCCTGACTAGGCTTAACTCCTCTTGAATACTTGCTCGTAACCCATTAATATAATAGGCTACCTTCTCCTTGTTGGCCTCTGAATGGCCTATTCTGATTACAATCTTGTAAAACTCTTCTATGTATTCTTTAACAGACTTGCTTGCTTGCTTCAAACCTTGCATTTTCTTTAGCAGATCCATCTCATAGTCAGCTGGGATGAACTGCCTCTTCAACTTCTCCAGCATCCTATCCCACCTGGTTATTCTCTCCTTTCCTCTTCTATTTCTTTCCAGTTGCACTCCTTTCCACCATATGCTGGCATGACCCTTCAGCTTGGTCTTAGCAAACCTGACCCTATCAGGATCTTCAATCTCTTCATACTCAAAGTATTCTTCCAAATCATTGATCCAGTCAATCAACTCCTCTGGATCAAGATTTCTAGAATATGTAGAAACCTCCATCTTCGGTCTCTTTCCAATCTGAGAGATGGCTCTGTATAACCTGGCTTGTGCAGGATCTACAACCTCTTCTTCTTCCTCAAACTGGTCCTCTTCTTCATCAACTTCATCTTCACTTCCTTCTTCTCCTCTGGGTTCAAGTCCTCTACGCAGCTCCTCTTGCAGGGCCTGAACTTGCCTCTACAGAGCCCTAAAATCTTCTACTGGCACCATATTTCTCCCACCACCATGGTTTCTTCATGGAGGCATTCTACTTCACTCTCTTCTCACAACCCTTCCACAGATCCTGGTGCAAGCTGCCTCACTTTCGGTGATCTGCTCACACACTCAGGAACTCCTACTCTGATACCACTTGATGGGGACACAAACTCACAGAGAATCACTCAAGCTTTCATTTCATTAAACTTTCAAGAAAATTACAATACTAGCCAACAGGCGTAGTTTCTTCTAGTCTTTCCATCCCCCCTTCTATCCAGATTCACCACCTGCTTCTATAGCAATGCCTACGTTTCTTTCGAGGTCCCGACCCTCTAGGCCATTAATGACCCACCTGGAAGAATACATCCTCCCTCTGCCTTCATGACTGAACCTTCACATCCTTTTCCTCAACTGGCAACTACCACCGGATTAGCCACGAAAATGTGCATTGATGAGCCATCTAAACATCTCTGACTTCTGAACGTAGCCTTCGAGTGGCCACCATGCTCAGCAAGCTTACCGGGCAAGAAATCATGCACAAATACGCCTGGACCACCTCGAGAAACTCCATCTAGGAACGCATGCCTTTTCAAACCGAGAACCATCAGTATGTCATGATATCAAGACATTTCTCTTCCTTGTTGTCTTCTTTTCCTTCGGGTCACAAAATCACGACATGTCATGATATCGTGACATTTTCCTCCCTGCTGCCTTTCCTCTTAGTTGGGTCACGATATCATGACATTTTCCTCCTCGTTGCCTCTCCTTTCCTTCCAATCACGATTTCGTGACATTTCGTGATATCGTGACATTTTCCTCCTCGCTGCCTTTCCTTTCCTTCGGGTCGCGATATCGCGACATGTCGCGATATTGTGACAGTTTTATTTCTCGCTGTCTTCTTCTTCTTCGGGTCACAATATCGTGACATGTCGTAATATCGCGACATATCACGATATCGCGACATTCTTCCCTTATGCTTCCTCTCTTCGTTACGGGTCATGAAATCGTGACAACTTTGCCTTTCACCTTCACTTTTTGCTTCGGGTTGTGAAATCACGACATGTCACAATATCGTGACAGTTCCTTCCTTGGTTTCTTTCTACTCCTTCAGTCGTGATTTTGCGACATGTCAAGAAATCGTGACATTTTCTTCTTTGGCCTTCCTTTTCGGCTTTCGATCACGATTTCGTGACATGTCACGAAATCATGACATTTTATCCTCTAGTCCTTCCTGCTTCCTTTCGGTTGTGATTTCACGACATGTCGCAAAATCGTGACATTTTCTCCTCCGGTCCTTCATGCTTCCTTTCGGTCGTGATTTCGTGACAATCGTGACATTTTCTCCTTCGGTCCTTCCTACTTCCTTTCGGTCGCGATTTCGCGACATGTCACGAAATCGCGACATTTTCTCCTCCGGTCCTTCCTGCTTCCTTTCGGTCGCGATTTCGCGACATGTCACGATTTCACGACAACTTTCTTGGGATACCCTCTCTCTCTTGTTTCGATCGCGATTTCGCGACATGTCGTGATTTCGTGACAACTTTCTTGGGATGCCCTCTCTCTCTTATTTCGGTCACGATTTCATGACATGTCGCGAAATCGCGACATTTTCTTCGGGCACCTCGCCTTCCCCTGCTTCAGTTCACGACGTTTTTGTGCCACGCCTCCTCTCTCCTTTCTTTGTCGCGATATCGCGACATGTCGCGTTTTCGCGACTTTCTGATGTCGCGATATCGCGACATCAAAGCAAGCACTTGGAATTTTTTTGTTGATGCAAGATTGCTCTACTGCCACCGGATGCTCCTACATCAGTTATGCATAGTGGCTATTTATTACCAAATTGGCTAAAAATTGGCTAATATTTGGGACCTTTGACCAAGGCCCATTAGCCAAAAAAATTTGGGTCTAAATTTTTTTTTGGATTGATTCTCCCTAATTTTATAATAATTTGACCATTTTAAGTTTAAATTTCCAATATTACCCCTAATAATAGTGAACCTTCTACATGTGTTTGGACACTATTCACCTATATTTCAAAACTAATTCACCAAATTTTTATAAATACATTTTGGGTCCAACCCCTTACACATAACCCTATTGCTTCTTCTTGAGACTCTACTACCACCTCTACTGTAGACTTAGATTTTGATTTTTCTATTGGTTCCTTAACTTGTGACCTTGTTATAATTGCTTCTTATTTCTCTTTGGATCCTTGCTCCTAACCTAAGAAATATCTTGTAGTGTCATATTATTTTCCCTATACCATAACTTCATGAACTTCTTTTACACATTAATGTTAATAATACCCAAAGAATCTAGCTAAGGATAACCAAAAATAATATCTACATCATCCATCTTAATAGCATGAAAATATAAATATAAAACATATTAATAAATGGTAATTGTCAAATCTTTAAAAATTTAAACATTCAAACCCTCAATTTGTATGCCTTTAATTTTTTTTCTTGAACTTGTATTCTCTTAGCCAAAACAATATTAATGAAATTATATCTATTGCTGCAATTTATGAAAATAATAAATTTTTCTGTTGAATGCAACCATGAACCTGTAAATAAGTTTTTTAGATTCAAACAAATCCTTTTAATAATTTTTTGGTCTATCTAACACCAAAACTATGGTTCCTTTAGCCTACAAACTATCATCCTTATATTTTCCTTTACCAATTTCTTGAAATTTTCTCTCTTTTCAATTCATTTTATTTATATTGGAGACTAGATAACATTTTATATGGGTGCCATTGACTCAAGAACATCTGTTGCATTTGTTCTCAAATTAATTCATAATTATGGGCCATAAGAAAACTTTTAAACATAGAGAGAGCTTATCCAAAACAAAAATTAAGCCTTGTGCTCTAAAAGTAATCAAAATAATAAATGGATTTAAATTGCTTCCACCATGATCTAAAATCAATGTCATCTTCTCCAAAAAAATTATAGCTCCATAAATTCATGCACCAAGAGAAAGATAATGCAAACTAGGGTTTCGTGAACTAGGGTATCATAAAAATATATAACTCCCTATTGACTTAAGCTAAAATTTTAAAATAAGTCTCCTTCAAATACAACAATAGATGATTTTTTTACTTTCACTACAAGATATATCAAATTTCATTTTTTTGAAAAACACGTGACTTGAAATTTATTACTTTGCTATTCTAGAGATTTGTTTTCATAGGGTTGTATTTCCATCAATACTACTTAGATATATTCTTATGACCACTTTATTTCAAGCTCTCCAAATTTTGAATAAAATGGTGCAAGGATCACCTAAATCAGACAACTTTACACAAAGATGACTCTAAGAAAAAGAAATATTTTCTATAAAAAAATTCTTAAAATTATGTATCCACAAAACAATCCCCACTTTTTTAGAAGCATTGCTCTAGTACCACTTGTTATGAACCTTTGTTTATCATAAATATAAAAGCATCCACAATATGCTAAATATTAAATAAATTAACCACAATAATTAATCCATACAAAACAATATGTGATAATACCCTTCAAGTAGGGCAACACCAATGTTATTCCTTAAGGAAAGAACCACTCCACAATATCTTTCGAAATGAGATTCACTCCATGCACTAGGACTACTATAAGAGAAAACTTGATATGTTTTATTGATGATTACAATGACAATATCCCTTCTTTATATACCCATATTCTAATGTTACTTTGGGAGCTGACTCCTAAATCCTTATCCCCCTCATTAATATAATATAATCAACCTTGGATTATGTGTGGCCCATGCCAACTATCCATATTCCCCATACACAATATAATATCATATCCCCATATTCCTATTCCTAGGAACCATAACAATAGACTACTTAACATACTCAATTAGAATAAAGTATGTATCATCAAGTGGGTCTTTATAAAAGAACCTAGAGAAGTGGAAGCAGAAGATATCTATAATAATTTTAGACTTTGTCAAGTTAAATCCATGATTCTGTATGAGGTAAAGACTCTTTTATGTTCTTTTGCCACAAACTATTTCAAAACACTTGTTACCTTTATCTTCATGTCCCATCTATGATAACCAACCTTTGTTCTATTCAATAAATCCCCCCTAGCAACAAGAACTCTATCATTCTATAATGTTTTATCAGAACACTTACCTATCTCATTCTTTGTTTAATTGTTTTGCTCAACTTGAGGCTACCCTAGAACTTCCTTCTAAGATGAAAATTTCCCATATTGAATCTAAAGAGTGTTTGAATCATATCCAACAATTTTGAAATGCTTCCCTGAATCCATATATCTCAAAAAGCTATATGACTTGGTGAGCGAATACTATTTGAAGAATAGTTTTATTCCTCATAACCTTTGAACATGCAATAAAACACTAAGGTCACTCAAAGGAATACAAATATTAAAAGATAAATTTTGACCTATTATAGAAATGTGGTCGAACCTCCCCAATAGAACCCTTAGTTGTTAGCCAAAACTAAAAGTAACCTATGCAATTTTGAATGGTATAAGACCAAATATTTCAAAAGTGGTCACATAATATCTATATGTTCACCAATATATATAATAAAACTTAATATAATTATTCAACACCTTCTATCTCCTCTAAATACAAAAATTAAACTTTATCTTCTATAAATATATGAAATATAATTTGTTTTAATTTTTTAAATTTTAGTTTGTCAATAATTTTTTTTTAAATTATTGACACCAACCATTTTTTATAACATTTAATCTACTTAAAACTAATATGCATATATTAATGCATTTTCTAGTGTATTATTAGGTTTTTTTTCGTTGCTCCTTAAAGAACCTTAATAACCCTTATCCTACGAACTAATGAAAATTCAACAACACCTCAGTGGGCTAATGCATTGATAGTTACTTTGACTCTCAAATTTATTATATATACACGTGGATGACCAAGAAAATGTGTAGAGATGTGCACTATGACAACGACGTGGATTTAGACCAAGAAAATGAGAAAGATCTGCACGTCATTTACAATAAAATGCACTGACGTAGTACATACATCAATGGATGCTATGCTAAATAACTTTAACCTTAAAAACTTTTTAGGGTTAGTGGATTGGTAAATGTATGTATGGATGCTATGTTAAATAACTTTAACCTTAAAAGCTTTTTAGGGTTAGTGGATTGTAAATGTATGTATGGATGCTATGTTAAATAATTTTGACTTTAAAAAAAATAGGGTTAAGTGGATTGGTAAATATTTGTGTGGTTAAATATTTATTAAGAAAATATTTAGATCCGAATTTTGGGGCAGTTTCTTTGCATAGTCTCATCTGAATCCTCTTAATGCTTGTCAAATCAATGATGACCTCGAGCAACCAAATTAATAATAACCAGACGGAATAGGTTTGGTAGGAGCAACCCATGTGGTTTGAACCCTGGGCTTGTCGGTGTAGTTGTGACCAACTCTCATATGTAACAAAAAAAAAAAAAATCGGTGTAGTTGTGACCAACTCTCATATGTAACCAAAAAAAAAAAAAATCTTTGACTGTGAAAATGTATTTGTTGTGGTTCTCAATGGCTAGTGGATTGGTAAGACTTTGGGCACTTACCAAGAGGAGATCTAGGTTCAAACCTTGGAACATGTTCAATCTGGATAAAGTAGTAGTCTGACTTGAGTCTACTAAGTGCACGCCAACTTGACGACAGTACCAACCCTGAACCACCTTATAGAAGAGCTTCAATAATTTAACCTGTATTCAAAGACAAAAAAAATCCTTGTACCCGGTTGTTCATGAAAGGACGTTACTATGTATTTGTTGTGCAATTTTATAGCTGTTAAACATGTACGTTTACCGTTCACGTCATATCAGACAAAACCCGAACGAATCGGAAAGTATTCAATATTAAGGAGGGCGTATTCACCCGAACGAATCAACTGTTGTGTTGTATTCATTTTAAAGATGATAGATTATAAAAAAATTGTCTTTCAATTTCCTTTCCACAGGTAAGTTTCCGTCCTTTGACAGGTAAGCTCCGTAGCAAATTCCAAGCACACACCGACATGCGATAAATCTTCTAGATTTGCACCGTCATAGGGTGCACCTGGCAATAATTTTAAGTAGCCCTCAAATTCAAGCTAAATTCACTCATAAGGACAACGTTTTAAAATTCCCATATACACGCATGGCATATTCTTCACGAAAGAAATCATATTTCTGGTTTCAAGTGGAAACACGAATCTCAGCGAGAGACCTGAAAAGAGACGTGTAAAATAGAAATTTCAGAGTCAAGTTGTCGGTGCTTATGTAAATAAATATTTACTACATTATTGTGATCATTTTTATACGAACCGTTTTTGTCATAAATTTATACGTTTTACTTTTAATTCAACTAAACTTTGGATGACGTCGACTAGACGACGTCCAAATTTAGAGCTCTCAAGGGAAGTAATGTGTTTGTGTTTGTGTAGGACTTTCCATGTCGTGTGGACCTCACTTGATTTCATTTCGATTTTTCCTTTTCCTAATACATGTCAAGGTTTAAATAGCCTGCAAGGGTTTGATCTTTAGTCGAGAGCAGATCAATAACCAGCGTTTCAAGTAGTAGCCTGTAATTCGAATCGGCGGCCATGTGTAGGGGAGCCATTTTATCGGAACTCATTCCACAGGGAGCGGGTGCTCAAAATCTAGCGGCTAATTGTGACCCGATTTCCAATGAGGGCAGAGTCTACGAAAAGGAGAGCAGCATGCCGCATAAGGAAGAGAGAAAGAGGAGGAAGAAGAAAGAGAAGGAACATCCCTACAGAGGAATCAGATGTCGTCCGCGGGGCAAATGGGCTGCAGAGATTAGGGACCCATTCAAGGGAAGGAGGATCTGGTTGGGAACTTTCTCCAACCCTGAGGACGCTGCTCGAGCTTACGATTGCCACGCTTTCAGGCTAAGAGGCTGCAGAGCCAAACTAAATTTTCCTTCGCCTCCTCTTCTTTGGTCCGAGTCCACAAACAAGGTGAATGCCAATGTCTGTGTCCAACACACTGCTAACAATAGAACGGTGGAGTCAGAATCATCCATCGGAAGAGTGGGCTCTGTGGGCTCTGTAGGCTCTGCATTTGAGAGGTACCTGCACTTCTTGGAGCAAGAGTTAGAGTTGGACACAAGTGACTCCCTATTCTCTACTACCACTAGCCCCCCAAGAACTCAATGTTCAAATAAGGGATAGCCAATTATCTTCGAAGCAAAACATAGGATAGAGAGAAATATAGTTAGTTGTTTCTAGCAAATATAGAATAAAGATAAGATGTGGTTGGTTATTTTCAAGGAGAGAAGAGAAATAAGATGTAATAACCACAATTAACGCATATGAATAAAATGGTTTATTAGTTGTTTAGAGTTAATTTAAGTAAATTTTATTATTCTTAGCTAGGGTCAAATTTTTTGTGGAATTTGTAGATAAATATATCTTCTTTAATGAGGAAAAATTAAAATTAAGCATAATTTTTTTTGTTAAAGGTCTTATTTATTTTATACATAGGAGAATCAGTAATATTATTGGGTATTGTCATTATAAATCCTAACGAGGTCAATAGGACCCTAGCCCACTGGGTTAAACGAGGTTAATGGGACCCTAGCGCACTGGGTTAAACAAGGTCAAAGGGATCCTAGCCCTCCAAGGCAGCAAACTGGGTAGCTAATGGGCGAACACTTGATCGCTACCATCTAGCATATCCTCTTATGTATACCTCATGGTTTGAACCTTTAACCTCCCCAAAGAGAGGCCAAAGCCCTAGCCACTGTGTTGTCCTTGTTTGATGTTAAAGGTCTCATTAATTATTAATAAGGATTCTTATAATATTTTAGAGCTACAAGGACAAAGAGTTGGTAGTAGACCATGCTAGATAATTGCAAAGACTTGTGAAGTGGTTCAATGGTGAATTTTTTAATCTCTTGAATCTCAAGATGAAGATGTTCTTGTTGAATGATGATTTATTTGGGTTAGTTGATGGAAAATAGGTCAATCCTATACAAGGAACACATGCTATCAACAAGCATGAGATAAGGGATGGTAAATCTTACTTTTGGATACTCTTGAATTTGAATAATAATATGATTCTCTATGTTAGTAAAAAAATAACAAAAGAAACTTGGGATCGATTACCTCAAGTGTATAAATCAAAATATGTCTATACTAGATTATATATTCAAAAAACATTATTTAAATTGAAAAAATTAGAATCACAAAGCTTTATAGACCACATGAATCAATTTTATTCTTATAGAAATTAGTTAGCGACATGTGGGTCAATGATTTCAAAAAACGATGTGATGATGACACTTCTTGGGAGCTTGCCAAAATCCTATTTAGGATTGATAGTAGCTCTTAGCACTTGATCAATCTAATTCACAAAAAACAACAACATCATTAATTTAGAAAGAAGTAAGAAAGAAGGATGTAAACTTGAATAAAAAAAATTGTATGGCTTTGTTTTTAGTAATATGTAAGGAAAAGTAAAAAACAAAAATAGAAAATACAACTCCAAGATCCTCTAAGAATAATCAAGGTACAAAAGAGGAGAAAAAGAAACTCAAAATATGCTTCGATTATTGTGCTCAAGGGAGTTTTAAGAGGTAATATAAAAAATAGTTAGCATGGGTTACAGAGGTAAATAAGAAGGAATCATAAGCTAATGTAGCTATCTTGGGGTTTAAAATAACATTTATTTGTAGTTACTACACCCATAAGCTTATGTTTTACAAAATATCAAAATTTAGACTTGTGAGTAGCTCAACATATGATGCCCAAGTGTAGACACCTAAAATTGACCCAACTATACGAGTCAATTTATCCTTTGTAGCCCATAAAGGATGACAAAAAATATTTCTTGTCCATCTCACCTTAGATCTTGAGGATTTTCATCCTTAGGCAAAATCCTAGGTTGTTTAGTCACCCCACAATCATGTGCTCAGTCTATTCCTATATGTTTTTTTAAGAGTCACCCATCCCCTGCCCGAAGTAACCTCCAATAGTCACATCTATGAAATTGCAATGTCAAAAAACAACCAACAATTTTTCATTATGAGGTCAAGTACACAAAATCTTGGATCTACTACCCTCATTGGGATTTTAAACCATTTATGGTGTCATTTCTTGAGGATATTCGTGCCTGCACCTATTTTCCAAAGTTCTATTTTATATTTGGCAAGCTTGAATTCAACTACCCTTGCCCATTTATCATGAATTCCTTGATCCCTTCCCTCCATGAGCTAAAAATTTATAAATTGAGGCCTTGGGTCCTCATTTTGTAAGAAAGTCTCTTAGCTAACAAAACTTTAGCTCTTGAATTACTCACTCCTCTTGATTTAGTCTTCCTATGGTGCTTTTATTGGAGTGTTTGGAGGCTATTTTGGGAAGGCTATGAGAGAGATCCTCTCTCCTTGGTTGTTGTCCTATCCTTCTTTTATTTACTCTTAGCTAATTGTTATTTTTCTCATATATTGGTGCTCATTTATAATATTGCATGCTTTATGTTTGATTGTCTAACCTAATAATAATATTGTAGGCATAGGTTTTTGCCTTAGCTTGCTTCCTTTCCCTTGTTAGAATAGTTGGTGAAACTATTTTGATGCATTTTTGCTTTAAAATGGCTTAAAAATTTAGAATCATGACCTATTCCATAAAGGTTCTTTTCTATTATCAAAAGACTTGGGGATGGAGATCATGCTCCCCATCACTCCAGTTAATTATATATTGCTTTCATTTTGTAGGATTCTCACATGTAAACTTATTTTATGCCCCCTCATTTATCCTTTAGCCTCTCTATATAGAGTTACACTTTGTCTCACAAAGGCACAATTTTACCCATGATACCTATTTATACATATTTCTATCCTCTATTCCTTGCATTTAATCTATGGATCCTTACTGTTGCTCTACCTTGGCATCTTCCTATCACCAAAAATAATGACCTAAGGCACCCATATTCCGAATCATGGTCTGACTCAATTGTGCATAATTTTGTCTTAGTCTGAGTTTTTTCACCTTCTTACAATAATTGCTCTTCCCATCTCCTTTGACCTCTTTCCAAAACCATACCTCTCCTTGATTTAATGAGATATTACTTTATAATTGATCAATTTATTTTGCATGCATATTTTGTATTGTAAAAGGGACCTTGGGGTTTGATTTTGAACCAAGGGAGCTCTCAAAATCCTCTACTTAGGAAGATCCCATGAACCTAACACAATATTCCAAGTTTTTTGTGTTTATTTATAGGTTAAGTAGAATTACAATGTAATCTTGAGTAACACAATATCATAGAATTGTGGTCCTAGCAAACAAAGTGTAATTTTGTCTTAGATGTCAGTTGAGGTAATTTCTTGGTAGATTGTAGCTCCCTTTGTGCTTGGTTTGTTGTTTGTTACTTACATCTATCTCTATTCTATTATAGAACATATAAAAAGTAAACTAATCAAAGAACACCCAAGCTTTGTTTTCATTTTTACTTTACTTTAAGACACATAAAGAAAATGAGGAAGTCAAAGAAAATTAGTGCAAAATTATTTTTTATTTGTTTATCTCATCTAACTTAGGCAATAAATGAAAAGCACAAGTAGGTTGCATTAGGCTAGATTTTGTATGTGCATTTTCCTTGTACACTTGGTTGAAATAAAAGAATATTTTAATTTCTTGTAACTCCTATTTTAGCAAGAAATAAAAACGTATTTAGGTTAGCTCTTGTATTCTTGCAAATTTTATCTTATGTATTTTACTAAATATTTTATATATTTGATAGCACTTCTTTTAATATAAACCAAACTTAGGTGTTTGCATAATATACACACCAAACTTTAGGATTTAGAGTGATTACTTAAAGATACTTTTGGTGAACCCTTTTTGCACATGATAAAAACTTGTCAACTAAGGTATTGAGGTGAGAAAATATCCATAGGGATTCTAGCCATTGCAGATCTACTAGACCTTTGTAAGTCACTTTTTATATTTTGTGAACTCGATGTGAATACACTTCCTTATATAATTTTAAAATCCTCACTTAATTAAAAGATAAAAAATATTTAAACATAAGCAAGACCACTTAATTTTGTTTGTGTAGATTAAGGCACTTAATCAACATTAAAAAAAAAATTCTAAATTCATGTGGCAATATCAATATTGAGTCATGTATCTAGGTGTGATTGATCCTCATACCATTCCTAGTCTAGTACCTCAAGGTTTTCCCTCATGTACGACCATGTATATAAATGGAGTTGAGTCACTTCTAGAATTGACGAGTATATCAAAAGGGTAAGTATATTAGATAGGTTCATGTATATTGAGATATCCTCCTAAGATATATTGGTCAATTGAAATTGATATTTTTAGCATTACTACCTTTCTTTAGTCAATAATTAATTAATTAATTTCACTTTTCTAACCATGGCTCCTAGAGACTATTATATTTGTAGTGGAAAATGAATTGTAGATCTAAATGAACCTCCTGTATGGGATGACAATGAACAACAAATTGATAGAAAAAACCCAAACATTGAATATGATGATGATGACACCTCAACTACTAGATATCTTAACCTAAGTGAAGGATCCTATGGTAAAATTACTTTTAATTCTTTAAATCATATTGTAGATTTTCTAAGATATAATAAACATATTATATTAGAAGCATTTGAAAGAAAAAAAACATTTTGATGAAGGAGGACCTTCAAATGCACATCAATTTCCAAATTCTAGTTATATGTCTCTTCATATATAAAATAATAATCCTTTATGTAATCAACCTCCTACAAACCTAAATTTTTACCAATATCTTCTAACCTTAATACATTAAATCCTAATTACATTAATTCTACAATTGTTACAACTAATGTAAGAAGTGGGATTCCTCAACAACCACCAATTAATCATTTTTCCATACCTCCTAGTAATAATAATAAATTTTCCATGCCTCTTAATAATAATAATAGTAATAATTTATCTTTACCTCAATAAACCAACACATATTATCCTCCCCATTATGATATATTTCACAATCCTTATAATAATTCCAATATTAATACCTCTAATATAAATCAAATTCCCATGTCTAACACATAATCAACCTCCAAATAATATTGGAATAAATTTACCTACATCTCAACCTTTGGTTCTATAACCTCCTAATAAAAATCTTGAAATTCAAATTTTAACCACATTTGTAAAACATCTTTCTCAAAGCATGGATAACATTTGAGCACATAGCTTCATTTATTTATATAAATACGTGCAATCATCCCTTGGATCCTATTATAGCATATCGACCATACCCACCTAATTTTCAAACACCTCAACTTCCAATGTATAAGGGTATGAAAGATCCCACATAACACATTAGAGTGTTTTTTCATGACATTAGTTATGCTCACATGTTGTTATTAAAGATGTTTCCTAAAAGCCTTGGTGGTTCAACTTTAGAATGGTATTATCAACTTCCCCATCATTCTCTTAAGAACTTAAAAGAAACCGTTGAGATATTTTTCCAACATTTTATAGCTTATGTGGAGAAAATAATTAGCCTTGGGGATCTATATCAACTCAAGCAAGCTAAGGATGAAAATATTATGGATTTCTTAGCAAAATGGAGAAATTTAGTCGATAAAATTCAATGTACTCCACCCCATAAAGACATGTCAAACATTTTCATTAGCAACCTTCATGATAAAATTTTATATAAATTAGAAAATACAACCATCACATTTTTTGAGCAAGTAGTTTATTTGATAAGAAGTATTGAATCATCCCTCATAAGAAGAGGACAACTAGAACTTAATAAAGAAGAATAAAATACCACTAAATCTTGATATAAAACAAACATGCAATAGGTGATGGTGTCATTGATAATCATAAAAATAATAATATTAACACCACAAACACTCTATTAATGTTTATACTTAATAAACCTCAATAACCTAAAAGGAATTTATATAAATTAATCAACCCTTATCTTGAATTCTTAAACAAATTTTAGAAGCTAAAAATATTGAACTTCCACCCATTAGATACCCTGACACCACTACTTATTAGTATAATTCTAGTCAACAATATGATTATCATCAAGTGCCTGGACATACTACAGATCAAGGTAAAAGAATTAAATAGGTTGTCCAAGATTTATTAGATGAAGGTCATCTTGTTTTGGGTGATTCCAAACCTGTTGCTTCCAATGATCAATACATGGGTATATTTTAAAATCCTTTGCCTAATCATGATAAAAAAACAACTAATCAACTCTCATATCATAATTTCCCACCCACATATCATAATATGATTGGAATGATATCTATCACCACTAGACAACTAGCAACAATCCAACAAAAACAACAACAATCTTAACAACCACAACCTCAATATAATCCATATACAAATCAACCTTCTCAACCACATTGGTTCTTCATAATAAAAAAAATTCCACTTCTGATAAACCACCCTTGGTTCTTAAACCATAACCTAAAACAACCTTTGATCTTAAGAAACAACTTGCTAAAACCCCAACTAAAATATCTCTCTTAGAACTTCTTCGAATCTCTTCCATTCATAGAGAAGCTTTAATCAAATTATTAAGTTAAAAAATAGTACCCCAAGATCTTCCACATAATAATATTGCTAATGTTGTTGGATTTGTTAGAGTAAATCATGCCACCATAACATTCTATGAATATGATCTCCCTCTCCCAAAAATATTTAGGGAATTTCCCCTTTATATTACAGATTGCATAGGAGATAAATTCATCAAAAGAATATTGGTAGATAATGGTTCTGACTTAAATGCTTGTGGACTTCAATTTATTTAATGATCTAGAATAGGAGAAAAATATATTACAAAATTTAACATCATCATAAGAGCATTCAATAATGGAGACCAAAAATTTTGTGGCAACATAACTTTACCTCTTAAATTTGTACCAAGAATTCTTAATACTCTCTTCTATGTTATACCTTATAAAACCTCTTACAGTATTCTTCGTGGACATCCTTGGGTTCATGCCATGAAGGTTATCCTTTAAAACTTTCATTAATGTTTTAAATATAAATATAAAAATAAACTTATTCATGTTCCTGGTGATCCTCAACTTTTTAGATATTGCACAATCATTGAAGCAGACCTAGCCAAAATAAATTTTTGTCCTTCAATATCTTTGAATGAATTTTCTTCTTCCTCTAATTCAACATCTACCTCATCACAAGCTACAAAATAATTTAAAAATATAGTTATTAATGATCAACCTTCAACAAGAATATTCAAATTATCAATACTCAAACTGATCAAATCAATGAAGAATCCTTAATAGATCTTGCTAAACTAACACCATTACCTATAACTTTAGGACTACGTTATAAGAGTGGGAAAGTAGTACATATTAGTATGTGTACATTTACTTATGTGTAAGCCTCTCACAAATAAATAATTAGTGGTAATAACCCATTTTCCATTGAAAGAAAATTTCCAACATGATACCTATCTAAATATTATTATCTCCCAAAACAAATTCTCTCTAACATGGGATATCAAGAAAAGGGTCTAAGCTCCCAAGGAAAAGGGATTAAAGAGACATTAAAAATTGAAGCCTAGCCCAGACAATGTGGAATTGGTTATATCCCTAATAATAAAAACCTTTGCCTAAGGAAATTGATGATGATCAAAATATAACTTATGAATAATTTATCTCCCAAAATGGATTATATTGGGATGATCAAGGTGAAGAACCTCCCTTTCCCTCCTCAACCATATTTTGTGACACTAATCTAATTTCATTGGTTCATATTAAATTAATTTTTACCTAAGGTGAATATGCTGAAGGGGATATTTGCTATTAGATTCCCCATGAATACATCCTTCAAAGAAATTTCTTCTTTGATGTATTTATGCCTTGTATAGCGCATGTTGAATCTACTAAAATCAAAAAAGAAAATCAAATAATTCTTACTCCATATGACATTGAGAAATTTGGGGTTTTACTTACCCCTCGTTAATATGAAGATGTATCAAGTATTAATATTGAGGAAAATATTGAAATCAATATTGGAACCATAGATAACCCTAAAAATTTTAAATTAGGACAAGTTATAACCCGAATAGAACAAGATAAATTAACTAAATTATTAATTACAAAAAATATTTTTGTCTGTTCATATGCTGATATGCCTAGGCTAGACCCCTTTTTACTTATGCACAAATTAGTAGTTCATTTAGATGCCAAAACCATTAAGAAAAAAAATAAAAAAATGCATCCTAAAATTGCCTTGTTAGTAAAGGAGGAAATCCAAAAATTGCTTGATATCAACTTCATCAAAGATATTGACTATTCTAATTGGATTTCCAATATTTTTCCTATTACCAAGAAAGAAGCAATGTCAAAATATGAACCAACTTTTGAGATATCAACTAGGCATGTCCCAAAAATTATTTTACCTTACGCAATATTGATATGATTGTAAATTTCATAGTTTGATTAATGAATTTTTAAGCCTTAATACTACCACAAATATCACAGGTTAAATATCATAGTAACGAATATAATGTAGCCACAATACAATAAGGTCAAATACAATGATATGAGTAAAGTAATATTAGAAAATTAGTATGTATATTAAGGCTAATAATATATCAAATAACATTCAATAATAAGTATCAATATGAATGTAAATAGCCTGAATCATACATGTATTAAGCATGTAGAACAACTTACAATATTAATTTTTTAAAATGTATGTAATATTTATTACTCCACTTTCTCTTACAAATATGATAAGAACTTGCTCGTTTATCTGTAATATGATATGATATGTTATGATCCTTTTGGAGTATATATTTATCATAGTATAACTCTTTGGATACATGACTATTCCTTTCCATATGCGAAGTCTCATGAATTTTGGCTTAACTACTTAACACTTGCATACTTTATGAACACTTGATATTACATTGTATGCACACCTATACATGACTCTTGCACTTCTATAACTTGCACACTCTAACCTAAGACACTTGTGAACATATTTACATTACATATTTGATCTCTTACATATAAGATAGTTATGCACATAGACTCAACTTACACTTGCACACTAACTCACATGACACTTGTGCATTTCCTACATATTACAACTTTACATGACACTTGTGTATTTCTTGCACATTACAACTTTACATGATGAAAAAATTTACTCACACTTGAAGTTATGACTTAGCCCTAATCTATTATTTACAAGATGTACCATGAAGGTACCATGGGGGTACTTTAGCATGTACCAAATAATGTAATATACTCCAACACATATCTGGTATGTTATCCCTAATGGATTGTTTTTTAAGATACAATAAAGTTAAAATTACTACTAAATACCAAGCTAAAAATACTTTCATCACCCCTTGGGACACATTTTTATATCAAGTTATACCTTTTGTCCTCAAGAATGAATGTGCTACCTATAAAAGGGCTATGACATAATGCATGATATTATAGAGGACCATTTGTATGATTTTCTTATTCACTCCATACATCAGGAAACTCATGAACAAGATCTAAGGTGTATCTTTGAATTATTAAGAGAATTTAAGGTTCATCTTAAACCTTCTAAGAGTGTATTTGGTATCACATCTAGAAAACTATTAAGTTTCATTATGTCTAAGAGAGGAATTAGAGTAAATCTTGATAAAATATTGACCATTATTAATATGCCTCTCATATGCAATTTAATAGAATTGCAAAGTTTGCAAGGTAAGCGTAAAGTCATAAGACATTTTATATCACATCTAGTTGATAGGTGTCAAACCTTATTTACGATCCTTTCAAGAATGTAGAATTTTGATGGGATGATGAATGCTTAAATGCCTTTGATAATCTCAAGACATATCTCACACCCTATGTTCTCATATCACCTATCACAAATATATCTTTATTATTATATATTGCTGCAACTATTCATACCTTAGGGGCTATGCTATCCCAACATGATGATCAAAATAAATAAATAGCAAAATTTATTACATTAGTAGAACCCTCGTGATTTATGAAACCCATTAGACTCTTTTATAAAAGCTCTACCTTGTTGTAGTGTTTGCATGTGACATTACATACTTAGCCATAAAACCTTAGTCACTGTAAAGATCGATCTCCTTCATTATTTGATGTCAAAACCTCATATTTCAAGGAAAACTGCTAAATGGATCATCGCTCTTAGTGAATTTTATTTAATATTTATTAGCTAAAAATCCCTTAAGGGTTAGGTCATTTCTGATTAGTTAGTTGTAGTACACTTAGAATCAATTTAGCCCCTAGTGATAGAATTCTTTGATGAGCATATCTTCACTATTTATGAAGAACCTTAAGACTCATGGACTCTATATTTTTATGGTTCCCATTTCTAAAAGGTCATAAGAGCAAGAATACTTTTAGTTACTTCACAAAAGCAGTTAATCCTTCTTTTAATTTAAGTTGTATTTCTCTTGTACCAATAGAACAATGGAGTATGAAGCCCTTATCCTAGGACTTCATGCCACTTTAACCATGAAATTTAAAACCCTCCTTGTCCTTGGAGATTCTCAACTTGAAGTCAATCAGGTTAATGGTGTATATCACACCAAAGATGAAATATTATAAAGAAGTTATTGTAAAGATTATGTTTACTTTTTATAAGATAACTATAGATTCAATCTTAGGATATTCTAATAACATGTCAATTTCATGGCTATAACCACATCCTTTATTCCCTTAGAGTTAGATTATGATCATGCTATGATTTTCATCCACCAACTTAGAGAGCCTATAGATCCTAGTGTTAGTCACTTACCTTTAGATATGTTCACCATTAAAGCATAATCTATTTTGTTTGAGCCTTGGTACAAGGATGTCTTTACCTTCTTAAAATATGGCACGATGCTTGATCATCTAAATCATAATAAGTAAAATAATTTTACAAAATATCTTGTATGTGTGTGATCATTGGTGATATCCTATATCAATGCTCATTCAATGGCATCCTATTATGATTCCTATACCTTCATGAATATAAAGTAGCCCTTTATGAATCCCATGAAATATCATTTGATTGAAATTTTAGTTGCAATGCCATTTCCAAAAATCTCCTTTTATTGGGTTATTATTGGCATTCTATGGAGAAGTATGCATATGACTATGTTAGACACTGTGACAAGTTTCAACATCGCGATAACCTTATTAATGCATCCTTGAAAAATATCCATGCCATTACTTCCCCTTGGCCCTTTTCTATGTGGGACCTAGATAACATTGTGAGGATTAACCCTACTTCTTCTGATGGCCAAAAATTTATCATCATAGCCACAAAATACTTCACCAAGTGGGTAGAGGCTATACCTTTATCCATAATCATAATATCTTAAGTTTCTAAGTTTATTGTTAATGAAATCCTTTGTCACCACAAAATCCCTTTTTATCATTTCATATAATGAACATATTTTAAGAATAAATATGTCCAGAAGCTTTTTTTTTAAATATAAAATTCAACATAAATGGTCTACTCATTATCCTCAAGGAAATGGCCAAGCAATAGTGTCTAATAAAACATTAATTAAAATCCTTAAGAAACTGGTTAATAATATTTGTCGCTATTGGAAATTTTATCTTTACCCTACCTTATGGATATATCGTACTAGTGTGTGTACTCCCACTAGAACAACCTTGTATATGCTAGTATACAAAACTAAAGTAGTCTTTCCATTTGAGATTGAAATCCTCTCTTTGGACATCTTGTTGTAAGATGCTTTGGTTGATGATGAATATTGCCTCACTCACCCAAACCAATTGGATTTAATGAAAATCACATCAATACCTTGAATCATCTCCAAGCCTATCAAAATTGACTCAAGCACTCCAAAAATAAATGTGATCACTCATTTGAAGTAGGTGATCTAGTTCTTAGAGAAAATAAAAATAATAGTAATGCTCATTTTGATTTAAAAGGTAAGTTTGAACCTAATTGGCTAGGTCTCTTTGTAATTATGGCCAAGTTTTGCTCAAAATCCTATTTCCTTGCAACCTTATAAGAAAAATATCTTAAAGAGCCCATGAATATTATGCACCTTAAAATATATTCTGCATGACTATGCTTTCTTATGATTGTATTATTGCCTATGTTATGGACTTCTTTGGATATTTTAGAATCAAGGATAGGTTGAGATCTTGATAATTAGATTTCCAACCAATAATTCTCAGTCATATTTATATCACCCTTTAATACCTCAATCTCTCATTCAATATTCCATAATATTCATAGAATAAACTTCTATCAATCTAGCATTTATACATCTGCATATTCTACCAAATTTCCAAAGACCCTTTGTACCATCTTGCATCACTTTCTTGATCATATTGCATGATTTCTTGATCGTACTGCATGTTTGCCTATCATATGCATATGTTTGATTGTCATTATTTGTGTATTGCTTAGTGATCCTTTTGTACCTTTGCTTATCATAAAATACATGTGTGCTTGTTATATTATATGGACAATTTCTTTTCATAAATCCATAATTTTATTTCTCATATATATTTTTGGGACTTCACAATGAGATAATCATGACAACTAGTTATGTTATCTCATATGAATTACACTTGCACTAGGTCACTATTGCTAGCGGGCCCTCATCCTTAGGATATTTATTTTAATTGGCATATATTTTTCTTTTGGGATGCTCTGATTACTTCCATTTCTATGTTAGGAATCATGTGCTAGCAAAATTTTATATCTTATAGTTGTTTTCCTTTTGTTTTATTGCATGGCACATCCCTTGTTTTTCCCTTGGATACCTTTTTCTTGCCTTACCTTCAAACCTTCAAAGAGGTTTGATTAATGGGGACCCCCTTCTCTAATTTAGGGTATCTTTATACACCCTATATATGGTATAGAATTCACTTATTTTAATAATCATTTTTATAGTTTAGGTTCTCAATCATCCTATCACACCCTAGGTAGCCATTCCTCCCTTAAAATTCCCTCCAAGTCCTCATGGGATATGGAGAAGAAGCAATGCTTCTCTTTTTCAATTATTAGTAAATTTCTAGGTTGTAGTCATGCATTAAAATGATGAAATCCTCACTTCTCCTTCTATAATTCATTCAAGTGCTAGAGATGTAGCCATGTTTCCTCCTTGTTTGTTCCTTTCTCATCTTCTTTTTTTATTAAGTCTTCAAATCCTATTATCATAAAGAACATATTGAGGGTTAGATTATGTCTTGTCTTTTTATGTGCATTTACATCTTCAAGATCAAAATGGCATCCTCTACCTCCAAGTTTTATTCATGACCATAGCCTTATATCCCTTAGACATTTTGGTTAGCTCTTACCTCTTGGCTTCCTCACAATATAACACGAAATAGATTTACCTTAAAGTTTCTTGAATTGTATCAAGCATACTTCTAGGAAGTCATTTTATCTCATATTTTTGGGGTGCCACTAGATGTTGATCATTTTATCTTTTTTCTAGTAGGACATTTTTTTAGGTCCCCATCCTAGATGTCGATCTCTACCTTGAATTGTGGACTCTATGATGGTGGCAGGTGATGATCCTAGTTAGGACATGCATTTTTCATCCCTATAGCACTAGGTAATTGATGGCTAGTATATCCATAATTCTACCTTAGTGTAGGGTATTTTAATGCTAATCGTCCTTGTTTTATGATTAGCTAAACCTACCTTTTTAGTTTGCTTCACCAAGTTATGCAAGCAAAGACTTAATAGACTTCTTCATAAGTTTATCCTTTTTACTTAGCTATGTGATCTCCTCTTTTGTGCTTGTACAAATTCATCACATTCATCAAGCCTTTGTTCCTTTTGTTCCCCTTGTCTTTCCTATATCTTGGTGCATAGGGACATCCTTGTCATTCCTAGGGTACCTAGTGTCACTACCTCACATATTCGTTAGTCCCCAATGAATTTTCTTTATAGGAATTCATTCGGTCATAACTAATATGTGTGATAGTGATGTATGAGCCCTGCAAATTTTCCTCAAGGTCTTCCTTCCATATTACACTTGTGATCTATCTTTATCTTGGTCCTATCTCATTCATCTTCACTCTTATTTCTATAATTAATCCTTCCTTTTCATCTCATGAATATTTAAGATATGGACTTTTTCCATCCACTATTGGGTACTTGTGTATATAGAAATACACCCATCACTATATGAGAATCAAGTTCAACTCTTGGCTATTTACAATATGATTGGTGGTAAATCACCAATATATTCCCCTAATATCCTTCCTCAATCAATTCATATCCCTCTAGCCCTTTATTATCCACTATGTTGAGCGGTGGGTCACTAGTCATTGCCTCATGTATTACATATATGTAATTTCTAGCATTTTTGTTGGCCACTAGATGATGGCCTTGAATTCAACACTCCATTTACTTAGTAATTAAGCAATCCTAATTTTTGTACATGCATATTTCTTATTTGAATACTTTAATCACTTTATCATAATGCATATCTTTTTAGAAATATCTTCTATTGATTCAATTATATCCATTCTTTCCTTGATTGCCTACATCATTGAATGGTGGATCGTAGTTTTTATCTCATGCCCTATATATGTAATTTATAGCATTTGTGTTGGTCACTAGATGATGAAACAGAATCCATAACTCTATCTACTAGGTGATCAAATTGCATCTTGCTTTGTCTTTATGTCTTTTTCTTCATTAGACATGTATATCCCTTGACTGTGCAAGTTTTTAAAATTTTCCTCAACAAGTCAAAGGTTATACACTTGCTTCCTTGTTCACACACTTGCTTCTTGCAATTTTACCCTACATTTTTTATAAACTATATTAGGTCATTAGATTTTATTAATCAAGCATATTTCTCATGCTCCATTGGATCAATAAAATAGACATACTATGATAGCATATAAATGCATTCAATTTTTTTCCCTTTTCATCATCTTTCTTTTCTAAATATTTCCTTGTTAACCTTTTTGGATTTCAATGGGTGGGCATAAAATAGGCTAGATACCTAACAAATGTAATTTTGGCATTTGATAGGACACTAGTTATTCTATGACCATCTCTTAGATACCAAAGTGTAAATTGGGATCCCCTAAATTTGATCGTCATACTTTATCATAATTTCTTCTCATTGGCTTTAAGTTTCTCCTTGTGCACTCATGGGTCATCAATATGGTGACAAGATATGCATCGAGTTTTGTGTGGTCAATAAAATTGATTCTTAGCATGTGTATTATGATATGCTGGTTATATTTCAAATTTTTGGTCTCACACATATTTGGTGCTCCCTCTTAATTTTTAATTTCACCATCTTCTTCTATATGCCATTTTCTCTCTCTACATATTTGTAACCACCAAAAAGGCTCTTGCTATCTAATCTATCTATTGCAATTCATGAAATAAGCACAAATGGGAAAACATAAGTTGACAACAAGAAATGAAACAAATATAAAGAATCCCTTTATTAATTTCAATGAAGCCAAGTTACAGATTCGTCCCTCTTAGGGATACCCATTTGATACATCAATTACAATAGAGTTTCAAATCCCTCTCAAGGGTAGATGCAATCAAAATGCCTTCCAGGGTGACACGAACTGCTCTAGGGTGTCGATGACCCTCTTCTCCATGATTAGAGGTATTTTTTGCCTTGCATCCCAAAACCCTGTTAGTCCTGCATGCAATAAACAACAAGAAACATTAAAAGCAAAGGAGGCCTCTCTTGATGAGGCTTTAAAAGGATATTTGCACAAAAGATAACATGATAATCAAGAAATCAAGAAAGTGATTTAGTGCATGTAAATTGATCTAAAACATGATAATCTGCCATTAGAAACATGAAAGAAACTAAGATAAATCTATCTAAGCTCCTAATTAACCAATTGAAGACATGAAAGCATGAAAAAGATTCATTATGCCTACACTACAATAATGAAGGAAAATTGCAATTAACTCCTAATATATCGGTCAAATATCTCTAGAATACTGAATTAAACCTACAAAATGATTAATCTAACCTAGTTAAACAAACTGCAAAATAGAGAACAAGGAAATCAGGGATTACCCTCTGACCATGGGTCATTCAAGCGGTGGGCACTGTTCACCATGGATGACAGCCATGACAGAGCCTGAAGTAAGTTTACCCTCCAAATCAGGGCCAATTCTCTGATTCTCCTTGCCAAATTGATGGTCAAGGGTCGCCTCTGTGTCCTCTGATATATTTGGTGGTTGAATTGCTCAGTGAGTGCATGGATTGCATGGATTAGCATTTCTTGGCTCTCCTATCCTCCTAGGACCTCCATGGCAATGTGATCTCCAATTGGGTAGCAAAAGTATTCCTATCAATGCATGTGAATGGGTATGCAATTCGATAGGGCTTCGCTGCTCAATTGATTATGCTTCTCTCTCTCTTTTCCCCAATTCGGAGGGGGATTATATAGCAATTGCCAAGGGCTAGGGGTAGCTTCATGAGGAAGCTAAGATCAATATTGGGTGGTTGAGCTTGTTGGATGGAAGGATCCAGAACCTTCCTCACTCAAACCGCTCCAATCCACAACCAATTGGCCATTGCAACCGATTTTGGGTCGGATGAAGGCCAACTATCTCTGAGTGCTGACCATGGATGACAGACGCGATGAGCACTACTAACCATGGGTGTCAGTAGTGGCTAGCACTGACTAGGCAAAGGTGCCCAAATTGAGTGGTAAAAACCACTACTATACCTTGGAATCTATCCAAGGTCTTCCATATGGTCTTCTAGCATGTCCCATATGAGTAGTCACCTCGACATGACATGTTTTAGGTGTCTACAGATGCCCCTTTTGAGATGCGTTGTGAGATCGAACAACGCTGAGCAAAAATAGACCTCCTAAAATGATGTCGTAGGTTGGATGATGATCATTAGTCTGATCAACATTAGATGCCCTAGGTCCTGCAAAGAGGACGCGCATCCTAGAATCATTGCTTCCAACTAGAAAGGCTTAATTTGAAAGGGTTTGCACTCATCATCAGGCATTCGGGTAGCTTTGGTGCTACAATAGGAGTTAGGCCTATATAACCGAAAGGAGGAGAGCTACAAACAAACTATCATATATGCTATTTTCCCTAGCAAAGGGTAAGCTTATGATAGTCTTTGGCAATGATTCGTAAGATGAACACAATTTTGACAAGATCAAGGGATCTTCTGTTGACTTTGATTATGATTTGATATTATGACTACCCCCTCAAGCGATGAGTCGATGAGGGTAATGACAATAAATGAAGCGACGAGGTCGCTTGACCACTATGAATGATCTTGAACAAATTAATATTTAGCATTTGAATACTTGGCAAGGCCTAATCAGCTATGATTGCAACTATTAATAGTAATTGCCTATTTCTATCCCATGGAGCGGTCCAGCCATGAAGGCCTTCTTAGGGAATCAAAATGAAGACAATCCCAATTAGGCATGTGTTGAATCATATTGTCGATGATATGCTAAAAATATCATAGGAGAATTGCGATGAATATCTCGTTCCCCTGGAGCAGTCCGACCGTCAAGGCCTTCTTGGGGATTGAAATGAAGCATACAATTCCATGATGATGAATTTGCCCCAAATGTCCTTATGGTAATTTACTCATCTTTCCGGATTGCATGGATCGCAAGTCACTGCAACCGCCAAGTGTATAGGGTAAATGACTGAATACGAGGCACATTTGGCTTTTGATTTATTTGATTTTTTTGTTAATTTTGAATTTATTTGAATGTTTTTGAATTATTGGCTGGGAGGTGTGGTGCTCAAAGAAAGGATTTCCATAGCGATGACCTCGGTTGAATGTACTTTATAATCTTAGCTAGTTATTCTATTTTTCCTTATGATGACATTTTCCAATGTCGTTGTGCTTTGTTTGGCTCATTCTGCTTATTTTATATTTTCTGTAGCAATTTTGGTCTGATGAAAAATTTTAATTTGACCTTTTAAGGCTCTCCATGGTGGGAATTTTGAGCATTTATTATAGTTTGTTGACCGTATCAATTTTCTTAACTACGGCTCGAAGTCGCGGTCATAAAACCCTAATTTGGGGACCACGGTTGTCAGTCGTGGGCCGACCTAAATTCAAAAAATATATATAAGGTTTTGACATTTGAAAATTTCATTATTTACCTAACATTGATAAAAAACTTGAGAGCTCTGAGAGGTAAATAGTAAAATTTGACCTAGGATGCTATCGAAAACTTGACCAATTCCATATATTCCACACCGATGGTAGACCAACCAGAGGCTTCGACTAGTGGAGGAGTCGATGCCTCCAAGGTAACTCAAAAATCGAGACCATGCTTGTAAATTACTAGATTTAAAATTAACCACACTAAGTAATGGGTAAATGAACCACATTAAACTATCGATAATGAACCTCACCCTAGTTAGGTTTAGCATAGGTTAGTTTAGGGGGTGGGTTTTAATTTTTTAGGGTTTATTTTGGGGAGGACGGGGCCCAAAAAGGGTCTCGCTCCTTAGTCATGGGTGGTAGTCATGACTCCCAATTGGTATATTGGGTCCGCGGCTATCAGTCGCGGGTGGATTTAAATCCCAATGGTCATTTTTTTTACCATTGCATCGACCATGGTTCTGACTCGCGATGCACAAACTTTAGAAAAATTTTCAAATTTTTTAATTTTTTTGGATTTTCTTGGCAATTAATGCCTTTTAATGCATTTTTGAAATACTCTTTTGATTTTTTTTGAAATTTTTGATCATATTTTTGCATGTTTTTTCATTTTTATGAGATTTTATGATTTTTTTATCATTTTTAGGTCTATTTTTAATTATTTTTCATTTTTACTTTATTGCTTTCACTCAAGCTTTGACTAATAGAGCGAGGGAGACTGATCTCCTTCATAACCTGCATCACACTCTTACTGGTGTGGAGTAGGATTGGTTTGCTATGGTGGGGTTTGGTTATGTCTTGGACCTCCCCACCATCAGAGTTGACCAGTCCTACTTGACTGCTTTGGCCCATCGTTGGGATGCGTGGACCAACATATTTCACCTATCGATGGGTGAAATGATTGTGACTTTGGAGGATGTCTACCACATATTTCACCTACCTATTGATGGTGAGGCCATCACTTCTTCTCCTACCATGGTGAAGAAGACTATATTTGATGCTATATTTGGTCAATGGAGCCATGATGTGCAGGGTCGCATCGACCATGGAGGCATCCATGTCGAGGAGTGGTTCTAGGCTAGCTTCTTCTCATAGTGAGAGGTTGTGTTTATGCACCTGATCATTTAGATAGTCCTCCCGAACTCCTCAGGTGTGAGGTTCCCTTGGAACCTCTTAGCTAGGACTAGAGAGGTGATGGTTAGCTCGATCAAGTGGCCTCTCATTCTAGCATGGGGGAGCACTCTACTTGCATAGCTCTACCATGAGTTATTTTAGATCACATGCCACAATAGAGTGGGCATCAACTGCAACATCCTTCTATAGATTTGGGGCTAGCAGCACATCCTGATAGAGCACCCCATTGATTTACCCTTAGAGATCACTACCATTCCTGAGGAGCGATAGTGCTACATAGCCTACTAGCCTTAGGAGTAGGAGGGCTTTAGGAGTAGGTCTCATGCAGGAGACCTAGATCACTATATTGGTCACTTTGCATAGCTTCACCTCAAGTAGATATGATGGTGACCCTACATGGACTATCCACCTTGGATAGAGGTAGATAGATACCTATCGAGCATGTAGAGATAGGTGGATCATCGATTGTAAGGTTGATATATGTGAGTACTAGTTCTACTCTCATGTCCTGAGGTAGTTTGGGATTCATTAGGATGTCCTAGATATGCCTACCATCTATAGATACTTGGTCCTAGAGAGGGACCTGACCTGGCCCTAGGTGACTCCACTAGGGGATGCTGATGATGACTTTCAAGAGTCAAGCTTGCAGATGTAGGCACTACTAGATTATGATGGTTGGTGGTCAGACTTCTAGTGGCACGAAGAGGGTCCACTAGGCCGACCAGTTGATGGGTTCATAGTAGAGGGTGTAGAGGGTGTAGAGGTAGATCCTCATGGGCGTAGGACCCACCAGTGGATAGAGGGCACATGGGGCATAGGGGCCATAGTAGAGGAGGGCCCATAGGTAGAGGTAGAGGAGGAGGCCTCTGAGGAGGGTGAGGCAGCTCTAGATAGTGAGGTAGGGTAGTTGAGAGCATAGGTTTTCGACCTCTAGAGCTAGGTGGGGAGACTCCGCACCTAGCTCCTACATAGGGATACTTCGATCGCCACTCTAGAGGTGAAGCTAGCTCATGGTTAGAGGTAGTGGCATGGATATGAGGAGGAGAGAGCAGCTCTCTAGGCATGGGTGACCATAGTAGACACTCAGATTAGGTAGCTCACTGGCGAGCATGATCTATCATAGGCATAGCTGAGTGTAGTGACCCTGGAGCGAGACCTACTCAGGGTGGTGAGGGGAGATCCCTCATCCTCATAGGCTATCATGGCACCTCCTATGGTACCATCTACTTTAGTTCTAGTAGGTTTTGATCCTATGGTAGAGATCAAGAGGCTACATACCCTCATGGAGGAGGGTAATGATCAACACACAATGGATGTAGCCCATAATGCCCAGTTGGAGGGCATCATCAGGTTGCTAGGTGGATAGGTGCTAGAGAGGACCACTACCATAGGGTCACACCAGACTAGGACTAGGGAGATAGGGTAGTCATCGGCTAGCTCTAGTCATAGGATGCATAGGTCTGATAGGACTCATGGTTCTAGCTCATGGAGGAGCCACAGGGATGGTGGAGGTGACGGCGGTGCCTCACAGACTAGGGGTGTAGGCCCTATCTAGTACTGATCTTAGAGATGCTATTGTACCATTTTTGAGTGTAAGGTCGAGGACCTACACATATGTAGCCTATGGGCATTTTGATTGTACCCCACTATGATGTACATTTGACACATAAAAAAAAAAAATATATATATATATATATGATATGATAGTTCATCTCATTACATGTGTACTTTATTTTTGGTATTTTATGTTTTATGTTATGCATATGGATGCAATGCGTTATTGATTAGATGCTATATGATGTGATGTATGGATGACATGCACTAGATAGCTATGCGATAGATGATTAGATGCTATGAGTTATGTATGCAGATGTACTACTTATGATGGATGCATTATGAATGCGATATTTTGATGTTACATGCATGTATACTTTGCTTTACTTGTATGCATTTAATTTATATTGCTATGACATAATTTATGCCATGTATGTATTGCATGTATTTCTTCTTTGATGAATGCTATGTAAATGAACATGTATGCTTTAATCACTTAAAACATAATGTATGCAATATGAGTTCTAATAAATCTAATGGATGACACCACAAAATGTATAACAATCATGGATTGTAGTTGCTTTATCTTTATGAATGCTTGATAAAATAGTACACCCATATGTGAGATGCAATGATGTATTGTTTTCTGTTCATAAGCTTTTGTAAATTAAAAGAATATGTATAATATAATCAGTGGCCATCTAAATATCATTTTTGACATCCATCCGGTATCTAATTATATAGTACAAATAATTCTAATAAACAAACTCTCATAAAAGAAATTGATTTTTTGATGATTGCATTAAAAATTGGTTGTTGCTATTTGGGAATTTTTGAGGTTTTCCATGAGACTCAAACACCCTAGTTGACTTATCAAAAGTTGTATACTAACCATACTAGACTTCTGAAACATAAGGCTTTCGCTAGGATAGGCCCTAACTGTTCATTACCCCTATGTGTGCAAGTGAGTATATTTGATAAGGCATAAGCATACCTCAATGTCAGGTAGGATTCTTTCAGCCCATTGCTAATATCGGGGGTCCACAAATGTCTTACCCAATCCTAGGTTTAGATTTTAGTTGGACTAGACCACTAGGCGATATAGGACACCTGAAGCTAGCTCTTCCACATTCAAACATTGGTCTACACATAAGCAAAATGCTAATGTATCAGACATATCATCATGCGTAAGGTACATTAGTGTTGACAATTCCAGGGATTCAAGTTCACCCCCTTCTTTTCTTCAATTTTTTGGGATACTTGCTCATATATAGTGATAAAAATCATTGTTTATTTTGTACTATAGTGATAAGAATCACTGTTTATTTTGTACTTCCTTTTTTTTTGAGCAAGGGATTTGATACTGATTTGAATATGAACTTGATTTTGATCTTCATTTGATCTTGATTTGAACTTTGATTTGAATACTGGGGATTTTGACTTTGAGATATCAATTTGGGATATCGATCTAGGATATCGATAGGGGATATCAATATTTGATATTGATATGGGATATCACTCTGGGATATTGCTCCTTCATTTGTAAGCAAGGGATTTATATGGGTAGGGAGTAAACCTGTCCTTTTTCCAATTGCCCACATTTCCCATACCATCCGCATAGGGGGATAAGCAAGAATAAATATTTTCACCTCAGGATACCTGGTCCTGCTTCATGGCTTTCATCTTCCCCTAGTCCTTATTAGGATTGTTTAATTTTTTGATTAGTGATAGGATTCTGATATGCTAAGGGCTATACTAACTAGACCTCAACTACAAAAGCAAAGCAAGCTTTCTATCAACTCTTGAGAAGACCTCTAGGTATGGTTGAATGACTGAAAAACCCTAGTATATTCTTCATAGCAACAATTGGGGTTGTGTTGAAAAACACAATTACTCACAAGGGTGATAAATGGATGAAAAATATAGTGCATAGATGCATGATTGAAATACAAATGTGGTGTCATTTGTAAGATTGTAAACACAATTTATTCTAATGCAAGTGCGATGGATGAATATGCCTAATGCAATGCAAATATGAAATGCAAAATGAAATGCAATGCAATGATGCAAATGAAATGCACTGGTTGCAACATGAAATGCAAATGTTTTTTATTTTTGATATTTTTCCAAATTTTTTATGGATTTTAACATTTTGACCAAGGGATTTTTGAAACCCATTGGAGCCTTTTGGGATTGACCAAGCGGTTTTGAGAAACCCTTGGAGCCTTTTGGGATTGACCAAGTGGTTTTGAGAAACCCTTGGAGCCTTTTTTGAATGACCAAAGGGCTTATAGATGCCTTTGGAGCCTTTTTTGAATGACCAAAGGGCTTATAGATGCCTTTGGAGCCTTTTTTGGTTCTTAGGCATAGAACACTTTAAGATGAAGGATATTGAGAGGTTCAGGCTCTTCAACTCCTCCAAGCGATGTCAAGCGATATGTCCCAGGTCCAATATTCTTCGAGATCATATAAGGACCTAACCAGTTAGCCATGAATTTGTCTCACATTTTTGGTGGTAAATTTGAGTTCTGTTGGTTCTCTTTCAACACAAGATCACCAACCTCAAAGTCTCTCAGATGGACTTTGCTATTGTAAGCTCATTTTAAGTACTCTTGATAAACATAGAGATGCTCAAGGGCATTCACATGATGTTCATCAAGTAGCATCAATTGATCTAGGTGAGCTTGTCATGCGGTGTCATCATCAATGAACTCTTTCAATGCGATGCACAACATTGGAATTTCCAACTCTAAGGGCATAATGGCCTCAATGCCATATACTAATGAAAATGGAGTTGCCCCAATGGGTGTCCGAATACTAGTCCTGTAAGCCCATAATGCAAGGGGTAGCTGGATGTGCCAATATTTGTGGTGCTCTTGTACCATATTTTTCAATATGGAGACCACTATCTTATTTGAAGCTTCAGCTTACCCATTTGCTTGTGGATAATATGGAGTCACAAAACTGTGTTTGATTCTATACTTAGACGTCAAAGCTCTCATAGTTTTGTTCTTAAATGATGTTCCATTATCCAAAATTATCTTGGATGGTATCCCAAAATGACTTATGATATTGGTGAGTATAAACTCAACAATACACACTCCAGTTGTCATTGTTAAGGGAATGGCTTCCACCCACTTAGTAAAATACTCAGTAGCCATAATAATAAAAGTATGTCGACCCGATGATGGAGGAGAGATCTTACCTATGAGATCCAGTCCCCACTGAGCAAATGGCCAAGCCACTTGAATGGGTTGTAAGGCCTATGATGGCAAGGTGCATAAGATTAGCATGATGCTGACATTTAATGCATTTCTTGACATACACATTGCAATCCTTCTCCATAGTGGGCCAATAATAACCCATATGAAGGATGCACTTGATGATAGCCATGTCACTAAAATGGCCACCACATGTACCATCATGAGCTTGCAAAATTGCCCAAGATGACTCTTGGGGCTCAAGATAATGAAGGAGAACTCCATCGTAGCTTCTACGGTATAGGATGTCTACTAACAAGACATACTTTGTCACTTTCTATTTAAATGTGCATTTTGTGGCATGCGATAATCCTTGAGGGATTACACCAAGTTTAAGGAAGTCATGTATCTGTGATGTCCAGTTATGATAAGCTTCGGCTTTGACCGACAAGACAACATGTTCCCCCTACGGTTCTACACTTGCAAATGCAGACTAGGAAACAACCCTATGGTGAATGGTAGTACCACTCCCCATTAGATCCTGTGAGATCAAAGACCCCTAGGATGCTCTCTTGAGAAAGTCTCTGGCTCTGTAGAACCACTCATGGTTTGGTTCTACATGAATCATGTTGATTGACTCTTTGTTATCCAATGCTTCATGTTGCACAGCAGAATGTGACAATGTTTTTACATGGATGGTAGTGAAATCAGTAGATGGATTTTGAGGGATTAGAGATCCCAAAGATGCCATTGTGTCTACAAATCTATTGGATGAATGAGGGATTGCCTCGATGTCATACCATTCTAGTCGAGCTAGATAAATGTCAACAAGATCCTTGTAAGCTTTCAATATCGAACATCGACATTGAAATAATCCCTTAACTTGGTTAACAATGAGAAGGGAATCACCAAAGATATTTAGCCTTTTTATCTTCATGGTGATAGCTATTTGGAGACCCAAAATTAGGGCTTCGTATTCAACATTGTTGTTAGTGCAAGGAAAGTCCAACTTGAATGACAAGGGCATTGGAGCACCTTATGGCATGAACAACACTATTCCTGCACCACCCCCTTGCTCACACTTCGAACCATCGAAGAACAGGGTCATATCAGCTTTGTTGTCCAGTTCCTTGGGTTTGGGTGCTTCTGATAAGGCAAATACTACATCATCAGGAAGCTCTATGGTGAGGGGCCTACTATTTTTGAGAGGCACCTCAGCTAGTTGATCTACTATGACTTGTCCCTTAATGGAATTTTGGCTTATGAATTCTAGATCAAATTCTATCAGTAGCATGATCCACTTTGTAGTACGTGTATTATGATATGTCTTGCTCATCATATACTACAAAGGATTTTGTTTTGATATGACATACGTCGTATGACTCAACATATAGTGTCATAATTTCTTTGTAGCGAACACTATTGCTAAACATAACTTTTCAACGTATGCATATCCTAGCTCATAACTCACCAAGGTTCGGCTAATATAATATATGGCCTGTTCTTTGTCTTGCACATTCTTTTGGGCTAACATGGTTCCCAGTGCAAAGTCGATTGCCGATATATATAGCAAAAATGGCACATCTGGCCTTGGTGGAGCTAGCACTGGTGGCGTCACTAGGTATTGCTTAATCTCAGCAAAGGCTGCTTGACAGTCCTCATCCCAATTGAATGGGACCCCCTTGTGTAGTAGTCGATTCATGGGTCGACATTTATCCGATAATTGTGTGATAAATCACTTTATGGATGCTACTTTGCCCTGAAGGCTTCTTAATTCTTTGATGTTTGTGGGGGATGCATTTCTAAAATAGCCTTGACCTTTGTTGGGTCAACTTCGATGCCTCATTTTGAAATGATGAATCCTAAGAGATTTCTTGAAGTTATGCCAAATACGCACTTCTTAGGATTCAACCTGACATTATGCTCTATCAGGCGATCGAAGACCTTCCTCAAGACCTCCGCATGCTCAGAATGCAATAATGACTTTGCCAACAAGTCATCAATATAATCTTCTAAGATCTTATGCATATAGTCATGAAAGATATATGTCATAGCCTGTTGATATGTGGCACCAACATTTTTAAGGCTGAATGGCATAAATTTATAGCAAAATGTCCCCCATGGCATTATAAACATGGTTTTATGTTGGTCTTCGGGCTTAATCCAAATTTTATTGTAACCAAAAAAATCCATCCATTAAGGAGAGCATCTCATGACCTATAATTGCATCTACAAGAGCATCGATATTCAGCAATGGAAATGAATCCTTTGGTGTTGCCTTATTTAGGTCTCTAAAATCCATACAGATATGGATCCTTCCATCAAGTTTTCCTATAGGCACCATATTGGATACCCATTCTGGATAGTCGATGGAGATGACAAACTCTACGTCCAACAACTTTTGCAATTCATCCTTAACCATTAAGGCTACTATTGGATGCATCTTCTTAAGTTTCTGCTTGACTGGCTTCTTTGATAGATCTAGCGAAAGGTTATGAGTAACCAATTTTGGATCTAGACCCGACATATCCTTATAAGTCCAAGCAAAGAGAGTAAGTCTCTCTCTCAGTAGAGGGATGAGGTTGGCACGCTCATCAGGAGTCAAAATTTCTCCAAATTTAACCTTCCTTGGATTGGTGGGATCATTACTGATATCCACTTCGAAGGTTTCCTCTACTGACATATGGGATCCCTCCTCAAGCTGATGAGGCATAGGGATCAAGTGGATGTCATCTGCTGGGTTTATAGGTTCCTCATTGGAAGCATCCTCAGCATGATAGACATCATGTGCACAACCTAGCGCAAAATGGAAAGGTTGCAACATTTCTTCATTAGGGAAGAAATATTTAAGCTCTAGAGGTGAATCAATGTGATCCCAATCAATAGCATCTACATTTAGATGCAATGGTTTGGATGGATCGGTTGGATTGTGGAGTGGAGTGGTCAAATCAATGGAGATCATGTTGATGGAATGGATTATGTCTCTAGGACCATGTGCAAGTGACTCAATATTAGCAAAACTTCCATCCTCGAGATGTGGTTCTAGGGGTATGGGGATCTCCGGATCTGGTCTATGAATAGACTATCGGATGGGATCACTAGGCTCAAGGAGCTCCATATACATTGGTGGATCAGGAAACACCATGTGATAAATCACATTAAGATTCGGTGGTCCTCCCCTAAGGTGAGGATGGATATTGATCTCTCTATACATCTCCTTAGTAGTATAAGGTGCATTATGATAGCGTAAGTATGGAGGTCCTAAATAGGCTCTCTCCATCTCATCCTCATCATCACTATCATAATAGAGACCTTCACCGCTACCAACTAGAATCGGGAGATTAGGAATATGAGGTCCCATGTACGCCCACACCCGATAACTATTGTCGCTCATGAAGGATTGATCATCTTTGATGATTGTTTCCTCTGGTAATAGATGATATAAATTATGAGGGCCCAGATAGGCCACCTCAGTCTCATCCTCATATTGCTCATTATTTGAGGACTCATTGTCATCATCATTCTCATGTATGCAACTTGGTCCACCTATCTTGTAGATGGACTCTATTGTATCCTCATTAGAATGATCTTCTAACTCAGAATTTATCACTAAATTATCATTATGAACCTACATGCCTGTATCATCGACTACCTCACAGATTTTTTGACCCAAGTTTTCTCTTGGAATATGATCTGGACTGGTCCCCACCAAGATATCCTCATGATATGTCTCGGGTGGCTCTATAGTGACATAGGTCACTAGCTGGTTATCCCTCTGAAATGTAGAAGGATTAGGGTGATAAGGATTGAAGTCAACTTCACCCCCCATATTGAGGTACAAGTGGTCTAAAGATGCCATGAGAAGTTCATCCTATCCTCGAATATAGTATCCCAACCCAAACCTATCAGTTGGCAACTGATACTATGGTTCATATGGCCTTCTACACCCTTTCTCGAATAGTCTGAGACCGTAACCATGCCAATGGTAATGTTCAAAGTATCACATGGTGTATTCTGGGTTGGATAGATAATGAACATTCATGGTGAATGGTTCATTATCATCCTCATCCATGGGTGTGGGAGATGCAATCTGGTCTAGCCCTCCATAGATGAAGTTGGTTTGGTTAGGTGGTACCCCTAATGGTTCCACCATCCCTATGGGAAGGTGATGGGCTCACGGTCGGCCCATGTCCTATGTAGTCTCGATAATAGGTGTGAACATCACGTTCTACATAATATATTCCCCTAATCTAGGATTAACCAAGTGGATGGTCACCTACGGTGCAGATGACCCTGCTGAAGATGCAGGTGAAGTAGGTTGATGTACCTCTTCGACTCCTCCTTGAACTTCCTCTACTTCCATGGGAGTAGGGGCTTCAATGATAACTGGCTTGGGCATTTGCTTTATCTTATTTTTTCCCACATTTTCTTTCAACTTCCTATCATCTCATTGTATCATGGATGTAGATAGTCTAATAGAAGTAGCTGTGGTGTGCTCCGATCATTGAGATACGAATGTTGTAGGTCTAGCACACACTTCTTTGACTTTACCTCCTAGATATTTGATTGGTGATGCTGGCCGCACATCTAGGTGCATTGAAGGGAGCATGAAGTCCCTCGATAAGTCTTCTAGATTCATGTATTTAAAGGGTTCTTCATCCGAAGGCACCATGTGAACCTGTCCCTCATGAATGTATTTGATACACTGGTGTAGAATAGAAGGGATGCAATGCATTTCTCTAATCCAAGGCCTCCCTAGAAGTATATTATACTACATAGCACCTTCGATTACATGACACATCATCGAGATGGTCTTCAGTCCTACCTGAATAGGTAAAACTATAGTACCGACCATCGAGCATAATGCATCATTGAAAGCTCTCAACGTGAAGGTAGAAGGGATGATATGCATCTTGGGTAACTTCAAGTGAGTTAACACCTTGGTAGTTATGATATTGATCGATGACCCTATGTCAATAAAAACCCACTTGAATGGTTTATGATTCACACATGCAATAATATGCAGCGATGGGTCTGCTATAATAGTGGAAACCATCTTGACTTCATGGTCATGAAATTGAATGACCGGTTCTTGACACTATTGCACGTGCCCCATGAAGTGTGTAAATGCTTCGGGATCCTGAGGTTGCACTTCTATGGACCTTAAAATGTCCATGAGCATCTCCCTATGCTTAGGAGACTACTGGATTAGCTCATAAATTGACAACTTTGTTGGAGTTGTCTATAGGTTTTGGATCAACCTACTTCTGATGGTCACCATCGGTCTAGTTGGTGGGTCAGGCACATATTGGGTTGGCCTTGGAGGAGGCACATCTTGGACCCTAATAGGTGTTGGAGGTTGATTCGGTCATTCATACCTCATGTTTCTTGTGACAATATTGACCATACCGATGAACCCCTAGGTTGGTGGTTCGATTCACACTTGGTTGACTTGGCCAACATTATTCTTTGGCACCTCATGATTTGGTAGAGGATTTTTGTAAATCCCCATATTTTGATTATCAGGTGCTTGTGGGTTGTCGACAAGAAGCGTACCTCTTTCGATCATATTTTGCACAAGATGTTTGAAAGACCAACATACTTCAATGTCATGGCCTTTCGATCGGTGAAAGATGCAATAATGATCATCTTTATAGCCTTTAGGCTTAGGTTGGTTAGGATCCATCATCTTGACTTCGGGTAAGTTTATAGCCTTCGCCTCACATAACTGATGAAAAATCAAAGCCAACGACTCTGATAACTGAGTGAATATGTGAGGTGGGCATTGTTCTTTATTTTTACCCTTATAATTGTTGTTGCACTGCTCATACTATGCAAGCGGAGGTTGGGCTTGATAGTTTTGCTTTTGCTACCCTTTTTCTCCCTTTTGAAGGTTCAACACCACCTGATTAACATGGGCCAGCTTGGCCTGCTATCTCTCAGTGCTTTTCTTGTGCCCCTCCTTCTTATTCCTAAGCTTCAAGTTACCCTCCTATAACTTGATGTCCTCAATCACCTTGGCTTGCACCAAAGCCTCTTCGAATGTCTGGTATTGTTGCAACTGTAGCAACAATGAAATGTGCTTGGCACAACTCTTTGTGAACATTCATGTTAATTCAGAGGATGGGATGGAGAATGGTAGCTTCACCATCATCTTCCTCCATAATTTTCCATAATCCATCACTGGCTCATCGTCATGTTGCGTTAGAGTGGCCAGGTCGGATAAGTTTACCTTCTTCTTGATGTCGAAGGAGAAGCGTTCAAGAAATGCATCAGCTAGTTGTTTGAAACTAGTGATGTTGTGCCTCTTTAATTGGTTGAACCACTCTCAAGCTGGGCCTGAGAGGGTCATGATGAAGGTGCATAGGAGCAAAGCATCATTGCTCTCAATCTGAAAGCACATATCTAGAAAACTAGTCATGTGCTCCTGTGCATCTTCCTCTCCTTGAAACTTTTCCAGCCTAGGCATCTTGAAATGCTCTGGATATGTTGGAATAGGCACTGACGTGCATAGAGGTTCATTATGAATTTTGTTCAAGGTAGGCTTCTGATAAGTCATTCCTTGCTTCTCTATGGCTTGGACCTTCTCTGCTAAGGTCTTATAGGCTTGCGAGGAAAGAAACTCCTCTTCTCGAGATTGCCTTGGAGGCACCTTCGAAGGCAGATTCTTCCTCGATCGAGGTGGTGGACTAGGCTCACCCTCCTCCTCGAATTGGGATATTTTTAGATATTCTTGTTCTAATTCCTCTCCCACTTCTTCCTCATACTACCTATGCTCATGTTGTTCGGATGCTGGATGTCGATCTCTGTGTTGAGCTGCATGGCGAGTATGTGTGTCTATGTGCTCAGGGTGTAACTCGGGCTGTGAAGCCACTCATCTATCGACATGCTCCCTGATCTCACTATGAGGAGGTAAACTGATGCTAGCCAATCGATCCTCTCTCTCTACATGCTCCTTCTGATCGAGGATGCATTGTTCATGCATGCATTGTTCATATAATTTCTGTCTTATGAACCTCTACCTCTGAGTATTCTCATTTTTGAGGTATTCCTTCTCTGCATGAACATCCTCCAATTGATCTTGGAGAATCTACTATCTCTGCTCTGACATCAGTCTATGAGCTCTATCAAGATGATCGATCATCTGAGGCCTCTAGGGAGTGCACTCTATTCGAGCGACTTTATGGGTATGTCCTCCAATGGACTGATTTACCACACTCTTGCCTCTGTCTATAAAGATGGCATTCATGTTAGGTTGTCTCCTATACTCAGTGCCTGCATGGGATGCAGGAGCACGCATGTCTCAAGAATTTTTGGAGCACTCTCCATGTTCTCGAGTGGTCCTAATGGTGCTTCCGCTACACACACTCATAGGATGAGAGGGTGCAGGCATAGGCTTATATCCTAGATGCCCTAGGACTCTGTCTAGACCATCTAATTGTTTTCTATGCCATGGCTCATGAGGTGGCATGCCATTTGCTCCCACTTTGGATATATCTATGGTGAACTTAGTAGGTTCACCCCTATGGGGAGTCTGCATGGGCCTATGCTCGAAAGTGGTCCCATCTATTTGCCCCTGAATGGGTGGATCTTGAGCCTGTCTATACTCATATGGTGGAGGTCATGAGCCTCCCTTAGATACAGGTCAAAGGGGTACCAATCTGGATCCCTCGATGACATATTCTTTGGTAGAACCCATGGATCCACATGGAATGCGGTCATGGTAAATGCTACCATATGTGGAACCCCCATGTTGGGAAGTCCCATGCTCTGATCTGTGTCTAGAGGGATGTCTAGTACTTCCTCTAATCGAGGTATTCTCAATGGAATCCCCTCATGTAGAATTATCCCCTCTAATGCTCGTTGAACGACGTCCAGGAGGATTCTATGATTGAGGGTATTCTACATCGTGATGTGCACTAGGTGGAGCTTGGGCTTCGATCTCGGGTCTATGCCCGGGTCGGCCTCTCCGTGTTTGCACCATTGTGTATCCTATGTCTAGATTTAACTTTTATTAACACACAAAGAATACAATGATGATTATCTCTTTTTACAATTTTAAAATGAGCCCTAGACTGTTTGATGTGTTTTCAATTTGTTGTATCAGTAAAGTAACTCTTGTCATGTTTTGCAAAATGTTGATGATTTTCTCAATTGTTTAATGGCTTTCACCTGTATGCTCATAGCTCGACAACCTGGCTATGAACTCCAGGTCACGTAATCCCCCCAAAGTGTGGCAATGAAAGTCCACACCCGGGCAGGGAGCACAGGTCCTCCCAGATCCTCACCCATTTTCACCCAGTCAGCGTCATACCCTCCGAAGAGGAGTATATGCAAATTTTTTGGGCTACGAAAGGTTCTTGGATCCGGTATTGGTCTAGAACATAGGGTACATGGGAGTTGGGCCAATGGATGGAAATCACCTCCACCATCATTGAAACCCTACTAGTGGTTGGATGTGACTCCCAACTCACTAGCGTTTAAATGCATCATGGTGTGTGTGGGTTCTTTTTAATTTGCATAAAGGAAATATGCATAATACAACATTAACATGATCATTTCCTACATGATATGCAATAAATAATGTTTGATATTCAGAGGTATATGCACACTATGCTACGTGATGTTTAGAGAATGCAACTAGTATGAGTAATTGGACACTGATTGGGCCTCATGCAAGCAAAATCTAACATTCATATGGCCTAGACCACTGGAGACTAGGGTGGGCTACACTTAGAGACCCATTGTTCCTAGCAGTGACTAGTAGAAGCACCAAATAAAAACCCCAAGGACCTAATTCATTTTATTATTCTTTTTATCCTTATCCTAGCTAGGTTTCATTTTTGATGTTCTAGAAAAATATAGAGATAGAAAATAGAAATAGAGGGTGTCATAAGGGCCTACCTCAGGTCCTCATCTGATTTAGCTTTTTACTCCTACTCTATGGTTGGTCTATTTTTGACCATGGCTCTAATGCATGACTACAACTGTTGCCCATGCCTATCAATCATGGGCTAAATTTTTGATCATGGCTATCAACCATGGTGAGTACCTACCACAAAAAAATAGACCAAAGTCAGTAAATCATGGCTAAAAATGTGGAGTTCCATCGTGATCACCTTCTGTAACCACCAAAAAGGCTCTTGCTATCTAATCTATCTATTGCAATTCATGAAATAAGCACAAATGGGAAAACATAAGTTGACAACAAGAAATGAAACAAATATAAAGAATCCCTTTATTAATTTCAATGAAGCCAAGTTACAGATTCATCCCTCTTAGGGATACCCATTTGATACATCAATTACAATAGAGTTTCAAATCCCTCTCAAGGGTAGATGCAATCAAAATGCCTTCCAGGGTGACACGAACTGCTCTAGGGTGTCGATGACCCTCTTCTCCATGATTAGAGGCATTTGTTGCCTTGCATCCCAAAACCCTGTTAGTCCTACATGCAATAAACAACAAGAAACATTAAAAGCAAAGGAGGCCTCTCTTGATGAGGCTTTAAAAGGATATTTGCACAAAAGATAACATGATAATCAAGAAATCAAGAAAGTGATTTAGTGCATGTAAATTGATCTAAAACATGATAATATGCCATTAGAAACATGAAAGAAACTAAGATAAATCTATCTAAGCTCCTAATTAACCAATTGAAGACATGAAAGCATGAAAAATATTCATTATGCCTACACTACAATAATGAAGGAAAATTGCAATTAACTCCTAATATGTCGGTCAAATGTCTCTAGAATACTGAATTAACCCTACAAAATGATTAATCTAACCTAGTTAAACAAAATGCAAAATAGAGAACAAGGAAATCAGGGATTACCCTCTGACCGTGGGTCATTCAAGCGGTGGGCACTGTTCACCATGATTGACAGTCACGGTTGAGCCTGAAGTAAGTTTACCCTCCAAATCAGGGCCAATTTCTCTGATCCTCCTTGCCAAATTGATGGTCAAGGGTCGCCTCTGTGTCCTCTGATAGATTTGGTGGTTGAATTGCTCAGTGAGTGCACGGATTGCACGGATTAGCATTTCTTGGCTCTCCTATCCTCCTAGGACCTCCATGGCAATGTGATCTCCAATTGGGTAGCAAAAGTATTCCTATCAATGCATGTGAATGGGTATGCAATTCGATAGGGCTTCACTGCTCAATTGATTATGCTTGTCTCTCTCTTTTCCCCAATTTAGAGGGGGATTATATAGCAATTGCCAAGGGCTAGGGGTAGCTTCCTGAAGAAGCTAAGATCAAGATTGGGTGGTTGAGCTTGTTGGATGGAAGGATCCAGAACCTTCCTCACTCAAACCGCTCCAATCCACAACCAATTGGCCATTGCAACCAATTTTGGGTCGGATGAAGGCCAACTATCTCTGAGTGCTGACCATGGATGACAAGCATGGTGAGCACTGCTAACCGTGGGTGTCAGCAGCGGCTAGCACTGACTAGGCAAAGGTGCCCAAATTGAGTGGTAAAAACCACTGCTATACCTTGGAATCTGTCCAAGGTCTTCCATATGGTCTTCTAGCATGTCCCATATGAGTAGTCACCTCGGCATGACGCATTTTAGGTGTCTACAATATCTTAGAGGATGGCCCAACATTCCTTCATGCATTTTGGTAGGTTGGAACTCATCATCTACTCTAATTGTTTTGTGATACTATACATACCTATCTAACACAAATGATGAATTTTATTTTCTCGGACTTATCTAGCATGGAATCATAATATATTTCTTCTTCTTTAATCTAGCCATGCTTGCATAGTATATGGTTCCCTACACATATATGTAGGGAAAACTTCCTTATTTTTCTTTTATCTACCTACTATACTTCCCAATTAGTAACACCTACCACTTAAAGGTGAATAAAGTGTTTTCCTCATGTGCAATTGTGCCAAGGTTGTCCTCTATGCATATTTCTTCCTCTTTGACCCCATAATGCTTACATATGGAATATTACATAGTTGTTTAAAGGTTAATTATTTAATTTTCCTCTAAGTAGGATTGATATATCTTCACCTTTATTCTCATTTTTCTAAGTGAGAAATAACAATTTTTGTCACACATTCACTTGTGATAAGCCTATCCTCTATGCATCTACTTATCATATTTATAAAATCACATCTTCAGTTTTTACTTGATCATTGACCATCTTTAGTATTTATTGGCCATTGACCATATTTTTCATACAATTCTAAACTAGTCACTACACATAGCACTTGTAAATATTTTGTAAATTGTGTGTACATAGCATAGGTCCATTTTTTGTTCATATAGACATTCACTAGTCATTTCTTGTTTTTTTTCATATAGACCTTCATTGGTCATTGCTCATTTTTATTCATATATACCTTCACTGGTCATTGCTCATTTTCGCTTATATAGATATTTATTGGTCACTGCTCATTTTGTCTCATATAGACCTTCATTGAATACTAACCATCTTAGGCCTTAACTAGTTGCTAACCATTTTATATAGCTACTATATTATACACATATAGGCCTTCTTCCACCATTTTACACACACACATATATACATATACATATACATACATATATTTATGTATGTATATATATTTGTGTGTGTACATAAATATATACATATAAGTAGGTCATATTTGGCCATATTCTTGATTACAACTCTCATATTGCTCCATATTTTTCTTGACTTCATGTAGGAGTGGAATTATTCTCTTCTTCCCTGAAGGCATTTTCTATTTTGTACATTGGTCCAATGCAGGTGAAGGATTCCACCTATATGAGGCTAGTTATTTTATTGGATTAAAATATATTTTTCATTATAATCCATTCTTCTAGGATGACTCATTAAAATCAACATACAATGGGATTGGAATTCATCTCTCCTCTTGGTCTAGTATGTGATATTTCATGTTATGTATTGATGCAAGTGGGAATTCCATATTACTAGATGTTTTGATGCCATCCTTCCTTGTTCATCTTCACTTCACCCTTCTAGATTATTGCTAACCACCATCTACAACTCGTTACCTAGGACATCATGAAGGATTTGAATTCCTTCCCTTTTCTAGATCAACATGCAACATCCTACGTATTAATCCGATGTGGGTAGTGAATTCCCTTATTATATGGTACCTTTCATAATCATTTCCTTGCTTCTAATCCTTATTTGACCATATTTTTCTTTACTGATTTGTAATTCTATTGTTCATTCTTTTTCATCCATGTTGATCTTGGTTACACCAGTCCCATGCAACCTATGCTAATATTGGTCACACTTGTCCCATGCAACCTATGTTGTTCTTGGTCACAATGATCCCATACAGCCTATGCTAATATCGGTCATGCCCATAATGTGACTCCTATTGTACCTTTATACCACCTTGCATTCCTTTTGTTTACCATCCTTGTAGCTTCCTAATTTTTTTCTTCTAATGTTATATCTCTTCTAATTCCTCTTATATTACATTATTAACGTATAATCAAAATTTTAAACATATTTAAATCAAGCATCACATGCCATTTCTTCCATAACAAATAATAATATCTATACCATTAATCATGTTATCAATAGTATATTACATATGGTAAACCAGTGTGCCACAATACAAAAAAATGGTATTCTTAGCCACCTATCTATCCCCTCTCTTAAGAAGCATACCACAATCCTAAAATTGATACATCATCCTCATCCTAGATCTTGGAGTTTGACTTATCTACTCCTATTTGTGGTAGTCATGGTGGTGGTATATCCATAAACTATGACACTGCCCATGTCCTCATCTTACTCCTACTCTTATTTTGGCTTAGATGTGGTGGTAATATTAGCCCCACTTAGTATTACCTTCATAGTGTATCACTTTCTCCTCCTAGGGAGACTACCACTGAAATTCAACTCTATCCTATGTTAGGTCAACAATAGACATCTCTAGCCTTGCTCACTTAGGATTCCTTAACTCTACTCTACCTCTCCTCCATGTGCTATGATGCACACCTAAATTACCATTGCATATTAATGCTCATAACCCTTTATTGTTAAATAGGCACTTATAGAGAGATACATGTTAGATGTACCTCCTAACACCATCACCAATACCTATGTGCAACTCCTACATCATCCACCCATAGATCTATTAAATTTGGGTCATCCTTGTTCTCCTCGATAAAGCTAGTTGGATTAGGATGTCAATCCAATCTAGCCTTATCCTTATTTTCCTTATGAAACCAATAGTCCTCAATCTTTGGTAGTTCTTATCTCGTAATCCCCTTCATAGTCCCCATGGTCACCTTATAGCAATGTGCTCCTAGCACCATATCTATAATAATGTTGAGCATGTAAAGCTATGACCCATATTATACATGGTCTTATGCAAGGTCTAGTATAATCAAGCCAAGATCATTGATCTCCATGCAAAATGGACCTCGTCCTTATACATATCGTTGACCACCCTCTAAATGCCATATGATAATAATAATCTTTGGCTATGACTCAACATCAATCCAACTATAATCTTTCTTAATAGGCAAGTCAGGTTTTCATGTCCATATTGCTCGAATAATTCATTCACATGAACTTCTCTACTATTGTCCTATATAGGCATTATAAAATTCTGCCACATATCCTCTAGTATGATGATTGTAGACATGGAAAATTGACCCATCAAAATTAGTCAATCTTTCCTTAGATCCTTAGGAAGCCACCCAAACTTGCCAAGTGTAAATCTGGGACCTTGTTTACACTTTCTTTGTCCTTTTTTTCTAGCCTTACCAAAATTGTGCTTTGTCCATGCAAGACATGAATTTCACTTGCCAAATTTATACCCTATAATTATTGGGCATGAATTTGGTGTTCGAGGAGTTTTTCTCTCAAAAACCCCTCCTCTTATCGACCTGTTTTGGTGTCGACCCTTGCCCATGGTAAACTTTCATTGTCCTTCCATTTAGCCCTCCAAACCTATTATAAATAGCAATTTAGATTCACTCTTTCAACCCATATAGATCTAGGAAATTGATCCTCTTGAGAATCCTAATCTTGACTTGCTAATTTGTTAAAAAGTTCTCTTCTATTGTGGGATTGTTGATTTGTTGTTTTTCTACTTTGATGTTGGATACCCTTGGATATCAAGTGAAGGAGCCTTAATTATTAGGTAAGTATACCATTATAGAGTATTTACTTCATATTATTATTTATATTTTCTTTCTCCATCAGCTAACTAGGTTCTTTACTTGTATTATTAGTCATTAGATCTATTTTTTATTGTTTTGCATCATAGTTTTTGTTGTTTTAGAACCCAAGAAGTGCATATGAACAAAATTCATATCCCATCCATACATGGTGTGACATTGGAAATTTATATTTGTATCCCCTCATTACAGGTTATGAATTTGGTCAATTAGAGCTTGGAGGTAAATTTATACTTCCCAAAACCCTAGTTCGCTACTTGCATTATAGCTTTCTATCACCTGCATTCTCTTTCATTTTATTTTGCTGTTGCATGCCCATTTTAGCTTTCTTTTGATTTTTCCAAAGGTAAAAAATAATTTCATTTTTAAATGGTTAGCTAAAAGGACCAAGGAAGCTTGATTGTTGCACCTCCAATCTCAATCATATAGCAGCCTAAGTAGGCCCCCAAACACTGATCAAATTTTCTAGAATCTTGTGAAGTTTTACAAGATTTGAATTTGTTTAAAAATTATGTATTAAGCTAATGCTAAGATCAATTATCAGATCAAGTAAGTGGTCTAGTAGATATTTAGGCTATTTGGTGAGTTTATTTGTTTCTATTTTAGATTTTGATCATAAAAGGAAAAAGAAAATATTTGACTTTTATTTCTAGGCATTTGAAAGAATAAAAGCATATAGTTTGCATCCTAGGGTTAACTCTATTTATGCATTATCCTAAACCCTTGCTAAAAATAAAAAGGCTTAATTTATTGCAAGTTAGGGTTTAGTCATAATTGAAAATAAAGAATCATTTTAGGGTTAGTTTCTTGTCTTCTTGCATTCTTGCTTGTCTTGCATTGTTCCTTCATTTCCATAGTTTAGATTTTAGAAAGGTCAAACATAGGTGTTTTTTCAATATACACATAAAAAATTCCATCCTCAAACTTATAGTGAGTCCTTAAACCATTCCTAGTGAACCCCTCGATCCATAAGCCCTTGAGTGTAGATAATATAACACACCCTCGTGGTCACCTCAACCCCCAATGGGTTCAACCAATAATCATACATGATACGTAAATTTTCCCCCTCTACATCTTTGGTGAATGCGATGTGAACACACATCTTAGTGGCCAAGATAGGAAGCCTTTTTATTTTGTTCTTCTTTTGAAAACTTTAAGCAAGACCACTAAGTCTATTTTCTTAGAATTATAAAACATTAAAACATCTTAAAAGTCTTCTTGTGTAGTTTTCTTCTCTATCCTCTCTTCCTCCTAATGGCTCCCAACCTTAAGAGTAAGAAAAAGCTTTTAAAATTTAATTATATTTTTTTAAGAATGTGATCAGATTGATAAGAAGAATCCCAATCTAGATGTGGAATAGGAAGAAAATATAGAAATAAGTAATTACTTTGATCCTTTTGAGGGTCCTAATAGAGGCTTCACCTTTTCATCATATGATCTCATTGGAGGTTTTAAGAAACACCATAAGTAGGATTTGGTTAAGGCTATGGAAGAGGAGGCCTGACTCGAAAGGGTTGGGACATCTCATCCTCCAACCATATCTCCTAGGAATATTCATAATAACCCTTCATTTGAATCTTTGCATCATGTTAATCCTTTTCATAAAACAACATATGTGACTACTATGACCACCAACATTGGGGAAATTCCATCGGCTCCTCCAACCAGTAGTGCATTTCGATATTATGCTCAATTTCTTCCTTATTTTTCTCATCTCAATATTCATGCTTCTTTTCCACCAAATGTTATCTATCCTCCATAGCAAGATACCACATATCATAACCTATACCTTAATAATTTCAATACATCCAAAATTGGCCAAGTTCCCTTTCAACAACCTACCTATACTCCTTCCCTAGGGAACCTAGGGGTATTACACAACAACGATATTGATATGCAAAGTTTGATAAGTGTGGTGAAATAATTGGTTTCAATATCAGATATAATTCAACATCCAAGTTTCACCTACAACTACAAGGATATGTGCAATCAACCCTTAGACCCTATTGTTGCTTCTAGGCCCTATCCTAAATATTTTCCAATTCCAATTTTATCTGTTTACAAGTAAATAGAGGATCCTATTGAATATTTAAGGATGTTTAGGACAACATGCCATGATATTATATATTATGACATACTGTTACTAAATATGTTCCCTAAGAGCCTTGGTGGTATGTAATTGGAATGGTATTATAAACTACCTCATCATTATTTGAGGAATTTCAAAGAGACACCTTAATTGTTTGTTCATCAATTTAGAGCTTATGTTGAGAAACATTTGATTATGAAAGATGTTTATATGTTGAAACAAGGTGAAGAGGAAATATTTTCAAAATTATTGTCTCATTGAAGAAGTTTAGTTGGATGGTTGAGATAAAATTTACCTCCTCAAGACATGTTAGATATCTTTATTAGAAATTTGCAAGAGAAAATATCTTATGAATTGGAAATAACAACTATTAACTCTTTTGAACAAGCTATAGATTTGGCAAGAAGGGTAGAGCAAGCCTTTATTCAAAGAGGTCAAATTAATCCAAGGAAATAATAATATAGGACCACAAATAATTAGTATAAGAACAAGCATGTAGTTGGTGATGGGGTAACAAATAATAGATCTATTAATAGTGTTGATAACACCTTACAAAATATGGTGCTTAGTCAACCTTATAAAACCCTACCAAGAAACTTCACAATATTGGACACACCTACGGTAGTGGTCCTAAAATAAATTTTGGAAGCTAATATGATTGAGTTACCTCCCATAATGTAACTCGATACCACAACTAATTGTTATAAGCCCGATCAACATTATGAGTATCATAGAGTGGAGGGGAACATAATAAATCTATGTAAAAGGTTGAAACATGTGGTTCAAGACTTAATTGATGAATTTCACCTTGTTATAGAGGGTCCTCAACCTAATTCTCAAACAAAAAATCAACTTCCTACTCAACAAGAACCCATAACTAATAAAAACATGGGGATATTCCAATATTCCCTATCTAAGCATGGGTAACAAGTAACTAATCAAGTTTCATATCATAATGTACCACCTCCTTACAATAACATGGTTGGTATGATAATGATAGCTAAAAAGAAACAATCTCAAGCACAATTTATTCATTGATCTCAATAGGAGATGAGTTCTACATTCAATCAACCTTCAAAACCACCCTTAGTTTTGAATAGTACCCAAAAAAGGAGCACGAGAATAGAAAACCTACCCTTAGTGTTGAAACCTCAACCTAAAGTCTCTTTCGATATTTAACAACAATTAGCTAGTACCCTATCCAAGATCTCACTTTTAGAACTTTTGCAAACTTCTATTCATAGGAAATATTTGCTAAATCTTCTAAAATAATTTGTTCCTCAAGACATTTCCCCTAACACTATATCTAATGTTGTAGGATCCCTTGGGATACATCATATCACATTCTCGGATGACGATGTTCCTTACTTAAACTTACGAGGGGATTTTTCTCTCTATATCACTTCATTTATATGGGAAACAATTGTGAATTGAATGTTGATAGACAATGGTTCTTCCCTTTATCTATGCACTTAACAAGTTTTCCAAAAATTTGGATTAGAAGATGAAGATTTAACTAAATTTGATATCATCATAAAATATTTCAACAATGCGTCCTAATATTCCTATGGTATTATATCCCTCCTCCTTAGGTTTGGACCTGAGATATTAGATACCTTGTTTTATATGGTATCTTGCCCTGCATATTTTAATCTTCTTCTTATATGCCCTTGGATTCATGTGATGGGGGATATTCCTTCCAATTTTTATCAATGTTTGAAGTTCAAATTTGAATATCAACTTATCACCATTCGGGGCAACTCTCATCCATTCCAATATTGTTCAATGGTTGAGAAATCTTAATCTGATCTCAATTTATGTCCATCAATTTCTTCATCTCACATCACCAACCAACTTGAAAATCTAAAGGTGACTGAGGAATCGCTAATCAAAGTTTTGTCATAGGATCAGGTACATCTTTTTATTCAAGAACCTTTTTTGAATCTTATCAAGCTACCACCTTCACCAAGGACTATGGGTTTACCCTATAATAAAGGTGAAGTTGTACACATTGGTATATATACATTTATCTTTGTAGTTACATCCATCAAAGAAAATATTCATGGTAGAAACCCTCTTCTTGTAGAGCATTATTTTACCCATTGTTATCTATCCAATGATTACCCACTTCCTAAGCATATCCTATCTAGTATGGGATATATAGGTAAAGGTTTGGGGCCACAATAGAAAGGTATTCAAAAGCCTTTGGAAGTTGAGCTTTGGCCTAGGATATGTGGCATAGGTTACATACCCAATAATAACCAACCTTTGCTCTTTGATAATGATGAAAACATTATTTAATATACTAAATATTTAGACCATAAAGGCTTGGAGTGGAGTTATGAGGATGAGAGACCACCTTATCCCATTGATTTTCTATTTTGTAATGAGGTAATTGTGGTGCATCTTAAGTTAGTTGCAACCCTAAAAAATTAGTCTAAATGGAGTACTCTTTGTGACATGGATCATAAGGATATCATTTGGAACAACTTCTTCTATAATGGATCAGTCCCTTGTATCATGCATGTCGAGTCTTCTAGTTCTTAAAAGGACTTTGGTTCTTTGTATCTTGAGGACCTTGAGCAACTAGAAGTGATCCCCACCCTGCCTCCTCTTAAATATGAGTCATAGATTATCATTGATAAGACCATCGATGTTAACATAGGCTCTAAGAAGAGCTCTAGAATCCTTAAGCTAGGTAAAACCTTGTCCATGGATGAGTAGTAGTTGACCAATTTGTTGAAGGAATTTCATGATTTTTTTTACTTGGTCATATGTTGACATGTTAGGGCTTGATCCCTCCTTTATTATGCATCATTTGGTAGTAAATCCTAGTGTTAATATTGTTAAGTAGAAACTTAGGAATATGCATCCTAAGGTCACCCTTTTGGTCAAGAAGGAGCTCTAAAAACTTGTTGATGTCAGTTTTATACAAGATATCAACTATTATGATTGGATATCCAACATTGTTCCTATGGCTAAGAAGGTAGGAACAATCAAAATATATATTGACTTTAGTAACATTAGCTTAGCATATCCCAAGGATTATTTTCCTCTCCCTAACATAGATATGATTGTAGATTTCACTGCCAAATGTGGAATTCTCTAGCTCATGGATGATTTATAGGGATACAATTAGATCATAGTTACCCTTGAGGACTAGGCCAAGACAACTTTCATCACACCATGGGGTATATCTATTATAATAATAAAAAGTACGAATCATTGATCCTTGGTCTTAGAGTATCCTTATCCTTGAAGTTTAGTGTTCTTTTGATATTTGGTGACTCAACTTATGGTCAATAATATTAAAAATGTTTAGCAGACTTGGGATGATAAACTAAAAACTTACAAAGAGATTGTCACCAGGATTTTGTTTGCATTTGATTGGGTAACCATAGAGTCTATCACAATATCTTATAACTACTATGTGAATACCATAGCCACTACTAGATTCTTATTTCCCTTAGAGTTGGAAGATGATCAAGTGTTTATTATCATTATAAAACTCTAGGAGTTCTATTAGATGTTTTAACCATCAGAGCTTCCACAGCTGAGCTATGTTATACTAATATCTTTAATTTCCTTATGGATGGTTCAATTATTAATGGTTTAGATCACAATAATCATAAGCTTTTGCACAAAAGAATGTATCGATTCATTATAATTGACAATACTTTATATCAATGTTCTTTTAAAGGCATCCTCCTATGATGCCTTAACTTTGATGAAGCTTAGCTAATTCTTACTGAGGCTCATGGAAGTTCATGTGGAGACAATTTTAGCAACAATTCTATTTCTAAAAATCTCCTTCACATGGGGTATTATTTACCTTCCATGGAGAAATATACATGTGACCATGTTCAACGCTATGACAAGTTTCAATGCCATGACAACCTTTTTTATGATTCTTCTCAAAACCTTCAAGTAATTTCTTTCTCTTGACCATTTTCCATGTGGGGATTAGACATGATAGGGAATATTAACCAAACATTATATGATAATCATAATACTATCATAACAATTATAATGTACTTGAATAAATGGGTCAAAGCCATACCCCTGGCCATAGTGACTAGAGACCAGGTTTTCAAGTTCATATTTAATCATATCCTTTGTAGGTTTGGAATTCATTTAGTGATTATTTTTTATAGTGGACTCCTTTCAAGAATAATGATATCCATAAACTTTGTGCTAAGCACAATATTTATCACAGGTGGTCAACTCTATATTACCCTTAGAGTAATGGTCAATCCAAAGCATCCAATAAGTCTTTGATCAAGATCCTCAAAAATTTGGTTAGTAAGACCGGTTAGAACTAGTATATCTAGATTTATCCTACCTTATGGACTGATCGTACTAGTGTGCGAACTCTTATAGGCACTTCTGTGCATATCTTGGTCTCTAGAACTAAGGACATTTTTCATTCAATTTAGATATCTCTTCGTTGTGCATATTATTGCAAGATGCCTTTATCGACGATGAGTATCACTTCGATCATTTGAACCAATTAGAGATACTAGATTAAAAATGCATTCATGCCTTAGAGAATCTTCAAGCCTACAATAATAGGCTCAAGTGATGTTATTTTAAGAGAGTTCGCAATCATTCTTTTGATATTGGGGACCTTGTTCTCAAGGAAAACCAAAAGAACAACAATTCTCATTTATATCTAAAAGGTAAGTTTTAGTCCAATTAGTTAGGCCCCTTTGTCATAACCAATTTTAGATTAGAAGCCTATCATTTAGCTTCTTTATATGGTAAATAACTTAAATAACCAATGAACATAATGCATCTAAAGAAATACTATGCACAATTTTACATTTTCATATTGCATTTATCTTAGTTTTCATATTACATTTGGTTTACTTATTCATACTACATGATTGTATATCATATCTTCCATGATTTTATCTATTATGGGGTACTCATGGGATAGGTTAGATATTGTATGAATATCATTTATGATGCTCATACAGCCACTGACTATCTCATGTACACCTCTTAGGTCTTGAAATTTCATTATAGATGCACACACACACTATCTTTCACTTTTTGCTTCTTTCTTTCTTTTGTCTTCTAACACACACACACACTCACTTTGTTCTAATGTGCTCATACATATTTTGCACACACCACACCCCTATTAGGTAGTCCTCATTTTTTAAAAATCAATCACTTTTTTCATCCCATATAGGATAAGCTTCATGGCCACATGCCAAGGGTAAACTTCATCTTGGTTATTTGCAAGCATACATCCTATCTAGTATCTTTTCATCTCTAGCCATTCATAAGCACTGCACCCATAGCAGGTGTCAATACATACTTGATCATCTTTGTAATAATAATACCCTTTTAGGATAGCTTCATGGCCACAAGTGAGGGATAACCTCCATTTGATATTTTGAAAGCATACATCCTTACAAGGGTTCCACTCCTATTTTCTTTTCATTTTCTCTTTTGACCTTTTTTGGAGATTTTTTTTTTCTTATTCTACCTTTTCTCTCTTCTATCACTTTTTTTTGTCTTCTATCTTATTTATTTCCATACTTTCTTCTTTCTATTTGACCACTCATGCATTTCATTTTGTATTCATTTTAGATTGCATTTTACATTGCAATTCATTTAGTTAGAATCATCATGCATTGCACTTATCCTATTCATGATCATCATGCATAATTAAAAACAATAATAACACACATTTAATACATTAAAAAATAAAGCATCTTGTATTACTCAAAAGCACTAAGTGAATGCTAGCCAGTCGGTGTACCATAGTAGAGATATTGGCACACTCGATCATCCCTAGGGATTCATGACACAATCAAAATTGGCATGTCATCCTAATACCTACCATAACCATACAAGCCTATCCCCTCTGCTTTTCTTGCTAGAGGTGATGGGGGAGACATGTTCATAGATCATGAACTAGATCATGCCCATGAATATGAGTGAATTTGTGATCATATAGATGATGGTGGTGGAACCCTCTAATCTATTAGGATGGCATGGAGATATGTCATCTAGTAGTTGACCTCCCTGTGCATCACCATATCATATGACTCCCTCATCCTATATGAATCTACTAGAAATAGGTGGTATTCCTCACCTTGTTGGTTATTTGTAATGATAGCCACCCCCTATACCCAGGCCTATTACTACTCTTACTCCAACTAGTGCATCTCCCCTCTGAGGTATTCTACCTTACCCTCATCGTATCCTGCTTTGCCTGGGTATTGTCCAACATTGTGTGGATGGTTTTTATCTCTACCTGCATGGTTTCCACTATGTCTAGTAGCATTTCTACCTCCCTCACCTACTCCCTTGGACCTACAACCTCAGTAGGTACCACCTATGCCATTGTGGGGGTAACTCCTATTGTTTCCCTTCCCCTTAAGTTAGAGATGGTGGTTATCCCCTCATGGCTATCACTAATTCCACTTGAACCTATGCTTGTGCTGGTCTCAAAGGTCCTATAACCCTTTATTGTTGCTCTATGATGAATTGAGTGGCCTCTAAAAGTGCTAGCTACACTCATTGTATTATAACCTAATATTTCTACACTAGTACTGGTGAGGAATCCTTGGGGGCACAATGCTTCTATACCATATATTATACCTGATGATCACTCTAAAATCATCCACCCCTAGATATAGATACAATGGGTCATATATGTCTCCATCTACCCATCTACCCATATCAAGAGCACCTATGACTCCTAGTAGATCCCTCCTCACACTCTCAAACTAGTAGTCTCCAAGTCTCATAATCGCATGTAGAATATCAAACTAGCATTATACTCAATCAAATTGGTATAGTGTTAGAGTTTATTACATTAATTTATTATGTACAAGGTATTACTTCATAAGTAATATTAGATAATTACTTCAAGTAGTAAATTCACAAGTGTTAATGTACCAATTCTAATGTGCAAGGTATCTACTTGTACAGCTAGGTAGAGTGTTGAGAAAGGAATATATTTTATTATAAAGAGCTTTACAACTCTACCCAAATGTATCACTTCATTCTCAATAATATATGTTTATTTTCTCTCTTTTTATCATGATATGATGGAATGGTACTAAAACCATGAGTGGTATTAGATCCATGGTGAATCTAGAGAGGAATACAAAAATCTACCATTGTTACTATTTGCTTGCGTCTTTACGTACTAGATCTAGCTTTGTGTGTCGATGCATGCAAATACTACTAGAATAGAGGTTAAATAAAAAGAGAAGGCCCTAGAAGCCTTGTTACAAGACTACCAAGGAGAAGCTTCTAATAGCGAAGGAGTTGGGACAATTGTCGCCATCCAACAACAAGACCAAAAGGATAAAGATTTGTAAAGTAGTTTGTAAAATCATAGATAAGACCTCAAGATATTTAAAATCTTGATAATAAGGCTTTGTTTGAATACATAAGCATTAGGGAGATGCGACTTAAGTGAATATAGAAGAGTTGTTTGAAACTGTCAAGGCAAAGTCACAGATACATACATGATCAAGGTAGCAATAAGGTGAATCAAATCACATTGCAATCCTTCATCTATAGATCAGTAAAGGTAAGCAAATTTTGTGTAAATGGATTCATTAGTTGAACTTTGATTAAGATTATTATTCAGTGCCATTATTGCACCATTATTAGTTGTAGAAGAGTAGATTGCATTATAGTCTTCAAGAAAGTGCAAAAAAAAAGGAGAGTTCATATTAAATATTATTTGCATATTAATTTGGAGTTGAATAGATATTATAATTACAACTATCTATTAACTACCTATCATCTACTTTAGAAAAATAAAAGAATACTAGATCCTACAACTTTGTTTATAGTGAAAATTTAAAGAATACTTATTAAGGGTTCATTACAAATTACACTTAACAAGTGCAGATATTATTAAGTGCATCTAAAATTATTTTGAGAGTTTATTGGAGTGATAAGATAATATTTTTAGTGCATTAAATTGGTAGTATTATTAAGATAATTTGTACTATACTAATTACTCTAAAAAAGTTAGTTTGTGTTTGTTGATTGTTAAAGATCAAGAGCACAAAAACCAGCATATTAATAAAAGTGTCTAGAGATACTATTTGGTGCACAAAACCTGTAGAATTTCATGGCCCAAACAAGCCACCAAAATCAAACTAGATTCCTCCAAAGAGTAGAGAAGAAATCAACCATTAAAATCAGCAAGATAAGCTTCAAATCGAGACTTTGTGAGTCTCAAGATTCAAAGTGCACCAAAAATAGGTGCAGAAATTACTTCTACGAAAAAAGGAGGAAGCTTCTATCTACGTGGTTACAATATTGGGTTAATTATAAAAATATCCAAGCAAAAATGGGAAATGTTACTAATAAAAATACAACCTCAAAATCCCCCATTACCTTCAATAAAATTGCCATAAAAATCAGAAAAATTAGATCTGCAAAAGAAGTGCAAAAAGAGTGCAATAAGGGTATTCTTATATATAAAATATATTACATTTTTGTTGCACCAGTATAATCTATTATATGTAAGAATTAGGGAAGAGTTTAAAATACCTCAAAGGCACACTATTCATAATGTGCAACAGACGAAGGTAGCTAAACATTAGCATACTTCAAGCAATGCAAAGAATCCTATTGAAATGCTCATATCCTCTAGTTCTTGGACAACCAAATTTACAAGGAAACATTGCACAATACAAGTCAAAAGGAAGTATTATATTCAAGGGTGAAAATGAGAGCATAACATTTTTGGAAAAGAATAAAATAAAGGCACAAGGCACACATACAAGGAGCATTCTATTGGAGGTTTACCAAAGCTCCACTAAAGCATTGCTCATCATCCAATTGGAACCAATGCATAAGCAAGCACCATCAAACAAAGGAAGAGCCAAGAATATTATAACGTTTAAAGGTGATCCAAAGGTATGTTAAATAAGTTTTAGAGAAATATCCCATGCATAAGGAGAAAGTGACACTTTTCACTTAAAAATAAATCCTAAACTTTAACTACATGAGCACCCATATTTCACACGTTTGAGCAAAGAAACATTACTAGAAATAAATGTGACACGTTAGAAAAAATGAGTCACTTGTCTTCAAAGGAAATAAGTGTTCCTCCAAGATTGTAATGCCTAGACATTACAAGAATCTTCATTCCATCCAAGTTCTCAAGAAGTAACCGGTGTGACACTTGTCACATATCACAAGAATTCTCTTCTATTAAAAGGTGTCAAAGACCAAGGAAGTCGATGTATTCAATGTTCCAGCATTTACTCACATTACAGGAGCAAATTACAACATGAAATAAAGGTGAAAGAGCATTAAAAGCTCCGGTCAAGGAGAAAGAAATCCAACATTGAAGCCAAGGTAAAATCAATGCACATCATTCACCATAAGCATTCAAATAAAAGGTAGAGAAGTGAACTGTCATATACATCGAAGATCTGCGGTAGATATGTAGATAATACAACATCAAAAGTAAGTTCTCTACTTTATTAAAATTTGCTTTCATTAATCGGAAGTTATAAGGTATAACATTAGGTTGAAATACTAAAGGAAATCAAATATATTTGAAAGCAATATAAAAGGGATAAATACATATTAAATATCCTAATAATTACAATATTATAACATAGGAGAAATAACGAATTCCACTTAGAAATCAGAATTTCTATTATTGTAAATAATTGTTTTCTAATATTCCAAATTATGGAGTTATAAGGAATACTACATCAAAGTAGGAAATTGGAAATTAGATACAGTAAATATCAAATCATTAAAGACTATAAAAAGAGGTTTATTGAAGAACATTAAGATTTGGAAATTAATTGCCATATTTGTCTCAGAATACATTAACAGGATAAAGGAAATCCAACTATTAAAACCTCATTAAATTAGAAAGTGCTTAAAGTTCAATAGGAGTAATAAGGTGTAAAAAAAGTTATTTTTTTCTATTCTCAATCAACCCAAAATTGAACTATTATTTTTCAAAAAGCACCTAATCCATCATATAGCATTTCCAAAATCACTAGGGAGACATAATAAATTCAACAAGGCCCTTAATCTTTATCAAGAAAAATTATGGATTGTTGGTATATATACTCAAGAGCAAGTAAGAACATGGATGGAAATATTCATTGGTTTAATTTCCTAAAGAAGTTAGACGAGAAACCAGTTGCTATAGCAAATAGAAAAACTTATGAGGTGAAGGGAATTGAGAACATCTCAATAAACCTAAAAGAATGAAAATGGATAATCAAGAATGTATTGTATGTCCTTGGATTAACTACTAATCTTCTTTCTATCTCTTAACTCATGGATCAAAGCATAATTATTGAGTTTAAAGTCCTCACTAAAAAGAAACAATGTCACATTTCTAAACAAGGAAAAATGATAGCATTAGGATCTTATTTAAATGGTATATTTGTTCTCACTACTGCTACACACTCAATTTTTTCTTCCAAAACATCATATTTATGGCATAAGCGATTAGGACATACTAGTGATTCCTCAATGAAAGAATTATTCAAGTATCAAATGGTTGAAGGAATACCTAAATTTTCTTCAAAAACTACTATATGCCTAGAGTTTTTAGTAGGAAGACAACACAAATTTCCATTCAAAATCCATCAACACAGGGATCAACAACCATTAGAAATAATATATACAAATTTATGTGGACCAATGAAATTTGATAGTATTGGAGGACATAAGTATTTTCAATTATTCATTGATGATCACACCAAAAAAATATGGGTGTATCTCATGAAGTACAAATAAAAATCATTTAGTCATTTCAAATAATTCAAGCTTCAAGTAGAGAAGGAATAAGGAAATACTATAAAAGCACTTCACTCAGACAAAGGAGGAGAATTTATTTCAAAAGAGTTTGATTCATTCTTAGAAGAAAATAGAATTAAAAGATAATTTACTACAACATATTCACCTCAACAAAATAGAATTGTAGAAAGAATAAATAGATCAATAATGGAAATGGTTAGATGCATGTTGAAAGAGGCTCAACTTGATCACCAATATTGGGAAGAAGCAGTACAGACAACAATCTACATACAAAATAGATTACCTACAAGGATACTCAAACACACTACACCAGAAGAAGCATGGTTAGGACATAATCCAAATATAGGAAAGCTAAAGATTTTTGGGTGTAAAGCTTACATGCATATCCCAAAAAAAAAAATATCAAAGTTAGATGACAAAACCATGGCAAGAATATTTATCGGTTATGACAATGAATCTATAGGGTACAAAATACTGGATCCATACACAAAAAAGTTTACATTAGTAGAGATGTAATATTTGATGAAAATATCAATATTAATACAAAAAAGACCAGTAATGATACAAAAATTCTTCTAAATCCTTCAGATAAAGACACATCAAGTGAGGAGTTAGAATCAGAATCACAAGAACAAGATATAGATGCATCTACAGTCCCTCCTAGAAAAGAACCAATATGGCTCAGATATACTCTTAGAGAATCAAATCTAGAAAGAATACCATCTATTTCTACTACTAGACCTCAAACTCGAAGCTTGACCATAATGAATAGAGGAATGCTCAACAATACAGTGGAACCAACATCAACACTTCAGGCACTAAACGACTCACACTGGAAAGCAACTATAGAATTAGAATATGCTTCACTTCAAAAAATTAAGACATGGGATCTGGTAAAACTACCTCTAAAAAAATAAAATAGTAGGTTGCAAATGGGTCAACAAAATCAAATACAAGGCATATGGAACACTTGACAAACACAAAGCTTGATTAGTAGCCAAAGGATACACTCAAACAGAAGGAATTGATTATGAAGAAACATTTGCACCTACAAGCAAAATGACTACCATCAGAATAGTTTGTGCACTAGCAGCTCATCATGGTTGGAAACTTCATCAAATGGATGTAAAAAGTGTGTTCCTTAATGGTGACTTAGAATAAGAAGTCTACATGTCACAACCAAAAGGATTCATCATCAAGGGACAATAAAATAAGGTATACAAATTGAAAAAATCCCTTTATGGTTTAAAACAAGCTCCTAGAGCATGGAATATAAATATCAACAACCACTTATTCCAACAAAACTTGAAGAGAAGCATAGTATATCCCAAATTATACACCAAGAAAATTGTAAATGACATACTCATTCTCATAGTATTTGTAGATGACATAGTAATTACTGAAAGTTCAAAAAAATTAATAAGTGACATCAAAGGGGATTTAGAAAAAGCATTTGAAATGACAGATCTAGGTCTAATGAACTATTGTCTTGGTCTAGAGATTCATCAAGAAGAGGACAAGATAACTATCACCCAATCAAAGTATGTATAAGGCTTGCTCAAAAAGTATAGAATGAAAGAATGTAAGCATAAAGATACACCAATGGAACAAGAGATCCAATTATCCAAAATTGTTGAAACATCATTGGTCTCAGCAACTATGTATCACCAACTAATTGGATGTCTTCTATACCTAACGAATAGTCGACTAGACATAGCATTTGTAGCAAATTATCTTTCATGATTCACACAAGAACAAATAGAAAGTCATTGAAAATATATAAAAAGAATACTGCAATTTATCAAAAAGACTACTAATTATAGACTAACTTATTTATGGAATGTCAAATATTTTTATCTACAAGGATACTCAGATTTAGATTGTGTAGGATCCATTTATGAAAGGAAATCTACCTCAGGATATGTCTTCTACCTTGGGTTAGGGCCCATATCTTGGCATAGTAAGAAACAACATACAATGGCACAATCATCAATAGAAGCATAATATCAAGCAATAAGAGATACAACCTATGAAGCCTTATGGTTACAATACATATTATTAGATATGGAAATTGACTAAACTCCAACGATGATCTTTTGTAAAAATCAAGGAGCACTAAACTTGATCAAAAATCCAATTATACATGAAAGTACCAAATGCATTGAAGCTCAATTTCATTTCATTAGAGAATATTTTTAGAACCGTCATATCATCCTCAAGCATGTATCTACAGAATATTAGGTAGCAAATATTTTCACAAAAGCACTTGGAAAAGTCAAGTTTCAAACATTTAAAAATCATCTATGCAATCCAAGAGAACTTCATACCAAATAATGTAATATAGGGGGTGTTAGAGTCTATTACATTATTTGGTTATGTACAAGGGATTACTTCATAAGGAAGATTAGCTAGTTACTTCAAGTAATAAATGCACAAGTGTCAATGTGCAAGTTGTAATGTGCAAGGTGTCTCCTTGTACAACTAGGTAGAGTGTTGAGCAAGGAATCTATTTTCCTATAAAGAGCTTTACAGCTCCACCCAAATGTATCACTTCATTCTCAATAATATATGTTTCTTTTCTCTCTTTTTTTCATGATATGATGGAATGGTGCTAAAACCATCATATAGCTCTCACTTACCTTTCTCAGTGATGACCCATTGGATCCTCCATAATTAATCCAAATCCTTCATATCCTCTACCTATCCAAGGTGTAGACACCATGGTTCCCATATCATCTGGTTCTCCTACAACTCATCTATTACCCGTCTTCCTAGTGATAAGACACCAATGTATGTCTTGTACCCATGATTGTAGTATCAACTTAACCTATATGTTGTTGGTTGCTTCACATTAGGTAATGGTCTTGGTAATGCATTCGGTATTTGTATAACTATGTGATCCCAACACCACACCTAGAGCAAATTCATACAGATCAACCTTATATATCACTTATACATGATGTCATGGAACATCTTGTACAAGGGATTCAACACATATGGTCCGCATGTGAACCTAACTCCTTGATATCACATGTCTGCCACTACTCCCACTAGTTCCCATGGTAGGTGTCACCTACTTGTGTGGCACACCAACATCCCTACCACCACCCCACATAGTACAAACATTAGTGCCCCAACTCCATATCGATGTGGCATCTCATCAACATGGAATCCACTCTGATGGATCATATGCGTTGAATCTCCCAAAACCATCTAAGATGCCACCATTGGTACTTATACCATATAAATAGTCCTCCCCTTTATGGATATCCTAAATATGTGCCACACATTCTCCAAAGTTATAGCCATCTCCCCCGCCAGTAACCAGAATGTGGATAATTATAGATACCATCTCTCCACTAGAGCCATCAGTAATGCCTTATCAACCTTAGCATGGGATATCTCTATTATATGTAGTAGATCCATGTTCTCTAGTGTCTCCCTCTCTATTTCTATGATCTCTCTTATAGCCTCCCTGAGTGTACAAACATAAAACCATTAACACATTTCATTGTACTCATTAATTTAAAATAAAAGTTTTTTTTGTAAAATTTTCTAAATTCATACCCTAAAATGACTGGTCACAAATCTGGCATGTCCACTTGACCATATTCATACCCAATGATCAAATTTTCATTATATGACAATTTTTACAAAAAAAATTCTCCAAAATTCACAAAAAAAATTACTAACAAAATCTAACTTTTTTGTAGGTAAAATCTAAATCTAGTCTAATATAAAAATAAATTTTGATTTGTACCTTTACCCGATATATAGCAGTGCCAACATTACCTCTCACCATAGAGACGTGGTGATTTGGGAGCACCATTCTCCTTTTTCTTCTTTAGATATTTTTTCTCCTCCTTGTTTGATGCAAATGAGCTCCTTTTCACTCATTTTCCTCTTTTCTTCCCTCCTTCTCCCTCCCTTTTTTATCTCTTCCTTTTTATTCTCCCTCTCTTTCTTCTCTCTCCTTTTTTTTGTCTTCTCTCTTTCTCTTATTTGCTTTTCTTATTTTCACTTCTTTTTTTTGTGCATTTTTCAAGTTTTTTTAGGAATTTTGAATTCCTTCTAAAACTCGAGAGGGAACCCTAGCCTTAGAGGTATTAATTATAGTAGTTACTTGATTTACATGTAAATTAGTGGTATTTAGGATAACACCCCCTTTTTGCATCGACCCTCCATCCAAACCCAACCACCCCTTTCTATGTGTTCACCATTTTTACCCATAGGAGTCTACATATTTCTTTTATGTATTTATTTGACAATAAATGAATCAAAGAGGGGGAAAATATGGACATAGGAAATTGATCCATCAAAATGAGTTAATCTTTCCTTAGATCCTTAGGAAGCCACCCAAACTTGCCAAGTTAAAATTTGAGTCTGTTTTCCCCCCTTTCTTTGTCCTTTTTCCCTAGCCTTACCAAATTCATTCCTAGTCCATAAGGGATGTAAATTTGGCTGGCAAAATTCATACCCTATAATTACTAGGTATAAATTTTATGTTCTAAGGTTTTTTCTCTCAAAACCCCTCCCCTTATTGACCTATTTTGGTGTTGGCCCTTGCCCATGGTGAAATTTTATTTTCCTACCCTTTAGCCCTCCAAACCTCTTATAAATAGGGGATTGGATTCCATATTTCACCCCATATGTATCTAGAGAATGAATCGTCTTGAGAATTTTAATCTTGAGTTGCTCATTTGCTAATAAATGATCTTTTATTGTGGGATTGTTGTTTTACTATTTTTTTGCTTTAATTTTGGTTGCCCTTGGGGATCAAGTGAAGGAATCTTAGTATTTGGAGAAGTATATAATTCTTGAGTGCTTCCTTCATCTTCTTATTTCTCTTTGCTTCCTCCATCAGCTAACTATATTTTTTACTTGCATTATTAGTCATTAGCTCTATTTTCACTATTTTGCATTATTAGTGTTTTGGGACCCAAAGAGTGCATCTAAACCAAATTCATGCCTTACCCATACAAGGTGTAAATTTGGCAAGCCATATTTGTACCCCCTCATTACAAGGTATGAATTTGGTCAATTAGGGCTTAGAGATAAAGTTTTGCTTCCCAAAACCCTAGTTTGCTGCTTGCATTTTAGATTTTTGTCACCTACATTTTGTTTCATTGTATTTTGTTGTTGCATATCCATTTCATCTTACTTTTTCTTATTCCAAAGGTCAATTATCATTTCATTTTTGAATGTATAGCTAAAAGTAACAAGATGTATTGACTATTACACCTCCAAGCTCAATCACGTAATGGTCTAAGTAGGCCCCCAAATGTTGATCAAATTTTCTAGGATTTTTTGAATCTGGTTTGCAAGATTTGAAGTTGTTTGGATATTCTAGATATAAGTTAAAGGTAGGATAAATAATCATATTATGTGTGCCCTAGTAGATATTTAGGCTATTTGGTGAGTGCATTTGTTCTTTTCTATTTCATATTTTGATCATAAAAGGAAAATAAAATATTTGACTTTTATTTCTAGACATTTGAAAGAATAAAAGTATATAGTTTGCATCCTAGGGTTAACTCTATTTGTGCATTATCCTAAATATTTACTAAAAATAAAAAGACTTAATTTATTGCAATTTAGGGTTTAGTCATCATTTAAAATCAAGAATCATTTTAGGGTTACTTTCTTGTCTTGCATTATTCCTTCATTTGAATAGTTTAGCTTTTAGAAATTCTAAACATAGGTGTTTGTTCAATATACACATTAAACATTCCATCATTGGTATTGGAGCAAGTTATTAAACGATCCTTGGTTAACCCCTCAATCCCCAAGCTCTCAAGTGTAGAGAATATAACACACTCCCATGGTCACCCCATCTCCTAATAGATCTAGTCAAGAATCATATGTGGCAGGGTAGTTTTCTCCCTCTACAATGATAATATCATTAATGGGGAGTCTAAATGTAGATGAATCTAGGTACCACCTCTCTATCAATAGAATCATCATAGCCTAATCACACTCAATTCTAGGCATCTAAGAAATATGTAGTAGTTCAACTATGTCTAGAGTCACCATATTTTCTAGTGTGAGGCACTCCACTAGCATCTCTAGTATGTGAAAGCATAGCTCCTATGGGTCTATGATATCCAACTACAATCACCACTTTATTTTCATCATTATTTCGACCAATTAAAAATTAATTTCAAATTAATTCATATTTTATATTAATTCAAAATCAACTTCAAATCAATTAATATTTTGCATCAATTCAAAATAACTTTCAAGCCAATTCACATTTCACATTTGATATCAATTCAAATCAATCAGTTCAATCTATGTTCCTTATCATTCATAATTTTATCAAATCAATATCATTTCATCATTCCATCCTAATTAATCTATTTCATAAAATTCATCTACCTTATTTTCTATCCTTCCCACCTTTTATAGCATTCTTTTCCCTTCTTTTCTCCAACATTCCCAACCCTTCTCTCTCATCCTTTTTTTCCTTTTCCCTTACAAGGTATTGTATCTTGTTCTTGACTTGCACAAAATTATGAAATTATACCTATATAGGCATTACCTACGATTTTGTAATAGTTGATCAAGTCGATATCATGAGGTACCCATGAGATCATAAACAACACAATCAAATATACCCCATGTTATTGTGTACCCTATCATACATCTCTTGTTAAAAAAACCCTTACAAATTTTCAAAAATTATATTTTTTTGTTAAAAAATAAATGTTACCCTATTCTAGCTATGATATTTGATGCCTACTTGAGGTCCTGCACCCACTACCCTAACCTCACCTCTTACAACTACTTGAAGTCCTACACCCACTACCCTAACCTCTTAGAAGCACCATTGTTCTCAAAGCTCCTTTCTTCCTCTCACACAAAGTAAAAATAAATTATTTTTTTTACCCACCCAACCTTTTAACATTCCCCTTATTTTTCCTTCTCTCTTGTTCCCCTTTTCCTTCTTTTTTCTTGTTGTTCTTGTCATTTTGAGTTTCCTTAGGGACATTTTCTTCCCTTTAAAACTTTAGGGGAAACTTAGCTTGGGGGCATTACTACAACTGATATCTCATAAAATGTGTAAAATTTTCAAAGTACTTGAAATCACAATATTTTTACACCATCCTTTCACCTAAACCTTGTACCCTTTAGAAGCCATTTTCTTCAGGTCTAAGGGTATCTACAACTTTTTAATGCATTTATTACACATTAAATGCATCAAAAAGGGAAAAAATATAGACTCCCAAAATTTACCTAGCTAAATGAGTCATTTTTTTCTTATAGGCCTATAAAGGAAGACAAATAATAAATTTTATCCATCTAGCCTTAAATCCTAAGGATTTTTATCCTTTGGCAAAATTGTAGGCTTTTGAGTCATCGTGTGATCCTATGCTCAATCTGGTCTTGCATATTTTTTGAAGAGCCACCCATTTCCTACCTGATGTGACCTCTAATAGTCACATCTACAAAATGATGTCATATAATAACTCATTATTTCACATTCTGAGGTAAAGTACACAAAATCCTAGATATGATACCCTCATTTGGTATTTTAGCCATTTATGATGCCATTCCTTGAGGACACCCACATCTGCACCCATTTACCAAAGCTACCCCATTTAGGATTGACAAGTTTGAATTCAACTACCCTTACCCATCTGTCATGAATACCTTGAGTCCTTCCCTCCATGGGCCAAAAAGTTATAAATTTAGGTCTTGGGTCCTCATTTTGCAAGCAACTATTTTAGCTAACAAAACTATAGATCTTTGATTACTCAATCCTCTTGATCTAATCCTCCCATTGTGATTTGCTTGGAGTGTTTGGAGGATATTTTTTCCAAGCTAGAATAGAGATCCTCTATCCTTGGTTGTTGTTCTACCATCCTTTGTTTACTCAATAATTTTTATTTTTCTCATATAGTAATACTTGTTTTATAATATTGTATATTTTTATCTTTGATTTTCTAACCTAAAAATGGTCTTGTACGAATAGGTTTCTACCTTAGCCTATCTCCCTACCCTTGCTAGTTTAGTTGGTGATACCTTTTTTACCCTTGTTTGCTTCGAGTAGGCTTTCAAAATCAAGATAACAAACTATTCCATGAAGGCTTGATTATATGGTCAAAATACTTGGGAAAAAATATGATGCTTACCATCACTCCACCTACTAGTATACCCCTCATTTCATTTCCTTAGATTCTCTTAAAGGATCTAATTCACCTATAGACTTGTTTTCTATACCTCCATATATCCTTCAACCTCTCTATTATAGAATCACACTTTATCTCATGAAGGTATAATTTTTCTTATGATACCTATTTAGGCAACTTTCTATCCTCTGTCCCTTATGTCTAACCTCCAAAACCCTACCCTTAATTTACCTCACCATTTTCATGTCACCAAAAAATAATGATATAAGATACCCATAGTCTGAATCATGACCTAAATCAACTAGGAATTATTCTACATTAGACTAAGTTTTTGTCACCTTCCTATAATAACCTCTCTTTCCATCCTCTTTACACTTTATCAAAAACTGTACCTCTCCTTGATTCAGTGTGATACTGCTTTACAATTAGTCAATTTATTTTACATGCACATTTAGTCTTTTAAAAGGGACCTTGGGATTTGATTTTGAACCAAGGTATCTCTTAGACTCATCTACTTAGGTAGACCTTGAGAACCTAATAAAAAATTTCACATTTTCTATGTTCATTTGTAGGTTTTATAGAGTCATGTTGCAGTCCTGAGTATCATGATACAATAGAATCATGGGCATACTAGATAAAGTGTTAGGAACAATAGAAACCCTCCATTGAGGATTGAGATCTGCATCAAGGAAGTAAGGATCCTGTTAGGTACCATAGGAGACATGATGGTCCAACATGTCTTCTAAGAGTCTAACAAGGTAGCAGACAAGCTGACAAACCTAGGAGAGAATGTTGATGGTTTAGTCACGTGGACCTAGGGAGTGTTGCGTGACATGGAGGTTCTTATTCAAAATGAGTGTAGATGATGAGGATGAAATGGATCATGTGTGGTAGGATCATGATCATGTTTTCACATGAAGTGTTAGAGTAATATTCCATTACTTGGGATAATTACCATTTACTCCACTAGGTAAAATAAGCTAGTGTATTGCATTACACTACTTAGGATTTATTTCTACATTTACTGTTTTACTTTCTACCATATAGATATTTACTATCCTAAATATCTAATGGTAACTAGCCTAAATATCCTAGGGTAGTCAATCCTAAACCTAACTCTCTACCTAGCCTAACGCGTTTGTTAGCTTGGTTAGTGGGGAATTAGTTAGGTTTACTATTTCATTGTATTATATAAACATTAGTCTTAAACCTAATGTTTAGTTAGTTAATTTGATTATTATTTTCATTTGACTTACCTTGCATCATTGGTATCATCGCAGTCGGGTGGCCTAATACGAGCTTCGCTCGTTCCACCCGACCTGGACCTGGCACGGTCTTCGAGGGCCCTATTGGCCCTCAAGACCTGCATGGATCCCGAGGCGGATCCCAGGCAGTAGGGCCCGTAGGCCCATATCATCAAGGACCTGCACGGATCCCGAGGCAAATCCCAAGTAGTAGGGCCCACAGGCCCATATCATCGGGCGACCTGATGAGGAGAGGGCCCGCAAGCCCAAGATCACCGGGCGGCCATGGGAGCAGGCCCGCAGACCCCAATAGTTATGATAGAACTCTACTATCTGACCTGTCAGGCCTGATAGGCAGCTAAAGCCAGTAGCACACGACCTAGATCATGAGGGCAGGAGGCCCTCTGATTATTGATAGCCGCTAGTGTTGCTACCCCCATGGGTCCAGCGCCCTCGAGAGGGTAGGCGCGCCCTCCTAGGTAGAGATCGAACCCACACCTGAGGGTAGGAGCATCATCAAGTCTGACCCCCATTGACAAGGAACATCCCTGTCAGACCACAACTGATAGGGGACATCCCTATCAGATCTTCGGCGATTGGGATCTGAGAGGGCAAGCACGCCCTCCAATCCTCGATGACCGATGGCCAGATCCGACGATCAAGATCTGAGAGGGCAGGTATGCCCTCTGATTATTGGCTACCGATGGCCAGAAACCCTACACACTATGGACCATCTCGGGCACAAATATTGAGGACAAATCATAGCTGGGACCCACATGTGCTTGGGCACAGATCCCAAGGCACTGACTCAAACCTGCCATTAGACGGGACACATGGTAGGCTAACATGACCTCAAGAACAAATCTTGAGGTGCTGATGTGGCACTGCCACTGGACTCGACTTGGACCGGACACATGGCGAACAGCCACTGACCCTGGCATGCACCCCGAGGTGCTGACGGGACTGGACCAGACACGACACGTGGCGAAGAGCCACTAGACTTGACTTGGACAAGACATGACATGTGGTGAATAGCCATTGGAGAAGGATGAATGTGATGAATAGCCATTGAATGAGGACAAACGTGACACATGGCGGACAAGCCATATGTCACCGGACATGACACACGGGTGACACGTGGTAGACTGGCCATGTGGTGGCAAACAAAAGGTCGAAGGAGGACTCTGATTGCCCGTAGGCAATCGAGTCCTCATAGGGGCTAAGTCATTTTTAAATGACTAACATGCGCCTTCATGGTGCATGTGGGACTAAAGTCCCAAAAGATTTTAAAAAAAAGCTTTAGAGCGCATCGCACGCTCCAAGCCCTAGGGAGGGGAGGCTTCAAGATGAAGTCTCCTCCCCCATATCTCCGTCGGGCTAGCTAGCTCGACTGGAGGTTTAGCCCTCGCCAAGGCATGGCCCGACAGGGAGGTCGGGAGTTCGACTCCCGTCGGGGCCAAAAAAAATTTTACGCGGGCGGTGGAATGGACCAAGTCCAAGGTATAAATATTTTTTAATTTTTTTGTAATTTTTTTATTTTTTAATCATTTTTTTTAATAATTTAATATCTTTTGTCTAAAATCAATTTTTTTTTTAAATTACATTGATTTTTTACAAAATTAAATTTTATTATTAATTAAATAATGATTAGATTTATTAAAATTTTGCATTAAAATAGAGAATTAAGGATTTTTTTTGCAAACAAATCAAGAAGAGCTTTTGTTTTCTCCACGAGGGGATATAAGACATAGAAGAGCAATTTTTTTTTGCAAATAAGACAACCCTAAACTCTTCTCAACCTTGTTAATTTAGCATACAATAAAGGTTCAAACATGAATCCTTTTTTGCCAAATTGTAACACAAGGAGACCCAATTTTTTTTGTAAAATTCAAAGGCAAAGTGTGCATTTGTTTTCTCCAAGGGGGGATATAAGACATAAAATTGCACATTCTTTTTTGCAAAAATTTGAGAAGTAATTGTAACCTTTGGTCCATCAAAAACTAAGTCGTGTGTCGACTAGTTCTGGAAGCCTTCCAAATGCGGGTCGTGTGTCGACTTGTCTTGGAAGGAGTGCTCAAAATTGTTAATTTTGCAAAATTCAGGGGAGAAGACAACATTGTACTTCTTTTGCAAAATTGGAAAACAAAGTAGGAGACATAAAAATATCATTTTTTTGCACAACACAAAACACACATTTTGTTGCAAAAATTAAAAGGTGCATTTTCGATTTTACTCGACACCTTTATTGGCAAATTAGGTGCATTTTCGGTTGCATCCGACACCTAGGTGATAAGAATTTTGTGGGCATTCTTGTTTGATTATTGCATTATTTCTTTTGCAATTATAAGTCATAGAATCAAGAACACACTAAACCCCAAAATTTCACAAATTTGTGTAAATCCTTGCACAGATTTAAAGCCAAAATTACTTGATATTCTCTCCTAAATCAACAAAACCCCTAATTCACTCTTATTTGTTTGGCTTAATTTCCTCCAAATTTTCATCCTTCTTGAAGGGAGTTAAGGCAGGTGCCATTAAATATCTGTTTGAGTGAATTATATTTTGGTACTCTTTTAGGGTAATCAAAAGAAAGAACAAGTTTTTTGAAAATAAGGAACCTTCAAAGTTGCAATCCTTTGCACTAAGGGGGGATAATTCCTTTCTTCCTTCAAACATAGATTTTGATAAGAGGGAAATAAAACTTGTAAAGGCAATCAAAAAAGTCCAAGTCATCAACATTAAACCTTTTCTTTTAGACTTCATAATAGCAATCATGCTTGAAGTACTTGCAATAAGAAAGGACAAATTGGTGAACTTTTTTGATCAAATTGCCTAGAAAGCATAGTTTTGCACAAATTGTAAAAATGACAACCAAGACACCATTCAGTGTTGGTTTCAAAACAAGCAAAACTAAAATGGCAAAGGCACATCACAGAAGCCATATTTCTAGTGAAGTGTCTCATTCTGATTCTGTTTCTGGTTCAAAGATAGCACAAGGAGTGCTAAATTGCTAAAACAATTTTGTAGAGGGAAAACACATGTGTCCCTTGGGCAAAAACACCATATTCTCTCTCTCCTCTTTTTGGCTTCATAAATAGCATAAGTTTTTTGTTTGAAGACCTTGCAATAAGGGGTGCTTGTACCTCTTTTAGGCTTCATAAATAGCAAATTCTAGGTGTTTGAAGTACTTGTAACAAGAGGAGCGACTTTTTGTGATGTAAAATTGTCTAGGAGGCAATATTTGTAAAATCCTTCACAACACTCTTGAGTTGCACACTTTTTTGCAATTGAGGGGGGATATCCATTTCTTTTCTTCACTGATTTTTGTAAATAGGGAAGATGACTTATAAGGGTGCATTTTCGGCAGCGACCAACACCTTAGTCACACTTCCTTCAAAAATTAATTACACTATGTTTTGCAACAAGAAGGGGGGAACTTATAAGGGTGCATTTTCGGCAGCAACCGACACCTTAGCTACCTTATCTTTTGCAAATTCATATTGTAAATGAATGAACCTTGTATGAAGTGATCTATTCTACTACACCTAGCGATTGCAACGGTTGGTTACCCATGCAAATCGATTGGATGATGTGATTACCATAAGGACATTCGTTGGCATGAAGACATAGTGAGGAATGACCCACTTTTTGCTTAGGAGCAACCAGAGCACTGTGACAGAGCAAAGAACCAGCAGATCAACATCTTCTTCATTGTATTGGGGTAGTTATATACTTCACCCAAATATTGTTGTATAGAGGGATATGTATGTATTACCCAAATAATGTAATAAGGGGGGATGTTAGAGTAATATTCCATTACTTGGGATAATTACCATTTACTCCACTAGGTAAAATAAGCTAGTGTATTGCATTACACTACTTAGGATTTATTTCTACATTTATTGTTTTACTTTCTACCATATAGATATTTACTGTCCTAAATATCTAATGGTAACTAGCCTAAATATCCTAGGGTAGTCAATCCTAAACCTAACTCTCTACCTAGCCTAATGCGTTTGTTAGCTTGGTTAGTGGGGAATTAGTTAGGTTTACTATTTCATTGTATTATATAAACATTAGTCTTAAACCTAATGTTTAGTTAGTTAATTTGATTATTATTTTCATTTGAATTACCTTGCATCATGAAGTACATGTTGGCAATCGGTATCATTCCCAAAGGAGGATGTGTATTTTTTGGCTATTTTGGCCTATAAGGCACACGGGAGTGGACAACATGGAAAACCATAGAATTCAGCATGGGTGGTATAGACACATTGACAAAGTAGCCCACATTATTCCTAGGTAGGACATTCATTATTGTACATGGTTCTGAGGCGAGCAGTTGGAGGTTCTCAACCACACTCTTGGCAGAGTTGCCCTTTTAGGAGGTCCTTGTTTTCCTACCAAGTTTACCATTTCAAAAGCTTGCATGATTACCAAGATAAGGGATCCTAATAGCAATAAGGTTTGGCATACTGGCATGAGCTCCATACTAATAGAGAAATCCAAGTGGACTATCATATAGGTGGTAGCCAATTCAGTGCACATTCCAAGATAGGGCACTTTCCACAATGATGATCCAAATCCAAGCCGTGAGGGCATCTAGAAACTTCACCACATTTTTATTAATAGCAAGCGACGAGATACATCGAGGATCATTAGGCCTACTAGAGTGTTTTCAAGTCAGATACTATTGAGGTTCTCAGAGGTAAGGTGTGAGCATAAGGAAACCATGACCTACGTGGAGCCAAGTTGTGTGGATATGGAGCCCTTGGTGAAAGCCATCCTCAATGAGAGGAAATTCACCCCATTTTTTCACCTATTTTTGGGAGCAGACCATGAGATTACAGTGGTTGTGATGGAGTCATGGGATAGTGGTAGAGCAAAAGTTCAAGGGTGGGAATTTGTTATTGATGTGAATATTCTAGCCACCATTATGGGACAATCAGCCAAAGGAAGGTCAATTCACAAATAAAAGCATAATTGGGAGGTGGAGTTAAAATAATTTAAGGATACCTCCAAAATTTACAAGGAAGCAAAAAATGGCCTATTAAGGACCGACCTCCGTACTCCTTGGAACTCTATCATCAATAATGTGATGGAATTCATCATAGACGAGAACCCCGACAAGGTCCTCCTTAGTTTTCATTATACCTTCATGAATTTTTTTGAGACATAAACCCCATAAGAATTCCTCAATTCTTGGTGAATTCTATGAACTACACCATCAACTCGTGTAGGAGCAAGAAAGGTTCTGACCTTCCTTTGCACCAAGGCTTGTATAAGGTCATATATAGTCATGTCATGGCCAATTCCCCCTAGTATGACCTCCCTGCCAATCCCCAAGCTGAAATTTCCAGAGGTAGGGACAACCCTGGACTGCCTAGGCCCTACTCGGGGTCCTTGGCAAAGAAGAGAGTGGGAGAGATACCGGCCAAAGGAGGGCCAACAAAGAAAAAGTTGAAGATTGATGACTTTGAAGGTCCCACAAGATCTTCATAGAGACTAAAAAAAAAGGTGCAGGGGAGCTCAGAAAACCTTGAGGTTGAGTCTAAGGATGAGGTTCCTAATCCAACTAATTTGGTCCTCAAGCGCTACATCATTATGACTTCAACTAATATCATGTAGTAGATGAAAGGGCTCCTAGATGCACTAACTAAGGTGTTCTTCAATGAAGGGTACCAGGGTCGGAATACTATGGAGGTCAATTCTGAGGTGGATGTACAGGAGGAGGACAAGGACAATGAGCAAGATGAGGATGACAAAGAAGTCTAGCTCTCTATTATTGGTTGCCCTATGTAGCAACTTGGATGCCCTACGAAAGGGTTTTTTTGGATATAATGATCTTAGGGTTTTTGTTCTATTGGTTAACCCCTACAAAGAGGGATGCTTTTTGGTGGCTATTTTTTTGACTGTTTTGTTGTCTACCAAGTTTTGTAAGGGCTCTTTGATCGACTTTATTAATATCCAGCTAGTTGTTCTGATGTATGGCTGGTGGCTTAAGGATAGTAGTAGATCTATAGGATAAGGATCCTCAAGACTACAAGGATTTTGTGCCTCAACGTTAAGCTATATTTTGTACAAAGGTTTTGGGTTAACATGTAAAACCCATACATGATGGAATCCTTAACTTAACAAAAAAAAGTGATCACATAGAAGGATTATTATGCAATTAACCAACCATACAATTTTATGACACCATACACAATATTTCAAGTTGGTGTACAATAAGTATGATCATACAATGAAAGTGATTGTATGATAGGAAGCTATTGTTAGACAAAGGATTTTTTAGTGTGTCATATTAAGAGTTTGCTTGTCATCATGAGATCTTGATCACATGAGTTATTACCATATATCTTAAGGTCATGAATAGAAGAGAAACTTGTTTTACATGAGAAGGTCATCCATTGGAGGACTCTCTTCTTTCATCCACATCATTTCATATCATAACTTATAGATATTTAAGATTTGATATGTCTGAAAGGAAATATAACATAATAAGAAAGATGAAGACCACAAGACCCTCAAGTTGTGGATATAGTTGAGATGTTGAAAGGAATCACTACTTGATTATATGTGATCAAATTTCTCAAATAAGGGGCATTCAATGAGAAGATATAAGTGACAATCAAGAGGAGGAAGCGGGCCATCCAAAATCTTGCAATAATAGATAAGAAGGAAATATAGAAGAATGACTAATCTAGAAAATTTTAAACATAGGTAGGAATCCAAAGTTATAAATCCCTTTATATAATGGAAATTTAAATCTTGAGGAACTTTGGATCATGGAGATGGAGAAATATTTTGATTTTAAATCAATAGAAGACCCCAAGAAGGTGATGTTTACCTATATGAAATTGAAGGTTTATGAATCCCTATGGTGGGATCAAGTTCAAATAGAAAGACAACATAACCAAAATTTTCCCATTGATTACCAAATAGAGTTTTTTAAAAGAATCTAAAATATCAAACAAAAGGATCTAGGAGTGAAAGAGTATATGGAGGAATTCTATAAATTGACTATAAAGGCTAGTCACATTGAAGACGATGAGGAGGAGGTGGTAAGATATATAAATAGACTAAGGTTGTCCATACGAGATAAAATTGGTATGCTTTAAATTAGAAAAATCAAGGAGGCATATCAATACACACTAAAGGTAGAAGAAAAGTTGGCTCATAAGCAACAAAATGATTCCAAAGTATAAGGATAATTATCTAGAGGAAGCAAAAAATTAAATAGTGGTAGATGGTAGCATGTGCAAGAAGGAGAAGCTAATACTTCTCAAAGTGATTTTATCCAAAGTACCCAAGAAAAGGGTGAACAATAAATATGACAATGTGGATTTGATAGAGGTAGAGGATGTGGTTTTGTTGGATATTGTTATATATTCTTGGAAGAAGGGCATAGAGCATGAGAAAAAAATTCATCATAATTAATACCTTTCTTCTGTGCAAATCCCTTTAAAATCAGTCTAGCCTTATACCTATTTTTACCTTCATCTTCTTCTTTCATCCTATAAACCCATTTATTCTGCAATATTATTTTTCTTGCGAGTAAAAAAACCAAATCCCAATTCTGCTTGTGAATTAAGGAGTCCATATTCTCTTTCATACCTTGCTCCCACTTCTTTCTATTTTCTATCTGCATCGCTTCTTCATATGTTTCTGGTTCACTAGAGTTAGACAATAATACATAATATAATGAAGGAGAGTAACAATCAAGAGGTCTACTTATCATGGTAGATTTTCTAACGATATTACATGAGTTTGAGGTGCTTGCTATTGTTGTTGTTGTTGAGTTTCTAGCACATTTGGATTTTCAATTTCATCAAGCACTTTGTATTTTGTGTTTACCTTTTCCTATTTCTTTTGCTTCAAGTGGTATTTATACATGACTTTCTCATTGAATACCACATATCTAATCCTAATGATTTTATGATTTTCATAATACCAAAAATGATAACCAAAATTATTAACTCCATATCCAATGAAAGTGCACTTCTTGGATTTTACCTCAAGTTTAGTTCTATTTTCTTTATCAATATGCACAAATGCTTCACAACCGAAAGTCTTCAAAAATGAGTAGTTAATAGGCTTACCTATCCATACTTCTTCTGGAATCCCACCATCAAAGGAACTTGAAGATCCTTTGTTTATTAAATAAATTGCAGTATCCACAACATCTGCTCAAAACTATAAAGGCAATCCTACATGTAATCTCATACACCTATCACGTTCAATGACAGTCCTGTTCATCCTTTTTGACACACCATTTTCTTGTGGAGTTCCTAGAACTATATTCACTCTATGAATCCCATGGTATGAATAATAACTATTAAACTCTTTGTTGCAGTACTCACCTCCATAATATGATATGACACACTTCAATTTATTTATTGTTTCATTTTCAACCAAATCTTTCCATTTTTGAAAAGTATCAAAGACATTCAATTTATTTCGAATACATAAACCCAAATAATTCTAGTTGTATCATCAATAAACATAACATAATAATAAGAGCTACCAATATATGATATCTAATCTGGTCCCCATATGTTTACATGCACAAGCTCTAGATTTTCACTCTTCTTTTATTTTCCAACTCTGAGAAATCTGACTCTTTTCTATTTTCCATAAATGCAGTGCTCACAAAATTCCAAATCAACCTACTTCAAACCTGACAATAAATTCCTTAAGTTGAGAATCTCCATCCCCTTCTCACTCATGTGCCCAAGCCTATGATGCCACAAAAATGTATCCACTCTTGTAGAAGCTAAAGCAATAGAAATATCAGTATTACCAATACATACATACAATGTACCTTCCTTCTTTCCTTCTGCTAATAATTAGGATCCTTTAGCAACCTTCCACGAATTTGTCGAGAATTTAATTGTACATCCTTTGCTATCCAACTACCCTATAAAAATTAGATTTCTTCTAAAATTAGGAATATTCCTTACCTCTTTTAGCAACCATTGGTTTCCATTCGGTAATTTTATCTATATCTTACCCTTTCCAATGATTTTACATGGTCTATCATCACCCAAATAGACCTATCCAAAATCATCTTGAACATAATATAGAAAATATTTTCTATGAGGCATGGAATTATATGAAGCCCTTGAGTCTAGCACCCAACAATCATTAATATTATCTAGTGAAAGTATTAAAGCATCTTGCAATACATCACCTGCTATGTTTTCTTCTTGATTACCTTGTTTTACTTCTCCTTGTTTTCTTTTCGAGTTCAAAAATCTATTTTTAGGTGTCCTTTCTTTCCACAATACCAGCATTCCAACTGCTTCCCTTTGTATTTGGATCTGCCTTTCTTTTATTTTCCATATTTTCTTGGACTATTTCCTCTCTCATTTTATCTACCCCTATTTTCTATAGTCAACGCATTACCCGATGTCTCACATTTACTTTTCTATCATATTTCCTCGCTAAGGATAACACCAATAACATCATCAAATTTTAAAGTATTTGAATAAAAAACTGAATTACTTACAACCATGACCAAGTCATTTTAGCTTCTTGGTAATGAGCATAATATCAAAAGAGCCCTAACCTCATCATCAAAATTTACTTCAACTGAATCTAACTGATTATTAACCATGTTAAACTCATTTAAGTGATCAATAATAAACCCACCTTCTGACATCTGCATATTAAATAAATGCTTCATAAGAAATACCTTATTCGAAGATGAGGATTTTTCATACAGTTTAGCCAACACATTCATTAAACCCTTTGTTGTATTTTCCTTTGAAATATTTAAGGCACTGACGATGCGAGGAATAACTGTATTCTTCCTAGTGCCTTTATATTCAGAAATTTCCATTCTTCATATGATGTCTTTGTTGGATTCTTTGCTATTCTATCTAATGGTAGGTAAATATCCTTCTGATAAAGATAGTCCTCCATTTACATCTTCCATAGCTAGTAATTTTGGCCATTAAACTTATCAACATTAAATTTTCCTTCTTCTGTCATTACTCCCACTCAAACCAAAAACCCTCCTTTCAAGTGCATTTTCAACCCCTAGGCTCTGATACCAGTTTCTAGGATTAAATAATAAAACACAAGCAATAAATAAATATGGAAAAAAAACATAGAAGAATAAAGCAATACACTAGATAGATTTATGTGGTTCACCCAATGTGGGCTACATCCATGGAGAAAATAGCCAGACCTTATTATTCTATCTAGCAAATCTCGAAGGAATACAACATACAAAAAATCTATTGTACTTTCTCTTCGATCTCACAATTAAAATATCTCTTCCTTATTCACTTATTTCACACCCTTCACACTTTTCACACTACAATATCCAATATCATACAAAATCCTCTTATAAAATGAGGGTTACAATTTTAGGGTAAATCATTAAGACCTAAAAATAAAAAAGAATTACTATTTTTACCATAGTCTGATATGCCCACATCACTTCCAAAATATGTTTTTCCCAATCCTTCTTGTGTTGTTGCACTCTTTTTAAAAATATTATTCAACTCTTAGTTTGTAACCTTCACTTTTACATTAGCTTGCAAATTATATGGGATGGTTTTATTGTGTCAAATATGGAACTGCTGCATTAGTTCATGTATCATCTTTAAAGTGAATTGATATCCCTTGTCAATGGTAGTCACCTTGGAAACACCAAAACTAGTGAAGATGAATTCATATAGGAACTACACTATATTTTCTTCCTTTGCATTCTAGAATGCCTACACTTCAACCTACTTAGTAACATTATCAATACATACTAAAATATACCTCTTACCATTAGACTATGGATTTATAGGCCAAAAAAAATCCATCCTCCATTTATCAAATGGTTCAATATGCACATGTGGCTGAAGGGAAATTTCATCTCATGGAGTTGGTTGAACCATCCTTTGAAATTGATCATAATGGTTGACATATTTTATTGCATATTTAAATAATTAGGGCCAATAATACACTATTTTTAAAACTTTAAATGTAGTTCTTCAGCCTATAAAATATCCACCACATGGTTTGTCATGATAGGATTTTAAGATATCTTGGGTTTTGTTTTCTACCATACATCTCCTCATGATTTGATCTAGATATATTTTAAACAAGCAACCATCAATCCATGAGAAGGTTATTCCTTTTTCAATTAATATTCAGGCTTCTCGAGGGGTTAGTGTAGGTGAAACTTTACTGGTTGCTAAGTAATTAGCCATATCAACATACCATGGAATGTTATTATCAAGATAAAATAGGTACTCATCTAAGAATCTATCATCAGTAGCATTATTATCTTAAGAGATCAATCTAGACAAAAAAATTACAAGAATATTATCTATATCGGATTTGTCTACTATAGTCACATCAAATTCTTGTAGGAGTAAAATGCATCGAATAATCCTATCACTTATCATTGGCTTATTCATCAAATATATGTGTAACACATGGATAACACCAATTTATGCTAAATACCATTTTATTAATCTAAAATTAGGGTTACAACATGAGCTTCCTCTTAAGAAGGTTTTTATCCCTTTTTCCACATGAATTTGAGAATATTTTCTAGTGTCTTCTAGTACCCTCAGTGAAGGTGGGATTTTGTGTGCATGTGCCACCGATAGTGATGTTTGATTCTATCATTTTGTACATAATTTGGACCTAAAAAATGGATTTAGTGTGTTTGGGGGCCTACCTTGGTCAAGCCCCATAGTTATGAAGACAAATCGAATCAAATATGAAGAAAATATGATGAAATTTGATGGGGTATTGTGAATCTACTGTAGGGGTGGTTCAATGGTGGTATGTGAACTAGATTCTTGGTTCATAGGTTGGGTTGTGAACTGAGCTACTGTTGACTATTGCTACAATTTTTCTATCCAAACAGGTTGTAGGTGATGTATGTTGTTGTTTCCCAGATGTAAAATGGTTATAAGGTATTCTAACATAATTTTGGTAGAGTTTGGGTATGTTAACTGAAAGTGAGAGAGAGAGATAAATGAGGGAATGGATCCACTATTTATAGATAAAACCAAGGTCAAGGGGGGTAGTTAGGTGTACTAGACCCTAGAGTCAAGTCCTAGCATGGTTAGGTTAGTGTTTATGAGGTGGTAAGCTTAGTCATCCTCTTACATACCCTAAGGAAAACATCCTATCGTCACACATGTGTGAGCTAGGATTAGGGTTAACTAGAGTTAGCTAATCCCTAGGTTAGGTGAGGGTTGAGTTAGGGTTTCCTAGGAAATATCCTAGCTAACTTAGGGTTCACACATGTGTGAGGATATTTTTAGAACTAAGTTGACTCTTAACCCTAATTAAATCCAATTTAATGATAAAGTGCACTTTAAGTGAAAGTAACTTGCAAATTAGTCTAATTAGGGTTTTTAGTAGGAAATTATCCCATGGGGGTCTTAATTAGATATAGGAAAGGGCTTATGTAGCCTTAAGAGGATTTTAGGTAGCCTACCTATGAATAGGAGGTTTTTAGGACATATTTTGTATAGTTTTATAGGGTTTTATGCCTATGAATAACTAATATGACCTACAATGGCCTATGAATACCTATGAATATCTACGATTGTCTATGATGGCCTCTGAGTGCCTATGAATACCTACGATGGCCTACAATGGTCTATGATGGCCTATGAATACCTATGAATGCTTAAAATGGCTTATGATGGCCTACGATGACCTACGATGGCCTATGAATATCTATGCAAGCCTATGCAACCCTACAAGTGTCTATGCAGGTATATAGGTATCTATGGTTGAGAACATGCAACTTTTAGGTGTCTAAATTTACCCCTTTCATACTATTTTGTGTAAAATATAGTTTACTATAAAAATATGATAGACGAAGGTGGTGAGGTATTTTGAGAAGATGAAAAATGTGGGGGTAAATTCGAATTAATGAATATGGATGAAACATAATGATAAAACAAGTGATTTTTCAATTTAGTACAATATTTTACAATATCGTACTAGTTGTTTGTGAGGGCAAATTAAGACTGCTTTTGCTTTTAGGACCAATGCAAGGTGGTCCAATTATGAATAGAATGAGTGCCTATTAAAACTTTTACTTTTGATTGATTGATAAGTGCATGATGATATTGGTCAAATAATTTGATCTGAGTGGCATGGATGAATCAAGTGTATCTTTTAGTATATGGTCACCGCCAATATACATAATGAAATTAATATGTGTTCGATAGTGTGTGTGGCTCTCGTGATCTAACAAATATATGATTATTATTGATTTTTTATTATATTGAGATAATCTTTAGAAAAAAATTGTAGACAGATGATATATTTTTGATTTGGATGTTTGATTATTTGATCACATGTAAAGCAGATTTGTGTATGAATACTCTCTCAAACGAGGAATCAATAATGATGCAGATGAAATGTGGTGATGTGGTGATGAGTTGATTGATAGAAGAAAATGGTGACAAGAGGTGGAAAATTTGGGAGAGATAGTGGTGGGAAATGAGGAAGAAGCAGTAGGAATGAAAAAAGTGAAAGTTGTGTCATGAAGTTTGGTTTGCATGCCACCATAAAAATAATTTGGGAAAGATAGTGGTGGGAAAGGAGGAAGAAGCAGTAGGAATGAAAAAAGTGAAAGTTGTGTCATGAATTTTGGTTCGCATAGCACCATGCAAACCATGTTTGCATGGTGGCATGTGAACTAGACTAGAGTTTGAATGGCGACATGCAAACTAGGGATTTTGGGTGTATAAAGCCCCTTCTCACTCATGTGAGAGGTATTTGTGTTGTGAATATTTGTGAGGAGAGGATTGAGTGAGGTTTGGTGAAGCAAAGCACTTGCAAAATTTTGAGTGAGTGAAAATATGGCGAGAGGGCATGCGAGCTCAAGCAGTTGACATGGGGCCCTACTGATAAGTAATTGAGACTTAATCTAATTTTGATTTTGAATTGCATGAATGTTTTTAATAGTAAAATAATTGGTTTTGAGTGTGCATGTATGTTTGCATGTGATGAATGATTGAAATTTGTGCACAAACTGTTAAAGTGGACAAATGGGTATACATAAGTGTTGTCTATTTTTCTATTTTATCGTTAAATTGACATGTTTGACTTTGTGACATGTGGTATATGTGTGAATTTGAATTTATTATATTGTGTCATTGGTGTACTGTTTTGGAAATGTGTTTAAATATTCACTGTAAAAGAGTGAAATGGGTGTTCAAATATATAATTTGTTTGTCATTTTGTGATATTTTGGAAAGTCATGTGGATGCATGTCATAATATGTATGTGGGTGGAGTTTGACTCTATCATGTGATGTGTAATGTGGATTGTTTTGGAAATTTGTTTGAAATTTCATCATGAAAGGTCAAAATGGGTATCCAAAACTGTGTCCTTTTTGATGTTGTGTTGTGTATTTGTGGGTGTTGGAACTCCATGCCTTGTAATGCATGTTTGTGGATCACATGATGTTTTGTGTATTATAAGAGTGATGGTTGTGCATGTAAATGTGATATTTTCCATGAAAGGGACTAATGGATGCCCAAAAATGCCATTTTTGTAGAGTTCACATGGTAGTATGTGAACCTATTTTGCATGGCAGGATGCGTACTAGAGTTTGCATGGTGGCATGTGAACAAGATTTTGTTTGGATGCATGAGATATACTAGATAAAGGTTATATGTAGTGAATATGTGCATGAAATAACTTAAATAAATTGATATGTATGGAAAAATAAAAACAATTTGTGTGAGTTTCTTAATGAAAATAGGTGAAGAGGATTGAATCGTGGCATCGTGTGTGATTGTTGAGAGTTGTCCTAGGTAATGCATGTGATGGGGAGGATGTAAAGTGGATGGGCAAGGTGTGGATGAAGGGATTATGGTATGTATTGAGTATTCATACCAATGGGGCATATATTTAAGTATTATGTGAGAGGTGGGATCCAAACATGAACACCTTTCACTTTCCCACAAGCGAGATGACCATTAAACTAGAGGACATATATAGAATTTATAAATTGTTGATAGAGGGTGTTTTAGTGAGGATAGCAGTATATGGTGCGCAAAAGGAGGTATTGCAACATACATTTATTGGAAAGTGGGGGGAGTTTTTATTTGAGAAGGGGATGGACTATGAGTACTATTGGTACTAAAATATATTTGATCATCATTGCGCAACAATGCTGATGATATCTACATATGCTCTACCAGATACCTCAAGAGTAAAGTTCTCCTAGAATATTATGGACGTAGTATGCGATATGGTAGAGCATGAGGTAGTGTTTGCATGGGTGCTCATTTTATTGGCACAGGTGTATAGGGAGTTGCATGATGTAATGAGAGTAGGGTGGATAGGCTTGAGTTGGAGTTCATTACTATAGGTTTGGGTATGGGAGCATATTGTGGTGGAGTAATCTGTGTTTTTGTTATATAAGGCTCATGATTTGATGGGTGAATTCATACCTTACACCTTAAGGTGGTGTAAATATATGGATAAGGGGATGAAGAGGGGATATGAGTATGATTACATGTTTTGGAGGAGGCAGTTAGGTGATTTAGAGCCTAGAATATTCAATGGAGGCCTTAGAAGGGTAGGGTAGTGTGGGAGAAGGATGTTTAGCAATTGGAGGTGATTCACTAAGGGTGATTGGTAGTAGGGTAGTATGTGTGATAGGAAGAGTTCTTCTCCTTCAGTAGGGTAATGCATCTATTTGGGTTGTAGCAAGGGAGACATAGTGCACTTGTTGTGATATAGAGGAGGCAATATGATCTGGGTATGTAACATGTAGTGCCTCCCTTAGACATTGAGAGGGATCCATTGATGGTGATTCTAGATGTAGACATAGGAACAAATTTTGAGTATGATGCATGGTGGGCCACACAGAGGTGGGAACTAGGAGTTAGAGTGATTTATGGTTGGGTGTAGCCTATGGTAGGATTTACTATAATGGAGGATAGGTACCAGGGGGATATAGACCTATTCCAGATGTAGGATCAAAGGAGATAATAGAGGAGCCTCTTCAATTCCAGATATGACGTCAAGATGATGGGTCTAAGATTCTTGTTATGAGGTCATTAGATCGATAAGCTAGTGGTGTAGGCCAGTCCCTAGATGCCACAATGCCTATGGAGGAAGGTGGTGATGAGGCCTGGAAATGCCTCAATCATAACATGTTTTGAACACTGAAATTGCCTACAAACTCTTATGTTTAATCTAATATGCTAGTTAAGTTAATTCAATATGTTGTGTATTAACTATTTGCATGATAAATGTATCTGAAATACTATATTCTGATTTTTACAGATTTTTGCATAAGTTTTATGTTATTTTGTTATGACTTGCTAAATGAGATATGCTTAGGTTGATAGCAGCATTTCACTAATCATGTTTTGATATGTCTCAAGCATTTATTTTACCTAAATCTGGCAACAGTGCAAGCAAACTATTACTATGCAACAAAAACTGGTTTTTCCCATGTAAATTCCAGCCAGTTGCCAATGAATGGCAAGGCATGGAATTCACATATGGAAAGAGATGAAGACCATTGGAATCTGATCCTGAGAGATAACCCACATGAGAAATGCAGAGGAAATCATTTAAAGAGCACACATTTGTTCATTCTGAAGTCTCTTCGGAATGAACAGATATCTTCGAAATGAGAAAACATAGTGTCTTCGAAATGAGCGGATCTTCGGAATGAGAATTGCAGTCTCTTCGGAATGAGCCACTTATCTTCGAAATGAAAATAGAATGTGCTTTTTGACTTGTTGACCAATTTTTGATGCTGGAAAAAGGGAAATAAATATTGAAAAGGGTAAGGGAAAATATCTCCGATCTGACTTTGCCGTCCTTGCCGACCAAAGCCACCATTTATGGAAAGATCAAGTTTGATCTTCTTCTAGGATAAAACCAGGAATTGTTGCAGCATAATAGGATTAGATCTTTTGAGATATTCTCAGTTTGTCAGTAGATCTTAGGACATCTATAAATATGGCTCCCGTTCAAGTTGAGCTAGGTAGAAGATAGAGAAAGCAGAGAGTAGAGAAATATAGGAGAAAATAGGCAATAATCAGAAAAGTGACTGTTATAGTCCTGTAATAGGTTTTCAACAGAATTATTGTAATCATGTTCTTGAATCAATAAAGTGTACTATTTCTATTTCATATTGCTTGTAAATGAGTGTGAGTAAGATCTAGAGAGAGAGAGACTCATACCTTCTTCTCGGACAAGGAGGCTGGCCACTTCCGGACCTAGGAGGAGGACTAACAACGAGGTTTTTATTCCGATTTTGTCTGAGCAGAATGAGTTGTAGAACTTGTCATTTCATTTCTTTGTAAATCAACTAATAATATTTGCAATCTTAGCTTATTTTATGTTTAGATTAATCTTGTGATTAATGGTTTGGTTGTAATCTCCACTTTCAGCAAAGCTTTCAATTTATTGCAAACTGTCATTTCTAGAATTTATTGTTTTCTATAATTTCTTGCATTTTATGTTTTGCTGTCAACCCCTGCATAGAAGATTGACAACCTTCTGTTATAGAGCCTTGACAGGGTTTCATTTCCATGCTATAAGTAGGTTTTCATTGCTGCAAAAGTAAATAGATTTCCTTTCTGCAATTATAATCAGACTTCTAATTCTACGTTTTTCTGCAACGTAATTAGGTCTCATTCTGTAATTGTAATTAGGATTTCATTTCTACAGTTAATGATTAGTTTCCATTTTTGCAACTTATATTAAGGTTTAATTTATGCAATTTAGAGATAGGAATGTCCTAAATCCCCCACACAATCGGTTTCACCAATAAGACCTGTTGCTCTAGATTGACCTAAGTTATAACCTTGTTCACCCCTTCTTCCGTAGATAGCCTTGTACACTGCCTTGGATTGACAAATTCATTGAGAATTAATGATGTGTATAATGACTACGCATCATTTTGGCACCGTTTTCAAGGAATTGTGTTGCTAGAAGGTGACAACAGTCCAATAGCTGTTAATTAGACTAAGCTATGAAGATTCAGGATAAAATCTGAATAGAACAACTGGTTAAAGTAACAACTATTGACCTATAATTTATGTCATTTAAGAGTAAACATGAATGAGTAAGTCTAGGGATGAAAAAGGTAGAATTACCCAAAAGGATCCTTGGCTTGTTCCATTAAGGAGATCTTCACGCCTAAGGGGTGAATCACCTGTGTTTGAATTACCAAAAATATTGAAAGAAAAATCACCAGTCTCACCATCATTAGAACATTCTGAGAAAGAAAAATCACCGCTCATCATCATTAGAACATCCTAAGAAAGAAGAATCATCGGACTCATCATCAACGAGAGGATCTTGGACCTCTTGAGAGTGAAATTTGGATAGGTTTAACTATTCCCAAGGAACATGAAACTATGGCAGAGGGAGGCAATCTAGATAGAGATGGCCAACATGGCTATGTCCATAATGAAGGAGATGATCAGGATATGCCCCAACCTTCCAGAACATTTGAATATCCTATCCGTTTGAATCCAACACAAAACTCTCCCATGAAAACCATTTCACCTTCAGTACTTCCAACCTTCCGAGGTGTTGTATCTGAAGATCCTGATCAGTTTTTGTTTGAATTCAAAGTAGTGTGTCAAACCTATGATTATGTAAATGACAATCAAAAACTTAAGGTTTTTCCCTCAACACTCAAGGACTCAGCATTACGCTGGTTCATGAGCTTAGAGCCAAATTCCATCCGAACTTGGGATCAAATGGAAACTGTGTTTTTAGACAAATATCAGGAGTATTGCCATGTAAGGAACATGAAAGATGAGTTATTCAGGATTAAACAAGAAGATGATGAAACATTAGAAGACTATCTTGATAGGTTCTCCTTTGTTCAAAGGAGATGTGGACTTGTAGAACCAGAGTTATGTAAAACCATCTTTTTGAGAGGATTACAAGATGAATCCAGAGAAGTATTGGATTTGATGGGAAAATGGGATGTAAATACTCTTAGTAATGAGGAAATTGTGGATCTCTACAGGAATTACTCTCGCACTAAGTAAGGAAGAAGAAAAAAAGTACAAATGGCACTGATGTGAAGGACCTAATAGAGGAACTTGCAAATTTTAAAACTGATATTCTAGTGCAATTAAACACAACTTTGGGGGAAATGTCTACAAAAGCAAAAACCACAGAACCTTTGGCAATTTATTGCCCAAGATGTAGAAATAAACATGCTTTGCAAGAATGTCCTTTGAATAAAACATCTATCTCAACCATTTGTAGTATCTATTCAAAGAAGCATTCAACTGATAAATGCCACCTGCTACCACAACTCAAAACTGTGTTAGAAAATCAGACTGAGGAACTCAACTATGTTGGACCAAAACAAGGGGGAAATTTCTCTCAATACCAAAATCCCCCTCGTTTTCCTACAAATTGGGGGCATAATCCCTGGACTATGCCTTGGGGACAATCAGAACCACCCCAACGTCCTTGGAATTATCCTCAATGGACAAATTCCCAAGAATGGCCACAAACAAATTGGAGTAATTCAACCTGGAATCAGAATCAGAATAACCCATCATGGAATCAAAACAACCCATCCTGGAATCAGAATCAGACTAATCCACATTGGATGCAAAATCAACCACAGTGGAGTCAGCAATACCAGTCCTATCCAAGGCAGCAAAGAAATCAAGGTCAAACTCAGCATTTGTTGCCTGCACCTAATCAAAGTTTTCAAGAAAAATAGAACCAACCACAACAAACACAACAGGTGAAACAACCTCAACTTCCAGCTCAATCAGTCACTAATCCAAACAGCATGAGACAGGCATCCCCTGTCTATGTGGCTGAAGTTGAAGAAAATGTTGAAATAAATGTTCTTGATTGTAGTAACATCCAACTTCGTTCAGGAAAAGTTGTACCTGAACCTGTTTCAAATAAAATCAAGGAAAATGAAGAGCAAGAACCTTTGGAACCAGTTAGAGTTAAACCAACAATAGAGAAAGAAGAAGAAAAAATAGAACCACAAGCAGAACAATTACCTTCATCAAGGATAATTCCATATCCTGAAAGATTCAATACCACAGCAAAAAATTCTGAGTCAAACCTGGTCAAGGAACTTAGAAAGTTAACTATATCATTGCCCTTATTGCAAGCCATTAAGGATATACCAGTGATTAAAAGTACTGTCCGAGATTTGTGCATTAGAAGAGCAGGAAGAAAAAAGAAAGCATTTCCCAAGACTGTTCAGGTTGAAGGAAAGATAGTTGATCTCTTGTCTGGAAAACTAGTACCTCCAAAGTATAGTGACCCAGGAAGTCCAGTTATCACAGTTACCATAGGTTCAGTACCAATATCAAATGTCTTAGTAGATCTAGGAGCTGCAATAAATGTCATGACCAAGGATATAATGAAACAATTACAGCTCAAACATCTCAGCCCCACATTTACAGTTTTAGAAATGGTTGATAGGTCAGTTGCAAAACCTGAAGGTATCATTGAAGATGTCCCTATAGAAGTTTCTTCTTGGGAATTCCCTACAGATTTTTTGGTTTTACAGCCAAGAAATTCAGCACATGGATATCCCATCATTTTGGGAAGACCTTGGCTTGCAACTGTAGCAGCCTTCATAGACTGCAGATCTGGAAAAATGACTATTTCAAATGGTATTGATCTAAAATAGATCTCTCTGTATCCTCCTGCAAGACCCTCTAGCAATTTTTTAGGTCAGTTATGGTTTCCTGATTCAGATGAAGAATCAGAGGAGGTTATTTCCACACTAGCCACCTTGGTAGTAAGGGAACACACAGAAGACCTCCATGACACAAAAAATTTAGAAAATGAAACTATCCTAATGAATGTTCTGCATGAACAAGGGTTAGAAGAGGAAGCAATAAATATCCATCAATTGTTAAGGAATGAGGAGAACCAAAATTCTGAAGGTGAACCATCCGTACTATCATAGGAAAACTCTGTTTCACTACCACATGGGTGGCACCATCACCTGATTTTTCCTTCTCACTGTTCCATACAGGATATGCTTCCATCAAGAAGTAATGAAATAGAAACTTCTTATTTCCTCCCATCTCATCAGTGTCCTCTTAACTCCCTAATCACCAGGTATGAAGAAGTGAATTCAGTCCTTCCAAATACAAAACAAATAGAAGTCCAACCAGGCAAATTTTTGAACATTTACAATTGGCTTACTAGGGAAGAGGAAGAAAAATTGATAGTTGTCTTGCAGAAGCATGTTCATGCTTTTGCTTGGGACTATAAAGATATGTCAGAGAGTTCACCCTGATATATGCACCCACAGAATTTATACTTGAAGAAGTCAAGCCAGTAAGACAACCCCAGAGAAGATTGAATCCTGCCCTAAGGGATATTGTAAAGGAAGAAATTGAAAAACTTCTGGAGGTAGGATTCATTTACCCAATTTTTGATAGCCAGTGGGTCTCTCCATTGGTTATAGTTCCTAAGAAAAATGGAAAAATGAGAGTATGTGTAGACTATAGAGAGCTGAATAAAGTGACATACAAAGACCATTTTCCATTACCTTTCATAGATCGGTGTTAGATACCCTTGTCTGGAAAGAAATACTTTTGTTTTCTTGATGGATTTAGTGGATATAATCAAATTCAGATTGCACCTGAATATCAAGAGAAAACAACCTTTACCCGTCCATGGGGAACATTTGCCTATAGGGTTTTACCTTTTGGTTTGTGTAATGCCCCAACAACATTTCAACGAGCGGTCTTAGCAATTTTTTTTGATCTGACTACCAACAGTGTTGAGATATACATGGATGATTTCACAGTATGTGGACAGACTTTTGACTTTACATTAGAAAACCTTGACAAAGTTTTAACTCGCTGTGAAACATACCAGTTATCCTTGAATCCAGAAAAATGTTTTATGATGATGAAGGAAGGAATAGTTCTTGGTCATCACATCTCTCTTCAAGGGATCCAGGTTGATCCAAAGAAGGTGGAAATTATCAAGAATCTTCTTCCTCCTAAAACTCAGACTGATGTCAGAAGCTTCCTAGGACACATTGGTTTTTACCGCAGGTTTATTCCCAGCTTTAGCACAATAGCCAATCCCATGTTTGCCCTATTGACTAAAGATTCTAAATTTTCCTGGACTGCAAGGTGTCAAGAATCATTTGAAGCTCTAAAAGAGAAATTAGTAACTCCACCTATGTTAAGAGGACCTAATTGGACATTACCATTTCACATACAGACTGATGCTTCCAATACAGCAATTGGAGCAGCATTAGGACAAATTGACAATGGTGAACACTATGCCATCTACTACATTAGCAAGAATTTGACAGGAGCTGAGAAAAATTATACCACAACTGAGAAAGAATTCTTGGCAGTAATTTATGCCATCAACAAATTCAGGCATTACATCACAGGTTATCAAATATTTATTCACACAGATCACACAACCATTAAGTATTTGATGAATAAGCCTATGGTAAGTGCAAGAATTATTCGTTGGTTATTGTTGCTGCAAGAATTTGATATCACTATAATCAACAAACCAGGAAAAGCTAATGTTGTAGCAGATTTCTTGTCCAGATTACAGAACACAGATGAAGGGGAATTAGTTGAAGACACCTTTCCTGATGAAAAATTATTTGCTATATCAGTCCAATCACCTTGGTTTGTAGATATAGCCAATTATTTGGTCACAAGGAAAGTTCCTCCACATTTCACTTCAAAATAGAAAAAAAAATTGATCAAACAGAGTTCTTCTTTTGAATGGATTAAGGGTATACTTTTTAAGTGCAGTCCTGACCATGTGTTACGTAGGTGCATCCGAAAGGATGAGGTATATGATATCCTTAGGGCTTGTCATGATGAACCCTCAGGTGGACACTACTCTGTAAAAAGCACAATTAGGAAAATCTTAGGGACAGGATATTATTGGCCATCTCTTCACAAGGATGTGAAAAAGTACATCAAGCATTGTGATGCATGCCAAAGAATGGGGAAACCCACTCATACAAATGAAATGCCACTGCAGCCTCAATTGGTTTTAGAGCCATTTGAGAGGTGGGGGCTTGATTTTGTAGGACCTATTGATCCACCTTCTCAAGGAAAGGTGCATATTCTAGTATGCACTGATTACTTGACAAAGTGGGTAGAGGTGCGTGCTTTCAAACATGCTCGTGAAGAGAAGGTCGCTGATTTCTTGTATACTCAAAATTTTTAGAGATTTGGAGCTCCCCGGTCTATCACCATAGAACAAGGACCCCAATTTGCATCTAAAGTCATTGAGGCATTTACAGAATTATATGAAATCAAACATAGAAAATCATCACCTTATCACCCACAAGCAAATGGCCAGGTTGAGGTAACAAAAAGGGAACTAGAACGAATCTTAACAAAAATAGTAGCTTTTCATAGGAGAAACTGGCTAGATAAATTACCTGAAGCAGTATGGGCTTACAATACTACTTGGAAATCCACTACTGGATTCACACCTTATGAACTAGTCTTTGGTAAAAAGCCCCTCTTACCTATTGAATTTGAGCTACTAACACTATGCACAACATTGGAAATTGGAATTGAATTGTCACAGGCACAGATAGACAGGATTTTGTAGCTGAATGCATTGGATGAACTTAGGTTGGATGCTCTGCACCAAACTGAAGTAATTCAGGAGCAGAGGAAGTTGTGGCATGACAGTCACATTCAAGAGGAAAACTTCAACAAGGAGATTGGGCTTTGTTGTTTGATTCTCGCTATGAGGACTTCCCTGGAAAGCTGAGAACTAGATGGCTTGGACCTTACCGGATTGAAGAGGTATTTGACAATGGAGCAGCTCGTTTATCTCCTATTGATGGGTCACAGAGAAAGTTGGTAGTGAATGGACATCGCCTCAGGGTGTACCATACACCTCTGACTAAAGAGGAATTCTTGCAGCAGCTTGATAGTTTGGATACACAACAGGTGGAAGAAATTTCCTCTTCCACTTCAAAACAATCAGCATGATCATGGATTTCAAGAAAAAATAGAAAAATACAAAAAAAATAGAAAAAAAGCAAAAAACAAAAAGATGAATAAATTATGATTATGAATTCCTTCATGGGCATGATTTCAGGGAAATCATGAATTCCTTCATGGGCATAGTCAGAATCAAGAAAAAAAAAGAGAGAATCAAGAAAAAAAAAAAGAGAAAAGGAGAGGTAAAATAAAAAGAGAAAAATGAATAACTCAGCAGTGAAAACCTTTTCTAAGGCACTATCGGGTTGGTATGCATGAAAACCAGTTTTCTGGCATGCATAACCTTGAAAATTTCTGAACCATCATTGTACAAATTCACCAACTGCACTTGTTTTGAAATATTGCAGAAAATCTCAGCAGAACATCAACAAAGGCGAGTCATTCTTCAAAAACTTGCATTAACTTGTTTTAATCAGGTATATATTTCTTACATTTCTTCATTGTAAATGATTGGTATATAGTATATAACAATTAACCATTAGCATAAAAGGTATCCATAAGAGTTGGCATACTTAAAACATGTTTTGAGAATGAGAATATTGATTTCTGCCTAATCTTCAGAACAAGAATGCCAAAAACAATGCCTGCTATCTTCTTCAGATTAATTGTTGTATTGTCTTCGGATTGAAATTGTCTTCAGAATGACAATAGAATGAATGTTGCACTTTGTCTTCGAAATGAAGCTTTGTCTTCGGAATGACGATTTGTCTTTAGAATGAAGCTTTGTCTTTGGAATGACGATTTGCCTTCACAATGAAGCATCATCTTTGAAATGAAGCTTTGTCTTCAGAATGAAGCAGGATTTGTCTTCGAATGCAGCAGGATTTGTCTTCGAAATGAAGTTTTGTCTTCGGAATGATTTGCCTTCGCAATGCAGCCTGATATTTCGAAAGAGGATTTGTCTTCGAAATGAGGATTTATCTTCAGAAAGAGGATTTGTCTTCAGAATGAGGATTTATCTTCAGAATGAGGATTTGACTTCGTAAAGAAGCATGATCTTCAAAATGAAGACTTCGTAAACTATTACCTTCTCATTCTGAATATGCTTCAAAATTGGCAAAGAGCATAGAAAAATATATTGGAGATGAGTCACCAGCACATGAACAGTCCAAGCAGCATCATAAAACTATTCAAGTAAGTACTTCTTTTATTGATGTCCTCGTATTTCAAACTATTACACCTTTAGTAGAAATAGCAGATAAGGGGGTGCAAGTGGAATTACTGTCCGATGACAATCCAATAGAAATAGCAGATAATGGGGTATAGGTAGAATTATTGATAGATGATCAACCAGTAGAAGTGGCAGAAAAAGGGGTTCAGGTAGATCTGCTACCTAGAGTTCCACCTGTAGTTAGACCACCTAATACTGTGTCCCTAGAACAATACAATGCAGACATAGCTAGTTGGGTGATTAGATATGAGAAGCTTGCCACTAAGACTAAAAAATTCAAATTGGAAGGAAAACAGCTAGAGGCAAAGGAAACAGAGATTCAGGCATTAAAAGAAAAAGTGTCTGATTTATGTCAAATTGCTGAATTTTTAGTCCAATTCAGACGGCCAACCAGATTTTACAGTCTTATTCTGAAGGAGAAATACCTCAGATGGCAGGTCATGAGGATTAGCTCAGGTCTCCCATATAAATTGGACACAACTCGTAGATTTCCTGGAAGCATATTTTGACAGCCCTATAGAGCAGAAAAATCTCCTATGTGAACTATTTTTACACAACTTCTTTATTCCAGAAGAAGTAGAATTTCACCCTCAAATTTACATTGGAGATGTTCAATTGAGGGCATTCATGTCCACTTTGCAGAATCAGTTTTATTGGGACCAGGAGAAAAGGCAGAATAAAGAAATTGAAACAAGAGCTGAATTGTTAGTCAGAGCAATTCAGCCAAATCACCCAATTATCACCAGACAACACTTCACCATGATGAACAGGGATGATGTAAAGAGGATGTACTTGACAAACTTGAGGGACTGTGTGACCAGATTCCAAAATTTCTGTAATGACAATTTTGTGCCAGCATTATCAGTCTGTAGAAACAGATGGGCTGAACTTTCCATGTCTTTACGGAAAAGAGAACCCATCTCCCCCATCAACTTAGAATGGTCCAGAATAAGGGTAGAAGGAGTGATACGAGTTGATTGAAATCATGCAACATCATTGGATAGGTCTCAGATTTAGGCCTCCAACCATCATCACTCTAGTTCCATTCTACTTTGAAGAAGATGCCCAACTTGATGAACAGTTTGAAGAATGGCTCAGGAACCTTCAAGAGAACAGGGGATATTATATAGGCAAGAAGTTGTTCTACAGGTCATGGAATTTGAACATGGACATATGTGATTCCATAGCCCAACAGAATGCATGAGGACATGCATTAATATAAGTTGGGGGGAAAATGATGAGGCCTAGAAATGCCTCAATCATAACATGTTTTGAACACTAAAATTGCCTACAAACTCTTATGTTTAATCTGATATGCTAGTTAAGTTGATTCAATATGTTGTGTATTAACTATTTGCATGATAAATGTATCTGAAATACTATATTCTAATTTTTACAACTTTTTGCATAAGTTTTATGTTATTTTGTTATGACTTGCTAAATGAGATATGCTTAGGTTGATAGCAGCATTTCACTAATCATGTTTTGATATGTCTCAAGCATTTATTTTACCTAAATCTGGCAACAGTGCAAGCAAACTGTTACTGTGCAACAAAAACTGGTTTTTCCCATGTAAATTCTAGCCAGCTGCCAATGAATGGCAAGGCATGGAATTCACATATGGAAAGAGATGAAGACCATTGGAATCTGATCCTGAGAGATAACCCACCTGAGAAATGCAGAGGAAATCATTTAAAGAGCACACATTTGTTCATTCCGAAGTCTCTTCGGAATGAATAGATATCTTCGAAATGAGAAAACACAGTGTCTTTGGAATGAGCGGATCTTCGGAATGAGAATTGCAGTCTCTTCAGAATGAGCCACTTATCTTCGAAATGAAAATAGAATGTGCTTTTTGACTTGTTGACCGATTTTTGATGCTGGAAAAAGGGAAATAAATATTGAAAAGGGTAAGGGAAAATATCTCCCATCTGACTTTGCCGTCCTTGCCGACCAAAGCCACCATTTATGGAAAGATCAAGTTTGATCTTCTTCTAGGATAAAACCAGGAATTGTTGCAGCATAATAGGATTAGATCTTTTGAGATATTCTCAGTTTGTCAGTAGATCTTAGGACATCTATAAATATGGCTCCCGTTCAGGTTGAGCTAGGTAGAAGATAGAGAAAGTAGAGAGTAGAGAAATATAGGAGAAAATAGGCAATAATCAGAAAAGTGACTGTTACAGTCCTGTAATAGGTTTTCAGTAGAATTATTGTAATCATGTTCTTGAATCAATAAAGTGTACTATTTCTATTTCATATTGCTTGTAAATGAGTGTGAGTAAGATCTAGAGAGAGAGAGACTCATACCTTCTTCCGGAAAAGGAGGTTGGCCACTTCCAGACCTAGGAGGAGGACTAACAGCAGGTTTTTATTCTGATTTTGCTGTAGCGTGAATGAGTTGTAGAACTTGTCATTTCATTTATTTGTAAACAACTAATAATATTTGCAATCTTAGCTTATTTTATGTTTAGTTATTGTGATTAATGGTTTGGTTGTAATATCCACTTTCAACAAAGCTTTCAATTTATTGCAGACTATCATTTCTAGAATTTACTATTTTCTGTAATTTCCTGCATTTTGTGTTTTGTTGTCAACCCCTGCACGAGAAGATTGACAACCTTCTATTACAGAGCCTTGACAGGGTTTCATTTCCATGCTATAAGTAGGTTTCCATTGCTGCAAAAGTAAATAGATTTCCTTTCTGCAATTATAATCAGACTTCTAATTCTGCAACTGTTATTTTTGCAACATAATTAGGTCTCATTCTGCAATTGTAATTAGGATTTCATTTCTACAATTAATGATTAGTTTCCATTTCTGCAACTTAGATTAAGGTTTAATTTATGCAATTTAGAGATAGGAATGTCCTAAATCCCCCACACAATCGGTTTCACCAATAAGACCTGTTGCTCCAGATTGACCTAAGTTATAACCCTGTTCACCCCTTCTTCCGCAGATAGCCTTGTACACTGCCCTGGATTGACAAATTCATTGAGAATTAATGATGTGTATAACGACTACGCATCAGGTGGTGGCATGTCAATTGATGTATTAGTAGGATATCCCCATGTAGATATGGTGGACATAGCATTTGACATACAAGAGAGGATTGATTCTCAAGAGGAGCTGGTGATATTAAGAGAGGGTGTGAGATCTTGAGGAGAGATTACATGAGAGTGAGGTATATTGGGCCCTAGATATAGGGAAATAGAGGGAGGAATTATGGAGGTTAGAGGAGAGGTGTGAGGAGCTATGAGGATAGCTTGAGGTGAAGTAGGAGAGTGATGATGATATTATGGAGGATCTACGTCGTTGGGTTGTAGAGATGATGGTGGTTGAGGAGATATTAAAGGTAGAGGTCACTATAGTGCAATGAGTGTAGAGTGAGGTGGATGCAATTCGATTAGCACAATAGGTTGAGGTGCCAAAGTTGTGTGAATATAGATAGGTAGTGGTAGGCATGGTTGGAGGTTTATCATGCAAGGGTAACAAAGTATGTCATAGTAGAGATGATTGCTTTGATGGCAGAGGTGGATCATTTATGGTGATAAAATGAGGATGTGTCAAGGTTGTATATAGAGGAGGGGTCAATGAGGATGTAGTGTGAGGTTGCCATGATTTTTTTTAGACATGCAATTCCAGATTCATGTGGTTCATGATCAATATCAAGATCATGATCATGGACACAAATGCATTCACAACAGAGTCAACAAAGTGCTCCATCAATAGTGTTGAGGGAGCCAACGATGGTAGTACCAGATGTATATAAGGTAGTGGGAGGTACCCCATATGTGGATAGGGTATAAGTTTCAATGGAGGCATAGGTGGTGGATTCAATATTAGAGTTAAGTGCGGCAATGGAGGTGCATGGGATGGAGCAGATGATAGTGGCTCGAGAGGGGAGCAATGAGACTCCTAGCGAGCAACAGGGCTGAGATGTATAATGTATGGACTCTATTTTTTTATACTGAGGGCGATTTTGATCATAACATATATATACACACTTTTTTGTAGCTTTATATTCATGTGTCATGATTTTATGTGAATGAATGTATGATTTCTCATTATGTGAATGTGATAATGTATAATATTGGTAAGTGAATCTATGGGTGAACGTATATGTATGTCCATGGTATAATGTAGGATAATGGTATCACTATAGATTAGATGTAATGTGGAATTATGTAATGTAAATGCATGAATGTAAAATAGATGCAATGATGCATGTATGTGAATGATGAAATGCATATAGGAAGCACTTGTATTGTAATAGAACTGGTGGCAATGTGATCCATTCTGTTATCTTAGGGATGTAGGATGGTATATGGTATTATGCACTAATCTTGAATATCATAGTTATAACAATCAAACCTCATGAGAAGCTGAACAAGGGGTGACTACAACTCATAACTAATATGACTAGATCAAATTCTATCAGGGACTAGTGTGTACGAAGAGTGATGTTCATTTGTCCATTTTGAGGGAGGCAAGACTAACCCATTGCAAATATAGACAAAATAGATAGCTCGTCCACAAGCATGCAATGATCTGTATAAAATAATGTTGCTAATATGATAGATGTGTCACCACTTGTAAGACTATTCCACTAGCAGGCAGGTGCTTAGAGCCTATTACTGGCGATGGAAATCATCCCATGTTTTTATTTTAAACCAAAGGACCAAAGGAGACCAAGCATAATAATAGTGCTCTTGGAGGCTTTTTATTTTGTTTTTTGCCCCTCGTTATTTTGATTCTCTTGTGGTGGTATTATTTTTCATTTCTTTTCTTCTATTTTTTTGAATGTGACCATTATCTTTTATTTTCTGCTTATTTTCTTGATTTTTACATATGCTTGTCCCTTTGTTTATCCCTAAGTCATATTTTGATCATGCAAATGGTAGGATGAGTAAGGGAAATATTTTTCTATATGGTGATATCTACATAAGGTGTTGTCTTCCCTAGACTCAAAACTTGCTTAAAAACATGACATGTGTGAACGGTCCCTGAAAGAAGTTGAATCAACCAAATAAAGTTGTAAGAAGCGTAAGAACTTGTCAAGTAGAGGTGATATTTGATTGACTTAACTAGCAAGTGATCAAAATCATGCTAATCACTATATAATATTTAATCCATAGAAGAGGAGTGGACAACCAAGTGGTTACGCTAACAAGTGCATTTTTTTAATCCTGTCATAAGTGTATTTCTATAGGGATAATGTACAAACATGAATAAAGATGTAAAAAGAGGAGTTATGTGTATATGTAAATGGATGAAGCATGAGAGATATAACATGCAAGGAAATTATCTATTACTAGGCATATGTATAAAATAATTATAGACCTATAATATATTAGAATTAGAGATTTGATCCTCTTGTTGATATATAAAGCAATCAATATTTTTTCAATATGTACGTTGTTTGGTGTTCCAACCATGTCACTAGGAACCATGCATCCATTAACTATAACACTTACAAATAATTACAAGTCCACAATATATTATATGTGCAAGGGTCCTACCTACTTGGGTGGCACACCTGTAAACATAGCTAATTGTAAAAATGACCACTACACAACTCATTATTGTATGAAATTTTTAGTATATATCAGATCAAATGATTTACATCAAAGATTTAGATTTGTCTCATGCATGTCTAGTAGACCAAGACAAAAATACTAATCCTATTAATCCACTACCTAGGAGGATTGAAAATAATTTTATGTTTTTAAAATAGTAGATTAATAAGTTTAGACTCTTACAGTGGTCTATTGAATAAGCTATAGTTTTTGGTGGAAAATAAGTGTAATAAATGGTTGGTAACACTTGATTGTCGTGACTAATTGATAGACCACATCAAGATATAATATTATAGATTCATTTTCTAATAATTCTATAGGTAATTGCAAATTTTAAAGGCACCGAATCCATAAAATTGGATCTTGTTAGGGTCTATCAAGCAATTATGAGATTGATATTTGTTTTATTATTTTTCAGACTTGATAATGATATTGATGATTTAGATAAAAAAAGAAGAGAAAAAAATTATTGATTATTTGGTACACCTTTGATCAAGTTTTATTTGTATTGTGTGGTTGATGCTAAAAGGGGATATAAGAAAGGGAAATTATTGGTGTCATCAGGGCCATGAATTATTGTATCATACATCACTTAACCCAATTAAGGTAAGAGAAGAGAATAATATTTATTTGAAAGAGATAGAAATGGTTTTGATAGAATAAATAGCAATGAGATAATTATGGGGCTAGGAGAGTCCACTAGGCTTAGTTACCCAATGCAAATACAATCCATATGATATTTTTTTATAAATAGGATCATCATAGCCTCATCGCATACCTCTAGAATTTATGGTATGAATATGTAGACTTAGGTATCCATGTAAATAAAGCATGTGTGTTCAAGCTAGTATGATATTACAATAGCCATTCATATAGCTAAGTGTTGGTAATTTTGGGTATGTTGCCTAGATTTATGTTTGTGAGTTGTCATTGATGTCAAAAGGAGTTTGTGTTGATGTCAAAAGGAATTTGTGCTGATGTCAAAAAGAGTTTGGTGACAAAAAGATCTTGAAATTTCCATGATGTTTGTTTAAGGTTTTTTTAAAACCATGGTGACAAGGTTAAAGGTTTTTCTTAAAACCATCTGGACTCATTAAGGGTTTTTATTAAAACCATCTTGGCTTAATGAAAAGTTTTTTGCTCCTTGAAAAAACCTAAAAGGTCCATTTTTATTATTAAAAAATAAATTAACTCAAACCTTTGAAAAGGTTTTAAGTTAAGTTTATTATTAATAAAATAATAACTATTAATTTAATAATTATTATTAAAAGGGTTTCTAAACCCTTAGCGGTGCTCATGTGGAAAAATTACAATGCCGACGTCAACTTGCATGAGATGCAAAATACTATTAAAGACCATTAATTCCTAATGTTAAATGCAACTTCGATTTGCACGATTACCTTCGAATTTGTATTGCTCTGTGACCTTCGATTTCAAATTGCACTATGATTTTTATGTATTATTTTTCTCTATGTTAATTTATAATTTTGTGCACCAGTGAGGAAGACAAATTTGGTCTATGATAATTTCTTATTTCGTGCGCCAGTGAGGAAGACAAATCTAGTCTATGTTAAATTCTGATTTTGTGCGCAGTGAGGAAGACAAATCTGGTCTATGTTAAATTCGAATTTCGTGCACCTATGAGGAAGGAAATTCTGGTTGTCTTTTACGAGAAAATGGGAGGTAAAATGATGAGTAGCGCTTGAGAGTTTTGTTGGGCACTTGTGGAGGTAGTGGAGAAAAGGCACTCGCTAAGCAGAGGTGCCAAGTTTGATTTGCAACATGCGTGTTTTAGTTTTTCTTGGTCGTGGTTATTGTGCATGTAGTAGGGTGGTTGCTTTGGGCCATGAGTTTGGAGAAGGAAGCACTCTGGCACTTATGTTGGTATCTCCACACTTCTCCTAAGGTTGGAGAATTGATTTTTGGCCAAGGTAGATCTTTTGTTGATAATGTGGAATATTTGATTTGACTTGGCAATTATTGTTGGTAATTGGATGGAGGTATAAGGTTAAATAGAAATATTGCTTTGACATTTTTATTATTGATGCTTAATGTTTATGTGGTAAATGCATTTAGAAGTAAATGTATTTTAGGAGTTATAAGGGTTTAAGGAATAATTGTGCTTAATGTCATATTGGGGTTAGAGAGCCTTTGGAGTTATTGAGTGGATATTCTCTTGTAATTATTTTTGAGGTTGAAGTTATCTTGTGATATATTAAGTAGAATTTATAAGGTGTAAAGGAATATTGTTGATATGTGTATTTGTGAGTTTTGATTATTGATGAGTTGGAGTGATAAGGTGTTATTAGGACTCTTATTATTATGCATTATTCCATTGTTGCTAACTCTAATTTGTGGCAAATTGCAAGTTAGTGTTGTGACATATTTTGAGTTCTCCTTCTTCATTAAAGTAAAGGTATGGGCACATTATTCCATGGTTATTATTGATTAATGGTTTTCTAAAAATAAGTTTGGAGTGAAAAGGATTAAATTAATTTTCCTTATTTGGAGTGGATCTTATTTTCTAAAAGTGGAAGTATTTATTATGCATTATGAGATCATGATGAGTTTATGAGTTATTGCATAATTATGGTTTATGAGAGTGGAAGCATTTGAATTTTGCTTTAGGGTTTTTGAGTGAGATGCTTATGCAATTGATATAAGTTGTTGAAACCCTAATTGAGTTGCTTGGTTGTTAAGAGTTTGGTTTTGAGATTGATTCCATTGAGATTGAGTTGATCAAGTTATGCTTTACTTGATACATGAGTTGGGCTTGCTCCTTTGAGATTTGATTTTATCAAGTTGTACTTTGCTTGATAAACTTGGTTGTGTGGCTAAGTTGAGCATTCCCATTGAGAGAAGTTAGAAATATCTTGAATCCCTTTTTAATTCTTAGAGAGAGATTGCTTTGAGTTCTTGAAAACTAACTTGGCTAGGGTTTGATAACAAGTTATGGTTCTATGTTGGAGGAGTTGATTCCTTGATATTGCATTATTGATAATTGTTGGGTTGTGGTTCAATATATTGTGAAAGTATACTACTTCTATATTTATTTTGATTTGAGAAAGAGTTTGTTTTTGAGTTGAAGGATATAACATATTGAGTCTCTAATAAATTTTTTTATGCTTCTATGATATTGATTCGAGTTGAGATTGAAAGTTGAAGGATATAACATATTGAGTCTCTAAAAATTCTCTGTATGCTTCTATGAGATTTATTGGATATGATTGGATGAAACACATTGGGTCTCTAACAATTCTCTTTGTGTGTTCACATTGGGCAAGTTTCTTGGTAAACTTGCTTGAGCTGATTTGGGCAAGTTCTTGGTGAGTTTGCTAGGAATGATTTGGACAGGTTCTTGTGGAGAACTTGTGGACTGATTTGGATAGGTTCTTATGGAGAACTTGTGGACTGATTTGGATAGGTTCTTATTGAAGAACTTGTGGAAAGATTTGATGAATTCTTGGTGGAGACTTGTGAGCAGTTGTGATTGATTTGTTTAAGCTTTTGGCTTAATCTTGGGATAGATCTGATAGATATTTGAGAGAAGATTTGTGCTAGACCAGAAGACCGAGGTTTGTGCAGATTTGTGACAAAGTTTGAGAGGACTTGTGTTGGACCGACTGAATGTGTTTAGTACAGGTTTTTATGAGCAGTTGTGGAGGTGATCAATGAGGATAGAATTCTCTAGACCCAGATCAAGGAGGACAAGACATCTTCTATGGAAAGGAGTTCCACCTGCTAGCAACATAAGAGATAGTGATCTTCTAAAGTATCATTTCCAAATATTTAGGGGATAGGACATATCCTTTTGGCAAGAGGCTCATAAATACTTCTTTAGAGGATAGGACATCTCATTTTGGTAGGAATATCATAAATATTTGATTAGGGGAAGGATTCTCCTTTGGAAAGGAAGTCCATAAACATTGTAATTGGGAATAATTCCCAAAGGATTTGATTGAGAAAATTTAGTGTAAGATTTTCTCTGTGGAGTAGCCCACCTTATGTGAACCACATTATATTGGTGTCTCAATTGTGTGATGACTTGTACCCTGGTTTTATTATTGCTTTGATTTTGTTATTGGTTCATTGCATTGCTTTCTGAAGTAAAAGGAAAAAGTTAAAAAATGCTCTTATATTGTTCACCCCCCCGCTTAGTATAAGCTTGTGTTCTTCAATTGGTATTAGAACAGGTTCCTTCAGAAGAGTTTCACAGCTTGAAGGAAAAGCTTGAAAAGAACACAATGGATTTTACAAGGGGTAATTCAGAACCTATTCTTGATGGGACATATTTTGGGTCTATGGAGCATAAAAATGAAGGTTCATCTAATGGCTCTTGGAAATGAAGTTTGGAAAGTAGTTGAGTTTGGGTATACTATTCCAAAGCTCCCTCCTACTACTAAATATGAGAAACTTCTACATCACAACAATTCAAGGGCAATGAATGCAATTCTGAAAGGTCTACAAAAGGTAGATATTACAAAGGTGTTTCATTGTAATACAACAAAGGAAATGTAGGATCAATTGCAAGTGGTTCATATAGGTGATGCAAATGTTAGAAAAGCAAAATTGAGATATTACAAAGGTATGTTTGAACAACTCAATATGAATTATGAAGAAAATATTAGTGACTATATGCTTCGTATGGATGATATTGTTAACTCCATGAAGGAACTAGGTCTTGAGCTTGTTGAAAATGATGGTTGTGATAAAATTTTGAGGTCTCTTCCAAATAGATTTAGTTAAAATATTTCAGCTATTGAGGAAGCCAAGGATTTTGATAAATTGAAAAAGGATGAGCTTCATAGTATACTTACAAATTTTGAGTTAAAAACTAAATTGGTACCTGATCCTAAGAAGGAGGCAAATTTCAAAGCTACCAAGAAGTTCAAGGGTAAACAACAAGAAGACAGTGATGAGTCTTCTAGTGATGAAGAAGCAAACTACAGCAAGAAAGGCAAGTTCTCAAGAAAGCACAAAGATATGAAATCTATTAAATTTTTCAATTGTGGAAAGTTTGTTCACTATGCTACTGATTGTTTGGAACCCAAGGATGATTGAGATGAAGAAAAATAGGATTATAAGAATAGGGAATCTGATAAGCACATGTATCAAAGGAAGAATAGAAATGAGCAAAACAGTCAAGGGAAGAGGTACTTCCAAAACACAATAAAAGTTTCTACACAAATAAAGAATGTAAGTGTTCTAGTAGTGATGATGGAAGTTCTTCAAGTGATGATAGAAATGAGATGTTGTTTCTAACAGAAAAGGAAGGAAAAAAAAATAGGAATAGATTTGTTGTGCTTAAGTGCTTTAGATGTGGAAATTTTGGTCACCTTGAGGATGATTATACAAATTATGGTTTGAATTCTGGTAATACTATATATGAGGATGCTTCCAAAAATTATGAGGAAGATCTTCTTATGGCTTTAGATGAAGGTAGCACCTCTAGTGGTAAGAAATTAGAAAAGGATATTGATGTTTTAAAAGGTAAACAAATAGAGGATGTTTCAGAAAAGGGAGAAGTAGATCTTGAGGTTAAACTTGTTAATGCTCTTGATGTGTTAAAGAAAGAAAGAAATAAATATGCTAGACTCATTGATAGGTTTTATGAATGCCGTTATGAAATATATGAGCTTATAGGGAATCTTGATATCTCTATAGCAAAGACACAGGAACTCAAATAAGAGTTAGCAGCTAGGTCTCTTGAGTGTAAAGAGTTAAAACATGAAGTAGCTTTCTTGAAAAAGGAAACTAAAGAGTATAAGGAGAAGATTTATAGGTTTGAATAAAGTTCCAAGAAGGTAAAATCAATTATCAAGGATCAAATAAGGACAACAGATAAAACAGGTCTTGGTTTTGAAAAGAAACAAAAGGAATAGGTTGAGGAATCTAGTATGAGCTCCCAAGAAGAAGATGTTCAGATGAAGAGAGTAATTCAGAGAGTAAGTTTTTATATGGTGATTCAGATAGCATAGAATCAGAAAATAGGATTCAGCATAAGGGGAGAAATACTAAAGGACCTATGAGGTCAAGGCAAGGAAAGTTCAATGGAAGATTTTTTGTATTTCACAAGTTTGGACACATGGCTTCACAGTGTAGGGATAAAGCAATATAGGTTAATGGAAATTTAATAAATGGTAATTTCTTTCAAGGGTATTGCTACTCTTGTAATCATCTTGGACACAACGCAGTAAATTGCAGGGTTAACAATAGGAACAGGTTTGGTCCAACAAAGAGGATTCAAAAAATAGGTACATCTCAAAGGAATAACATTATCAAATGTTATAAGTGCAATAATGAAGGACATACATCCAAATGGTGTAGAGCAAAATTTCCAAGGTATAGAATAAGAATAATGGCAGGAACATGAATATTGACATGAATAATAATAATAATGGCCTAGATAGAAACAGGGATGATAATATGAACAAGAACAGGAATAGGAACATAGACAAGGATATCAGGAAAAATCATGGAAAGGTAGCTATGGACACTGATGATGATAAATGCCTAATGTGATTTTTACTCCCACCAAAATTAATCACCTCAATAGGAGGTGGAGGAGGGGCTAAGATAAGAGGCTCATTCTTAGCCCTAAGCCCCAAAGGTGACCTTTTGCCATTGATGACAAATGGGGAGAGATTTGAGTAAGGGGGAGAGCTTTGAGTCAGGGGGAGCAAAGCTTCAAAGGATGATTTTCAGTTGTTTTCATTTTTGAAAGTTGGCAGTTGCTTGAAAGTTTTTTTTTAGCAGTGGTTTACCATCAATGACAAAGGGGGAGATTGTTGGTAATTTTGGGCATGTGGCCTACCTTCATGTTTGTGAGTTTTCATTGATGTTAAAATGAGTTTGTGTTGATGTCAAAGGAATTTTTGCTGATGTCAAAAAGAGTTTGGTGACAAAAATATCTTGAAAGTTCCATAATGTTTGTTTATTATTTTTTTTAAACCATGGTGACAAGGTTAAAGGTTTTTCTTAAAACCATCTGGACTCATTAAGGGTTTTTATTAAAACCATCTTGGCTTAATGAAAAGGTTTTTTCTCCTTGAATAAACCTTAAAAGTCCAATTTGATTATTAATAAATAAATTAACTCAAACCTTTGAAAAGGATTTAATTTAAGTTTATTATTAATAAAATAATAATTATTAATTTAATAATTATTATTGAAAGGGTTTCTAAACCCTTAGCGACGTTCATGTGCAATACTTATAGCATCGATGTCAACTTGCATGGGATGCAAAATACTATTAAAGGGCATTAATTCCTAAGGTTCAATGCACCTTCAATTTGCGCGATTACCTTCGAATTCGTATTGCTTTGTGACCTTCGATTTTGGATTGCGCTATGATTTTCGAGTCTCATTTTACTTTGTGTTAATTTTTGATTTTGTGTGCCAGTGATGAAGACAAATCTGGTTTGTGTTAAATTCTGATTTTGTGCGCAGTGAGGAAGACAAATATGGTCTGTGTTAAATTTGGATTTTTTGCACCTATGAGGAAGGAAATTTTGGTTGTCTTTTGTGAGCAAATGGAAGGTAAAACGATGAGTAGCGCTTGAGAGTTTTTTTGGGCACTTGTGCTCCAACGACGGAGGCAGTGGAGTGAAGGCACTCACTAAGCAGAGGTGTCGAGTTTGATTCACGACAGGCATGTTTCAATTTTTTCTTGGTCACGGCTATTGTGCACATGGTATGACGGTTGCTTTGGGCCATGAGTTTGGAGGAGGAATCACTCTAGGACTTATGTTGGTGTCTCCACAATTCTCCTAAGGTTGGAAAATTGATTTTTAGCCAAGGTAGATCTTTTGTTGATAATGTGGAATATTTGATTTGACTTGGCAATTATTGTTGGTAATTGGATGGAGGTATAAGATTAAATAGAAATATTGCTTTGAAATTGTTATTATTTATGCATAATGTTTATGTGGTAAATGCATTTAGAAGTAAATGTATTTTAGGAGTTATAAGGGTTTAAGGAATAATTGTGCTTAATGTCATATTGGGGTTAGAGAGCCTTTGGAGTTATTGAGTGGATATTCTCTTGTAATTATTTTTGAGGTTGAAGTTATTTTGTGATATATTAATCAGGAGTTATAAGGTGTAAAGGAATATTGTTGTTATGTATATTTATGAGTTTTGATTATTGATGAGTTGGAGTGATAAGGTGTTATTAGGACTCTTATCATTGTGCATTATTCCATTGTTACTAACTCTAATTTGTGTCAAATTGAGAGTTAGTGTTGTGACAGATTTTGAGTTCTCCTTCTTCATTAAAGTAAAGGTATGGGCACATTATTCCATGGTTATTATTGATTGATGGTTTTCTAAAAATAATTTTGGAGTGAAAAGTATTAAATTAAGTTTCCTTATTTTGAGTGGATCTTATTTTATGAAAGTGGAAGTATTGATTATACATTATGAGATAATGATGAGTTAATGAGTTATTGCATAATTCTGATTTATGAGAGTGGAAGCATTTGAAGTTTACTTTAGGGTTTTTGAGTGAAAATATTATGTCATTTCTATAAGTTGTTGAAATCCTAATTGAGTTGTTTGGATGATGAGAGTTTGGTTTTGATATTGCTTCCATTGAGATTGAGTTGATCAATTTATGATTTTATCTTTATTATGATTTGAGAAAGAGTTTGTTTTTGAGTTGAAGGATAGAACATATTGAGTCTCTAACAATTCTCTTTATGCTTCTATGATATTGATTTGAGTTGAGAATGAAATTTGAAGGATAGAACATATTGAGTCTCTAACAATTCTCTTTATGCTTCTATGAGATTGATTTGATATGATTGTATTAAACACATTGGGTCTCTAAAAATTCTCTTTGTGTGTTCACATTGCGTAAGTAAACTTGCTTGAGATGATTTGGGAAAGTTCTTGGTGAGCTTGCTAGGACTGATTTGGACAGGTTCTTGTCGAGAACTTGTGGACTGATTTGGATAAGTTCTTGTGGAGAACTTGTGGACTGATTTGGACAGGTTCTTGTTGAAGAACTTGTGGACAAATTTGATGAAGTCTTGGTGGAGACTTGTGAGCAGTTGTGATTGATTTGTTCAAGATTTTGGCTTAATCTTGGGATAGATATGACAAATATTTGAGAGCAATTTTATGCTGGACCAAAGGACTGATTTTTGTACAAATTTGTGATAGAGTTTGAGAGGACTTGTGTTGGACCAACTGACTGTGTTTAGTACAGGTTTTGATAATCATTTGTGGAGGTGATAAATGAGGACAAAATTCTCTAGATACAAAGCAAGGAGGACAAGACATATTATGTGGAAAGGAGTTCCACCTACTAGTGACAAAATAGGCAGTGATCTTCTGAAGTATCATTTCCAGAGCTTTGGGGGATATGACATATCCTTTTGATAGGAGGCTCATAAATAATTCTTTGGGGGATAGGACATCTCCTTTTGGTAGGAGGCTCATAAATATTTGATTAGGGGAAGGATTCTCTTTTGGACATGAAGTCCATAAATATTGTAATTAGGAAGGATTCCCAAAGGATTTGATTGAGAAAATTTAGTGAAATATTTTCTCTGTGGAGTAGCCCACCTTGGGTGAACCACGTTATATTGGTGTCTCAATTGTGTGATGAATTGTACATGAGTTTTATTACGGTTAATTGAATTTCTTTCTGAAGTAAAAGAAAAAAGTTAAAAGTGGTCTTATACTGTTCACCCCCCCTCTCAGTATAAGCTTGTGTTCTTCACTAAGAATAAAATTAGGTATATTAGCAAGCAAATAATGTAGATTAAATAATAGTATCTTTTAAGATGAATTATATTAATTTGTTCCTTTTTTTCTTTGTCATCCATTATGGCTAGGTTATTGGCTCTAGGTTCAAATTTTGTAGTGATGATACTATAACCTAACTAGTTGGGTTCAAATTTACCTTGTAGTTTAGATTTGGCATTGGTATTATTTTGGTTCTCTTTAAGAACCCAGTCACCAATTTCAAAGGATCTAGTTCACATGTTGTAGGCATGTCTAAGTCTATCATGGTAGGCTCATAGGTACTTTAAGGTATTAATTCATTTTTCATCTAAAATCTCTAGTTGACTGAGATGACAAACATAATATTCATCTCCTACCAAAGACTCTTGGAGTAATACTCTTAAATAGGGAACCTCAAGTTCAAAAGAAAAAATGGTCTTAGTTCCATATACTAGGTCATAGGATGTTGTGCCAGTAGGATTTTGGGTGCTGGTGTGGTATGCCCATAAAGCTAGATAATGTTATAGGTTCTAGTCATAGACAATTTTGCTAATAAATTTCATGAGAATATTGATTAAAGTTTTATTAGATGATTATGCTTGGCCATTTCCTTGGGGGTAATAAGGAATTGACCACTTCTATTTAATTTTGTATTTAGAGCAAATATTTTGAACCTCTTTGTTCTAAAAGGAGTACCATTATCTAAGATCGGGATATAAGGTATACCATAATAGAAAATGAATATGAATGAGTATGATTTTATATATTTGGACTTTCATGGTATAATATAATAACTTTAACCAATTTGGTAAAGTATTCAATAGTGGTGATAATGAATGTTTACCTGTCAGATGACTATAGGTTAATATTCCCTATGATAATAAATCCTTAAATAGAGAAGGGCCATGGTGAGGTTATTAGTTGCAATTCTTGAGAAGGGGTATGAATGAGGTTATATACCTTTAGCACTTATCATATTTCTTGACATAGTCACAAGCATATATTTTCATAGACAACCAATAATAATCCATTTTAAGGAGTTTTTTAGCAATAGATAAGCCACTAAAGTTCCCACCAGATGAACCATCATGGGCCTTTTTAATAAATTTGTGTTCTTCTTCCATGCTTAAACATCTAATAAGTATGTCATCAAAGGGGTAACAATAGATAATATCTTCTATGATTATGTATATTTAGGTCTATTGTCTAAAATTTTTATGCTCATGATAGTTTAAACCTTTAGGTAATACTATATTTCAAAAAGTTAAAGGCATATTTACACCATGGTTCTTGAGGTGTGAAAGTGTCAATGATGCAAACATCTAAAGTAATTTGGATAAATTCTAAAGTTATTAGCTCTTTGATCAATTGTATGATGATAGAAGTTTGTTTGTCTTCTAATTATAGATAGATAAGGGATCTCGATAAAGCCATGATATCTACATGGGGATTGCTTAACTTCAAAATAACATCAATAGTGATCTTATCAAACAAAAATATCAAATTATCCACAATGTCTTTGTATAATTTTATTTTTTCATCCTTGGTTTGATAGACATAATTTATCTAGTTGATAACTAATTTGGAATCACCAAAAATAAAGAGTTTTGATATTTGGGGGCAATGTGGCTTTAATTCCCAAATCCTTGTATTCTATTTTATTTTTGGAAAAAAAAAAGCAATTTTAATAGATAAAGGTGTAAGTTGCCATTGTGGAGTTATTAGGACAATTATTTCCCCAACTCATTTAACACATCGAGCACCATCAAAGTATAGGGTCCATAAATCTAGTTCTATATCTATAGCGAGAGTAGATTTGTCAAGAAAATTTATAGATAAAAGGTTTTTATATTCTAAAGGTGTTGTGGCTAATTGATATATGATTCCTTGTCATATTATAATTTTTTAGCTAAAAAATCAAGATCAAATTAACTAAGGGAAATGACCCATTTGGTGGTGAGGCCAAAGAGGTATGGTTTTGACATAACATAACATAGAGGGTCAATCCTGGTATAATTTTGGCCTTTTGACTAAGCATATAGTACCTTTATTTCTAGGAATAAAATATGATTTGTAGGCATAATTTTTCTAATGGCATGTATTGAGTATCATAGCTAACTATTGTTCTTTTGATATAATAGATGGTACTTTCTCAATGTTGTTCATCATATTAGGCTAACATGGATCCAAAGACATGTGCAATTGTAGTTATGTATAGTAATAATGACTACATCAAATTAGAAGTTACAATGATAGGTGGTATCAAAAGATATATTTTAAAATCATAAAAATCCTTTTGACACATGTGATCCCATTTGATTTTAGTATATTCTCTCAAAAAATTGTAGAAAGGTTGGAATTTATCCATAATCTAGGAGATGAATCTTTGAATGGCTTGCAATTTTCTTTGATGTCTATAGAGATATGTGAGATTATTTGGAGGTGGCATGTTTACAATAGCTGATAGTTTAGTAGGATACTTTGATCCCATGGCATACCATTAAGAATCCTAACAACTTGCTTGATGTCACTCCAAAGATACACTTTTGTGGCTTTAATCAAATCTTATATTCTCATAATCACTAAAAAATATGGTATAGTTCATGAACATGGTATTCAAAATTTAAGAAATGTCCTATGAGTTCATATACATAATATTCCATAATATCATGTATTAGGTCATAAAAAATATAAGTCATTGCTCTTTTATATGTTACCTCGATATTATTTAAGTTGAATGGCATGACTTGACAGCAAAATATTCCCCAATGAGTAGTGAAGGTAGTCTTTAATTGATATTTAGGAGTGAATTTTCTTTGGTTATACCCTAAGAATACATACATAAGGGATAATATTATGGATCCAGTGGTAAAATCTACCATCATGTCAATGTTAGGTAGAGGAAATTCAAATTTGGAAAAAGCCTTGTTTATGTCTCTAAAATCTATGTAAATTTAGATTTAGCCTTATTTCATGGAAATGGGAATGATGTTGGAAATCCAATCCAAATAGTCTATTGTATTTATTAAATTAAAATATAAAGGCTTTTGCAGTTCATGTTTGACTAAGACAATGACCTTAGGATGTATTTTTCCATTTTTGGTTAAACTAGTTTAAAATAAAGTCGTACAATAAATTGATGGATTATAAGGGATGGGTCAAGGATAGGCATATACACATAGGTCCATGTAAAAATATTGCTACATTTTTTAAAAATATTAGTGTACTTTGTACATTAATTATTCATCAAGAATTTACCTAATTTCAATTTCATGGATTAACTTTAGTGCCAATGTTAATGTTTATGGTTTCTTCTATTAAGATATATAATTCATCATAAAATTGAGGAGGGGAAAGAAATACTCCTAGGTTTTCAAAATATTTAGGGTCCACCAATGACTGTTCTAGTTTTCAAGAAGCAAAATTATATATTTAGACCAACATGAGAATTATCTTGGCCAGAAAGACTATAAGGGATTTTTTATTTCTCATGTTTATCTATGCTAGCTATTAATTTGGAATGAATGGTGGTTAGAAGGTTGAGACTAGAAAATAATGCAATCCTACTAAGGCCTAAACTAAGGAGAGGCTAAAGCTCTTTTTTCCCTGATTGCAACTTGTGTAAAGACATGGTATCACTACAGGGTTTTATAAGGTAACAATTGACTTTGTCATATTTTTCTAGAAAATATTGAAGTGGGTAATTGTTCATTCTTACTAAGGATATATTATATTCCATAGTGTATTGATAAAGATATGACCTCTAATGGTTCCTTAATAACTTGTTCATGTCAATGTAAACCTTTTCCTTCATATTCCATGTTGGCTAATAATTATTTAGAAATGGGTTATGAAGTGGACATATAACATTATGTGTATAATTATTTGACAGAGAGGGGGTTACTACCATGAATTTCTTCATTATAAAAAGTATCAAAATAAATGAAAAATTATCTCTTTGTACTTTTATTGATCTTCTATTTAGTAAACCTAAAGTACAAAGGGAGAGAAAATGATTAACTAAGTCTATAAATGGATATTTATTTTGATTGCTCAAATTTATTTCATCTTTTGGGTGAGATTGATGATCATAATTTAGATTTAAGAGAGGATTTTTAGGTCTGTTATCATAGTTATTAGGTTGAGAAGAGGTAGATGGTAAAATAGGATGAAGATATGGGAAAATATTTTTATTATATTTTTTTGCTTCTATCATTTGGTAGTTAGTGAAGGGTTTAAAGTTAGTAGGAATGTGGACAATCCTTCCTTGGTATTCATATTGAATATATTGATGTAATATGGAAGTAACAACTTTCATAGCATGGATCCAAGGTCATACAATGAGCATGTTATAAGTAACATTACAAGGAATAACATAGAAAAGTATATTAAGAATTTGGCATCCTACTTTGAGAGGTAAGGTTATTGTGCAAGTAACTTCTTGTTCTTCACTATAAAAATTCTTAATTATGACATAATATTCATGTAAATCCTCCTTGGTTAACCCAAAGTGCTTGAGGAATTTTACATTGCAAATATTGAGTGTTGATCCATTGTCAACTAGAACTCTTTTAATGAGCTTCTCTCCAATATGGGTCATTATATAGAGGGGTAAGTCTCCTAACATTGAAGATAGAGGTATATTGGTTTCATGAAATGCTAGGACAACACTACTAATACTAATGAATTCTACTATTTTAGTGACATAATTAGGAGGAAAGACTTGGGAAAATTATTTTTTCTTTAAAATTTTCAATAATATTAATGAGTGTTGTTAATGTCATCACTTAATTTCAATGTTTATCAAATCCAGGGTAATGTCCAAGGCTATCTATGATAGAGGAGGTTTGGGAGTCTACAGTTCAAATTTCAGAACACATGCTTATTCAATGGAACATAGTTTCATAAAATTATTTCATGTATGATGTATCACACTATCTCTAATTTATAAAATTGAAACTACTTAAACTGCAGAAATTGAAACTACTTAAATTGCAGAATTTGAAAACTACTTAATTTGTAGAATTTGAAATATGCTAGAAATTAAACTAGATTACTATTTTTGAATTAAAATAACATAAAATAGAAATGCATAATTGAAATCACTAAGTTCAATCCTTGATAAAATTTAAACTGCTAAAACTAAATTGCTGAAATAAGAAAAACTGCTGAAAATTATAAAAGTTGTTGAAAACTGTCAAAAAGTTGTGAAAGCTAAAATTGTAAAACAAAATAATAATAAATGCACACATAAATATAGGTCAAATAGATGAAAATACACACATCACACTTAAACCACAAGGAAAAAATGGAAAAATAGGGGAATTCTATCTACAACAATTGAGCAATAAATTGACAATATTTAGAAAGAACTCCATATAAAACAAAAAGCTGAAAAAAAACTTGTAAACTGCCTCTTTCCAACAGCCTCAAGAGTGGGCCCTTGCAGGTGTCAACATTCCAAAAATAAGTCCTAAACACTCATTCACTCATAAAGCATGTGCTTGACAAATATTTCACTTTATTACTTTAATATTGTTGTTACATTCTGTAAAAATATAGTCCTAATGCTTGACTATTTTTACTCTAATCTCTGACTAGCTTGACTAAATTGTGACTAACTCCAAAAATAGGTGAGTAGTATTATTTATGCTAATTCCAACATTCCTATTTGCAGATACAAAATCAACAATCTATTGTACATGCTTGATTTTTTTTTTTGTTACAACAGACTTAGTCTAATTTAAGATAGAATTCATATTGGTAGCTAGTTGTTCATTTATGCATGCATTCAAATTGGTAGGAACCAACCAATAATAGGTGTAAAAATAGTTGACACACCTGTCTACACACCAACCCCTTTTCTCCTTGTGAATTGGATGCTAACTCCATTTTTCTATTGTAGTTGATTGTTTCTACCTATCATTCTAGAGTACCTCTAGAATACCAGTCTATATTTTTGTCATGTTTTGTTGTTTCTAGTTGTATCTAGTGGATGCACTTCTAAATGTGTGGTAAGTCCTCCCTTATCACCTTTAACATTTTCCAACTGGTTTTAAATTTACCTCTTGACTTTATCTTCGTCCTCATTTAATGTTGCAGGTGGTTGCCTTATATATGCTATGTACAACTGTCATGCATTGTTTCACTAGCATAGTTATTGATTTGGCACCAAACAACCTCAAAAACTTGTTTTAGGTGGGAAAACCATACAAAAAAGCTTACTAATCACAATTTACAAAAACCTTTATTTGCTAATAATTTTCTTATATTGTTTTAGTACCAAAAACATGCAAAAAGAGGACAAAAAATGCAGAAAATAATCAAAACAGTGGTATTGAAATGACCAGAAGTTGATATTTAATCTAACAACAAGTAATAACACAAGTCATTCATAAATATAATGCTTTATTCATGATAAATTTGATATAGGTTACAAATATGGTTAATTCCCCTTTTTCCTTTTATGAATACACTATAGGCCTGATGCCTTCTTCTGATGTCCCTCAGTGTAGGTGGGCTTCTTTGTATGTGGGCCACCGTCGGGTTGCTATTTATTGGTGTTCTTCTTCTTCAAATCTATTGGATAACTTGAAAGAAACTTGCAAGAAGGGGTCAATATGTTAGGGGCTTGCCTTAGTCAGACCCCATATTTATAAAGATGAAATGACTGCAAAATCATAATAAAACATGGAATAAACTGTGCAAAAAGTAATAATATAGTAAAAGGTAGTTCACCACCCAAATATGGAGTGATTTGGGGCCTGTAGATCCAATTCACAACCCGGGGGATGAACTAAGGCTAGATTCGTAGGGCAAGGGGCGGTCTGAGTTGTGATGCCTCTTTTGCGAAATTCTTTTGGTGGGATGACTCCTAGTCAGTTAGGGTGCCTCTGTGTACCGTTGAAATCCATTTGTGTGCGCCAGGAAGTGACTGTTCAATGTTGGATTTCCATTTTAGCAGAGTAACTATGCTTTGTTGAATTTGGGAATCATACTTAATTAGGGGTTTGGGACCCATTATTTATAGGCAAAGGTAAGGTGCATGGGGGGTTAGATAGACTAAACCTAGGTGTTATTTTGACTAGAGTTAGGTTAAGAAATGTTATGTGGCAACATCATATTCCTTGTGAGAAATATCTCATCCTCACACATGTGTGAGGATGGATCAGGGCTAATCCTGATTAGGAGGTGTTTAAGCCAATTTAAACATGACTAAAGAAATATCTCAACAAACCCTAATATCACACATGTGGGAGGATATGATTAATTCTAATCAAGAATAAATGTTCTTTTAATCAAATTCACCCTAAAAATTGACTTAAGTGCAGTCAACATTAAATTAGAATTTGGGTATTGACTTATTAATTATTTTGGTCAACTAATACCCCGTGGGGGCCTTAATTGCATGTGAATAGACCATCGAATGATATTTCAGTGTGTTGGATGTAATTTGGAAGGCTTATGAGGGTTTAGGACCTAAAAGCCGATGAAGTAGTATATGGGAGTCTACACGATGCTATGACAATCTATGGTGATCTACACATGACTACACATGACTACGGTCGTCTACGTATGACTACGCATGACTACAACAATATACGCATGTCTAGGATGATCTACAATAGTCTACGCTGGTCTACGATAGCCTAGGGGTACCTAGGATGGCCTATGCAAACCTAAAAGTGTCCAGAAGTATCTACAAGTACATAGGTATAGTAATATGTAGCTTTTGGGTGTCTACATTTACCTCTTTTTGTACTAAACTATGTAGAACACGGTTTAATACAAAAATATGAAGGTTTTATGAAGAAGAAAAAGGGATAGAAGGGGAATGGAATCCAATCAAAGGGTATGTATCCACTCGAAGTGTGACCATACAAATCAATCGGGTATCCAGGGAAAATAAGAGAAAGAATGGAATCTAATCGAAGGTATGTAGTCGCTCGAAGCATGACCATACAACATCAACTTGATGTCCACAAGGGAAGAAGAGAGAAAGAAAAGAAGAAAAAGAGGAAAGAGATAAAAATAATACTCGTAAGGAAAAATGAAAGATTATGATTGCAATGATGTGATTTTTTTGAGTCCTTATGAAATTTATGATGCCATACCAGTTGCTTGAGAATGATAACTTTTTACTACTTTGCTTTTACGACCAGATCAACATGGTCCAAAAGTATGATTAGGACAAAAGTCTAACTAAATATTTATTGTTGATTGATTGATGAGAACATGGTGACAAGCGTCAAACCATTTGAGTTAGTTTAACATTTGAATCGTCAACTCGTGACCAGAACAGCGTGGTCGCGAAGTCCATTTCCAAATGTTGTGCTAAGATTAATCAAATGTATCATTCATTATGTACTTGACGTAAATGAACGCTAGATTGACTTATACATGGTAACGCGTAACTCTCATGATGTAACCCATGTCTGTTTGGGATTGAGATTATAATCGTATGATAATATTCAGCAAAACTTTTCATAGACAAATGTGCTAACCACACTTTTGGATTTTCGATGTTGTGGTTGAATGCAAAACTAAATCTGGATATGAATAATCCCATCAAACAAGGAATAAGCAATGAGGTGAATGAAGTGTGATGAATTGATGACACATCGATTGATAAATAAATATCAATGCATGATGATTATGAACGCAAATGAAGTGAAAAGACAAGTTTGGAAGGTTTCGAGGATTTTATGAGACAAATGCCTGCTTTCCTAGGTTTTTGGGGTGTTTTTGCTGAATTCGCCACCTAGGGGACGAATTTGACCTAAATCGCCACCTAGGGGGCGAATTGGGTTCATTTTTCCCCTTGAGGGGCAAATCGATGATAAATGCCTATTTAAGCCCTAATTTACTTGGAATGGGCTCATTTTGAATTTGCACAACAACGAGGAGTGATTTACGAAAGCATCCAATGACATGAGGAGAATGAAAGCGATGACTTTGGGAGTGACAATGATGAAGGGACGCAAAGCAGCTAGAAGCAGGCGCGAGGACCCACCAGTAAGTGTTATTTTGCTTTGTTTTTATTTTTATTTTTATTTTCCTGAGAAATGTGAATGAAGGGGGGAGGTTTTCATCCCAATTTAAAATTTTTGGTAATTTTTAATGGAAATTTGAAGACATAGTGGTAGACGAGCCAAATGGGTACCCAAAAATGCGATCTTTTTCAAAATTAGACTTGCATTGTCATTAATTTGACCGAATAATAGGTAGAGGCTATATGAAGTTTGATTGTTAGTTTTTGAAGTAACGATGTACTAACATTAACATGTTTTTGCATTTTGTCTGCTAAAGTAGGAAATGGGTATCCTATTTTGTGACTGTTTTATTTTTTTGACTTCATTTGATGTGAGTTTTGAATTTGTCACTTTTAGGAGTAATTTATCAAACCTAGACTGTTAGATTTGACATGTTAGGCATAAAATTTTGGAAAACCGATGAAACTTTCACTGTAGAAGGGCAAAATGGGTGTCCAAAAATGTTAGTTGTTTTTATGATTGCCTTCATTTGGTCTTCCTTTGATTTACGTGCCAATGTGTAGAGTAGTGGTAAACTGAAAGTGAGCTGTATAGAGCCTGATTTAGACTGTACTCAACATTTGTTTAAACTTTCACTGCTAAGTGGGCAAATGGGTATCTAAAAATATGACTGTTAATTTTAGATTGTGTGTCTAGATGTGTGTTCGATTTTGGTGTATTTATGACAGAGTTTACTGTTAGATCTATGTAGATTGGTGAATTGTTTTTTAATTTTATCAACATATTTACCGATAAGTGGGCAAATGGGTATCCAAAAATGATATTTGTGCTTGTATATGTTGTTGTTTGGCTTATGTTTGATTTGCGTGTCAATTAATAGGTAGTTATAAATTTGAACTGGGCTGTTGGGAGTCCAAATGATGTTGTTTGTCACATCAGTTCGAACTTTTGCCATGAAATATCAAAATGGGTGTCCAAATGTGTGACTGTTATGTCGATGTGTTTTGTCATGTATTTTGTGCATTGTTTTGCTTTAAAATGCGTGTCAAATTAAATGTCTTTAATTTATAAATTTTTATTGATGTGGTTTGATTTGATTGTATTATTATGTGAGTTACTGATGTGTGGTTTGTTGTGTTTTGGACAGGTGAATATGCTTGAGCCCCGTCATCGGGTGAGGAAATTCAAGGAGGGTTTTGAGGCATTGATGAAGACTGATGATGAGTTACGGTGGTTGGATGACATACATTTCTAGGGTGTGTGGGAATGTAAGAGTATCCACACTAATAGAGCATATGTGTTTGCACTATGTGAGTGGTGGGATGCATACAGGAACACTTTTCATTTTCCCACTGGGGAAATGACTGTGACTTTGGAAGATGTATATCGTATTTATCGGTTGTCGATTGAGGGAGTACCTGTGAGGGCCACCGCAGTTGAGAGCAAGAATATTGTGTTGGAGAGATTATTTGGGGTAGTTTGGAGAGAAATTGATATCTCTAAGATATATTGTGAGTGGTTGTGGGTACGAGATAAGATATCAGATTGATAGTGCATGGCGATGATGATGATCTCCATGTATGCTCTAACTGATAATTTTGAGTTTATGTTTACTTGGAATATGCTAGACTTGGTTAGTGACATGGTGGATCATAGGGTTGTGTTCGCTTGGGTGCCTACATTATTATCTCAAGTCTATCAATATTTGTACGAGATTTTTCAGGGTAGGAGGACAGGGTTGAGTGTAATCCCTTTGTTGTAGGTATGGGTATGGAAACACATTGCTATTGAGAGGCCATATTTTTTGCCTAACCCTGTACATATAGATGCTAAAGAGTATTTGCCTTATGCTCTTAGATGAAGTACAGAGGTGAAGCGGGGCATTAAGAGGTTGCATGAGGGTGACCCACTATTTTTTAGGGGTAATTTTGAGGATGCTACACCTGAGGACATTAGGTGGAGATCTTGGATGGATGGCATGAGTTGGAATGAGGATGATGAGCAGTTGTGGGCCATCAGGTGGGGCAGATGGTTGGTGGGGAGGTATACTCGGTAGACTGAGTACTTTTAGTTTGATCGAGTGAGGAGGCAATTTGGTTTACAACAGGATGTCTCAAGGGTTCCTGTGACTTACTTTAGGTGGTAGGGTGATAGAGGAGAGTGGCCTGTTATGCCTGGTAGGGGCATGGTTGATCAGTGGGTAGCACCTAATATTGGGGTATCTCCATTGGTAGGGAGTATGGGTAGGAGAACTCGGACTGAGGGTGTGGCTATCGATGTAGAGGAGGTTCCTCTACGGTGCTCATGACACCACTTGGGTGGTGGAGCGAGCACCCAATATGTGAGGGTGGAGCAGGTAGTCGGGAATGTGGATGGTGGTATGGAATAGGCTGCTGGAGATGAGGCGAAGGGAGGTGTTGATGATGTTGTGGGTTGCGTAGATGACGCCATTGACATTGGTGTATTTGTAGATATGGCACAACATATTCTTGTTGATATCTCCATGAGGGGGGATGCAACAAATGACGCACAGACACTATAGGATAGAGTTTGTTAGTTGGATGCTAAGTTGGAGCAAATATGGATTGATATGGTCATGCAGGGGACTAAGACAAAGTAGCTGAGGGTCATGGTGATGAGGTAGGATTAGATGATTACAGTCCTGATTGGTCAGTTGGGTGCGAATACTACTAGGAGGTTATTGTGTGAGACTTTCTTAACGATGCATGGGATTTCTCTCCCTAACTATACATAGGTGGTGTCACAGTCTAGGACACAGTCCTGAGTATGGGCATCCTCTCATCAGATTTAGCATAGTGTTGCTTCGATAGTAGGGATTGGTGTGAGAGTTGAGGTACAGGATCTACCTACTGTGGAGTAGCCTGTAGTAGATCTAATTCTAGAGGTCTTTGCAGCATCGAGTTAGAAAGCAAAGAGGTGCGTGAGCCAGGAGGGGCATGGGGAGACTCATGATGATATCTAGGAGTTATATCTTTAGTTGTAGCCTGTGGGTATTTTGGATATTATATGTTATGGGCATGGTCCCAGGTTGTAGCCTTTGGGTATTTTTGGATGATGATATATATATACCTCTTGATTTTGGTTGTTATATATACATATGTTGTTTTGATGGTTTGAAGTGTATTGTGTTTATGTTTGCATAGATAGCACAATATAATTTGTAGGTATGTATGATTAGTAGATACATGTGTGTGAATGGTTTAGATCTATTATGGTTCTTTCATATGGATGAATTGTAGAATGTTATGCATGATTATGTTTCAAATGTAGTATGATGTGACATCTGATGTGATGTTGTAATGAGTGTACATAGACTAAATGCAATTTTATAATTTTATTTTGGAATGTGTGTGGCATGAATGCATAATGTAAGTTAATTGCGTGAATATATATAATACAAATGCATAACTATAAGGTGTAGCAAACATATATGACATAGATGCATAGGTGCATTATGGACTTACTGAAATATGCCAATGAAGCACTTGTATTGTGGAATTTACCTATATGGATGTGATCCATTCCATGATTTTAGGGACTATGGATAATATAAGGTATGTGTAATGGTTTTGACTAACATAGTTATGACAATAAAATCTCAAACCCTTAGCTATACAAGTTTTTTGGCAAATTATAACATGATCGAGATGGTTCAAAGTCAGCCTTGGACCTATGTGTGTGAATGTGTAAGGTTCATTTATCCATTTTGAAGGAGGTAGGATTAACCTGTTGTAGATGCTACCAGACTAGCTAGCTCATCTGTCCACAATAGTGATCTCTACAAAAGCAGGATGCTAATGTAAGAGATGTGTTGTCACCTGTAAGACTATTCCACTGGTAGGCAGGTTCTTGGAATCATCCCATGGTGTTATGTTGAACCTAAGGACCAAAGGTGATAAGCATAACATGTGTGATATCAAGAGGTATTTTCTTTTATTTTCTTCCCTAGTTCTAGTGTTAACCTATCTGATTGTGGTAGTGCTCTTTTCATTTCTTTTCTTTTATTTATTTATTTTTTCTTTTTTCTTTTTTTGCTCTTTTTGTATGGGCGATGAAGTTTTTTTATGCTTGATACCTTTGTTTATCCCCAAGTCGTATTTTGACCATGCAGGCAATAGGATGAGCAGGGGATAACGTTCACTAGATGTCAATATCTACTCAAGATATCCTCTTTCCTAGGCTCAAAATTGTTAATATGTAACCTATTATGAGCGATCCATGAGAGAAGATGAACTAGCCTAAAATACAATAAGAAGAATGTATAAGACTCGGTAGCTATAGGTGATGCTTGATTGCCTAAAATACAGAGTAGTTAAAATTAAACACGACACCTATGTATACCATGATCCTAAAAAAGGGGGGATGGACATTCAGGTGGTGATGCTAACAAGTGCATGTATTATTCCTACTGAGATGCATTTTGGGGGAGAATGTACAAACATGAATTAAAATTTTAACTATAAAGCATATGAATATGTGCAATGAATGTAACTGTAAGTGATGCAAGTGGAGGAATGTGATATTTACAAGAAGAAATTTATATTGTGTAGAAGGATAATTTTAGAAGAACCTATTTACAAAGTGTGTAATGATGACAAAAAGCATGATGCTATGATCATGGTTGTTCCAGCATGTGGGGTGTGTGTGTAGTAGATGTATAATTTGTGAGATGTATAAATGTATGTAATAGTCACCAAGAAGAAGTAATATGTGAGAGTGGTATGTACAGGTGGAAGAAGTGAGAAGAAATAGGCATTGGTAACCAATCAAGGAAAGGGGATCACCAACGATCGACAAAGATAGAAGAGAAGAAATGAATCAATGTATGTAAGAAGTAGAAGAATGAGATAGAATAATACGAGTAACTAACACTATTATCAGGTGAAATGATGTAGATTCGGGTGGGAGTGGGATGGTGAAGTGATGACATGGCTAAAATTACGACTGAAGCCATAGTTGGAAATGTTATGAATATAGCGGGTGGGTGCTGTTAGGGTACTGTGAGGTGATAAAGTCCTAGGAGTGGTGTGGCATGGAGGACTGACAAGTCGACTAAATGAAAAAGAACACTCCGATGATGGGGTACGCTCACCATGCAACATGTTGTGCATCAGGGTTTCAAACGATCTGCACTCTTTAATATCATGACTTGCTTGGTGATGATAAATGCAAAATTCATTCTCATTGTAGTTGTGCAGTTTAGGATGCGAGGGATCAATAGGTCGAATCTCAGGTAGGTCAATAAGACCCTGATGCATGAGATGATGGAATATTTCAGAAAGGGGCGTATGTGGAATAGGCATAGGATAGATGTATGGATCTGCTGGAGGTGAGTGAGGTCTGGGTGAAATATGATCTAGTAATGGAGGCATGGGTCTAGGTTTTGATATGGGTCAAATTTGGGGTTGGGTAAGGGATATACATGGCGATGAGGATGGACAGGTCTTGGGAGACTACCGTGGGTGAACGTGGCAACGATAGTGGCTCATCTGTAATTCTAGAGCTTCGATACGAGAAATGAGATGTTGTATCTCATGGTGTGGCGGTGATGGTATTAGGAAAGGGGGCGATCAAGATTACAATGTGAATGGAATAGCTCGATCCATGGTTGAAAAAGGATAAGGCTGCGATGATTAAGCATTGGAGAAATGACTATGGTGATTGTAAAATTAGCTGGGGTGGTAAGCCTCATAGTGGTGAAGGTGGTGTCTTAAGGATCGGTGGCATAGGCGATGGCCTTAAGCAGTGACACGAATGGGAAGGAGGGATGTTTGCATGACCATCTTGAGTAGCTTGGGCCTTGCAAGCTTGCAAATCCTGGGCATAGGTAGACTCACCATTGGGAAGGGGAGTGGGTAGAAATGTAGGGTTAGATTGATGAGGTGTGTACTCCCTATTAGGTGGGTGGTAGGATCCTATGGGATGATGGGGGTTATTTGTAGGTGAATAGTGAAATTTGAGATCATCAAATGAATGGGAGGATGATCCTTGTGTTTGAGGTTGGGTGGATTACTCTTTGTCATCGAAAGAGGACATGGTAATCTCGCTATCACTAGAGTGTGGCGAATAGGATGAACCTCACTAGCAATGGGAATGGTGTCAAGGTGAGGTGTGATGGCCTAAATGAGATGAATGTGAGGAGCACCTAGTATGAAGGGCGGTTGATGGTCAGGCTAGATCTGCTAATGTAATGGGTTTTTGTTGTGGCTATATATGGTCCTACATTTTGGTAGGTAAGGTCATTGTAGAGCTCTCCTACTGATGATGCGAGTCCTATAAAAGGAAAAATAGATATCCCAAGCATAAAAATGGTAGAAAGGTGAAATGTACATGTATAGAGAATAAATAAAGAAAAAATAACAGATTCACATGGTGATGTGCTTGGTGATTTACTTCTAACACTATGTGACACTCATGATGGTGGCTATGTTTATGCATCATGCATTGAATGCACAAAGATGCAAGATGTTAATGGATTCAGGACAGTTAAGGCATTCAATATTGGCTAGATGATATGCTCCCAAACCATATTTATGTGTGATAATAAATGGGCTCAACCAGTTTAGGGTGAATTTATCATGTTGCTGACGAGGTTGACTTGTGATTTTTTGGTTCTCCTTGAGAACAAAGTCACCAATATTAAATTCATGTTGATGTAACTTACTATTGTAGGCATGGTGGAGGCGATATTGATATACTCATGTGTACTCGATGGCATGGATGTGATGTTCATCGAGGAGAGTTAGTTGATCTAGACAAGTTTGGCAAGTAGTGTCATCGTCAATGAAATATTTCATGGATATCCGTAAGGAGGGTATCTCAAGCTCAAGGGGCATGATAGCTTCTACCTCGTAGACAAGTGAAAAAGGTGTTACACCAGTACTAGTATGGATGCTTGTACGATATTCCCATAAGGCTAGGTGTATTTGATTATGCCATTCTCGGTGAGACTCTGCTATAGTTTTACGAAGAATAGAATAGATGGTTTTGTTTATGGCTTCTACCTGGCCATTTTCTTGAGGGTAATATGGGATCAAAAAGCTATGGTGTATATGAAATATGTCACACAAGGCTTGAACAGTCTTATTTTTAAAATATTTTTGATTATCTAAAATAATTTGGGAGGGAATTCCAAAGCGGCATATGATATGCTCCATGATGAATGTTATAATTTTGGATCCTGTAGTTTGGACCAGTAGGATGGCTTCGACCCACTTTGTAAAATATTATGTTGTTGTGATGATAAATTTATGATTGCTAGAGGAGGAAAGTGTAATTTTTATAATTAGATCCAAGCCCCATTGGGATAATGGCCACATGGACTGGATTGGTTGAAGTGCTTGGGATGGTAAATGTGTTAGGTTGGCATGTTGTTAGCATTTGATGCAATTTTTGACATATTCATGGTAGTCTTGATCAATTTTAATCTAGTAGTATCCCATACAAAGAATGCATTTGGTAATTACCATGCCATTGAAATGGCCACCACAAGTACCATCATTAGTTTCTTGTATGACCCACTACAATTCTTGTAGTTCTAGGCAACACAAGAGTATACCATCATAGCTGTAGTAGTAACGGATATCCCCCAGCAAGGTGTAGTGGATCACTCTTTATTTAAAGTTTTAAAATTGGGCATGGGGTAAATCACATGGTAGGAAGCCTAGTTTTATGTACTCTTTGATCTATGAGAACCATGGGTCGGGAGGTTCATTTTTTACCACACACACACCACCATCATCTGTAGGCGGCTTGGGTGATATAGCATATTGCGTAAGTGTATGAATGGATACATATGTTGTGATGGACATTGGGTTTTGTAGTATGAGGGACCCTAAGGAGGCCATAGTGTCTACAAAATGGTTTGAATATCATGGAGTGGCTTTGAGGTAATACCATTAAAATTGGTATAGGAGTTGTTGGATGATTTTCTTGTATTGTTGGAGAACTGGGCAATTGCATAGCTAAAGTTCCTGCACTTTATTTACTATCAAAAGTGAATCACCTATGATGTGGAGGTTTTCATGCACATAGAGTGCGCTTGTTTCAGTCCTAGGATTGGGGCTTCATACTCTACATTATTATTGGTACAAGGGAAATCAAGTTTGAATGAAAATAGGAGTGGTTATCCTTGGTTGTGATCCTATATCCTATGTCTTACCAGTCTATTATGCTTCTATAGTATTTATCCCTATAGACCTATCAAATTCTTCTTCCTCTAATGCCAAATTTTCTACTTCAGTATATGAAGCGATATTAGTAACTTCATCTTTAAAACTTACCCTCTTGGTCCTAGGTTTTGTTGCAAGGCTGCCTTCAACTCTTCTCTTTCTCTATGCCCTAGTTCTAGTAACTAGTGGACCATGGGGGAATGATGGAGTTTCTTCAGATTCAAGAGTAACTCCTTCATAAACATTTTCCTCAAGGATCTCTGCTCCACTGGTAGCTACCCTTTCTTCTTCTTTTGGCTCCTCTTCAATAGGAACCCACTCATTCCAAGGTGCAAAGAACCTATTGAAACTTTGATGATTACCCCTAAAATGATGCCTGCAAATTAGTTTGATGAGGCCATGGTGTCTAGGAGACCCCTAGCCTTGTTGGTACCTTTTAGCCATGTTGTGTAGCTCCTAGTGCAAATACAAAGGGATATTCACCCTCACTTTTGGGCATTGTATACCGTGCCTAAGATGAATGAGAATTTTCATGTGATGGTTGGATAACACAACATATTGCCCCTCATAGGTCAAATATCTGATAACCCATTCTACAACTACATCCCAAGGTGGTTGTAAACTAACCCGTTTGACCCCTTTGTAGATATTATTATTTATTTGCATTCTGGGTTGCACATCTCCCTCTACTAAAAAAATCTAACTACCTCAGGGAGTGTGTCCTTAAGTGTTTTAGTAATTTCTACTCCTTGTAATGGCAATTCAGTAATTTGGCTCAAAATTAAAGGGGTTACCTCAATTTGCATGTCATTTATGGTTGCTCTATTATTGCGAAGAGTGTGGAAAAATTTAGCTACTAACCCCTCAGAATAACCATCGAATTTTTCCAAAAATGGCATCAACCCAGCTTGTCAAAAAATTTGCATCACCTCAGGGTATCGCTGGAGTTCATCCAAGGAGTTTGGTTCAGCCTTCTTCTTCTGCCCCATGCTATCTGAAAATAATTCTCCAACATTCATTGTTCCCTACTGTGACTTTTCTATGGTCTCTATTTTTTGGAAATTTTACTGCACTTTGCTTATTTTTCTAATTTTTTCTTTTTCTAAAATGCAATACTTTAGTGTTTGATTTTTTATAGCCTGTGTGTAGTTTCAATGACCCCTACAAATTTGATGATTATAAATATTAGGCATTCATGACTTCGAAACATAGGAATTAGCTCTGAAATATGGTGTAGAGTATGCTATGATTTGCATGCATCAACCAGATACATGGCGTGTGCTTATTTGATTTGTCACAAGAATTTGATTTTTGGCATGCAACGAAGGTGGTAGGCCAAAATATCTCTAGATTACCATGCAAAATTTTAAAAATAGTTAGGTTGAGTTGGATGGTCCGATTTGGCTGATGCGAGGTTGCTTTTATGAAAAATGGATACCATCTTCCTCGATCCATGCTATCACTCGTGTCGAAGCACCTCAATCACATGGCTCTAGAACAAGCATGAAAACTAGGTACAATGGGCACTTCAAAATATGCCAAATGACATCCTTTTGATGGCTACCACGTGCGTGTCTGAAAAGTTGTGCTTGAGTTCAACGGTGGTCATGTGAGGTGGCATCATGTGGGATTTTTTTTTAAATCCACAATGTGCACTCTACGCATTCAAATTTTTGTGCACCCTATATTTTTAAAATTTCCAGGCCTCATTTCAGAGCTCTAAACGTTTTGGAGCTCTAGTCATTCCAAAGCTTTGTAAATTTCTTATTTTTATGCTACTAGACTAAATTTTTCATGCAACCAAGGGTAGGATAGGGTGTTTCTTGACATGTTGAACAAAATGTTCCATTTGTTTGCCAAATTCATAAATAGTTTTTTCCAAATATCTAATTATCATACATTACATGTTAATGCTAACTATGACTAAATGCAAGAAACACATACCTTACTACTCTAAAAATTTATCATACACCTTGTAAGTCACTTTTGATGATTGTTAGCAAGCTATCTGAAAACAAAAACATGACACATGTGTAGTAAGTGATTTTTGTACAATGATCAATGATGGATAAATCAAGAAGGCAAACATGCTAAAAATTGGTTTTCATGTAAGCCTTAATTCAATAGCGCCTTAAAAAGGTTTTCACTATTGAATTATTCATTTTTCATCTATTTTTCTTCATTTTTTTTCAAAATATCCAATTTGGCTTGATTGTGCCCATGAAGGAATTTCACAACCTTCCTCTAGATTGTGCCCATGAAGGAATTTCACAATCAAGCTTATTCTTATTTTTATTTTTTTTTCAAAATTTTCAAATCATTTTGAATCTGTAATGGGAGAGAGAGTCTCTTCCATCATGTGTAAATCCAACTATGCAATTTATTCTACAAACTCCTCCTTAGTTAATGGGTGATGGTATACCCAAAGGTGATGTCCATTTACCACTAACTTTCTTCTTGAATCATCAATGGGAGAGATACAAACCACTCCATTTTCAAACACTTCTTCGATCTGGTATGGTCCAAGCCACCTAGTCTACAATTTTCCAAGAAAATATTCGTAATAAGAATCGAACAATAAAGCCCAATCTCCTTGCTCAAATTTTCTTTGTTGAATGTGACTATCATGCCACATCTTCCACTATTGTTGGATAACTTTCATTTGATGTAATGCTTCTAATCAAAGTTCATCCAATGCGTTGAGTTGCAGAATCTTATCCATCTGTACCTATGACAATTCAATACCAATTTCCAAAGATGTGTGAAGTGTTAGTAACTCAAATTCAATGGGAAAAATAGGTTTCTTACCATAGACCAATTTGTAAGGTGTGAAACCCATGGTGGATTTCCATGTTGTATTGTATGCCCAAATGACTTCTAGTAATTTATTTAACCAATTCCTCCTATGTGAAGCTACTATTTTGGTTAAGATTCTTTCCAATTCCCTATTGGTAACTTCAACTTGACCATTCACTTGAGGGTGATAAGGTGATGATTTTCTATGTTTGATTTCATAAAGTTTAGTAAAAGCTTCTATGACTTTTGATGCAAATTGGGGTCCATGATCTGTGGTGATAGATTGTGGAGCTCCAAATATTTGAAAATTTTAGGAATATAGAAATTCAATGACCTTCTCTTCACATGCATGTTTAAAAGCATGCACCTCAGCCCATTTGGTTACATAATCAGTACATACCAAGATATGTACCTTTCCTTGAGAAGGTGGGTCAATGGGACCAACAAAATCTAACCCCCACTTTTCAAATGGTTCTAAAACCACTTGAGGTTGTAAAGGTATTTCATTTGTATGTGTGGGTTTTCCCATTCTTTGACATGCATCGCAATGTCGTATGTACTTTTTCACATCCTTGTGAAGAGATGGCCAATAATAGCCAATTCCCAAAATTTTCCTAATAGTACTTTTAACTGAATAATGTCCTCTTGAAGGTTCATCATGACATGCACGGAGGATATCATACACTTCATATTTTTGAATACATCGACGTAATATATGGTCAGGTCCACATCTAAACAGTAGACCATTGATCCATTTGAAGGATGAGCTTTGCTTTATCAATTGTTTCTTTTATTTTGAAGTAAAGTGAGAGGGGATTTTACCTATTGCTAAATAGTTAGCAGTATCAACAAACCAAGGTGATGTTACTGATATAGAAAACAATTTTTCATCAGGAAAAGTATCCTCTACCAATTCTTCCTCTCTTGTGTTGTTTAGTCTAGATAAAAAGTCTGCTACAACATTAGCTTTTCCTGGTTTATTAACTATTGTGATATCAAATTCCTGCAATAGTAATAACCAATAAATTATTCTCGCACTAACCATAGGTTTGTTCATCAGGTATTTAATAGTTGCATGATCTGTATGGACAAATACTTGATAACCAGTGATGTAGTGACAAAATTTATTTATAGCATATACTACCGCTAGAAATTCCTTTTCGATGGTAGTATAGTTCTTTTCTGCTCTAGTGAGGTTTTTGCTAATGTTGTAAATGGAATAATGCTCCCCATTTTCCACCTGCCCTAATGCTGCTCCAATTGCAGTATTGGATGCATCAATTTGGATGTGAAATGGTAATTCCCAGTTCAGACCTCTCAACATAGGTGGAGTGATCAATTTTTCTTTTAAAGCATCAAAAGAATTTTGGCACTTTTTGGTCCATTTAAATTTAAAATATTTTGTTAAACTGGCAAAATGTTGAATGGAAATGTCGATAAAAAAGCCAATATGCCCCAAAAAGCTCTTGACATCAGTTTGAGTCTAGGGAGGAGGAAGGTTCTTAATGATCTCTACTTTCTTAGGATCTACCTTAATTCCTTCAGATGATATATGATGGCCAAGGACAATTCCTTCTTCCATCATCATGAAGCACTTGTCAGGGTTTAGGGCCAAATGATAAGTTTCACAATGGGTTAAAACTTTGTCAAGATGTTCTATTGTGATGTCAAAAGCTTCCCCACAAACTGTGAAGTCATCCATATAAATTTCTACACATTCAGTAGTTAAATCAGAAAAAATAGCCAGAACAACTCATTGGAAAGTTGTTGGGGCGTTACAAAGGCCAAAAGGTAAGACCCTGTAAGAAAAGTTACCCCATGGGCAAGTAAATGTTATTTTCTCTTGGTCTTTAGGTGCAACTTGTATCTGGTTATATCCGCTGAAGCCATCAAGAAAACAAAAATATTTCTTTCCCGCGAGTGTGTCTAACACTTGATCAATAAATGGTAATGGAAAATGGTCCTTGTGTGTGACTTTATTTAACTCTTGGTAATCTACACACACTCTCATATTTCCATTTTTTTTTGGCATAATAACCAATGGAGAAACCCATCGACTATCAAAAATTGGGTAAATGAATCCTACCTCCAAGAGTTTTTTGATTTCTTCTTTGATAATATCTCTTAAAGCAGGATTCAATCACCTTTGTGGTTGTCATACGGGTTTCACATATTCTGTATATATCCGATGGGTACATACATCAGGATGAATCCCCATCATATCTTTGTATTCCCATGCAAAGGTATTGATATGTCTTTTTAGCACAACAAGCAATTTTGCTTCCTATTCATTGGTCAACTAGTTATTAATGTTCAAAAATTTCCTAGTTGTACCTCAACTTGTTTTATTCCTGGATGAATAGAATTAACTCCTTCAAATTTGGTTACTAGGGAGTTAAGAGGACAATGATGTGGTAGAAGAGAGTGAAAGATTCGTATCTCATTGTTAATTGTAATTCTTGATGGAATCATGTTTGATATGGGATAATGAAAGGATGATAGAAGATGATGATGCCATCCATGTGGTAATTTGAAGGGACTTTCTTGTAATGGAATGGGTGTCATTTGTTTAGATGTTTGACCTTCATCATTCCATAACAAGTGATGAATAGTGATTGGTTCATCTTCAAGTCTTGATTCATGCATTGTATTAACCAAGATGGTTTCATCTTCAAATGCCTCTCTTTCATATGAATCTAACTCTTCTACATGTTCTTTCACTATTATGGTGGCTAGTGTCGAGATGGTTTCTTCATGTTCTTCATCAGACTCAAGAAACCATAAGTGACCTAAAATTTTTTCCAAAGGTTTCATAGGAGGATATAAAGAGATCTTCTTTGAATTGATCCCATTTGAAATGGTCATTTCTCCTGACCTACAGTCGATGAAAGTAGTTATCGTAGCAAGCCAAGGCCTTCCTAAGATTATTGGATAACCATTCATAGAATTGCGAGGTTGCAATACCAAGAAGTTGACTAGATATTCCCATGAGGAAACCATCACAAGAATATCTTCTATGATTCCTTCTAGTTTTGCAATAGATCTGTCAACCATTTCTAATATAGTAGATGTAGGATTCAAGTTGTTCAGTTGTAATCTCTGCATCATATCTTTAGTCATAACATTAATGGCCACCCCAAGATCAATCAGAACATTAGATATCTACATTGATCCTATGGTTATCATGACTATTGGACTTCCTGGATCACCATATTTGGGTGGAATAAGTTTTCCAGAAAGCAGGTCAACCAATTTTCCATCTACCTATATGGTTTTAGGAAAGGATTTCTTCTTCCTTCCTAAATTTTTAAGGCAAAGGTCCTGAATGGTTTTATTGATTAATGGTATCTCTTTAATAGCTTGTAATAAAGGAATTGAAATGTTTAAACATTTTAGCTCCTTTACCAAATATGATTTCGAAGTGATTTCAAAATTTTCAAACCGTTCAGGATATGGTATCTTTTCAGATGAAGAAGGTAAATTTTCTTGAGGAATGTTCTCTTCTTTTTCTTTTCCTTTATCCAAAGTTGATCTTTATGGTTCTGGGATAAAGGGTTCTTATTTTTCTTCATCGATTTTCATTTCTTCAATAATAGGTGGAGTAGGCTCAGGAAGTGTCTTTCCTAAGCATAGTTGGATATTACTACAATTGATTACATTTATCATGGTAGTCTCATTAGATTCAACCACATAGACAGGAGTTACCTATCTAGTATTATTAGGGTTGGCCATAGGTTGGGTCAAAAGTGGAGGTTGCTTCACCTATTGTTGTTTTTGTTGTTGTTGTCTTCCTTGAGGAAAATTTTGAGCAAGACCAGGCAATAGATTTTGTGTTTGACCTTGGTATCTCCATTGTCCCTGGTATGGTTGATATTGTTATCCCCAATTTTATCCATGAGATTGTGCTTGCATCCATGGTGGATTGTGTTGATTCCACTATGGATTCATCCACCCAGATTGTGACCAATCTTGAGAAGATGTCCATGGAGGTTGACTCCAAGATTGTTGTGGAGGTTTTGAGTAACCCCATGGCATAGACCAAGGATTTTATCCCCAATTTGTGGGAAAATATGGGGTATTTGGATATTGTGAAAAAATTTCCCCTTGTCTTTGCCCAACAAAGTTGAGTTCTTCTATTTGTGTTTCCAAGATATTTTTGAGTCTTGGAAGTAAATGACATTGGTCCATGATATGTCCTTTTGAACAAAGGCTACAAATAGTAGATATAGAGGTTTTGTTTAAAGGATAATCTTGAAGAGCATGCTTGTTTCTGCATCTCAAACAGTAAATGGCTAGGGGTTCAGTAGATTTGGTTTTTGCATTCATTTCCCCTAGCATAGTATTTAGATGTACCAAGATGTCAGTTTTTAAGTTGGAAAATTCTTCCATAAGCTCTTTCATATCACTACCATTATTACCCCACTTTCATCTTCTTTGTCTTGTGCAGGAGTAATTTCTACATAGTTCCAAAATCTCATCAATGTCAAGGGTACTCACATCTCCCTTGCCCATTAAGTCTAACACTTCTCTGGAGTCATCTTGTAATCCTCTTAAGAATATGGCCTTGCATATTTCTAGTTCAATAGGCCCACATATATTTTGTACAAAAGCAAACCTATCCAAGTAATCCTCCAGAGTTTCATCTTCTTCTTGTTTGATTCTGAATAATTCATCCTTCCTATTTTTCACCCGGTAGTATTCTTGGTATTTATTCAAGAATACTTCCTCCATTTCTTCCTAGGTTTAGATTGATTCAGGTGCTAAACTCATAAACCAATATAAAGTTGCATCTTTGAGTGTGGAAGGGAATACTTTAAGTTTCTGGTTGTCATTTGTGTAATCGTATGTTTGGCATACAACCTTGAATTCAAACAAGAATTGATCAGGGTCTTTGGATGCAACTCCCCTAAATTTTGGTAGCATCGAAGGTGAAATTATTTTCATTGGAGATTTTTGTGTGGGATTTAACCTAATAGGATACTTGAAGATCCTGAAAGGAGTAGGATTATCTGCTTGATTATGAATATTACTGCCCATATCCAGATTTTCTTGTAAGTCAGCCATTATATCTTCCCAACAAATTTGCTTAAAATACCTTGAATTTAAGGATATATCAAGAATAGATGAGAAGGTACCAACAGTTTGTTTATCATGCAATTATCTCTCAAGAGATACACTTCTTGATGATGAGGATGGTGGTTCTTGTTTAACAACTTTAAGAATTTCAAATGTGGGTAATTCACCCCCTTGGCATGAATATCACCTTCCTATGGTAGGTAAAGGGTTTGTTTTAATAAATCATCCTTTTTCATCCCTTAACCTATTCATTCATTCTATGCTTGTGTCCTAATGGTCTGAAATGCAACTGTCAGCTACACAACTATGTTTCATGCAAGTTGTTATATCAAAAAGTACAATCAGATTCATTTGTTACAACTTGACACAATGATAATTGTATGACTATTTTATCCTCTAACAACACCTATGTTATCCTTGACAATAATGCCCAAAAAATAGAGTGTCATTAATGTCATCATTTAATTTCAATGTTTATCAAATCTAGGGTAGTGTCCAAGGCTATCTACGATAGAGGAGGTTTGAGAGTCTACAGTTCAAATGTTAGAACACATGCTTATTTAGTGGAATAGAGGTTCATAAAAGTCTTTCATGGATCACACTATCTCTAATTTATAGAATTGAAACTACTTAAGTTTGCAAAATTTAAAATATGCTGGAAATAAAACTAGATTACTCTTTACTGAATGAAAATAACATGAAATAGAAATGCAGAATTGAAATCACTAAGTTTAATCATTGCTGAAATTGAAACTACTGAAACTAAATTACTGAAACAAGAAAAGTTGCTAAAAACTATAAAAATTGTTGAAAACTGTCAAAAAGTTGTTAAAGATAAAATTGCAAAAAATGAAAATAATAAATGCAAACATAAAGATAGGTTAGCTAGCTACAAATCCACTCTTCACACATCACACTTAAAACACAAGGAAAAATAAGGTACAAAATAGGGGATATTTCTATTTACAAGAAATGAGCAAGAAATTGACAACAATTAGCAAGAATTGCACACAAAACAAAAAGTTAAAAAAAACCTACAAATTACCTCCTTCCACCAGCCTCAAGAGTGGGCCCTTGCTCCCTGGTCTAGTAGAAGGTATTCAACACTCCAAACTAATTCCTAAGCACTCATTCACTCATAAATTATGCAATTGAAAAGTACTACACTTTATTATTTAATATTGTTGTTACATTCTGCAAAACACAGTCCTAATGCTTGACTATCTTGACTCTAATATTTGACTTACTCAACTAACTTCGTGACTAACTCCAACCAATAGGTGAGTAGTCTTATTTATACTAATTCTTACATCCCTATTTGCAAATACAAAATCAACAATGTGTTGTACATGCTTGATTTGTTGTTCTGTTACAACAGACTTAGTCTAATTTAAGATAGAATCCATGTTGGCAGCCAATTGTGCACTTATCCATGCTTCCAAAGTGGTAGGAATCAACCAAGAATAGGTGTAACATCAACTGCCACACCTATCCTCACACCAACTCATTCGCTCCTTGCGAATTGGATCCAAACTCTATTTTCCTGTTGTAGTTGATTGTTTATGCCTATCATTCTAGAGCAACTTCAAGATATCAGGTTGAATTATTGTCATGTTCTATTGCTGCTAATTTTATCATATGGGGGTGCTTCCAAGTGCATGGTAAGTCCTCCCTTGTCACTTTTAACGTTCTCCAATCAGTTTTAACTTAGTACCTCTTGACTTTGTCTTGGTCTTCCTTTAATGTTGTAGGTGGTTGCCCTATATATGTTGTGTACAACTGTCATGCCCTGTTTCAATAGCAGAGTGGCTGATTTGGCACCACATCACCTCAACAACTTGTTTTAGGTAGGAAAACCATACAAAATAGCTCAACCAATCACAAGTTACAAAAACCATTTATTTGCTACTAATTTCACTATGTTGTTTTAGTACTAAAATCATGCAAAAACAGGACATAAAATGCAAAAAATAATCAAAATAGTGGCATATTATCTCTTAACACTTAATCATGCAAAAATCAATAAAATAATGTACTTTAATCAAATATTTGGCATATATCTATATTATGTATTGAAATATGGTAGTTTTTATGTCAAAAAGTGGTGCAAAAATGAGGTATTATTTGGCCTCATCAAATATGTTTCCATGGGTGGGTGAAGTTCTTAGTAATTCTAAATAGGATATTTTAGTAGGTATACTTTTTAATTATTGTTGAAGGTTGGAAGTGTTTTAATTATATTTGGGAGGTCTAAGCATTAAAGAAATTCTATTGGAGGAAGTTTCCTTTATATTCTAGGGAAGGACTAATGGTCGTTGTGAGGGTTGCTCTAAATATTGGTTCTTAGCTTCTCATTGGGTTACAACCTAAGAGGACCTAGAAAAATAAATTATGCTTACTATGTTATAACCTTGATTACAATTAGTGGATAGGTCCTTACAATCAAGCTTCCTAGGTCCTTGTAGCCAAATAAATTATGCTTACCATGTTATAACCTTGACAAAGGATTTTGAGATATTTTAAAGTTCTTATTTGATGAAGCTTCCTAATTATTAAAGAAAATTTTCCCATCATCTATAAGGTTTTGAATGACATTGTGTAAAGTGTTGCACCTATCATTTTTATGGCCATTGACATAATGACAATCATAATGTTCATCATGTTGATACCATTTACGTAATTCTTTTGTGGTAACTAGAGGTCTAATTGGTGGGAGATTTATCATTTTTGCACCATGGAGTGGCTTTAAAATATTTTTTTGGATTTGATCAATTTTCATGAATTGGTGCCTAGGTTTATCTTATTTTTCTAAGACATGTTTTTTAGGAGTAGTGGCTTCTATATTTATGTTGCTTTTTTGGCCAAAACCGGTAACACCATAACATACTACATACTTATTAATATAATATCCTTTATTTTTAGAGGAATATGGTTTATCATCTTCTTTCTTGTACTACTTATTAAAATAAGTTAATGTTAGTGGATTCTAAAGGATAGAACAATTGTTCATGAAGATTATATATGAGTGAGGGAATGTACTAGAGTCTTCCAAGTAAAATTTTTATCTTTAGCTTGTTTTAATTGATACAAGTCATCTATTGTGATATTTTATTCAATATATACTAAAAATTATAATATGAATGCTTTCATAAGTTCCCTAAATAATTTAATAGAATGGTAGGGTATTTAGAATTAACGTTTTAATGCTAGGCCATTGAGGCTCTAGAAGATAACCTAAGAAGAAGTATTGCATCACCAGTTACATCACTACAAGAAATTTTGAATAATCTAAGATGGTTAACAAGGTCTTGATTGCCATCATACATTTGAAATTTTTGTGTCTCAAAATTTATTGGAAATGGATAACTAGTAACTATATGATATAATATTATGAGCATGAGCCAAGAGTGAGTGTATCCAAAAGTGAATGTGAGTGCAATATGGGAGTGAGTGCAATTAGAAGTGAGTGTGAGCATAGCTAAGAGAAAGTGTGAGTGTAGTTGGGGGTGAGTGTAAGCATAGCCAAGAGTGAGTGTAGAAGAAAACGAGTGTGAGTGTGAGCTAGGAGTGAGCGTAGACAAAAGAAAGTGCAAGCATAATTTGGGAGTGAGTGTAACCAAAAGTAGGAGTGAGCATAGCCAAAAGTATGTGTGAGCATAAAATAAGAGTGAGTGCATCCAAAAGGAAGCATGATCCAGAATTGAGTGTGAGTGCAGTCGAGAGTGAGTGCAATAAAAAATAAGTTTGAGTGCAAATAAAATCAAGTGTAACTAGGAGTGATTGTAGCCAAAAATGAGTGCAAACATTGGCTATGATTGAGTGCAACCAAAATCATGTTATATAGGATTTAGGAGAAAGTGTGAGTAAGGAAATAGAAAGTAGAAAGCAAAGTGTGATCAAGAAACAAGTGTCACTTCTTATACTAAAGAATTTAAAGTATTTATTTGAAGAATATCTAGGTAACATGGAAGGAAAGTCACTTGTGAAAGTCCTTACTAAAATTATGAATGTCCAAGTTGGAAGTATGGATGCCCTAGCTAGCATTATGAAGAAGAGAAAATCTAGAGCAAACTCAATCCAGGTAGTAGATTCTACACCAGAAGTGATAATCAAGGATGATATAATTGAGCATGATATAATGGATTTTACAACTAGAGGGTTAATATGTAAGCTTCATGGGTATTGACCAGGTTTTTCTAGGATTCAAAAGTGGATCAAGTGGAAGTGGGATTTGAATTAAAATTACTCCATGACATGTCTTCCAAAAGGATTTTCCCTCATTATTTTTTCTAGTTTAGAAATAAGGGATAAAATAATGGATGTAGGTCTATAGTTTAGGGGTAAAGATGCATTATATTTAAGACCTTGGATTGATAAATTTTCTATGGACACAAAAAATATTAAAAGGATTCTAGTTTGGATTAGGATTTTTGGACTTCCTTATCAACTCATCAATAAGGAGGTTTTGAATAATATTGGTAATACTCTAGGTGAATTCATCCAGGAGGGACCAACTACTAAGGAGAGAAGACATGCTATATACACTTGAATATGTGTTTCCATGGATATTTCTAAACCTTTATTGCAATAAATTAGAAAAAAATATGAATCAATAGAATGGGATAAACAAGTGGTTTATGAAAACATTGCATTTTGGTGTTGCAAATGCCATGAAACTAGGCACATGGCAAGAGATTGCAAAGTGAAAATTAAGGAAGAGATGAACTTTTTTGGGTATGAGGGTAGCTTCAATATGAAACAAGGGGACTATAACATAGGAGAAGCTAGGTCAAATCAAGGATTTTCCACTCCTAAGAAAATGGCTAGAAAAATCCCTCTATATCATCAAATGACAAAGACCATTACAGTTCACTCAAATCAACCATTAGAAGAAAAAAAGGATATGGGGGATGAGGAAGCAAAATTTTCAAGTTCAATTATAGGAGCTAAAGGTGTGAAGGAAGAGGATAAGGCAATTTTTACAATAAACAAAGATAGAGAAATAAATCTTAAAGCAAATGAGTTGAAGGAAGTCAATATTAATCTAGATAAATCACCTTTATTATCCTCAAGTAGCTTAAAATATTTTTCTTACAATAAAAGTGAAGAGCAGTATAGTAAAGAAAATCTTATGGAGGATATCTAAGGAAATTTATGGTTTTTAGGCCAACATAATAAAGTTATAACTTTGAAGGATCATCTATGCAATTTAAAGTTTTTAGGGCAACATAAAGAAGAAAATGCTAATGATAAGTCTCAAATATTTAGGGCAACATAAATATTTAGAAGATAAGTCTAATTTTGAACAATAAAAAAAAATAAAGGAGATTGATGAAGATGAGAGTGTTGGTGGGAATGGAAGAAGGAGACGAAGACCATCAAAGTAGGAATAAAGAGAAAAAGAAACTGAAAATAATATTGATCTAGGAAGCAAAATAAAAATATCATAGGTGTTAACAAGAAGTGGGACTAAGCCCACTAATAAAAATAAAAGGTATTTATGATGAAAATGATATAATGGAATATTAGGGATATGAATGAAATAGCTAAAAAAAGAGTTATTAAGGAATTAATAGGTTATTACAGCCCTGAGTTTATTTTAATACAAGAAATAAAATTAACCAATGAGTAATGTAAGGATGCTTTTAAGAATATCTGGAAGAAAAACGATTTTTTAGTAGTTTATTCTATATAAGCTTTAGGTGGGATTGCAATAATATGGGACAATTACAGATAGGATGGACAACTACTAGAAGCAAAAAGTAATTGGGTTGCTGGATTATTTTGTAGGAAAGAGAAAAACATCAAAGTTAGGGTTATAAATATATATGCGCCAACTATAGTTACACCTCATGAAAGATGTTGGAAGGGCCATAGAAACAAGGGGACTATATCATAGGAGAAGCTAGGTTAAATCAAGGATTTTCCACTCCTAAGAAAATGGCTAGAAAAATCCCTCTATATCATAAAATGAGAAAGACCATTACAGTTCACTCAAATCAACCATTAGAAGAAAAAAAGGATATGGGGGATGAGGAAGCAAAATTTTCAAGTTCAATTATAGGAGCTAAAGGTGTGAAGGAAGAGGATAAGGCAATTTTTACAATAAACAAATATAGGGAAATAAATCTTAAAGAAAATGAGTTGAAGGAAGTCAATATTAATCTAGATAAATCACCTTTATTATCCTCAAGTAGCTTAAAATATTTTTCTTACAATAAAAGTGAAGAGCAGTATAGTAAAGAAAATCTTATGGAGGATATCTAAGGAAATTTATGGTTTTTAGGCCAACATAATAAAGTTATAACTTTGAAGGATCATCTATGCAATTTAAAGTTTTTAGGGCAACATAAAGAAGAAAATGCTAATGATAAGTCTCAAATATTTAGGGCAACATAAATATTTAGAAGATAAGTCTAATTTTGAACAATAAAAAAAAATAAAGGAGATTGATGAAGATGAGAGTGTTGGTGGGAATGGAAGAAGGAGACGAAGACCATCAAAGTAGGAATAAAGAGAAAAAGAAACTCAAAAGAATATTGATCTAGGAAGCCAAATAAAAATATCATAGGTGTTAACAAGAAGTGGGACTAAGCCCACTAATAAAAATAAAAGGTGTTTATGATGAAAATGATAAAATGGAATATTAGGGATATGAATGAAATAGCTAAAAAAAGAGTTATTAAGGAATTAATAGGTTATTACAGCCCTGAGTTTATTTTAATACAAGAAATAAAATTAACCAATGAGTAATGTAAGGATGCTTTTAAGAATATCTGGAAAACAAACGATTTTTTAGTAGTTTATTCTATATAAGCTTTAGGTGGGATTGCAATAATATGGGACAATTACAAATAGGATGGACAACTACTAGAAGCAACAAGTAATTGGGTTGTTGGATTATTTTGTAGGAAAGAGAAAAACATCAAAGTTAGGGTTATAAATATATATGCGCCAACTATAGTTACACCTCATGAAAGATGTTGGAAGGGCCATAGAAACAAGGGGACTATATCATAGGAGAAGCTAGGTCAAATCAAGGATTTTCCACTCCTAAGAAAATGGCTAGAAAAATCCCTCTATATCATCAAATGACAAAGACCATTACAATTCACTCAAATCAACCATTAGAAGAAAAAAAGGATATGGGAGATGAGGAAGTAAAATTTTCAAGTTCAATTATAGGAGCTAAAGGTGTGAAGGAAGAGGATAAGGCAATTTTTACAATAAAGGAAGATAGGGAGATAAATCTTAAAGCAAATGAGTTGAAGGAAGCCAATATTAATCTAGATAAATCACCTTTATTATCCATAAGTAGCTTAAAATATTTTCCTTACAATAAAAGTGAAGAGCAGTATAGTAAAGAAAATCTTATGGAGGATATATAAGGAAATTTATGGTTTTTAGGCCAACATAATAAAGTTATAACTTTGAAGGATCATCTATGCAATTTAAAGTTTTTAGGGCAACATAAAGAAGAAAATGCTAATGATAAGTCTCAAACATTTAGGGCAACATAAATATTTAGAAGATAAGTCTAATTTTGAACAATAAAAAAAAATAAAGGAGATTGATGAAGATGAGAGTGTTGGTGGGAATGGAAGAAGGAGATGAAGACCATCAAAGTAGGAATAAAGAGAAAAAGAAACTCAAAAGAATATTGATCTAGGAAGCCAAATAAAAATATCATAGGTGTTAACAAGAAGTGGGACTAAGCCCACTAATAAAAATAAAAGGTGTTTATGATGAAAATGATATAATGGAATATTAGGGGTATGAATGAAATAGCTAAAAAAAGAGTTATTAAGGAATTAATAGGTTATTATAGCCCTGAGTTTATTTTAATACAAGAAATAAAATTAACCAATGAGTAATGTAAGGATGCTTTTAAGAATATCTGGAAGACAAACAATTTTTTAGTAGTTTATTCTATATAAGCTTTAGGTGGGATTGCAATAATATGGGACAATTACAAATAGGATGGACAACTACTACAAGCAAAAAGTAATTGGGTTGCTAGATTATTTTTTAGGAAAGAGGAAAACATCAAATTTAGGGTTATAAATATATATGCGCCAACTATAGTTACACCTCATGAAAGATGTTGGAAGGGCCATAGAATATTATTGTCAAGTACAATAATGATTCATTGTGTTCTATGGATTCTTGGGGGTGATTTTAATATTGTTCATCATTGATTACTAGAGGAAATATCTTGGTAGTGTGAGCATATTTATAAAGAAGGAAACTGGATAGTAGATAAATTAGAAAATTATGGTGTTGATCTTCATCCTGGTGAAATTCGAATTCTAGAAGGCAACTGACCAAGTGATATTTTATTTACTTAATTAGAATGATGTCAAAGAGCTAATTATGGAAAAATAGAACTTCGAGGAAGTTGAAGAATATATTTAAGAGAAAAAAAAATGCAAAACTGTGATAAAAAGGTATGTTGCAACAAATGTAATATTTTGGTATTTTTATGGGAGTGGCCCCTAATAGAAGCCACACATAACCTATGAAAAAAAAACTATAGGATCTAATGATTGACTATAAAATTCATCAAAGGAATACTTTTATCCATATGAGACCCCTTGAAGAGAGGCAATTTGGAATTCTAATTCTTCAAATTTGGAGTCTCATTGACCAAGATGTTCTAATTTACCATTGATGCTTTAAAATTCAAGGAAGGATTGACTCAAAGGCACTTGTAGAAATAACAATAGGGGTAGAAAATTGACATAGGAGAAATTTTGAGATAATTATGGGATCGTCCCTAAATGTGGTAATATTTTATTGGATACTATAGGTGTTTGTGCATAATTAGTCCCTAAGCTAGTTGACAAAAAAATATTGGTAGAAAAAAAATTTAAAGTAGGTGGAATATATAGAGAAATATTAGAAGAATGGATAGAAGCAAGTATGCCTATAGAAATCATACGAGGTGTAGTAGAATCAATGGGATATTTCATAGCTATATTAAAACCTGAATTATTAACTTTATTCTCATTTAATAGCATAATGATAGATTGACTACTCAAAGGTTCAATATTTTTATTTCTCAATTAGGAATTAGAAGGTTCTCACCTATTTTTATCATTGAGTTCTTCTCTAAGGACATCTACAAATATTTTTTATATCTTATATGTTTCCTAATATGATCTATATAATCAAAAATTACTGTAGGGAAATTGTCCCCATAGCCCCACTTCACTTAAATAAGACTTCATTGAAAGCAAAAAAAACCAAAGGAGGTAGTCAAAAAAAGTTTCCCATATTTAGTTGGAAGAAAAAAACTTTAATAGAAAGGTAGACAAGCTAATAGTTTGTGTTGACCATTAGATATGCCATCAATAGTCGATGCTCGTCTATCACAACAAGCCAATTGCATTAAGGGTGCTAAGGTTTGTGGGTAGTTGAATTTCGACCCAATAGTCCAATAAATCATTGCAATGAAGAAGAGCATGGTAGGGAAAAAAAGGTCCTGATGAAGCTTGGAGTTAGACACATGGTGACTAGTTAAGATCTAAAGGAGAAAAGTGTTTGTGCTCTAATAAAAAAGGATTTTCATTGGCCAAATGAGGTTCCACCTTAGTTGAGGATATGTGGAAGTCACATGAACAAGAAAAAAGGTAGGCAAAAGAGCATTTAAGGATACACCTTCCATTAGCCATAAAGGTTGACCTAAGTGGCCTAGATTTTCAAATCCAAATATGTGTTGAATACCCACCATATGTGTGAGCCTACCCTACCAATCTATGTTAGTTAGGGAGGCCATGTCTATTGCAACAAAAAAGTGATGCATTCTAGGAGGAAAATTATAGATAATTAATGGCACAACCATAATCAACATAGCAACAAAGAAGTCATCGATTATGTTTCATCTAAAGACCCAAAAGCTCTCAATATTTATGGCCCTGGATCTAGAGACCTTGAAGATACTATTTCTAGCTGTAGAAATATTTTTATTCTATATTAGAAGATAACTTGCAGACCCTTTAGATATGGCTTTTAGAGGGAAGAAACCCTCCTCTTGGCTTATAAATAGACCCAAATCTGATTGTAAAGGTATCAGGAGTTGTTTTCTCATGCCTAGTATTTGGCCCTATCTTTTCTATTGTAATAAGTGGATCTTAAAGCTTGATCCACTATATAAGGAGAATCAAATCCTCTAGGGCACACGTCTTAATTATTTCTAACATGTTAATGGAAGCCATGACTAATTTTGCTCTATCCTTATTTTTTTATGTGTTTTCAACTCATAACAATGTGATTGTTTTTTTTGTGTTCATTCTATCTATTAGTTGATGAATTTTATGTTCATTTATGGCCACTTATTGTAGTTAAAAGTAGGTATTTTAATTCTTGGTACATCACCCACATAGCTTAGGCTTTATTTTTCTATGAAATCTTTCCTTTTCCTATTTTTACTTTCATTATAACTCCTTTCCCTAAAAAACCCCCTAGCCTCAGATCATGGAAGTCTTTTTCTGTTAGGTATTAAGTATGATAAGGAGTCAATCTCTATTAAAAACCCCAATGGTTTCCACATAGATAATCCTCTATTCAAGGTGATTCTTGCTATTTCACTCTATGCAAGGTATGAGTGCCCTTGGCTTTTTAGTTGTTTTACCTAGATGGGTAGGTGCACTAAGAGATGATAATAGTTTTGTCTAGCATGCTTAGTGGGATGAGATTCTATAATTTTCCCATGAATATTGAATAATTTTGACTATGATCCTAATGAAGGTCAATGTTCACCAGTTTAAATTAAAGCATCAAAAATTCACTCGATGACTCTACTTGAAAAGAGAAAGGTTTAAACAAGTCATTCCATAAAATATATACCAATACTCTAGTGGGGGTATCTATCTCATGAGCTTGCTAAAGAAACATATATCCACTTGGAGACTTTGTTCTCAAAGGAAGGACCCAAAATTATATGAGCAAAATTCCTATAACTAGAGCCTTCACCTAATATAATTAGCAAGTGTTGGTACCACCACTAAATTGAAGATAAAGGAGGAATAAATGACACAACATGGTAGTTGTAGTGCATCATCATCCCAAAAAAATTTGAGCATTGAATGATAGAGGTCCCCTAATCCTAATAGTTCCACCTATTGTATGGGACCCAATTCCTACCTCAACACTCAACTCCTTACCTTATTTCATGAGAGAGGATGTTGTCACCCCAATAAAGAATTTGCATCACTTGATGAGCTTGTGCTCTATACAATTCATTGAAAAATAAGACATAGCCATGAGGTTATTGGTAAATTATTTTAGAGTAAGATCTCATGAATGGTATCTCAACCTTAGCCCATAATCAATTGGAATCTAATACCAATTGGTAGAAATCCTAATAAATAGATTGAAAGAGAAGGTAGATGGAGCATCTCTCCTGGAAAAACTCATGACCATAAAGAGATGCCTATAGAAATAATGAATGATTTTAAATTCTGATTCCACAAGACTTGGAAAAGGATCCTAGACAATATATTACCATGTTTGAGTATGGAATTTATTTGTTTTTTAAAGCTTTTATTTACTATTTAATGTAGGTGTAACTTCCATATATACGTGAAATTTCTTAAATTTAGGACAATGAACAAGGTAAAAATGGAGTGAAAGAATCACAAAATATGATGACCTTATTTCTCCCTAATTATTTATAGGTTTAATTCCAAAAATTTATTATGATAACTTTATTAGGCTATAGATGCAGTAGCTTAATGTGACAAATTCGCCTATAAACACAACCTAGATTTGTCATTTATACCAAATGTTATGATTGTGCTAAGCACATGTTTTATTTGTGTACAAGGCCTCTTGAACATAGACCAACCTTATAAAACACAACACTTTTGAAAAATTATAAACTATGTTGACACCTAAAGTACAAAGAGCCCTCGCCACACTATCACAAAACTTATGACTTTTCATTATCCATTGATATTTAACTATTTACAACTATAGCTCTTTTCACAATTAGATATTAAATACTAAAAAAATCACAACTTAATAGTAACCCTCATAATTCACCTTCACCTAAAATTTTAAAACATATCTCTTTATTGACCAAAATTATTAACCTCCACAAGACACTTTATATCACATGAATTAAAAAAAAATTGACTCTTAATAACCGTTGATTTCATAGTTTTAATATGCTAATTTTTTTAATTTTTAATTAAATACTCTCTTTTATTTTTAAAAAATAATATATATATACATATATATATACATACATACATACATACATATATATATATATATATATATATATATATATATATATATATATATATATATATATATATATATATATATATATATATATATATATATATATATATATTATATTGTAGATAAGATATCATTCTTTCAATATTATTATTATTATTTTTAAGTTATGTGCTAGCTTTATAACATGATTTGTACCTCATATTATAGTATCATAGAAATATATTAAGCTTACATGGAATCGAAGTGCAGAAAAAAAATAGAATGGAAGAAGAGAAAAATAGAAACAACTTTGTTACCAAAAATTGCATGAAAGTTGCTTGGATTGGAAAAATCTACTTTATCTCTAGCCTGGGTTCTCTGCTTCTCAGTTTCCTATAGAAGATACCTCAATCTAGAGTTCCGCATCACCCCATAGTTTTTTTCCCAAAATTGACCAAGTTAGGGATATTATCTAACTAGTGGTTGTTGATCCAACCATACTAATACTAGATTCTCTCCAAGTTTTTAATTAATTAGATAGAGACAATAATATTTTGAACAATATCCATTACCACAAATCTAAGCCCCAAGAATTCCATTTTTCTATTGTCTTTATTTTTAATTAGACTAAAATTGGGGTTTTGATGTTGTCTAAAATTCATCCAAAATTTTGAAAGTCATTATCATACTATGCTTTGGTAGAGGAGATAGCCAAAGGCCATGGACACTATGGAGGATGTGCTTTTGCAATTTTTACAATATATTATGTCCAACTCTTAAAAAAAAATATAAAAAAATAAAGCCACCATAAGTGCTAATGATAGATGAGTTAGTACTACTAGTGGCTCTAGTGGTTGTAGAGGGACTCAAACTTAGGACGACTAAGCTTCACATATAACTATAAAGTTCCAAAGGTGAGTTTAAGGGACTCAAAAGCAAGGTGAAGCTGAGCATAAAGACATATAAATTCCATTGCAATTGTGCTCTTTGCAATTCTATTTAGCCACTCTATAGATTTAGGGGGTTCTTGGATCATGTTCTACTATGGATGGACCATATTTTATAAATATAGTATAACTATTTTACCAAATTATTTGTTTCCCTCATTTCCATCTTTGCTCACATCACCCATGAAATATTAACAAAGTTATAGACATCCAATCTAGTAAACCGACGTAGATATTAGGAAGGGAAAATGTAGACAACTAGTTACTCTCTAGATAGTCAGTCAGGGCACACAAACATAGAACTAGATATTACCTAGGCTCTAATACAACTAATAGAATTTAGATAAAAAATTTATTGTATTTTCTACAATAACAATCTATACATGCATATAAATACAATGTAGATCTCTTGATTATCACAAGATACTCTTGATGCTTCACATTCTCTTTAAATTATTCAACTTTTTTCAACCTATCATAAGGTGTAATTGTTCAACTTCTCTCATGATACATAATAATAACGTAATAATTAAAAATTAAATAATGTAATATGTATTTAACAATTAATGATAAAACCTCTATGCTATGGACCCTCCACCCTATAACATATGATGGGTGAGAATGTTTTTGTTCTAGATTTACCTTAAAAACTGGTATTTAATTTTTATGTACAACTCCTAAAGCCAACCATCCTCCTCTATTAGATCCTATGAAAATACAACATGATATAGATCTAAGATCTCATCTAGTTGATACTTATTTCGATATTTTTTATCAACTTCATCACCAAATATAATTGCCAAGGGATATTGTTAAGAACTTTTGCTTCTCATAAACATAAAATCAGTTACAAATAAGTTAAATAATAATTAGATCAATTATAGTAAATAATCCATATAGAGAGAATATATACAAATATCCTTTAGTTAGGGAAACACTAAGATTATACCTGATGAAATAAATCACTCTAATATATCCCTTCATAATCTTAAGGATGATTTCAAGGAAGAAATCAATGATAGCTATAATAATTGATTTCAAGTATTATTCATAATTACTAGCTCCCTTATTTATATATTCATGATCCATTTATATTTTGAAAAAGGTATAACACTAATCTTGTCCCATAAAATATTAATAGAATTTTTAGACTAGGTTATTTTTAGCCCATGCTAATTACATAATACAATCGATTATTTATGGCCCATGCCAAATATACAAAGACATTATTATATTGTTAGGTACATACCCCTAGGTACCCTACCATTCCATCCCCCTTAACAATATTTCCTCAAAATATAAGATAAAACCAAATAATATAATCCTCTAATCATGGTAGATAATTAATACCATTCATGATCACACAACCACCCAAGTGATATCTTGATTAGTATGGATCTTATATGACGTCATACTTTTGCTATGCAACTTTGGTATCCATTAGTACTCCTTTGTTTCCATGTATTGGTTGCTTTACTATAACTCTTATGATGGCCATAAATACCACTCTTTTAATCTAAAATTTCTTGTAATTACAATTGGTTCTATATTCATAGATTTTTTCCTATGGTTCTATGTAATTCTATTGTAGTTTTTATTTTTCTATATACCATGCCTCCATGATTGTTTACTTTCATGGTGGTATGGATTGATATGCTGTATTTTCTATTTGAATATCCATAGTTGTTGCTCCCATGTTTCCATGTAACTCCATCATAGTTCTTCTACTAATATATGTCCTACATCCATGATTGTTGCCTCTCATGGTGGTGCCAACACATCCTTAACCCTATGTTCTTATTTCTATGATTATTCAAAATCTTATTGAGATATTTTACTAGTTTCTTTATGGTCCCTAGATTTATATTTTTCCTCCTTAAGTCGTTTCTTGTTCTCTTCTAGTTATGCTTAATTTTTTTTTGGTAGGTTAAGTTGAAATTAAAGTGGGTTTTTATCAAGGATCCCAAAACCTGATTACAAAAAACATCAAAAGGAATAGTCAAAGGATGGACAACAAGAAAGGCTTGAGAAAAGCCTTCAGGAAGGTAGTGAGGAAAAAACATCTGAAACAAAATTTGAAATGCTCGCCAGGAGGGAAAGGAAAAGGCGGTAAAAGAAAATAGAAAAACCTACATAATAAACAAATTTAAAACACCTCAAAAGTGAGAAAAGAAAAAAAGTGCCTAAAATAAAATTTAAAACATCCCAAGGGAGGTAAAAGGAAATTGGTACCAAACCACCTAGGGGAAAATAGAAACCAAAAAAGAAACAACATCCCACACAGGGGAAAACTAGACATAAGCAAAAAAACCATAGTACACCAAAAGGTGGAGTAGAGAGACTAAAATTATAGTATATCTCACCTAAAAAAGGATGGGAAACAAAAAATGATGCCATAATATCACTCAAAATAAGAAGTTGAATCCCTCATGAGCTTGAAAGGTGGAACAACAATCTGAGGATTTCCTTAGGCCACAAAATCCTCATGCAATGAAAATAAATAGGGACACCTAAAGATCAAACAAACTGAGAAGAATTTGCATCCCTCACAAGCCTAGAAATTTGGTTAACAATATGAGGGTCTTCAGGCCATGATATCCTCTTGTAGAAAATACAAGAATCTCCAAGGATTCCAACAAAGCAGAGGAAACAACAAATGTAGAACAATGAACCGTAAAAAATATGAGAAAGTTCCAAAGAAATCCAAAAGGAAGGAATAACCAGAAAACATGATTTAGGTATTAAAAATAGATCATCGTAGATAGATAGGATGTAGCCAGAAGTCCCAGATAACCTTTAGGACCGCTAATGAATAGCTTCAGGGAAACAGGTGAGGAAGTCCTATAGGAACACAACAACAAGCAAACCAGAGGCCCCAATTCAAGGCCACAAAAAATACTAAAATTCCATAGAACCCGCAACACCAAACCCAAAGAGTAGAGTCACAATAGAAAGCACAAGGTCCCCCTGAAGACCAAAAGTATGTTGTGCAAAACTACTCATGAAGCCACACTCCTACATCCATAGCTATATGTATCTGAAGAACCAAAGAAGGCCAAAAATAAGGAGAAACCTATAAAAGCCTAGGAAAAATTGGGAAATCGAAGGAAAGAAATTCTAGAACAACTTAGAAAACCTAGGGAAAGTCCTAGGGAAGAACCCAAAACCATCCCAAAACCAAGGCACCAAAGGAAAACCCCACCAAATGGTAAGGAAAGGGGCATATCAGTGGATCAATGATCTCCCACCCCAAGGAGATCATCTACAACACTATCCTGCCAAGGAGGAGGGTTAAAGAAGTTCAAGGGAAGCTGGGACAGGATCAAGGACTTGGGACAAGTCCAGGGAAGGGATACAGGGAAGTGGAACAAGACTTCCCAAGGAATTCCCTTAGAATTTATTGTTGCTTACTCCTTTGACTCTATTTTTGGTTCATCTATTATTTTTTCAATTTGGTTCCTTCCAGTAGTTTCATATTTTTCTTGTGATACTTGATTTTTAAAATAAAAAAGTATCCTATAGTGTTAAATTGTTTCCTTTAACATAACTTCATGAACTTTATTTGCACATTAATAAAAATAGTACCCAAAAAATAAATGAAGGATAACCCATAACAATATGGGCATCACCCATAGCTATGCATTGAAAAATGAATGTATAATATACTTATTCACTATTATCTTCAAATATTTGAAAATTTAAATATTCTTACCCTCAAGTTATATGTTGTTAGTAATATTTGGTTGAACTTGTAAACTATTAGCCAAGCCTTTATTGATGCAGTTATTCTTATTGCTAATATTTATGGAATTAATAATATGCTTTTTTAGTGCATCCATGAGCCTACAAAATAGAATTTTTATATGGAAAAGAAACTTATTTTAGCCTTATCTTACTTTCCTAACTATAAATTTGTGGTTCCTTAAGGCTACACACTATCATCCTTATTATTGATTTATATTGGTTCCCTCGAAATTTCTAACTCTCTTTTCATTTCTTGCTATTCTTCTTGAATCATATTTGTTTCTTCTTCATATCCCTTGATGGTGATATTTAAACTAGTTATCCTATCCTCAGGCTTTATCTTATTAAGAATGCTTGCTCCTTTTCATTCCAAGTGTATATAAAATTACGAGCATGATTAAAATTTGTAAATAAAAATAAATCTCATTTTTACAATATATTTAGTGGAAAAAATCCACCATTCTCTAATATCAATATCATCTTCCACAAAAATTTTGTAACTCTATGACTTCAAAATAAAAAATCACAATGGAGGATAGGGTTCGACAAAACCAGGTTTGTCTTAAAAATATTTTTTCCTCACAAAATTCCACCAAATTTTCATATAAACATTTATATTTGAATATATTATTTAAAATGGAACAAACAATAATTAATATGCTTATTTATACTAAGATAATTTTTTCCTTTTTGGCAAGTTTTTATGTAGTCAAAAATAACTTTGATATCTCAACATCAAATTCACATAACTCCTTCAATATTGCTCAAAATATAGATTATGATTAGTTGTTTTTTAGTCTCAAAATATTATACAATAAAACATATGACCTTTTTTAATATGACACTCTTGCAAAATTATATGGCTCCAAGGATATCATGATAACTTTCATTTCTTAAACAATGTCACTTTATGAACTCTTATAGCTTACTTTAAATGACTATGACTCTCTCAGTATTGCTCAAAATTTTGTTAGTGAACCTTTGTTTTCATAGTAATCAGAATGAGCTTTTGGTGAAAGAATATTCTAATCTAAAAAATATATCACGCTTCAAAATACATGATATTATTTTTTGTAAACTCAACATATATTAAAAATAATCTCTATAATTTTTATAACACTACAAAAATTCTTAACTTTGATGGAAGTGTTGGTATGATACCATATATTAAGAATTTTACTTCTCATAAACCTAAAATCAGCCATGAGTATGCTAAATAATTATTAAATCAGCCATAGTAAATAATCCATAGAGAGACAAGTAATGAAAATACCCTTTAGGTAAGGAAACATCAATATTATTTGTTATGGAATGAATCACTCTATAATATACCAAGGTGAGATCCACACCTCGAGGGAAGAAAATTACAATAATAATTGACTTGGATGATTCATAATTGTAGGATTATTTCTTTATATAATCATCACCTAGTGCTTTTTGGGGAAGGTATAACCCAAACATTATCCCATTCACTAGTATAATATACTTTTGAAGAAATAGACCTTGGGTTATTTTTATCCCATGCTAATTATATAATATAATTGAGTTATTTATGGCCCATTCCAACTATACAATATAGCATTATATTATTAGGAACCTACCATTATGTATCCTAAAACATAAATAACTTGTTTAGGGCTCCTAATATTTTTCAACTATAAGTACAAACTAGATAGTCCACACTGACAAAATCACATGTTTATTTCTTCAATTGTAATATGATTTAATGGGTATCGTCACTTTTCGAGGGACAAAAGATCTAGGAAGCTGAACGGTTTCTCAAATATTAAAATATCATGAAGTCAAAATGAAACCATTCCACAATCCTTGGAATCCATAATGGCTCATTATTTGGTAGGTTAATGCCATAATAGCTTATGGTACCATACTCATTCATAGTGATAGATCCACCTATGGTTTCAATATTTATTCTAGAAATATTTATACTTTAATGTCACCAACACCTAGGAAACTAATTCCACCATATAGAAATACATATGGATCCACTAATACATATGGATCCACTACTCTACCAAAAATAGATTATAGAATCTATAGAAAATATATTCTCAATGTCAAACAATAAGGTAAAACTACAACTATAAAATATCACCACTATTCACTTTGTTAATTGGTATAAACCCCAAGGAAGTTAATAATTCTATGGATACTCACTTGGATCTACTTTTTTATTTGTTGGAAGTTGAATCACTTTTCATTAGTTCTCTTGTGCTCATGCATGCTAGTTGTGAACTTTCTTCTTAGCTTATTGGACCATATTTGTGATCTTGACCGTTACGTTAAAGTATTTATATCATAAAATATACCCCTCAATCAAGAAATCAGTCCCATGGATTCTTGATATTGTATTCTTAGGTCACTATCATCACAAGGCAATGCCATCCAAAAATATTTAAAGGAATTCATCATATTGTTTTTTATCAAGTCATTGTAAATGCATACTATCTTATACAATTGTTAAATGAAAGTATAAGGGTGGGAATTAACTATCAAAGGCCTATGAGATAACCATCCAAGATAAGAAGGATATAATGCAAATAGGAAGGCTAACCTGTAGAACACCTCTTACATTATATCCTTCCTTTTAGCCCTCATACCATCCCTTTGTGACCATACCACCTACCACTAGTTTGACTCATCCTATCGCATACTCAAAGCAAAATCAAATTTCTTCTCCCCTTACTACCAAAATGGATGATTTGTTCAATAATATAAGGACCTTCTAATTACATTGTATCCTTGAAAAGGAAACATAATTCCCAAAGGTTTCCCTACAAGAATTATCCAAAACCTCCTTTCTAAGACGGAAACCCAAATATCCAACTGCCTCTAGCTAGATATCACAAGGCTCAATTTTTTACGAAAAAAACTCCCATTTAGTTGTAGGATGTAACTTAGAAGATAGCACCTATATAAATCATGATCCAAAAAATGCCTACAAGATTAACTAAGAACTTGAACACCATCCAAAACAAATATTTTGAAGATTCTAGTGATTGGTACTATCCTACTCCTAGTGATCTCTCTTTTGACAATTATGTTAGAACTAAGTCTCAAGTTGTTTGGATGACTCCTTCTAACCATAATATTGCACATACTTCTTAGTCATAAGTCTCAATGAAAAAGTGTAGAACCTATTTCTCATTCTTCAACTATATATTTTATTTCCAACTTACCACTCTAGAGTAGATATTTGTTACCTAGGATGAAATAGAGGTATACTTTGTGTTCGATGAAGTAGTCTCCCCAACCTATAAGAGGCTAAAAGTCTAGTAAAATTGCATCACTCATAATAAGATACGAGTTATTTAAGAGCAATGGATACTTAGCTCATTAAAGGATAAACCTCAATGAAAGGAAGTGGATAATTAGAAGGCTACCCTAGTACTAGTTACACTAGAGAATTAGGTTCGAGTAGTCCTAAAATTTATAAGAGCTTACCATGATCCTCTAACGTAAACTATTACAAATACATTGAGGTCACCTCTGATGACAAAAAGGACTAAGATTTTGACATCATTGACCATTCTAAAATCCCCTTCTATTGGATCCTTCAACATGGTCGAGAACCTAAAGAAGTTGATGGTGGTCATGCCTCTTTGAGGTGTCCTCTGTATTCCATAACAAATGATTAATTTTAGAATATGACCTAAAGAAGTAGAAAGTTATGATCAGATAAGAGACACTCATCATTCTATACATTTTAAGCCCAAAGCCCAATAATCCCAATCCTACACCATTCTACCTAACCTTGATCTATAGATACAAGTTGATACATATTTACATGGTTGAATCAAGGTTAAGAACATCAGTTATGCCAAAAAAGGTAATAGAGGCACTTGGTTTGTATCTTAAGGATGCTAAAAATAGGATGGTACATTTATATGGCACTCCAATCCCAATATTTAGGCTAATTCAAGACCTCCCTTTGGTACTCCAACCATACCTTGACTTGATAGTGTACCAAGATATAGTGGTGATTGATCTCCTTACCATATTTGAAATATGATTCTTGAGAGACTTCATCGCCAAGGTCAAATGATACCTATCACTAAACTAGACTCACATGCTACCCCCAACCAAGTATAGGACCAAGTTAAAAATCTCATTAGAGCCCCTTCACATGTACCACATAGAGTAATATCCTTCAAAGTAAGTATAGAGGAGTAGGCCTACATAGCTAAAGAGTTTTCAGATTTTGACTACTTCATGGATGAGGATATCTATACATTCCTGGTGATTATTTGGAGCAAAATAAATTTGAGATGTGGGGATCAAATCCTAACAAAGAATTCAATACAAATAGCATGGGGTTATCTATCACTATATATTCCTCTTTACATAGTGTATATATTGTATATAGTTCAAAAAACATTTTGATGCTAAAGGGGACAAAGGTTTACCAAGCAAAAATTTTAAAGGTATCGATCTCCTAGATAATCAAAATGGAAATGTCTCTATTCCAAAAGGGAATAGCCTATTTTTTTAGGGTCTCAAACCAAAAGTGATGATCATTAACAACTCAAAAACCATATACAACCAATAGTATACCATGCCAATGTTAATGGTAGCATGTAACCCAACACCAATTGATGGGATCCTAGGGAAGGGTATTTTATCAATCCATCATGAGGTAATCACTAGAAGGCCATGATGGGTAACATCTAGAAGGCACATGTCAAATTTAATATTAGATAAATGAGATCCTTTTGATAGGTATGTGACTATAGTGACTAGGATTCCTTTGTAGGTATCACAAAACATGGTAGGCCTTAACTAATGACTGATTAGAGATAATCACATAAAAATTAAAGCATTGGTACGAGTTCCAAACTTCCTAAAATTAACCATGACATCATGTTTTATAGAGAAAATTAAATAGTGAGCTGATGATATTCACATGACATAAATGTGGCAAGTGATTGATACCTTCATGATATTTATCATCCACTACTCATAGGCCTATGAAATAGGTTAATAGACTACCACAACTAAACATGATGGAAGATAATAAATAACCACCCCATTGTTGAGTTATTTGCATAAAAATATGATCCGCATGATAGAGGAAGACTATAAAATGAGGGATTTTTCTCTATAAGTGACTTAAGTTGTTTGCTTAAGAAAGCCATTCTCTATAAAATCCATCCTAAATAAATTTTAGACTATGGAAATAGTGTAAGGCTAAATGATATGAGAGGACGTCAAAATCCTTCTATTTATTAGGCAACTAGTGTCTCAAGAATGACAACTACAAAGGGATTGTGCCAAAAATTTCCAGTAGCTTTAAAACTCCCCATATGATGAGGAAATGCTAACCACCAAGGCTAGATAAGAAAAATATTTTATCCTTTTTTGTGGTAGCTAATCCAAACTTGCCTTAAAAGGAGACCTTGAAACCCTTCTAGTGGTAGCTAAGAGGGCTTTTTTGATGGTAGGATTTCTCTTTGCTTAACAAAAATGGATCCATTTCGAGTAAGTCCAAAACCTAGGATGACCTATTTGAGTAATTGGATTTGCAATTATAATCTTGGTTGCTTTGACAAAAGGTGCCAACACTATGGCAACAAAATAAAACCCAATAATATTGGAGGAAAGGGGATGATATATTCAAACGGAAATTCAGTAAGCCTATTCAAATTTACCAACTCAAATCAAGACTCCCCTAAAGGGAATCATGGCATAATATAGTATGGGAGAGCAAAATGGTCAAAATCAAACTCAAGCACACTCATAAAATGAGAAAGTATGGTAATCCCTATCTATAGGTATATTTTAAAGCATTCAGAATCAAGTAAGGAGCAAAATATCATTCACCAAATTGGAAGGTGAGATAAAATTGAAGGCTTTGGTTAGCATTAAAAGCCATAAAATATGTTCAAATTCATGATGCCCCTATTAATGCTTTTATATAAGGCCCTATCATCCACATATAAGGTGATCCTCCACATTTATTAGAGCACATACATGAAAGAAGCACCATCAAAATAATCAGGCTCAAAAAAGGACCCTAAATCAAAGGAATTATTTTCCCCTACCCATTTTTCAAAAATTGTTCATTTCCCAATTTTATTTTTCTTTTCTCTATCTTCCAATTTTTGACTCCATGGACAAGGATAAGGTAAGCATTTTGGGTTCATTTATTTCAATAAGATATAGAGCCTTGGGAATTACCATATTTGTAGGTAAAATATCCATACAACCTTGCTTCACTCAAAGAAGACTTAGTTAGAAATAATGAAAACCAAAGGAGGTGATTATAAGTCACTTCCCATATTAATTTAATTTTTTTTTTTTAAATATAAATGTAAATGAGCTAAGAAGTCATGCCAACCATTAAATCTTACATCAACGATTAGTGCTTATCTATCACTCTAAGCCAACTACATTGAGGGTGCTAAGACCTATCAACCATTGATTTTTAATCCAATGGTTTGTGTGGTACTTTCAACAAATAAGAGTGTGATAGAGAAGAAAATGCCTTGATAAATCCTAGAGTCTGACATGTGGTTACTAGTCAAGATTTCAATGAGAAAAGAGCCTGCACTCAGATGAAAAAGGTTTACCATCAGCCAAAGGAGGTTCCACCTCAAATAAGGACACGCGGTAGCTACAGGCACAAGGAAGAAGGTAGGAAAATCATTATTTAAATATACACTCTCCATTGAATATAAAGGTTAACCTTAGCGACCTAGTTTATTATGGCCAATTGTATGTCAACTGCCCATCATATACATGAGCCTACCCTACCAATATATGTTAGTCATGGAGGTAATGCCCACTATGTCAACAAAGTGATACATTCTAGGAGGAACATGATAGTGAATTAATGGTGTATCCATCCCCAACACATAAACAAAGAGACTAGTCAATGATTATTTGTCATTTAAAGGCCTAGAATCTCTCAATAAATGGTATCAAATCTAGAGATATCAAAGTTTCTATTTCGAATTGCAAAAGAATTTTAGCTATAGAGCAGAAGATAACTTGTAGACCTTCCATGCAATTTTTTTTAAGGTAGGGAACCCTTCACCTAGTTTTTAAATAGACTTACATTTTATTATAAAGGCATCTAGAAACGTCTTCTCATGCCTAGTATCTAGCATTTCAAGATCTTCCTTTTACCCCCTTCTTTCTGATTGTAATAAAAAAAGCTTAAACCTTGAGTTATTTTCTAGGGAGAATCAAAACCTCTAGGTCACATACCTTGTAATCATGTTTAGCATGTTAATGGAAGCCATGACTAATTTCATTCTATCCTCCTTTCTTTGATGTGTTTTCAATTCTTGGTAATGTGATTGTTTAGTTGTGTTCATTCTAGTTATTAGTCAATACAATTTATTTTCATGTATGGCCAACTATTGCAATAAAAAGTAGAGATTATAATTCTTAGTTCATCAGCCTCGTAGCTTAGGTTTTATTTTTCTTTAAAATTTTTACTATTCCTATTTTAACTTTCATTACAATTTCTTTACCTAATCCCCCCCTAGCCTATGTTTGTTAATTTTAAGTTTGATGAGGAGAAAACCTTGATCAAAAACCCTATACATTGTCCCATAGGTGTTCCTCTATGTATGAAATTTCTTGTTATCTTGCTCTATGTGAGGCATGGGTGCCCCTAACTCATTGGGTTATCCATTTGGATGGGCAATTGCATTTAGAGATGAAAGTAATTACCTTTTCTATAAATGTCCTGCCTCTCTATAATTAGGATTTACCCATGACTTTTCTTTTTCTTATTGGATAGGTAAAAATTAAGGGTAAGAAGATGATGGTAATTCTCTACTATGAGTATAATATCGGTGTTCATCCATAGATAAAATATTGGGAGAAAATGGTTGATTAATTAATTAGATTTTTATTATGATAGGTATCAAATGTTGTAAATATAAAAAATTGGTTGATATACCTTAGGAGGGTCTCTCGATGTACCTAAGACTATCTGATATACCTCCCTTACAAGATAACCATCAATATATAGAAGAGGATTTATTACCCTAGTATAAAAGATCATACATGAGGGTAAACCTTGAGGTATATAAACAAGGAATGATGCAAGGACTAATCCCACCTAGATACATGACTCAATATTGATACTTTCACACCAATAGAAGGAATAAATTCTTAATCTTGATTAATGTGATCTAAAATAAAAAAAAATTCTTGAGTGGTCTTACTTAAGTTTAAAATAATTTTATTTTTTATTAAGAAAATATGTGTGTTTCACATTGAACTCATCACAATGTAGATAGTATGCTACTAATACCAAGGATTCCTTTTCATAGGGGATCTAAAATTTCACACGGGTTGGTCTACCTCATATGTACATGTATATGTACAAAAATATGTTTCAAGAAAATATTTTATGTGTAAATTTATCAAATCACCTAAGGTTGTGTTGTCTAACCTTAATATCTTCTTAAAACAACCACTGTAAACTAAGATAAAGGTTAAGAGAATGCAGGAATACAAGTATATGAGGAAAAAAAGTGTTAGATTATGTTCTCTTTTCACTTTCAATGATTACAAGAAAGTAAAGGAGCCTTATTCTTATCAGGTAAAAACAAATAGATGATGGAAGTACACAAACTAGCCTAAATGTAACTAGATGTTCTTATGATTCCTTGATTAAAATTTTTTATAAATTTTTTTTTTCCTAGATTATAATCCTTTACACTTATGATTAAGTTGTTAAAAATATATTACAAATTGTATCAAAAAGGATAAAATAGTAGAAACCAAAATACAAAAAGCAAAAAATTACAACCAAATACAAAAACTACCATATTTCATTGTTTGAGCAGTAGCATTAAATTTTTGTAGTAATGTATATGCTATCATAGATTTTTAGTGTGATTTTATATGTACCTACAAACTAAAAAAAGCAACAATGAATAGGTTTAGGTGTCCATATTATTATAGAGAAGTAGATGACTATTTGGCTAGACTAATTAGACCCACATTTACTTATGCCAATAAAAATTTATTTCTAAAATGGAAGAAGAATAAAAGATATATTTCAAATGTAAATGCACAAAAGTGGATATAAGATTAAAGTATAAAGGCCTAGTAATATTTCCTACATACAAGGGGTCCAAAATCACCAAGAAATAAGGAGGGACCTACAATATCTATATTGGAATAATAAATGAAATGTTAAATAGTAAAATCACTTATTAAAGCATATTAACAAGATAATAATGATTTGATTAATAGCTATGACAAAAAAATGCTACTAATTATTGTAAGGGAGTAAAGAGATTTTATAATCAAATTTTATTATTAAGTGTCAGATAAAAGAGGATATACACTAAGAGGTTACAATTACAAATGTATGAAATAATAGAAAAAATGATTAGCAAGAATTTGTAAACACAAGTTTTATTAGAAAAATAATACAAAAGGAAATAACATCCAAAAGAAGAAACTAAAAGAAAGAAGATCTATAGATGTGAAAATACAACCAATATCCTATGACCAAATCATATCTAGCCAATAATATCTCCAAGCACTTGATAGAGTAGGAGGAAGATGAATGTTTTTGTTTACCCTTATGCCTTACCTAAACTTACCCCAAATACAACTAGAAATTCTTGAAGATGTAAGAAAGAAAATACAAAATGAAAGAGGGAGAAAGCTTAGAGAGTACTTAAGAAAATTTTGTAGACTTTTGATACTTCAAGAATGCTTGTTGAATGCTCATCCCATGGGCTCTATTTATAGATTTTGGGAGAGTAAATTCTTGGAGGGAAAGAGAGGTCAAAGATGCCATTTAAATAAGAAAAGAAACTCAAATATCATAGGCTTGAGGAAGGAAGGTAGCATGCATGATCAAACTAGAGAGTAGAGGAAGAAATCCATGTCCTTCTAGCTTGTATTGTAGAAATTCAACTTGTGCTAGTGATAGCACTACATTTTTGTAATAGCATCGATTGTAGTACTATTGCCAAATGTCAACACTTTTGATAGATCTAATTGTTGAAGGATCAAACTAACAAAAATAAGTCAAATTGAAATAGTGCCATGTTTTGGCAATGGCACTGCATATCATGCTATTGTAAAAGATCAGTGCTATTTTTCTAAGATAGAAAATGAGTGGGATTTTGGTTTATTTGGCTTGACTTATTGAAGATCAATTTTTGGGCTTTATGATTGAGATGCTAGTGGATATAGAATGTTAAAATTGAATGTCTACACCACCACATTGTCACTTTCACCTCATGACCATTGGAGGTAAAAAATGAATGGGAAGAATAAAAATTGAAATAATTTGTAAAAGTATCCCTAGGCTACGATAGTGCCATTGAAATTATCATCCATACCCTTACACTTTCATTTTTGGAGCAATAAATGTTCCAAATTTAGTCATAAGAAAAATTTATTCAATTTGGTTTATTATAAAGGCTAAAAAATGAAGGGGTTTGAAAACTTGAATATTAGCCCTATATTTAAAATTGGGTGTCTCACCCATAAATGCTAAAATATTGAAGAAATAGGATTCCAAAGGCCATTTGAATTGGAAAACAAAACAAAATTCTATATTGATTTAGATAATCGAGGATTACCATTCTTCCTTTTTGGAGGTGATAGAAGTAAGTTGAAGTCTCCCCAAGAATTCATAGATCATAATTAATAATCATAATTGAATATGAAATAAATAAATTGAGGTCCTTCCTACATGTTTCATGAAGAGTAACTATCTAAAACAAGAAAATGTAAGGCTTGTTCCTAACTCATTTTATCATGATATATTTTGTTGATATTAGAAGAAAAGAAATTGTATAATTTCTATAGGTTCATATAATAATATTTTACTTTATTATTTTTTATTTTTTATTCTAAGTAAAAAATGTACAATTATAACTATTTATATTGTTCTAAAATAAAATAATATATCTAAAATAAGCTTATGTAAATTCAAATTAATATTATGAAAAAATAGTTTAAAATTATTATTATTATTATTATTTTTTGTTGAGTAAATACTTCTTATACACATCCACCGTGGGGATTGAACCTGGATCACATCATCGATAATACAAGTGGCATCCTTGCCGGTAGACCGCAACATGCAGATTTTTATTATTATTTTAAATAATTGTTTTATCACCCATTAAATTCAATTAATTTATAATTCTTTTAAATTTACCTTTTCAAGTTAGGTTTGGTTGGTTTGATCTCATATTCCCTCTATGGAAGATGTAGGGAGGTAGATATATATTCGAGTGGTTGAGGTATATTCCAAATGTATAGATAAATTCAAGTAACTAAGAAAAATCCTAATGTAGCTAATAGATCTAGGTGAACATGCAAAGCTTTCCTTTTGCAATCATAGTGCAAATGAAGGAAAGTCTATATAGAATACAAATATAAAGCTATATAAGCCTTCAAACCCAAATACTTTGTTTTTATTCCTTATCTTGTTATTTTATTTTGTGGTCTAAAAATATAAAAGCCTAATAAATGTATTTGGTAGGACCAAGGCTAGGGCTTGAAAAACTTAGATCCCAAATATTCTAGTGCATGCTAGTTAGGAAAGGTTGAACACAATTAATAACAAAATCACAACACAAAGGAGTTTAACTTGAATCTATTATCTAATACCATGGCTAACCCATATTATGATAGAAAAATAGTTTTAGAAGAATGCATAGGGTACTTTCAATATGAGATGTTGGAATTGACTGCAGTCATGAGGGAAAAACAAAGCCATATCATGGAACAATAAAAAATGATTATGAAATAAGCTATTCAAATTAATTTGTTGGAAACATCATTGGTGGAACTAAAATCCTCCATAATCATGGGCTTGTGTAGTAGTAATGATTCTATAAATGGATCCCATATTCTAACAAAGGTGTAGGTCAACAAAGAAAAAGAAAATGAAGAAAATATCTTACAATTAAAATAAATTTAGGAAATAATTAAAAACATGATGGAAAAATAATAAGAACTACAAAATAAATTTAGGGAGACTAGATCATCATCACAAATGGTGATAAATCCAACAATAAATCCAAAGGAATGAAGAGATTTAATAGATAAAAAATCAGAATACACCTGTTAGAAGTAAAATAAAAATAAAATTGATCAATAACCATAATTATAAAGGCAATAAAAGAGCACGGAGAAGAAGAAAATAAAACCAAATTAGCAAGGATTTTTATTTTTGATAAATGTCATTGGAGTGGACAAAATCATCAAGCATAAAGACTAGGAAAAACAATGGAAGACATGAGAGCTAGACCAATTTGAGTCAGATGTTTAGCATAGGAGATAAAAATTAGATTCTCCAAAATAAAGTATTGCTATGGGGATCACATTTTTACTTGGATGATGATCTTACTCTTATACAACAAGAAGAGAAAAGGGAAGAATGAAAAAAGGTAAATATGACAAGTGAAGGGAAATATGCATCATTGAAAATGGAAAAGAAAGTATTATAAATGGAATAAACAAAATAAATAGGAAATTGGGGCCCATTGATAATACTTAACACTAGTCGGTTGGAATTGTCATGGATATCCATGGATAATATTTCTTGGTCTAGAACCAAGAGCTAATAGAAACACATAAAATTGATGGATGGAAGATTTTATATTGTAAAATATGCAAAAAGACATCAATATGAAATGAAGCAATATAAAATGAAGAAGGACATGGAGAAGTAACAAATTTTTAATGAAAATTTCTTGGTGTAGGATCATACAAGTTGAGAAAGAAGACTCAAATAAATAGTATATATGGATTAGAATCACGGACAATGAAAAATTTATTAGTATTCAAGCTTGTTATTTTTCTCCACAATGATCAAATTTTTATAAGAAACATGGCTTAGATCATGAGGATCTATTTATGGCATTGGTAAAATACATCATAAAATTTAACAAGCTTGGAGAGGTGGTTTTAGTAGGTGGCTTTAAGGCCATGACAACAAATAGACAAGAAAAATATTTAAATATCAATGGATATATAAATGATAATCTACTATGGGTGGAAGAACTAGTGGATTACTATTGATCAAGGTCCTCAAATAATAGTCAAGAATCCATTACACATTATGGAGAATGACTTCTTAAACTATGTAGCATAGAGGGGTTTATCATTTACAATGGAATAAATATGTGACAAAATTCTAGAAAATATACTTGTCAAATACATCATGGACACAATGTAGATAATTATGCTATTTATTCACCAAATTTTATTTCAAGGATAAAATATCTATAAATTAAAACAGTTCCCATGGAGATAAAATCTGATCACAATCTAATGTACGTTGAAATCCAAATATAAAAAAATTGGAAAGAATAACATATTCAAGTAACTATAGGAAATATAATAGGAAACATCCCTATGAAAATAAATGCTAGAAAAAATTTCTAAACATCATTCAAGCAATTTATACAAAGAGATAAAATAAATAGGATAAATATTCTTCAAACCTATGTTTTTAATAGTAGTAAACTAATGGATATACTCAAAGAATCCTTGGAATTATGCAAAAAATTAAAACCAAGGAAAATAAAACATAAAATCTTCCATGTACATACATGGTATGATTAAAAACATAAACCAATAGGGGACCCTTGAAATAATCAAGCAAAGAAGAAATAAATAGTAATATATATAAACAACTAGTAAAATAAAAAAGAAGAATACAAAGGAGAAAGTAAAAAAAAATGATATATCTTGCAAATCACAGCCCAAGATAATTTTGAAAATATATAAAACAATACAAAATAGACACTAGAAACAATATCACAAGTGAAAAATGTTAGAGAATATTATATTATTTGATATTATGGTTTAAGTCTAGGAAAATGATTTGTATTTTATTTGAGTGTCTATGTGCAGGATATGCACAAGTGTCATGTAAGTATGTATGCAAGTAATTAGAAAAATAAGATTCTTGTATACAAGTGGAATGATAAGAAGCCAAAGGTAATTTGAAAAGCAACAGTTAAGAACTTGAAGAGTCATCTTGTATGGCTACATCATAGAGACAAAGCTCTATGAAATGTATAAAAAAAAAAGCAAATATCAAAATTTTATATTTGACACATGAATATTATTGTAAGTATTCTTCTTGCTTTTACAAGAATGATTTTGGATATTTACATTCATATTTAATATTACAGTGAATGTTATTTTATTTATATTGGCCAGATTATATATGATTGCGTATATATTTAAATCTACTCTTATTATTGATATTTAGACCTAAGATATTATTGATTAATTGTATTGGGACTTGAGATAGTTTGTGGTAGTATGGCTTAAAAGCCAATAATGGTATCAAATATACCACTTAAATCTATCTATTTTTGATAGAATTATATTTCAGAAGCCACCATAATATTGGTGTCTATCCACTTTGAAAGTAATGAATATTTAGACAATATTTTAAAGGTTTGATTGAGTAGATATTGATGGGACACACAAAATTCACTCTTATTTGGATGCTAGGTTCTATCCACTAAGTTCAAAGAAAACAAGTGAAGACAAGGACTCTACTAGAATTGATTACGATCTAGCTTAGAAGAAATATGGACATGAGGGGACATTCAAAGTCATCCTCATAATAGTTGGATTCTCTAGAAAATAAGAGAATAATTTTTGTTCTTAGGTTCAACCTAAGATATCAAATACATATTATAGAATATTGAGAAGCATTTAAGCTTCCAAAATAATTGAGAAGCATCAAAGTTTTTAGGTATTGAGAAGCATTTAAGCTTCCAAAGGAATTGAGAAGTAGTATAAGCTCCCATAGAGAAGAATAGTACAAAGAAGTACAAAGAAGAAGCCTCTAGATATAAATCAATATAAAGGCATATAAAGCAATTGAAGTTTTGATTAATCATAAAACCATAAGGATTAGATTGACTATAGCATTTTAGTCTTGGCCTTGAGGATATTTTAAATATTTCTAAGAACATCTACTTGACATGGAATAAAGGAGAATATTTAAAGTGCTATTAAAGGTACTATTATTAAAAGGTGACTAGTGAGAGTGATATAAAGAAAATTATTTCAAATAGAAGATAGAAGTGCTAGCAAATAGCACTATCCAAAATATTATATGAGTAGTGACTAGGAGCACTAATCAAAGTGCCATAAGCACTAGCAAAGCATTGTATAGAAAGCCATTCAAGCACTATATAGAAGTGCTAATATGAGAGCCATAAGGATAAGCTAAATAGTGTCCAAGAATCCATTTGGTCATTGTATATAAGTGCTAACCATACAGAGACTCATAAGGGAACAACCGTGTTTAGACTCGAGTGCATTTAAAGTGCTAGCTACTAGATAAATAAGAATTAATATAATGTAGTCCAACATTCTATATAACTGAGTGTATTTATTTAGATAATATCACTATAGAGTGCCATATACAAAGGCCCCTAAGAAAATTTAGTGAAATATAAGAATATATATCCAAGGATCCTGAGTAGCTAAGCCAAAATAACCTAAGAGTGTCATCTAGAAGTATAAAACGCTATCTTGGGAATTTTGTAGAAACCTAAAGAGTTGCATAGAGTACCAACCTAACCTAAGTGTAGCAGTCAAAACTTGGTAGGTAGACGTGAGCATTAAAGTTGGAGTGATTATTTTTGGTAGGTAATACCCATACGTTACAATTTAGAAGGCATTAAAGACATTTCATTTTTTGAGTGTGTTGAAGAAGGAAAGGTATGACTTATGACCTTTCATATTGGAGGGAAATTTAAATAGAATTGAATTTAAATTTCATAGAATTTATAGGAGGGAGTTATAAGTATTTTTCTAATTTGAAGTTTATTTATTTAAAAAATCATTTTCTTAAAATATTTAGATTTATTTAAATTTTGGAGTGATAAGAATTTCTACTAGAATTTAAGTTTTTTTATTTTTTTTTAATGTTTGAAGAGTTAGAATTTAAGATTTGAGTTTTTGAAAGTTTTTGAAGATTTAAAATTTAGAGAAAATTTGAAATTTGAAGATATTTGAAAATTTCTAAATTTAGTAGGGAGTTCAAAGTATTACTACATCAAAGGTTTAGAATATAAAATTTACAAATTTGTTATTTGAAAATAATTTTTAAATTTCAAGTTATTATTAACTTTAGAGATATTAGGATTTCAACTTCAAAATAATTTATCATGGATTATTGGTATATTGATTCTGAAGAAAATAGGCATATGATAGGAAATAAAAAATGGTTTAACACTTTTCAAGAGAAATATGAAAAAGAAGTTGTCATAGCAGATAGTATGACGTATGAGGTCAAAGGAGTAGGAGATGTATTAATTGATCTATCAAATGAAAAATGAATAATTAGAAATGTACTATATGTATCTAGATTAACTGCTAACCTTCTTTTAGTATCTAAACTAATGGATCAAAATATAGCAGTTGAATTCAAAATTATTAAAAACAAGAAAAATAATGACTTACTACAAAACAAGGAAAAATGATGGCTTTTGGTTCTTATAAAAATAGTTTGTTTACTCTAGATATATCATCAAATATGGATCTATCAGGAGGTATTTCAAAAATAAAATAACTTTGACATAAAAGACTAGGACATATAAGAGCATATTCATTAAATTAAATAAGTAAACATATAATGGTTAAAGTTTTACTTAAAATTTCATGGAAATCTACAGTCTATCCAGAATATCTAGTAGGGAAACAACATAGAATAGCTTTTAAAATCAATTAGTATAGAGCTAAAGAACCATTGGAATTAATTAACTCACCATGACATATTACCACAACAAAATGGTATTACAAAAAGAAGAAATAAATCTGTTACAGAAATAGTTTGTTGTATGCTAAAAGAAGCTCATTTTTATCATAAATATTGGTTAAAAGTAGTTAAAATAATCATATATTTACAAAATAGATCACCCACAAGGATACTAAAAAATGTTACTCCTAAAGAAATATGCTCAAGACAAAAAGCAATAGTAGAACAGTTAAAAAACTTTGAATGTAAGCAATACATTCATATTCTAAAACAAGAAGAACTAAACTAGATGAGAAAACTATGTGTGTAATATTTCATGGTTATGATGATGATTCAATGGGATATAAAATAATTGATCCAACTACAAATAAAATTTTCATAAGTAGAGATGTAGTATTTGATGAAGGAAACAAATTATTATTAAAGAACAAAAGATTGATACATGAACAATTCTAATATTTTCAAAAGAATACTCATCAAGTGAATAATCAGAATAAAATATATATGATGAATAAATTAAAAATTTAGAAACTACTACAACACTACAAAGAAAATAACTACACTTAAGGACTCAAATCTAGAGTAAATTCCAGATCTTACTACTAGAAGACCACAAAATCATAGCTTAATGAGAATAAATAGGATATTGATAAGTTATATAGTAGAACCTAAAACTACACTAACTACTTTAAGCCATTAGAATGGAAGGCAACCATGGAATTATAATATGCAACATTAATGAAAAATAAAACATGGAATCTAGTTGATTTACTATAAGAAAATAAAGTAGTAGGATGTAAGCGGATCTACAAGATAAAATACAAAGTATATGGTTCAATTGAATAATACAAATATCAATTAGTTGAAAATGAATAATACTCAAATAGAAGGAATAGATTATAAATAAACCTTTGCACCAACAATAATAATAACTACTATTTGAACAATTTATTAATGGTGATCTTGAAGAAGAGGTATATATGTCATAGCCAAAAGGATTTATGATCAAAGGATAGGAACAATAGATTTGTAAGTTGAACAAATCCTTATATGTTCTAAAATAGGCACCAAGAGCATGGTATATAATCATTTATTACAACGTAATTTAAAAAAATGTGTTTTAGATGCAAATATCTATACAAAAAGGGTTGGACTAGATATAATAATACTTATAGTATATGTTTATGATATAGTAATCACAAGAAGCTCTAAAATTTTGATAGATGAAGTTAAAAGGGACCTAGAAAAGGATTTTGAAATGATAAATTTGGGGCTCCTTCATTATTGTCTTGGTTTAGGACTTTGTCAAAATAAAAATAATATCACAATATCATAAACAAAGTATGCAAAATTATTACTTGAAATATTTAGAATAAAAATTGTAAACCCAAAGATACTCCTATGGATAAAGGATTGTAGTTGTCTAGATATGATAAGATACCTCTAATCTCAACCACTATCTATCATGAATTAATCAAAAGTCTTCTATACTTAACAAATACCAAACTAGATATAGTTTTTATTGTAAATTATCTTTCAAAATTTATGCAATAACCTAGATAAAGTCGTTGGAAATACATAAAAAAATACTACAATATATTAGCAAGACTACAAAATACGGTCTAATATATAAAAAATCGTGAAGATAATGACAAGTTTTATCTACAAGGATATTTAGATTCTAATTATTTCAGTTCTATAGATAGAAAATCTACATCAGACTATGTTATCTAACTTGGCTCTAGATCTATTTATTAGTACAATACAAAACAACATGCAATAGAACTTTTATCTATAGAAGAAAAATATCATGCAACAAAAGTTGCAATCAATGAGACATTTTGGTTATAGTACATATTATTAGATATGGGAATAAAAAAAAACCTACAATAATAAATTAAGATAATCAAGTACTTAAATTAATAAAAAATCTAGTGATTTATAAAAGAAAAAGACACATTGAATCTCAATATCATTTTATCAGGAATCATGCTCAAAATCATCATATTCAGTGAAAATGTGTTTCTACCAAAGTTTAGATTATAGATATTTTTACAAAAGCACTTGCTTGAAACAAATTTCAGATATTCCATAATCATCTATGTACATCAAGAACAACTTATATCAAATAATGTAATACATGGGAGTGTTAGACAATATTATATTATTTGATAGATGAGGATTTGAGTCTAGGAGAATGATTTATATTTTATGTAAGTGTCTATGTGTAGGATATGCACAAGTATCATGTAAGTAGGTATGTGAGTAATTAGAAAACTAAGAGTCTTGTATACATGTGGTATGATAAGAAGCCAAATTTCATATGAAAAACAATATTCAAGAACTTGAAGAGTCATCTTGTATGGCTATATTATGGAAATAAAGCTTAATGAAATGTATAAAATGAAAAAAGAGCAAATCCCAAGATTGTATATTTGACATATAAACATTATTGTAAGTATTCTTCATGCTTGTACAAGAATTATTTTGGCCATTTACATTCATATTTGATATTAAAGTGAATGTTATTTTATTTATATTGTCTAGTCTCTATATAATTTCTTATATTTAATTCTACTCTTATTATTGATATTTTGAGGTAAGATATTATGGCTTAATTTTATTGGGACCTAAGATAGTTTGTGGTATTTTGGCTTAAAAGCCAATAAAAAATGGTTTCAATATGCTAAAAAATTATATGAGAGAAACAAATAAAATGAAACCTCTCCAACAACTAATACAGTTAAGAAAAGTTTTGAAGGAGGGAATTAAGATATTAGAATTATGTAAAGCTTACAATAGAGATGGTTTGTAATCTAGACATGTTAAGTGTGGGGTTGGCATCTCAAAACCACACATCCAAAATATTTTTAATGACATCACTAAAGGGGGGTTTCCATTGAAATAGATAACCATCCTAGTCATACCATTGCATACAAATGGAGACATAAAGATCCTTCAAATTATTGCACCATCATGACTAATTCTCTTTTTGCAAAATTATTTACTAGTATAGTAGGAAGCAAAATTATTCAGTAGAAAAAAAAATCAAGGAAAGAGGGCAATAGGGCAAGTAGATTTTAAGACAAATTACTCAACAATAGATCACTACGTTACTTTAAGGAACCTAATAAGGAGGATATGAAATGAAAAAAGAGAAGTTTATTACTATTTTTATACTTTTAAAGGTTATAAAAATAGTACCTATAGGTAAAATTTAGAAAGTAATTGAAGATATTTGCGTACCAAACAACTAGAAAGTAGCTATATGTAGACTTTATGAGCAAGTCATAACAAAAATAAGAACCCCAAAAGGACTATAAAAGTTTTTTGGAAATGATATCAAGGAGAAATAGGATTTTCCACTATCACCTACTTTATTTGGACTTTATATTGACAAATTGGAGGAATGGATGGAAAGGATGGGAGGAGAGGGAATACAGTTGGCTAATTATATAGTGAAACTTCTCTATGTTGATGACCTCATCTTGATTGTAAATGTGCTTCAAATTTTAAATGAAGATCTAAAAATGTTAGAGCATTTTTGTAAAGAATTTGGGATGCAAGTAAATACTAACAAGACTAAAATTATGATCTTCTTTACTCAAAGAGAGAAAAAGCAACCATATATTTTATTTGAAAGAAATCCTTTAGAGGTAGTAATTGAAAACAAGTGCCTTTGGTAAAATTTCAAAGCAAACTCAATTGGGGTATATGCATGATGAAATGAATAAAATAAAAATGGAGGGTATTCTACTCATTGTTAAATAGGGACATAAAAGTAAAGTTGCATTGAAAAACCACTAGGATTATTTTATTTTTAATTAGTTGTTCAAATGGTGCTATATGGGTATGAGGTTTGGACTAGCAATATATTAAATTTTAATTGTAGGTAGATAGAAATAATTTACAAGTGACTAATTACAAATAATTTTAGAATTAAAGCATTAGTCTAATATGAGATTTTACTTACTAAATCATGGATTTTTCCACTAATCTATGGTAAGACTATTGGGGCACCTAAGGAAAATAGAAAGAATGGAAGATAGTTGATTTCCAAAATAGTTAATAAAAGAAACACTAAATAGAAGAAAATATACATGGATGAAATAAAATAAAAAATGGGTGGGAAATGGAGCATTAAATTCCATGAGGTCCCAAAATCTGACAAATAAATTAAGTAGTATGTGAGGAAATAATTTAAACTTGTCATATGAAATGAAAATTAAGGAAGGAAAAAGTAGTTATACATCAACGATTTTAACCCAAACTATGACTATAGCTAAAATAAATACATATATGAAAAGGTCATATGGAAGAAAAATGCTTATAGCCCAACTAAGATCCAGTTAATACCATCTCATATGCAAAACTAGGATATGGACAATACCTCAAGAGGTATGGTCAAAATGGATGTCTTTTGCACAATAATAGTGGAGACCAAAAACCATTTTTTCATGGAATGTGAAGCTTATAAGGAAATCTAGAAAAATACGAGGACACTTTAAATGTGAACTCGCTAATGAAATTTTTTGAATAGTTGAGAATAGAAAAATAGGATAACTTCTCATTAAAATCAAGAATAAAAGAACCACACTCCAAAATATGATAAGAGGATGTTGAGATTTTTGACTTTATTAATATTGTTTTTAATTATATTGTAAACTATTTTACTATTTTTTACTCAATATATTTTTCTTAGATGGCTTTGGAACTCTAAATAGGAAGTCTATGGTTTGAATCCAAAAAGGAGTACGGTTGTACACTATACCCCATCTAATATTAAATATATAATTTGGTCTTGTGGACGTAACAAAAACCATTTCATTTCATAAAATTATAATTATAAATTTTGTATTTTCATGTTTTATCTATAGATCTTCATGCCTAAAGTTAACAAATTTTAATATTTTTAATTAACATTTATTTTAAATTAATATCATAAAATTAAAATTGAAAAACATCATTCAAGACATAAAAGGTAAAATATCATCAAATGGAAATAGATTAATTGATTATATTTCTCAAATTTCAAGGAGACATAGGTTTGAATCTTGCCAAGCAATACATACATAATTATCAAAATTTTATAATGCTACTATATGATCAAGATGTAATACGATTAGGGACCCGTTTTACTCCAATATAACCAATTGAGTGAAAAAGTAAAATCTATTTTAATACTTTAGTTCATGACTACAAAAACATTGTGAATTACTTTCATCCCAAGGTTGGTTCAATTAACATCAAATTATTTTTTAATGAAAAGCATGTATCAAAATCATAAAAAATTTACATGTTGGAATCCACATTTGGCATTATACAATTTCAAAAATATTAGTCATTTTTTCTTTTTAGATTTTTAAAGTTTTTACTGTTAAACCCATGCAAAGATAAAATTATATTATTATTAACAATTTATTTGTCCAAATTATTTTCTATGATAAATAATTTACTTATGAGTTGGGAGTGAGTTTAAGCTAGGAGTGATCCTTACCTTTTTCTTGTTTTATAGAGTAAGCAAGTGTTATTGGTACAAATAGGAAGAGTGAGCAGGAAGTAATATGCAAGCAATGAGGGGCACTCCTTTTTCTTGTTCTAGATCTTAGAAGAAACTCAAGAACTAAAGGATTCATGTGAAAAAATTCTAGGTAACATTGCAAGGAAGTCATTTTTTAAATTCCTTACTAGAACTAACGATGCCCTAGTTAGTGAAACGAGGAAGAGTGAATCTATGGAAAACCCTATCCATGTAGCAGATACTATAACAAAAATAATTATCAAGGATGAGATGATCAAGAATGATATAATGGTTCTTAAAAGTATAGGGTTACTACGTATCTTCCATGGATATTGGTCAAGTATATTAAAAATTCAAAATCGGATCAAGTGGAAGTGGACATTGAGTTCAAGTTAATGCATGACTTTTCTTCCAAAAGAAGTTTTTTCATTATCAAATCCATTTTAAAAATAAGGGATACAATAATGGATGGTGGTCCTTGGTTTAAGAAAAAAAGATGCATTATACTTAATACCATGGATTGAGATTTTTTTTAGAGATAGAGATTATTAAAAGGATTCTTGCATGGATTAGGATTTTTGGAATTCCTTAATTTTAGACCGTTACTACATTATTTGAAAAATTATCACATTATTTTATTATTATAATATACCTCATAGGAGGTTGAGAGAAGTTGAATAGTTTGAGATAAATATGAAGCACCATGAGTCTCTCAATATAACCAAGAGATATTCATTTGTATGAATATATGTGTGTATATCCAAGGTTGAAAGTATGCAAGAAAATATTTGTATTTATATTGTATCATTGGCATTAGAGTACCATATGGATCCTTGGACATGTATGAGGAGTTTGTATGGTATGAGAGAAAACCCAACTATGATGGGCATAAGATGTGTGTTGTGGGTGTTTAGTAAAGTTGTGGGAGAATGAGATGGGTTGTCTTGAGTAAATATTTGCAAAAAATATTCTAGATTTTAATAAATGTACCATTTCTATTTGTCTTTGTACTTTCCTCCTACTATTAGCTATCTCCATTCAAACTCTTGCATCCTCTATTTCTATAAATCCAATTGGTGCTATTTTGGCCTTTCCTTTATCAAGTGGAGAAGGTGGTGTTACCCTTTGTTCCTCTATCCTATATTGGGAAGTTTCTTCCTTCTTGTGGAGATATTGATTTGTGTAGGGATATCCAAAATATATAGTTTTAATTAGCCTATTATCTCAGCTTTGGAGCATTGACTTGATGTAAGAAATATTGTAAGGTTTATACGGATGTTCATGTTGATCTACCAAAAGAGTCATATTTTCATTCTCTAATCCTTTTCTAGCTAGGAAGGTTGAATTTTATTTACTAAATACATCATATCCATTATAGACAAGTGCAATGGTGGGATTCTAAATAGAAATAGTAGACATAATTAGAACCAAGAGTGTCATGTTGGTGAATGTGCCAAGGGTTTGAGTAGTTATTGATTTGAAGAGATTGATATTATGGAAGGCAAGAAAGAATTACAAATATTAATATTTTTAGATATGATTTATGACATCTTTTAATAATGAGAATATTTTATACTGCCCAAGATTCCAATCATGAAACTAAAGTCATATGTAGCCGATATGTAGCATTGATGAATTTTTACAAGATTCCTCTATAAATTATTTAGTAGAAGTATTTATGTATTAAAGAGGATAAAATCCATTTTAACATAGGAGACTAGGGATGTTACAATGAGTGGTGTTGACCATTATAACACCAGAGACTATGTAAATCTATTTTAATGCCATAAAAAATAAAAATAAAATCAAGCTAGGTGATCTAGTGTGTTGTGAAATCAGGTGGAGTATTTTTTTACTAGTTGGAGCCAAAGTAGAACATAAATTTCTCCTCAATGTAAGTGTAATATTATTTAGATTTTCTATTTTCTATCAACTTTTATAAATTCCATGAGTTGTGAAAACGAATCCTAGCATCAATATTTCATTAGGGTTTGGAGGATAAGGTAGATATGACTTGTAGGAATTAGCCCTAAAGAGTCTTATGGTCCTCAATTCATTCATGAGGTCAAGGGTTCAACTCTGGTTGGTGGAATTTTGAAGAAAATTTGAGATGAAGGGCTTCATAATTGAGATTATGTGGTGTGGCAAATTTTTGGGCAAAATGAAATGAAACGAGGCAGGAGGTATCTTGAATATAAAAATAGATGCCAATGGTAAATTCCTACATTTGATATACAGTCTTGCTTTTAGAAAACATGATTTAATACTTTGATTATTGTATTATATAAAAAAATTGTGATTTCATTTGCATGATTATATTTTAAAAAATAAATAAATAAATAAAATAAAAGAAGAGAAGGAAAAAAAAGAGAGTGAAAATAATGGGATATATTAGCACAATATTGGGAATAAATGGGTACGATATAAGAAAGCCCATAAATCCAAACATAAGTCATAAGTATTAAGGCCTTGGTTTAGTCAATCAAAGTGGGAAGACCAAATTTGTAAACAAAAAATGAAACTCCTAGAATAAATTGATGTAGATATTATCGGAGATCTAGACATGTGACAACTAGGTGTTAGAATTTGCATCCTTGGTAGATTTTTGGAGGTAATAAATAATCTAAAAAATATTGTTGGAATTAAGGTAAAATGGACAAAAATACATGTTGATTGTGGAGGGATAAATATGATAGAATGGTATAGAATGAAAGAAATGTTGAATAGATTTTACAAGAGAAGGCTTTGTTCTTAGAAGAAATAAAGGATAAAATAGCATTTGGTGGTTGAAAGAAACCATAATTTATCAAATATATGCTTTCCTATTGAACAATGCAATATTGGGATTCATTAGGAAGAGATGCATGACTTTTGCATTAACCTGGGTTATGCTCAAAAATCCCATAATGGTAGTGCCTATAGTAAAAATACCATGTTGATGATTCCAAATGATTAGTGAAATAGTAATGGATTTAGCCAGAGTCAAATCCAAGGTGAGAGCCATACTTAGATATAATACCAAAACCCAATCCAAATTCAAATCTAGATCAAGTGCAAATGCCAAATCTAGAGCTAGACCAAATTTTATTTTACTACCCTATGAAGTAGAGATTGAGGGATAGTAATTTTTTGTATAAGGTTCAATTTTGCCTGTGATTGACACCTTCAAGTATTTTTTATATAAAATAATGAAAAAAAGGAGGATGTTAGATCATTAAAAAATTATTTGAATAATTATCATATTATTTGACTATTATGATACACCTCACAAGAGGTTGAGATAAGTTGAATATTTTGAAAATAAGGTGAAGCCCCAAGAGTCTCTTGAGAAAACCAAGAGATATATCATTTATAGTTGAAGTGGCCTAGAAAAGGAAGGCCACAATAAGTGAGAAAATTGCCACTTTTATTACAATGGTTTCCAAGAAAGGCAAGACAAAAAAATTTGATAATTGTTTTCCAATAAGCCTTTCTAATATGATTTATAAGATCATTTTAAAAATATGGCAAATAGGTTGAAACACATTTTAGATCATATTTTTATTTTTATTTGTAAAGGGTTTTGAAAGGGACCCAAAACCTTATATACATGTTGTAGAGAGGATCTCGTGAAGGTTTGACTCAATACAGAGTAAGCCAAAAAGGGGATAAAAGTTGTGGCCACACAAAAAAAACAAAAATAGGGAAATACGTATCGATTATGACCTGCAGACACAAAAAAAACAAAATATAAAATACTGCAGACACACAAGGATAACCCAAAAACAAATGGGACAATACGGTAACAAAAAGGGATACCCCGATAACACCTCCTCATTTTGGGATGTAGTCTTTGTCCTCCTTGGAATTCTCCTCCATAGGGATGCTGGTTTTTTGTGCATGCATCAAGTTGATGGTTTTAATTGGCTCTCAAGAGCATCGAAGTAGCCAAAGTGACGATGTCCTCCAGGTTCATAATTTGGTCCACGCCACTCATTTGTTGGAAAAATCAAGATCCTAGAGATGGTCCTATCACAATCCTTTGACTTTTACGGGTAGGGTAAGGGCTTTTACCTTTATTACTTGTATTTTTTACATGGACTAAGTGCCTAGTAGTTGTTACAAATGGACCTAAAGGAGGTAGCCCTCTTTATCTTCCTACTCTACTAGAGGTTTCATTATCCACGTTGATCACTTGGACATCTCGAGCAATTTCCATTATCCCTAGAGGTGGTTCTGCAACTGGATTAGAATCATTGGTTAGCCTATCAAGTTCCATGAGTTCTGGTGATTGGAGTCACACTCTTCGCTATTTTCCTCCATTCAAAACTCTATTTTGGCCCCTTGGCTATTTGTTCCTTTCCAAAATTTGGAGATAATGTTGAAACTAATGTTGGGAAGGAATCTCTTAAAACCCCCTTTATTACTGCTCTGGTTTATAATTTTCTTAAAACAATAACCTTCGTACTTGAGATTATGGGTAGTACAGTCCCGAGGAATATTAGTCAGACTCCTTGGGGTGTGAACTTGGTGACTATCAACTACCTATATTCGAATTGTAAATGGATGCCATCTCAACATGGAGGTGTAGTAGGGCTTAAACCAATAGTAACAAAGTCTTTTAGTGCTACCACATCTATTCTCTCTCCATACATGGTGGCATATATTTATCCTAGGATTTTTGATGCTATTCATAAGTGGCAACTTCATTTTCATGGCAAAATTTTATAATACATTGGGGAAAGTCTTGCCACCATGTCAACAATGACTGTGAGTTAACCTAAAGTTGGCCATGTCATCAACTACTTTATTGCCTTCCCTGTACATGTGTTGAATTGAAACATTATTGATCACCCTAAGGTGGAATATGATCTCCTGGATAAGAGGGCCAACATTCCAAGGTGGATTTGAGCTACTTTTGATGTAATTTATTGTATTTAACGAATCACCTTCGACGATCAAATTTTGGATGTTGGATTCTAATGCTATTTATGTTGGCAATTTTGGTTATGTTGCCTAGCTTCATGGTTGTGAGTTGTCATTAATGTCAAAATGAGTTTGTGTTGATATCAAAAGGAATTTGTGCTGATGTCAAAAAGACTTTGGTGCCAAAAATATCTTGAAAGTTCCATGATGTTTTTTTAAGGGTTTTTAATTAAAACCATGGTAACAAGTTTAAAGGTTTTTCTTAAAACCATATGGAATCATTAAGGGTTTTTATTAAAACCATCTTGGCTTAATGAAAAGGTTTTTGCTCCTTGAAAAAATATTAAAACTCCATTTTGATTATTAATAAATAAATTAACTCAAACCTTTGAAAAGGTTTAAAGTTAAGTTTATTATTAATAAAATAATAATTATTAATTTAATAATTATTATTGAAAGGGTTTCTAAACCCTTAGTGATGCCAATGTAGAAGACTTACCTCGTCGACATCATTTTTTGGAAGGAGTGCCGATGTCAACTTGCATGGGATGCAAAATACTATTAAAGGGCATTAATTCCTAAGGTTCAATACACCTCCGATTTGCACAATTACCTTTGAATTCATATTGCTCTATGACCTTCAATTTTGGATTACACTATGATTTTCGAGTCTCATTTTTCTCTATGTTAATTTCTGATTTTGTGCACCAATGAGGAAGACAAATATGGTCTATGTTAAATTTCGATTTCGTGTGCAGTGAGGAAGACAAATCTGGTCTGTGTTAAATTCGGATTTCGTGCACCTGTGAGGAAGGAAATTTTGGTTGTATTTTGTGAGCAAAGGGAAGGTAAAATGATGAGTAGCACTTGATAGTTTCATTGGGAACTTGTGCTCCAACGATGGAGGCAGTGGAGCAAATGCACTCACTAAGCAGAGGTTTCGAGTTCGATTTGCGACATGCATGTTTCAGTTTTTTCTTGGTCATGGTTATTGTGTATGTGGTACGACGGTTGTTTTGGGCCACAATTTTGGAGGAGGAAGCACTTTGGTGCTTATTTTGGTGTCTCCACACTTCTCCTAAGGTTGGAGAATTGATTTTTGGCCAAGGTAGATCTTTTTTTGATAATGTGGAATATTTGATTTGACTTGGCAATTATTGTTGGTAATTGGATGGAGGTATAAGGTTCAATAGAGATATTGCTTTGACATTGTTATTATTGATGCTTAATGTTTATATGGTAAATGCATTTAGAAGTAAATGTATTTTAGGAGTTATAATGGTTTAAGGAATAATTGCGCTTAATGTCATATTGGGGTTAGAAAGCATTTGGAGTTATTGAGTGGATATTCTCTTGTAATTATTTTTGAGGTTGAAGTTATTTTGTGATATATTAAGTAGAAGTTATAAGGTGTAAAGGAATATTTTTGATATGCATATTTGTGAGTTTTGATTATTGATGAGTTGGAGTGATAAGGTGTTATTAGGACTCTTATCATTGTGCATTATTCCATTGTTGCTAACTCTAATTTGTGGCAAATTGAGAGTTAGTGTTGTGACAGATTTTGAGTTCTCCTTCATCAAAGTAAAGGTATGGGCACATTCTTCCATGGTTATTATTGATTGATGGTTTTCTAAAAATAATTTTGGAGTGAAAAGGATTAAATTAAGTTTCCTTATTTGGAGTGGATCTTATTTTCTGAAAGTGGAAGTATTGATTATGCATTATGAAATCATGATGAGTTTATGAGTTATTGCATAATTTTGGTTTATGAGAGTGGAAGAATTTGAAGTTTGTTTTAGGGTTTTTGAGTGAGAAGCTTATGCCATTGCTATAAGTTGTTGAAACCCTAATTGAGTTGTTTGGTTGTTGAGAGTTGAAGGATAGAACATATTTAGTCTCTAACAATTCTCTTTATGTTTCTATGAGATTGATTTGAGTTGAGATTGAAAGTTGAAGGATAGAACATATTTATTCTCTAACAATTCTCTTTATGCTTCTATGATATTGATTTGAGTTGAAATTGAGAGTTGAAGGATAGAACATATTGAGTCTCTAAAAATTATCTTTATGCTTCTATGAGATTGATTTGATATGATTGGATGAAACACATTGGGTCTCTAACAATTCTATTTGTGTGTTCACATTGGGAAAGTTTCTTGGTAAACTTGCTTGAGCTGATTTGGGCAAGTTCTTGGTGAGCTTGCTAGGAATGATTTGGACAGGTTCTTGTTGAAGAACTTGTGGATAGATTTGATGAAGTCTTGGTGAATACTTGTGAGCAGTTGTGATTTATTTGTTCAAGCTTTTGGCTTAATCTTGGGATAGATCTGACAAATATTTGAGAGCAGATTTGTGTTGGACCAGAGGACTAAGTTTGGTGTAGATTTATGATAGATTTTGAGAGGACTTGTGTTGGACCGACTGACTGTGTTTAGTACAGGTTTTGATGAGTAGTTGTGGAGGTGATCAATGAGGACAAAAATATCTAGAGCTAGAGCAAGGAGGACATGATGTCTTCCATGGAAGGGAGTTCCACCTGCTAGTGGCAGAAGAGGTAGTGATCTTCTTAAGTATCATTTCCATAGCTTTGAGGTATAGGACATCTCCTTTGGTTAGGAGACTCATAAATACTTGTTGAGGGGATAGGACATATCCTTTGGGTATGAGGCTCATAAATACTTGTTGAGGGGAAGGATTCTCCTTTGGGCAGGAAGCTCATAAATACCTTTTGAGGGGAATGATTCTCCTTTGGATAGGAAGTTCATAAAATTTGTAATAGGAAAAGGATTTCCCAATGAGAAATATTTTAGTGAAAATATTTCTGTGGATGTAGACCATCTTGGGTGAACCACGTTAAAATGGTTCTTCTTTGTGTGTTGCTTTATGTGATGGTTAATGTTATGGTGATGCCACTGCTATCTAAAGTAAATTTTTTTAAATGGTTGCATCTTATACTGTTCACCCCCCCTCTCAGTATAAGTCTATGTTATTCAATTGGTATCAGAGCGGGTCTCTCCAGGAAGAGCCTAACAACTTGGAGAAGGATCCCTCGAAAGATCATATAAGCATGGAAAGTGATGAAGAGATTGAATTTAATTTGAAAGGGAAATTATTTTTAGCCCTAAGAAATCTTGAAAATGTAAGGGAAGAGAATTGTTTTTTAAAACAACAAAATCCAGAAGAAGAGGTGGCCAAAATAGAACTATCTCAAAATCTCACAGACTTCAAGATCCTAGCTAAAGAAAGAAAGAAATTTGAGAAAGTTTTGACAGATATTTTGAAAGGGAAGGAAGCTAAATGTGAGAGACTTGAAGAAGATGTGGTTTCTCTAAGAGTTAGACTTGAATAGATGAGTCTTAAACAAAATATTTTTCTTGGAAAGCAAATGGAAGAAGATATCCATATCCAATAAACAGGAACATCCAGTAGAAATAAAGTCAACTTTCAAAAACCAAAGGATACCAGAAAAGAATACAACAAAGGAGAGAAATGGACAAGAGTTGATCACAAAATAAGGAGAACTCATCAAAGGCTTCCAAATAGGTTACATAATACTTTCCATGGCTATTATTTTTCTTGCAATAAATATGGTCATAGAGTTATCCATTGTACTAGGATTGTGAATGACAATGTTAAGAAAAATGTTAATTCTTTTGCACCACTCATGGATGATAGTATTATGTGTTACAAATGCAATAATTTTGGTTATATAGCTATAATGTGTAAATTGGAAAGATCTAGTGAAGTGAATGTTAGTAAAACAAATGGAAATAAAACTAGATATATGATAGTTCAAATAGCTCTTCATGCTCAAGATAACGAAGAAAAATGTTACCTTGACAGTGGATGTTCTAGGAACATGACTGGAGAAAAAGAAAAGTTTATAGTTCTCAAAGAAACTAGTAGAGGGTCAGTTAGCTTTGGAGATAACAGATCAGCTAAATTTTTTGGAAAGGGTTCTCTAAGTTTAGATGGAAAAACCAGAACTAAAAATGTGCTTTATGTAGAAGGATTGAGACATAATATTTTGAGTGCTAGCCAACTTTGTGATCAGGGTCATATGGTGACTTTATATTCTGATAGATGTGAGATAAGGAAAGTAGATAATGGAAAAATCATTGCTAATGCAATACGAACTCCTAACAACCTCTACATGCTAAGTGAGATAAAAATAAAAAAGTGTTTTTTGTATCAAGAGGATGAAAGTTGGCTATGGCATAAAAGAATGGGACATTTAAGATTTGACAATCTTATCAACATTAGCCATAAGAAAGTAGTCAGAGACTTACCTAAATTGAAAAGATCCCAAAATACTATTTGTGGTCCTTGTCAACATGGAAAGCAAACTAGAACCAACTTTAAGGCTAAAGGGTACATGTCATCCAAACCTTTAGATCTTATTCATACTAATTTGTGTGGTCCCACCAGAACTCAAAGTATACAGGGAGAGAGTTACTTCATGCTTTTCATAGATGATTTCTCTAGAATGACTTGGGTTACCTTTCTGAAAGAAAAATTTGAAGCCCTTGACAAGTTTAAAGCCTTCAAAGAAATGATAGAGAATGAAACAGACAAAATAATAAAATGCTTAAGATCAGATAGAGGAGGAGAATTCACTTCAAATGAATTTGTGGATTATTGTGAGCAACAAGGGATTAAGAGGGAATTTTCAGCAGCAAGAACTCCTCAACAAAATGTAGTTGAAAGAAAAAATAGAACTGTTGAAAATGTGGCTAGAGCTATGTTGAATGAGTCAAAGCTTCCTGATGGTTTTTGGAAAGAGGTAGTTAGTATAATAGTGTATATTATCACCAGAGCTCAGTTAAGAGTCAATCATCACAAAACTCCCTATGAGCTATGGAAATGAAGACCAGCCACAATAAAAAATTTCAAATTTTTTGGTAGTAAATGTTACATCAGAATGGAAGATCATAATTTAGGGAATTTTGATCCTATATGTGATGAGGGCATTTTTCTTGGGTACTCCAGCAAGAGAAAAGCCTAGAGATGCTACAACAAAAGAAATTGTACTATTATGGAAAGCATAAATGTTACAGTGGATGAGAAAATAGGGATAAGAGAACTAGTTTAGGAAATTGATGATGAATATTTCCACGAAGAATTTAGGGAGGATTCAGATAAAGAAGAAGAGGAAATACAACAACTCCTTCCTAAAAATCCATCCATATATGTTCAGAAATACCATCCAAAGGATCAAATCATTGGCAATCCAAAAGTCATATAGACAAGGAGAAGAATCATATCTTCAAATTCCCATACAAATGTTTCGTTGTTATCTCAGATTGAGCCAAAATATCTCAGTGAATCCTGTGCAGATAAGTTTTGGATAAATGCTATGAATGAAGAATTGGAATAGATAGAGAAGAGTGAGACTTGGGAACTTGTTCAAAGACCTAAAGGTAAAAATATCATTGACACTAAGTGGGTCTTCAAAAACAAACTAAATGAATATGGTCAGGTAGTCAGAAATAAAGCAAGGTTAGTTTGCAAATGTTATGCTCAAGTAGAAGGAATTGATTTTGAAGAAATTTTTTCTCCAGTTGCTCGTCTTGAGGCTATCAGAATGTTTTTCTCTTTTTCAAGTTTTAAAAACTTCAAGGTCTATCAAATGGATGTCAAATAAGCTTTTCTAAATGGTGTGTTAGAAGAAGAAGTCTACATTGAACAACTAGAAGGGTTCTTACTTTCAAAAAATTCAGATTTTGTGTGTAGATTTAAAAAGGTATTGTATGGTTTGCAACAAGCTCCTAGGGCTTGGTATTTGAGGCTTGACAGGTATCTTCAGAAACAAGGTTTTAGAAAAGGTATGGCAGATAGCAATTTGTATATAAAAAAATATGGAAATAATATATTAATTGTGGTTGTTTATGTTTATGATATCATTTTTGGAGGTAATAACACCAAAATGTGTAAATATTTTTCTAATAATATGTAGAGTGAATTTGAGATTTCCATTATTGGGGAATTGTCCTTCTTCTTAGGACTTCAGATTGCCCAATCGAAAGAAAGAATATTTCTCTCACAAGGCAAGTACATAAGAGAGATGATGAAAAATTTTGGTATGGAGGATAGCAAACCTGTTAGTACTCCAATGATTATAGGGTGTAAGTTGAGCAAGGATGATGAATATCCAGAGGTAGATCAAAGGTTGTACAAATCCATGATTGGCAGTTTGCTTTATGTTACAACTACCAGACCAGACATCATGCAGGTAGTGGGACTAGTTGCAAGGTTTTAGGATGCACCAAAAGAAACTCATGTTATGGCAGTAAAAAGGATTCTCAGATATCTAAAAGGCACTATGGATCTTGGGCTTTGGTATCCCAAGAGCGATAAGTTCACTCTCACAGCTTTTACAGATGCAGATTGGGCCGACAATATTGATGACAAAAAAAGCACCAGTGGTGGAGCTTTCTTTTTGGGGAATTGTTTAGTTGCTTGGTTAAGCAAGAAATAACCTTCAATTTCCTTGTCTACAATAGAGGCAAAATACATAGCAACAATAGCTTGTTGTACACAATTTTTATGGATGAAGACTACCTTGGAGGATTTCAAAATAAATCATGATCAACCCATTTCCATATTGTGTGATAATACAAGTGTCATAAGTATCTCCAAGAATCTAGTAATGCACTCAAGAACAAAGCATATTCCCATCAAATATCACTTTTTGAGAGAGCAGGTTCAGGACAAGCAGGTTAAGTTGGAATATGTGCCTACTAAGGAACAAATTGCTAACATTTTCACCAAACCTCTTCCAAGAGAGAATTTTGAGTATTTAAGGAAGAATTTGGGAGTAGTTTTACTCCCACCCCAGAATTAATCACCTCAACAGGAGGTGGAGGAGGGGCTAAGCTAAGAGGATCATTCTTAGACCTGAGCCCCAAAGGTGACCCTTTGCCATTGATGACAAAGAGGGAGATATTTGAGTAAGGGGGAGAACTTTGAGTCAGGGGAGAAAATCTTCAAAGGATGGTTTTCATTTGGTTTCAGTTTTGACAGTTGGCAGTGGTTTCAGTAGTGGTTTGCCATCAATGACAAAGGGGGAGATTGTTGGCAATTTTGGATTTGTTGCCTAGATTCATGGTTGTGAGTTGTCATTGATGTCAAAAAGAGTTTGTGTTGATATCAAAAGGAATTTGTGTTGATGTCAAAAAGAGTTTGGTGCCAAAAAGATCTTGAAAGTTCCATGATGTTTATTTAAGAGATTTTACTTAAAACCAAGGTGACAAGGTTAAAGGTTTTTCTTAAAACCATATGCACTCATTAAGGGTTTTTATTAAAACCATATTGGCTTAATGAAAATGTTTTTGCTCCTCGAAAAAACCTTAAAAGTCCATTTTAATTATTAATAAATAAATTAACACAAACTTTTGAAAAGGTTTTAAGTTAAGTTTATTATTGAAAGGGTTTCTAAACCCTTAGTGACGCCAATGTAGAAGACTTACCTCACCAACGCTGTTTGTTTGGAAGGAGCGCCAATGTCAACTTACATGGGATGTAAAAGACTATTAAGGGACATTAATTCCTAAGGTTCAATACACCTCCGATTTGCATGATTACCTTCGAATTCGTATTGATTTGTGACCTTAAATTTTGGATTGCGCTGTGATTTTTGAGTCTCATTTTACTGTGTATTAATTTCTGATTTCATGCGCCAGTGAGGAAGACAAATCTAGTCTGTGATAAATTCTGATTTCATGTGTAGTGAGGAAGACAAATTTGGTCTGTGTTAAATTCAGATTTCGTGCGCCTGTGAGGAAGGAAATTCTAGTTGTCTTTTGCGAGCAAAGGGAAGGTAAAACAATGAGTAGCGCTTGAGAGTTTTATTGGGCACTTGTGCTCCAACGATGGAGGTAGTTGAGCAAAGGCACTCGCTAAGTAGAGGTGCTGAGTTTGATTTACGACAGGCGTGTTTCAGTTTTTTCTTGGTCATAGTTATTGTGCACGTGATATGATGGTTGCTTTGGGCCACGAGTTTGGAGGAAGCACTTTGGCACTTATGTTGGTGTCTCCAAACTTCTCCTAAGGTTGGAGAATTTATTTTTGGCCAAGGTAGATCTTTTTTTGATAATGTGGAATATTTGATTTGACTTGGCAATTATTGTTGGTAATTGGATGGAGGTATAAGGTTAAATAGAAATATTGCTTTGACATTGTTATTATTGATGCTTAATGTTTATATGGTAAATGCATTTAGAAGTAAATGTATTTTAGGAGTTATAATTGTTTAAGGAATAATTGTGCTTAGTGTCATATTGGGGTTAGAAAGCCTTTAGAGTTATTGAGTGGATATTCTCTCGTAATTATTTTTGAGGTTGAAGTTATTTTGTGATATATTAAGTAGGAGTTATAAGGTGTAAAGGAATATTTTTGATATGTATATTTGTGAGTTTTTATTATTTATGAGTTGGAGTGATAAGGTGTTATTAGGACTCTTATCATTGTGCATTATTCCATTGTTACTAACTCTAATTTGTGGCAAATTGAGAGTTAGTGTTGTGACATATTTTGAGTTCTCCTTCTTCATCAAAGTAAAGGTATGGCCACATTATTCCATGGTTATTATTGATTTATGGTTTTCTAAAAATAAGTTTGTAGTGAAAACGATTAAATTAAGTTTCCTTATTTGGAGTGGATCTTATTTTCTAAAAGTGGAAGTATTGATTATGCATTATGATATCATGATGATTTTATGAGTTATTGCATAATTCTGGTTTATGAGAGTGGAAGCATTTGAAGTTTGTTTTAGGGTTTTTGAGTGAGAAGCTTATGCCATTGCTATAAGTTTTTGAAACCCTAATTGAGTTGTTTGGTTGTTGAGAGTTGAAGGATAGAACATATTGAGTCTCTAAAAATTCTCTTTATGCTTCTATGAGATTGATTTGATATGATTGGATGAAACACATTAGGTCTCTAACAATTATCTTTGTGTGTTCACATTGGGCAAGTTTCTTGGTAAACTTGCTTGAGCTGATTTGGGCAAGTTCTTGGTGAGCTTGCTAGGACTAATTTGGACAATTTTTTGTTGAAGAACTTGTGGATAGATTTGATAAAGTCTTGGTGAAGACTTGTGTGCAGTTGTGATGGATTTGTTCAAGCTTTTTGCTTAAGCTTGGGACAGATCTGTCGGAGATTTTAGAGCAGATTTGTGCTAGACCAGAGGACTGAGTTTGGTGCATATTTGTGACAGAGTTTGAGAGGACTTGTGTTGGACTGACTAAATTTGTTTAGTACGGGTTTTGATGATAAGTTGTTGAGGTAATAAATGAGGAAAAAAGTCTCTAGAGCCAGAGCAAGGAGGACATGACGTCTTCTATGGAAAGGAGTTCCACCTGCTAGCGGCAAAAGAGGTAGTGATCATCTGAAGTATCATTTACAGAGCTTTGGGGGATAGGACATCTTCTTTGGGTAGGAGGCTCATAAATATTTTTTGAGGGGATAGGACATCTCCTTTGGGTAGGAGGCTCATAAATACTTGTTGAGGGAAAGGATTCTCCTTTGGGCAGGAGGCTCATAAATACTTGTTGAGGGGAAGGATTCTCATTTGGATAGGAAGTTCATAAAATTTTGTAATAGGGAAAGGATTTCCCAAAGAACTTGATTGAGAAAGCTTTTAGTGAAAATATTTCTATGGATGTATCCCATCTTGGGTGAACCACGTTAAAATGACTCTTCTTTGTGTGTTGCTTTCTGTGATGGTTGATTTTATGGTGATGCCACTGCTATCTAAAGTAAATTTTTTTAAATGGTTGCATATACTATTCACCCCCAATCTCAGTATAAGTATATGTTCTTCAATTTATATCCCATGATAAATTGCCCTAGCCTCGGTGAAGTTGTTTTATTGGATTCACAACTTTTCAATATAGGCCAAAATAATTTTACCTCTGTCATCCCGGATCACCCCTCCACAACTTGCTTTATCAGGATTACATTTGTATACACCATTGAAATTTAGTTTAAACCATTGGGTGGGAGGTGGAATCCATGGCACAATGGATCTATCCACAATCAAGTGGGGTTGGCCAAAAGAGAGGTTGATAAAATTGTCTAGTTGGATTGCAAAGGGAGACGTAGAAAAATCCTCAAAAGGAGTAAGATTGTTGTTTTTAGATACAAAGGCAACAATTATTAATGAAACAGACTCGGGATCATGAAAAGAAAATATAAAGGATCTATTATTTCTCTTAAGCCAGACCTACCACATAAAGTGTGGGAGAATGACATACCACCAGTACTTCAGGTGAATGGAGTGAAAAGGGTTTGGCCATTGGAGGATGAAGTCGCTGACGTACAATGGTATAACCTAGGAAATAGAGGTAAGAGAAAGAAGAGAGGATAAGACATTTCCAAAAAAGAGACATTGCAAGAATATGTGGTTAACTGAATCCCAAGAAGATTTATAGAGGAAACATTTATTCAAGAGGATCATACCCCGAGCTATCAAGTTGTCGATAGTAAGGAGATGATTTTGAGCTACCAACCAGTAGAAATGGGCTATCTTGGGAATGATTTTATTTATCCATATGCATTTATTTGGGAACCATTCTTCCTTAGGTTCACTCAATTATGCATAGGCTATATTTATAGAAAACAATCCAGAATCACTGAGCTACTAGAAAGGAGAATTGGGTAGTTGGGTACTCAGGATTAATTAAGTGTGGAGCATCTTGGATAAACGTAGACTAGTAGTATGTAGCTCTAAATATCCCATGTCAAGAGGTAAGTTCACCCACTTGGGGGAGTTGATCCATGGGAAATAAAATTGCCAATTTTAGAACCAAATAGCTGGTCAAAAATGGGTTTGAAAATACTTACAGACTGATCATTCATCAGAGGCTAAGCAGTAATCCAGAGATCTTCCCAAAACTTGATACATGAGCCATCACCTAATTTCCACCTACATCCTTTTTGGAGAATGGGTTTGGTATGGCACACTAAATTCCAGAATGTAGAACCAGTTATAATGGGGGAGTCATCCATCAAGGACCCTTGTCTAAGATATTTACTTTTCATAATTTCCACCCACTAAATAGGAGAGTTAGTGACTATTTTCCAACCTTGCTTGGAAATCATTGCCATATTCATTTTGTGCACTTTCCTAAGGCCTAGCCCACCTCTACATTTTGGAATACAAACATTATCCCATGCAACATGAGTAAATCTAACTTTTTTCTTCATTATGGACCATAGAAAATTCCTTTGAATTTGTTCGAGTTTATTGCACACAACTATTGGGGCTCTAAATAATGACATGAAGTAAATTGGAACGCTCTAAAGACATGATTGAACCAATGTAAACTTTCCTGCACTACTGATGAGGGCTCACTTCCATCCCACTAACTTATTGATTACCTGTTGGATCACACTGTCCCACATTCTCTTAGTGGGGTTGCCTTGGAAAAGAGGAAGGCCAAGGTACATCGTAGAAAACGTAGCAATGGTGCATCCTAGGATGTGAGAAATTTTTAACTATATTTGGACTAGAGTTTTGATAAAGTAAATGCTAATTTTAATATAATTGAATCTTTGGCCATCAACCCTCTCTTAAGCCTCTAGGATGGATCTGATGGTTCTAGCTTTTGAGACACTTGAGTGGTTGGCCAAAATAGTGTCATCTACAAACTATTGGTGGGGCACTGGGGTGAGATCAGTCAAAGATTTGATACCTAAAATATCTCCTACTGAGCATGTAGCCTTGAGATCCCTCCCTAGGCTATCAACAACTAAGATGAACAAGAATGGGTACATGGGGTCCCCCTGCCTAATTCTACGTCTTCTCCTGAAATACCCAAACGCTGCCCCATTGATGAGGACAAAAAACCAAGTTGAAGTAGTGTAATTTTTGATAAATCGAACCCATATAGGGTGGAAGCCAAATCGAGTGAGGACATCTATGAGCAAATCCCATGAATTTCTATCAAATGCTTTACTAATATTAAGTTTTAGGAAGAAAATTAGTAACATGTTAGCAATTATAGTATGGATGAGCTTGTGTAGTGTGATCACACTATCGGTAATGATCTTACCTTGGACTGAATAACCATGGAACAGGTCTATGACACAAAGCATGACACATTTTATTCTATTTACCATAGTCTTGGTAAGTATTTTATACAAAATATTACACAGACTGATAGAACAAAAGTCAAACATGGAATGACATTCATGGGATTTTGAGATGAGGGTAAGCAACATAGAATTAAGGTCTCTTGAAATGAAGTTGGATCTTTGGATTTCAAGGATGGCTGCTGACATGTCTTCACAAATGCTATCCCAAAATGTTTGGAAAAACCTTGGTGGGAACCCATCCAGACCAGGAGCCTTGTCAACAGGTATGGAGAATAGAGCCTCTTTGATCTTGTCAAGGGGGAAAGGTTGAAGTGTAAAATTATTCTCAGCTTGAGTAACGAGAGGCAGAATGTCCTAGAGAAGATATTCTAATAATTATTTTGGGTAGGGATGAGATGGTCCAAGTATGTTGCAAAAGTGTTCCACTGCCTCTGATCTTATATCTTCGATACCTTCGATTGTAGACCCATCATATTTGTGGAGACTTCTGATAAAGTTTACACATTTGTATCTCATAGTTGTTGCATGGGAAAAAATTGAATTTAAATCTCCTTCTTTAATCCATAATGTGTGGGATTTTTACCACCAGAATGTCTCCTCTTTGGCTAATGAGTTATGGAACTCAGCTAAGAGGATCTTCTCTTGCCTTCTAATCCTATTGGTGGTGTTCCCATTCTAAACTTGTTTTTCTATCTCTTTCAATTGGGAGCATATTATTTTGCATGATTCGAATATATTACCAACAAATCTATATTCCATTTCTTAAGATAAAATTTGAGGAATTTCAGTTTCATGTAGACCTAGTAAACACCATTCAATGACCTTTGACCTGAATTAGATATTTTTGAATTTTGAAACCACATGGTTTCAAATGTGAAAGGAGGTTTATAAATAAGATTCGATCTTGTGACTTCAAGAAGAAGCGGATTATGGTCAAAAGATATTCTCGATAAGGATGATAAGGTGGCATCACCAAGAATCAAGATAACTTCTTTGGACAATAAAAATATATCCAGTATTAGTTGGATGAGCTGGTCCCCTTCATGTTGGTTCATCCAGGTAAACAATGATCCTCGTAATTTAACATCCATTGAATTCATTGGTATCAACAAAGTCGATAAAATAATAATAGCTCATAGTGGTGATTGGAGCACCTCCAACTTTATCTATGGGGTATATAGGGTTATTGAAATATCCATCCAACATCCATTCATGATAAGAGAATGTCCTATGAATCTACGAGAGGTTGTCCCACATAGAAATTCTTTTGTTGAATTTGTTCAAGGCATAAATATTGGTTAAGACCCACTTCTTATTTGATTCATTGCAGGTAAAGTAGATGTTAATAACTATGTCATTAAAGTATATGATTTCACCAGTTACTTTGATTGGATTCCATAGGCACAACAACCCCCCTGAAGCACTGTTAGTGGGACTTGCAATAAATTTGTAGTTGTTCCATACAGATTTGACTATTTTTTTGTACTCATGTTTTCCACTTTTTTTTCCTGGATAATGAATATTGAAGGTCTGAATTCCTTTCTCATGGAAGAGAACATCCTCTACTTCATTTCTCTATTGAGGCCTCTATAATTCCATGATAAGACCTTTGTATGATTTAGAGGCAATTGTTTTCACCCCTTTCATTTATAGGGGTTTCGTTCTTTTACCTTCTTCCTTTGACATCTCTTTAAGAGGAGATAGAGAAGATAGTAATATTATTTGGATGCCACTGGCTATATCATCTACCACATAATTTTTCCTTTGGTCAATATTGGGTGGTTGACCTCACCTTTTTTCCATATCCACATCACTCTAGGACTTTTTATGACTCATGGTATTGTTCATGGGGGGTTGGAGGACTTACCACCACCTAAATAGACAAGGGTACGAGAAGGGGACCCTAAAAAAAAAACTTCCAAGGGGGAAGACCCTGCTACTAGAGGAGAATATTTGCCTAACAATTGTGACGAGAGGGAGCCTAAGGTTAGATTATTGTAGGATGGAGATGTTGGCATGGAAAGTGGGGTAGTAGGGAAAAAGGAGGAAACGAGCTTGAGAGGATAGGGCAACAGGGAGGGGAAAATGAAAGGGAGAGGGGTTTTGTATGAAGGTCAGATCTTGGGATGGGAAGCAAGGGGGATGCAGGGGCAGAAGCAAGAGGGCAGGAAGTAAGGGGAGAGGTGTTGACAGAAGAGGACACAAAAGGAAGGGGAGGATCAATAGGAACACCTTGGTTTGTTAAGGGATAAATTAGGATGGGTAATTTGTTCAATGACAAACCCTTTAGAAGGGAATTCACTATCCTTATCAGTAAGAATTTCAAATTGGTTAACGAAGAGAGAAAATACCTTATTGGTATCTTTATTTTATCATTTGGATGAAGATTCAGGAGGAGATTCTATTTTTTTCCCTTTATCAATTTGAGCTTTTGATTTGGGGGCCCCTCATCATTGTTGAGGATTAAAATTACAGGATTTCTTGCTGATAAGGTGTGATCCACAAAAATATTTCTCAAAAAATAGGCACTACTCTTTGGGGTGATCTTGTCTATGACAAATACTACAGAACCCAACTTTCACTTTTTTTCTTGCATGATCTTAGGACATTGGGATCTAAGATGCCTCTATTTCTAGAACTCCATGTAGAAGGTAGGCTTGTTCTCACACTCAAAGGTCTATCTCCAATGATATAACCCATAGGTTAGATTGATGTACATTGAAATCTAGGAATCCAAGTTTACCATGATGTAAATATGGGTGTAAGGCATTATGGATTGAGATTTCATGGTCATTTCAAAAGCAACCAGATCACCAACTGCACGAGCAATGGTTCAGATAATACGTTCATCCAAAAATTGATAGGGGAGCTCAGGTAGCCTAACCCAAATTGGGATGACATTGATGCTCTAGGTCTCTAGGTTGAAACTAGGGTTCTAGTGCATGATGAACAGGGGTCGCCTCTTGAAGAACCAAGGTCCTTCCTTTAAAATCCAACTGGTGTTTCTCGAGTTATTCAGGTGGATGATGAAAACCTAAGAGATAGAACAACAATGTCCATGTGATCTTCTGGTTTCCATTTACTCACTGCCCATATATAGATGGATTCAATGTTGAGTTGTGACCCAATGAAATTTCCAACAAGGAAAAGAGATTTTTGTTCAATACAGAGGCCATGACATCATCATGAAGATTAAACTCCTTCAAATCATTAGATAGGGTTGCAATATTTAGTGATGGTTCTTTCTGGTCCTGATAGAGATTCCCCTTCACTTTATCGATGGATTATGCTTTTAAGTCGAGAGGAGTTTTTAAGGCTTGCTCCACTGCAATATGGGGCCATGATGAGACACCACATCAGCACTAGACCCAACCAGGTGGTCTTCGAGGAGCTCCACCTCAACATCTTCATATATTGTCTCTTCCTAACCATTACCCGCCTAAATAATTCTTGTATCAAATGCCCCATGACTCCCTAGGATCACCCCGTGATCACTAGGGGAGCTTTCGTCTTTCCCACCTTGACCAGGTTCAAAATTTAAACGTCTTCGCTGCTCCATCGCTCCTCCTTTTCCTTCCTTCAAATTGTAGGTCGTGACAGAACTCTCTAAAGTGTATAATTCTAGGTTCTTTGTGGTATATTTTATATCATATAATACCAAAGGAACAAGTTGGTTTTGTTCATGGTAAACAAATTTTTAATGGTGTAATCATTGCATAGGAGGTCATACATTCTCTTCATTCCATAAAAAAACTAGGTATACTTATGGAATTATATATGAATAAAGCATATCATATGGTTTGATAGAGTTTTCTACATGATATTCTCAAAACATTTTGTATTTATCAAATTTAGTGTAAATAGATTAAATATTGTTATATGTTATGGTCCCTAGGAATAGTTGTATGGGTATATGATATTATATCATTTAAGTGTTGGTATGGCTTGCACATAACCCAAGGTTATTTATGTTATATTATAATAATGAGTGGGATGAGGTTTTAGTGTTAGAAATATTGAGTTGTCATTGATGTCAAAGGAGCATGGTATTCAAGGCAGAAATATTCTTCAAGGGTGAAAAGTTTATAAGGATGGACAATATATCATTGAGGTCAAATATGGGCTTGTTCATCTAGGGAAAATATATTTTACAAGGAAATATTATTGCAAAGCAAGGCAATTATTTTTAAGGATTATAATATTTAAATATCAAATTTAAATATTATAAAAGAGATGGACAAAGATGTAAAAGTGCTTGGGACAAAAGGTTTAAAAGAAAGACAAAAGTTTAAAAGCTTGGGAAAAAAGTTTTAAATCATAAAAGGCTTTGGAAAAAGGTTTAAAAAGTAAAATATTATAATATTTAAATCCCAAGATTTAAATATTATAATACAAATGAGTTTAAGTTTAAAAGGTGCCAATGTCATAAAAGGCAAGCATAAAATAAAAATATATAAGCAAAATATAGCGTCGACATCCATGGTGAAAACAAAAATGCATGTATAAATAAGGAGCAAAAATCAAGTGAGATGGCTAAGGTTAAGAGCACAATTCGATATTATTCTAGTGCATAGAATTCAACGAACAAGGAGGGAAGGGAGCGTAGTGAGAACATTCAACGATTGGAAAAATCTGAAGCAGAATACATACTTGTTCATGCATCTTGGTTCCCATCCATCGGGGTGTCCCAGTTGGTTGGTTGGCCTGTGATAGGGCACTGTTGTGCAGTGAGACAGAGGTTCGAATCCCACCATGAGGTTTTTACTATGCATTATTTGTTTGAGAGGATAAAGTTGTGAAGGTCACAAATATTGACGTCGAGCCCTTTGGTTTCACCCATTGGGCTAGCTTAGCTAGTCGAAGGTCCCTTGGGAGAGCATTGCGTTTGGCAAGGTGTGGAGATCGAATATCCTCCACGATGATTAGAGAGTTTTGGCTGTTGAGGTAAGGGTAAATAAAATATTTTATTTTTATTAGAGTGGGAGTCATAAGGTGCAATGATAATATTTGATTTTATATTTTGCATTGTGTAAGTAGGAGTTATAAGGTGTATGGGGATAAATTGAAAATTATCTTTTGCATATTGTGTAAGTAGGAGTTATAAGGTGTATGGGGAAATATTGAAAATTATCTTTTGCATATTGTGTGAGGGAGTTATAAGGTGTATTATGGTTTATTTTTAATTGTATTTTTGCATGATAGAAGAGGGAAATTTGAGGGTTTAGTCATTATTAAAAGCTTTATTTTGTGAGACTAAAAAGGAGTTATAAAGTATTATTTTCAAGCCTTATTGAGCACATATTTTTGAGAAGGGTTTTTAATATGGATGATTTGAAAAAGAGATTTGCTAACCAGTTTTGAAGTGGCACAAGAAAGGAAAATTATTTTTGTCAAGACAAGTTTTGAAGGCACATCATCATCAAGGTAGTTTTAGAGGTATGGTGATTTAATTCCTTTCTCAAGGGTGGTTTTGTTTGAGGAAAATATTTTTGTTGTCATATGGTTGGAGGTATAAGGATTGATTGATTGTGCATTGCTTGATTGAAATTGGAAATAAAAGTGCAAGGGTTTGAAAGTAAATTTGTGCATTGGTTTTGAGTGGAATTGGGAATGCATGTGCAAGAGTTATAGATCAGTTTTGTGAAACAAATTTGTGCATTGTTCATGATTGATTTTAGGAGTAAATAATAAGGTTAGTTATCAAGTGCTAGACTAGAGCTACCTTTGAATAAATATGAGACATGTGAAAGCAATAGACTTAATGAATGTAAAGAACATATTGGGTATTTGTTATTGCATATCATTTTCTATATGTTCTTGAAGATAAAAGAATTTTGGGTAGAATATGTCTGAATTACTTTAGTTGAAGAAAACACTTTTGGAAGATATGAGCATTTTTTGTATGCAATATTTGGGAAAGATTGAGTATTGTTTGTGTGCAATATTTAGGAAAGATATGAGTATTATTTGTATGCAATATTTGAGAAAGATATGAGCATTTTTTGTATGCAATATTTTGAAAGATATGATCATTTTTTGTATGAGTGGATGAGTAGTGGTTGTGAGTAGATTTATGAGCAGGTTTGAGCAGATTTGTAAGTAGGTTTGAGTATATTTATGAGAAGGTTTGAGTAGAGTTGTGAGAAGGTTTGAGTAGAGTTGTGATTAGTTTTGAGTAGTGTTTGTGAAAAAGAGCAGGTTTGGAGTAAACCAGAGCATAGGGGATTGGTGTCTCCTATGGATAGATGTCCATGAACCAGAGCAAAGGGGATTGGTGTCTCCTTTGGATAGAGGTCTATGAACCAGAGAAAAGGGGATTGGTGTCTCCTGTGGATAGAGGTCCATGAACTATGGATATTGGTTTCTCCTATGGATTGAGGTCCATGAACTTGTGAGAGGGGTCAAGTGTCTCCTGTGGATAGGTGTCCATGAATATTGTAATAGGGATTGGTTCCCATGAAATTTATTTTGAGAAATTTATAAGAAATATTTCTCCATGGATGTAGCCCACATTGGGTGAACCACGTTAAATCTATGTCTCTTATGTGTGTGATGATTTGTGCATTGTTTCATTATTGCAATTGATAATATTGGATGATATTGCTTTGGAAAGAAAAGTAAAAGTTTTATCTTATATTGTTCACCCCCCTCTTAGTATAAGCTTGTGTTCTTCAATTGGTATCAAAGTGGGTTCCTTCGTGAAAGCCTAACAGCTTGAAGGAAGATCTTATAGGAACACACATGGCTCATAAGGAAGGGTTTTCATCAAATAGGGCTCCATTATTTTATGGGACTAACTATGCTTTTTGGAGTGTGAGGATGAAGACTTATTTGATGGCACATGGATATGATACATGGCAATCCATTGAGAATGGATTCACACCATCTATAACTCCTCCTATAGATGCAAGTGGTAAGAAACCATATGAAGATAATGCCAAGGCAATGAATGTAATTTTGAGTGGGTTATGTGAATCAGAGTTTGTGAAAGTCATGCAATGCACTTCAACAAAAGAAATGTGGGATAAGTTATATAGAACATATGAAGGAGATGACAAGGTCAAAATGGCAAAACTTCAAACACATAGAAGGAAGTTTGAAGACTTGAAGATGAAATATGATGAAGATATTGCTATGTATCTACTTCGTGTTGATGAGGTTGTCAACACTATTCGTGGACTTGGAGAAAAGATTGAGGAATCTACTATTGTTCAAAAAATATTGAGGTCACTCCCTATGAGGTATGATGCAAAGGTTTCAATAATAGAAGAGATGAAGGATCTCAAAACTTTAAGCATGGATGAGCTACATGGAATTCTCACAACCTATGAGATGAGGACATAAAAAGAACAAACATCCAAAAGAGAGGCAACATTCAAAGCTTCAAAGAAGGAAAAGAATAAAGAACAAGAATCAAGTGATGAATCAAGTAGTGAAGAAGAGGCTAACTTTGTGAGAAGAAATAAGAAGGGTCCAAGAAAACACAAAAATATGTAGACTGTGAAATGTTTTAGCTGTGGTAACATTGGTCACTATGCAACTAATTGTCCATAAAATGGAGGTATAGTAGCAATGAAGAAGAAAAGGATTACAAGAAAAATAAAGAAAGAAAATTTTATCATGAAAATAAAAACAAGCATGGTCAAGGCAAGCATGAGAAGAAGATATTTCAAAGGTACAAGAAGAGTTTTTATGTTGAAAAAGCAAGCAGTGCTTCAAGTGACAATGATGAAAGTCTCTCCGATAGTGAAAAAGAAGAAATTCTATTTTTGGCCATAGAAGAGAAAGAAGATGCTCCTATTGAACACCAAGAAAAAGAGAAAGTTTTAGAAGATGAAAAGGAAGCCATAGTTGATATGGAAGAGGAACTTGTTGTTGATCTTGAAGAGTTAAAAAGGGAGAACTTAGAATTGAAGGCTCAAATACAAGAGGATGAGAAAACAAAGGCAAAACTTCTACAAGATCTCACCGATTTAAAAGTTAAGGTTGAAGAGGCAAGGAAATTTGAAGAAGGTATGGCTGAACAGTTAAAGGTAAAAGAACTAGAATGTGAAAGACTAGAACATGAAGCTGACATTCTAAGGAAGGGACTTGATAAATTTAATAATAAGATATATCAGTTTAGGAAAAGCTCAAAATATTTGGATGATATTATAAAAACACAGAGATCTCCATTTATGAAGACTGGACTTGGTTATGAGGAAGGTCAAGAGGTACAAGAAGTGGAAGTCAAGCTCAAAAGAAATAGAAGCATCAAAGAAGGTATTTGAAGAAGAGCCTAAGACCTATACTGATAAGTTGAGAAGTGGAAGCATCAAAGAGGAAGAAAACAATGCACCATCAAGGAATAGGGACCATCACAGGAAAAGCAAAGAAAGAACCATGCGATCATATCCTCCAAGGCAAGATGAATATTTCTTCCAAGGTTATTGCTACTCATGTAATATTTTTGGTCATAAAGCTATACATTGCAGGGTTCATGGTAAGAATGATTATGGCTTCACCAAGAGAAATTTCAAGTCATTTGCACTTTCCAAGGACTACAATATCATGTGTTTCAATTGCAATAATTTTGGGCATAAAGAAAAATGGTGTAGAACAGTGTTTCCTAAATTTTTGAAGACAAGCAAGAAGAAGGAAAGTCAAAATGTTCAAAGAGGTATGACTTCAAAAGTTTGGAGAAATAAAATGAAACAAGAAGAGGAGCATAGTAATTTGGGAGTTTCACTCCCATCCCATAATTAATCACCTCAAGAAAAGGAGGTGGTGAGGGGGTTGTGCTAAGTGTCTTATTTTTAGCCCCAAGGAGCCCTTTGCCATTGATGTCAAAGGGGGAGAATTCAATGAGGGGGAGCAGCTTGTCAGGGGGAGCAGATTGGGAATCCAGTTGTAGTCAAAGAAAATTTTTAGTAGGGTTGCCATCAATGAAAAAGGGGGAGATTGTTAGAAATATTGAGTTGTCATTGATGTCAAAGGAGCATGGTATTCAAGGCAGAAATATTCTTCAAGGGTGAAAATTTTATAAGGATGGACAATATATCATTGAGGTCAAAGATGGGCTTGTTCATCCAGGGCAAATATATTTTACAAGGAAATATTATTGCAAAGCAAGGCAATTATTTTTAAGGATTATAATATTTAAATATCAAATTTAAATATTATAAAAGAGATGGACAAAGATGTAAAAGTGCTTGGGACAAAAGGTTTAAAAGAAAGACAAAAGTTTAAAAGCTTGGGATAAAATTTTTAAATCATAAAAGGCTTTGGACAAAGGTTTAAAAAGTAAAATATTATAATATTTAAATCCCAATATTTAAATATTATAATACAAATGAGTTTAAGTTTAAAAGGCACCAATGTCATAAAAGGTAAGCATAAAATCAAAAATATATAAGCAAAATATAGCATCGACGTCCATGGTGAAAACGAAAATGCATGTATAAATAAGGAGCAAAAATCAAGTGAGATTGCTAAGGTTAAGAGCGCAATTCGATATTATTCTAGCACATAGAATTCAGCGAACAAGGAGGGCAGGGAGCGTAGTGAGAACGTTCGATGATTGACGAAATATGAAGCAGAATATATACTTGTTCGTGCGTCTTGGTTCCCATCCGTCGGGGTGTCCCAGCTGGTTGGTTGGCTCATGATAGGATAGTTGTGCAATGAGACAAAGGTTTGAATCCCACCATGAGGTTTTTTTACTATGCATTATTTGTTTGAGAGGATAAAGCTGTGAAGGTCACAAATATTGACATCGAGCCCTTTGGTTTCACCCACTAGGCTAGCTTAGTTGGTTGAAGGTCCCTTGGGAGAGCACTATGTTTGGCAAGGTGTGGAGATCGAATCTCCTCCACGACGATTAGAGAGTTTTGGCTATTGAGGTAAGGGTAAATAAAATATTTTATTTTTATTAGAGTGGGAGTCATAAGGTGCAATGATAATATTTGATTTTATATTCTGCATTGTGTAAGTAGGAGTTATAAGGTGTATGGGGATAAATTGAAAAATTATCTTTTGCATATTGTGTAAGTAGGAGTTATAAGGTGTATGAGGAAATATTGAAAATTATCTTTTACATATTGTGTGAGGGAGTTATAAGGTGTATTATGGTTTATTTTTAATTGTATTTTTGCATGATAGAAGAGGGAAATTTGAGGGTTTAGTCATTATTAAAAGCTTTATTTTGTGAGACTAAAAAGGAGTTATAAAGTATTATTTTCAAGCCTTATTGAGCACATATTTTTGAGAAGGGTTTTTAATATGGATGATTTGAAAAAGAGATTTGCTAACCAGTTTTGAAGTGGCACAAGAAAGGAAAATTATTTTTGTCAAGACAGGTTTTGAAGGCACATCATCATCAAGGCAGTTTTAGAGGTATGGTGATTTAATTCCTTCTCAAGGTGGTTTTGGTTGAGGAAAATATTTTGTTGTCATATGGTTGGAGGTATAAGGATTGATTGATTGTGCATTGCTTGATTGAAATTGGAAATAAAAGTGCAAGGGTTTGAAAGTAAACTTATGCATTGGTTTTGATTGAAATTGGGAGAGTGAATGTGCAAGAGTTATAGATCAATTTTGTAAGAAAATTTGTGTATTGTTCATGATTGATTTTAGGAGTAGATAATAAGGTTAGTTATTGAATGCTAGATTAGACCTACCTTTTGATGTAATAAATCTGAGACATGTGAAAGCGATAGAATTAATGAATGTGAAAGAACATATTGGGTATTTGTTATTGCATATCATTTTCTATATGTTCTTGAAGATAAAAGAATTCTAGGTAGAATATGTTTGAATTACTTTAGTTGAAGAAAGCACATTTGGGAAATATATGAGCATTATTTGTATGTAATATTTGGGAAATATATGAGCATTGTTTGTATGCAATATTTGGGAAATATATGAGCATTGTTTGTATGCAAGATTTGAGAAATATATGAGCATTGTTTGTATGCAATATTTGGAAATATATGAGCATTATTTGTATGAGTGGATGAGCAGTGGTTGTGAGAAGGTTTGAGTAGAGTTATGAGTAGGTTTGAGCAGAGTTGTGAGCAGGTTTGAGCAGAGTTGTGAGAAGGTTTGAGCAGTGGTTGTGAATAGGATTGAGCAGGCTTTGGAGAAAACTAGAGCAAAGGGGATTGGTGTCTCCTATGGATAGAGGTCCATGAACTAGAGCAAAGGGGATTGGTGTCTCTTATGGATAGAGGTCCATGAACCAGAGCAAAGGGGATTGGTGTCTCCTATGGATAGAGGTCCACAAACCAGAGCAAAGGGTATTGGTGTCTCCTATGGATTAATGTCCATGAACCTGTGATAGGGGGCAGGTGTCTCCTATGGATAGGTGTCCACAAACATTGTAATAGGGTTTTGAGCCCATGAAATTTATTTGAGAAATTTATAAGAAATATTTCTCCATGGATGTATCCCACATTGGGTGAACCACGTTAAATCTGCATATCTTATGTGTGTGGTGATTTGTGCATTGTTTCATTAATGCAATTGATAATAATTATAGTCATTTCCATGGAAATAAAAGTAAAATTTTTATCTTATACTATTCACCCCCTCTCGGTATAAGCTTGTGTTCTTCATTTAGTAGTTGAATCCCCAAAGTAGAATTAGAACATGGGTATATAAAGAAGGAATATTGGTATTGTAATCATCATGGAGATCATTCATATGAATTATAACATGTAATCATATTCATCCTTGAAGTGGCTTATGAGACCTTTCCCTCTCTAAGTGGTGCTTTCATCTTGGGAAATATTTTTCCTTCCTTAAGTAGTATTATAGTGTTGCACTACCCTTAGGGTAGTCTATCTCTATCTCATTGTGTGGATTGTTATTGTGGATATTATTTGTCAATGAATGATATGATATTTATGTGTATTGGTGAATTATATTTATTAATGAAGATAAATTTCATAACTAGTGGTATCAAAGCAGTGATTCTAGCAAAGTGAAGATTGTGTTTTGTGGATTACAAAATTAGGGCAATTTTTTTATATAAATACTCATCTTTAGGATCCATATACTTGTAAGAGGTTATCCTATTTAGATGATGTTGGACCATTTTATTAATAATTTTAAGAGCTTTAAAATGAGTCGTCACATGAAGAAATCTAATCAATATTGAGGGAGATATGACCCTATGAAGTCATCTACCTAGAACAAGGGTAGTCACAGTTTTTCAAATTATATTTTTTAGAAAAGGAAATTTGATATATCTTTCAGTTGTGGATAAGCAAATTATCTATTGTTGTGTGTGAAGGAGATTTTTTCTATTGGATTTTTAGCTTCAAAATTAGTACGGAGACATATTTTTATGAAACCCTGGTTCATTAAACACTATTTTACATTATCTTTTTGTTGGGACATAAACTTATGTAGCTACAATTGTTTTTGGAAAATATGATACTGATGTTAGGGATTGGTGGTAAAATTTTAAATCCTTGTAGTTTGATAGTTCTTATTGGTACCTTATGCTTATTTGTTATCTTGGAGGAGAGAATATCTCTCTTGGTTTTATAGTTTTGTAGTACACTTAAATATAAACTAACTTGGAATAGAATAGAGCAAGTATTCTTGAGTCAATGGAACCCATATAAAAAGATAACTAGTTTGAAGGATACACTCAAAGCCTGCTTAGAAGAAATAAATATACTTTAGAAAGAACAAAAGGAATTAAAAAGAGATCTAGAAAGTTTTAAAGAAGTGATAGAAAGTAAAAAACATGTCAATGTGTAGACTAAGAAAACCATAATTTTGATAGCAAATAATTTAATAAGTTGACAAAGGGATTATTTAAAATCTAAAACTTTATTTTATAGGTTCATGGATACATTCACAAGGGAAAGGTTATTATTTCCATTAACCCTAGAAGTAGATATCATTTCATTAATAGTGCTTTGTCTAAGAGGTTATAGGTTCAAGCAATAAAAGATAAGAACATACAACTTGAGGTTAAGAATGTTTAAATTTTGAAGATTTAAAGATCCCCATGCATAAATATCTTTTACATTCAGATTTTATGCTATTAAGATAGATGATGTGGATATTGCTATTGGTTATGCTTGGTTGGATTGTTTAGGTACTATCAGAATTAATGTGCAAAGGAATTTTATGAAGTTATGGTACAAAAAAGAAGATAGCATTGTAGGATAATTCATAGCTTATGGAGCAAGGATTCAAAGAGAATCAATAAGTGGTTATGGTAGGAAAATAAGTTATGGAACCAATTGAATAATCAAATTTTGAATCTATAGTAGTAACAGTGATAGATTCCATGGAAGAAGCAACAACAAAGTCTAAGGAAGCTATGTTAGAAGTGCACAAGGATGCACCAAAATAAGGAAACAAGAGAAAAGAGCATGAGGAATAATTTAAAACAGAGAAAAAAAATACTAAAGAATCAAAGAAAATAGAATGAGAGGTTAAGGTGGAAACATATTTCCACCTACACCACCATGGGCAACAAAAATCTTGGAGGTATGGCTTAGGACTTCAATATTATTATGGATCTACATGCAGTAATAATGACACCAAGTATGGTAATGTTTGGTAGAGAAAGCATAATGATTTTTATTTTTAGAGTTGTACAATAGTATGAAGGAATAAATTGATCGATTATTTTAATTATTAGAGTAGGTTAGTAGAAGCATGGTGAAAGCACGAGGATACAAAAGCAAACAAAAGGGAAATGTAACGCTAAGTCCTACGAACGAGAATGCATGAAAAGAGGGAAAACAACAAGAATTGAAACGAGATTTAAAGAAAATGTAAAAGTGCAGCCCTTTATTTTATTAATTTTCTCGAGATCGGGTTACAATGCGTCTCCTCCCTTTTCAAGGGCTGGGAGCGTCGGACATAATTTTGTTACACCACAAATGAGATATTCCCCTTTGGGATCTTCTGCGTGCCCACATTGAAAATGGGTGGACCAAACATCATCGCCGCTTGCGTGAGTGCATCTATAGTTCCTTGCTACCCCTCCGGTGTCAAGATCCTACGTTCAGAGAAATAGTAAACGGTTAGTAGCACCTACGGATGGAGGGAAACATGCGATCCCCAAGGCCTACGATTAATGCATGCATAAAATAATTAAAACGATAACTAAAACATATCAAAATGAGCTAAAAATTTGACAGAAGCAAGAAAACATTACCAAGAACACATTGCAAAAGGAACAGTCGAGAAATCTTCCATAGATTTCTAATCGCTCTAGGGTGGGACGATTAGGACTGTCATAAAATTTTAGAAGGTGACCTCCTAAATGTCCCATCCAGGGGCCTCCAAAACACCTACAAAGTTGGGGTTAGACAAAACGGGGCATTTTGGGACGACCCAGATGGTCGTATTTTGCATATTCTACCTCGATCACCCTGTATCCGATGATGCTCCCTGTATGTTAGTGAAAGCGAGAAACATTGAAAGCACAGTCAAAACTCATCCAAATGACATGAAATTTAAATGACAACATATGTAGATGACCTAGAATCAAATGCAAAAGAAACAATTGGAAAATATGCCACAGATTTCTAATCACTCTGGGGTGGGGCGATTAGGATTGCAGTAGTGCGGGGGCACCCGAGGGCAGGACGCCCACCGTTTGGGGCTCGGTTTCGGCACCAATCCACTTGGGATGGGTCCAAAACCTCTTATGGGGTTGTGTCAGAAAATTAGGTGGGGTATTGTGGCCAAATGTTTGGGTTTTGGGTCTAGATTGTGCTTCCAATAATCACCCAATAACCTCCCTTCCAAAAGAGAGATCAAGGATGTAAGAAGCACAAACGATGGGTGAGGATGTAATTCGACAACACTCCATTGCTCCAAATGCTCCTACTCTATCCTTTTTTGGGGTGAGAAGACTCACCATTTTATAGACCTAAGGGTCTCTATGAATGAGCATGCAGAGGCGCCACTTGGCCATCATGCCTTGTCAAGGGGAAGAAGATTCCTCCCTGATTAAGGGCTCCATGACTGCCCTTATGACTGCCTATTTGAGCTCAAAAATGCTCACTCGCACTCCATGCATTGAAGGAGGAGTTAAGTGGCAGACCTGAGCTACCATTTGTCAAGGTTTGACCTTTTTCCCATCAAACCTGCTATTCGCCCCACCCTGGAGTGAATACTGACAATCGTCCCAGGGTGGGACGAATACCAGTTTGTAATCATCCCAGGGTGGAATGAGTAGGGAGCAGAGTGCCTGAAAGGTGCCAAATTGACCTCTGACCTTCCAAAACTATTGTGAGAGTGGTTAGGACCACTTTTTAACCTCTAGGGGCTGCCCTAGGGGTTGTGTATGTCAATTTGATCAGTGCTTGTCATCACATAATCGGATTGGTGTTGTTTTGGTGTCTATAGATGCCCCTTTTTGGGAAGCGTTATGCAAGGCACAGCGTTGAGAAAAAATAGATAACCAAAGCACTAATGATTAGGGTTTCTTAGTAACCTAACCAACTTTTGATGCCCCAAGTATGGAAAGGGCATGCATTCTTGAATCCTTGCTTCTGACGAGCTAAGGAGCTTATTTCAAGTGTTAACCTATTTTGGTGAGGTGTTACTTGATCTTGGACATTGTTCAGTCATGAATAGGCAAAGGGCGCAACCTTTTGTCTATGGGAACCTTGAGTTCATGATTCATGAATTCCAAGTGTTTGATCAGCTTGTGATTATTGCTTGTTTGCTGCCCCAAGCAGGAGCGTGATTGTCTTTGTCAATGATCCTTTGAATGCATGTCATTTCCTTGATTGGGTGTGTATTTGTTGATTGGTGACTAAGTGTGACTACCCCCTCAAGCGACGAATCGATGAGGGAATGACCGAAATGAGAAAAGTGATGAGTCACTTGACCCAAGATGACTTTTTTAAGGGTTCCTTCAGTTGTTTTCTATTGAATGCTTATGCAGTTTCCCAACAATTTGACCTATTTTTGGTGGGTGTAACCCTTTTTGTGACGTCGTTTGGGGATGAAATTCTCAAAAATCCATCCTCCCGTGGAGCGGTCCGACTATGGTAGCCTTATTAGGGAGTAGGATAGTGAGGATTTGTGACCCCGACGTCTATTTTGTATGCCAAGAATGCGTAGGCGCAAAGGCGCCTTGCTCGACAATGTTATTGCTATTTTTGGGTGGGTTTGGACCCTTTTTGTGATGCCGTTTGGGGATGAAATTCTTGAAAATCCGTCCTCCCGTGGAGTGGTCCGGATATGGTAGCCTTCTTAGGGAGTAGGATAGTGAGGATTTGTGACCCCAACGTATTTTTTGCATGCCAAGAATGTCAAGTTGAAAAGCACTCTTATTTGGCAATTTTTTTGCTATTTTTTGTGCATTTGGGTGCAGTTTTTGATGTTTTTTGATTTTCTTGCTCTGTAATCATCCCAGGGTGGGATGAATACCAGTTTTGTAATCTTCCCAGGGTGGGACGAGTTCTAACTAGAGTGCTCATCCCAGGGTGGAACGATTACAGGCCTAAAAGCCTATTTAAGGGCCAAAACTAGGTTTTGGGCTCATTTGCACTTTGTTTTTCTGGCGATTTGGAGCTGTGAGGAGGAGGAGGTCGAGTTCGCGTAGCGGAGCGCTATCATATTTCTTGAACACCATGAGTTCATGGACCGGATCATCAAGTTGCGAAGCCGAAGCGAGACCGGTAAGTGCCCCTTCTCTTTATTTTGCTTGTTTTGTGTTACAGTTTAAAACCGCAATTCTTTTCTTTTGTATTTCATTTTTTGATTAAACTAAAATAAAAACCCTAGTTTAATGTTTGTTGTTTGTTTGAATTTGTGCTTTGTATTGCTTTGTTAGAACTATGATCGAAACCCTAGTTAAAACCGTGTTTATTTTGTTTTTGTTGTAAGCTAAAAAAAGAAAACCCTAGTTTAAACTAAGATTGAAAACTTAGCTTAAAAAAATGTTTTTATGTTGTTTTCTATTTTTTATCAGTTTTAGACTAAGGTTAAACCCTAGGTAACTGAAAACTATTTGTGTGTGTTTTTTATTGGTTTTTCAGTTTTAAACTTAAGGTTCAAACCCTAGGAACTGAAAACTTTTGTTATGGTGTTTTGTATTTTTCTTGGTTTTTTTTAGTTTTAAACTTAAGGTTCAAACCCTAGGAACTGAAAATTTTTGTTATTGTGTGTTGTATTTTTTAGTTTGACACTAGAATGAAAACCCTAGGTTAAATTATTTTACTTTTTTTTGTATTTTTATTGTTTAGACTAGGATGAAAACCCTAGGTTAAACTGTTTTATTTTGTTTTTGTATTTTTATTGTTTAGACTAGGATGAAAACCCTAGGTTAAACTATTTTATTTTGTTTTTGTATTTTTATTTATCAGTTTGAACTAAAGTTAAAAACCCTAGGTAACTGACAAATTTTTATTTTGAATTTGTTTTTTGTTTTATCAGTTTGAACTAAAGTTAAAAAAACCTAGGTAACTGACAAAGTTGTATTTTGAATTTGTTTTTTGTTTTATCAGTTTGAACTAAAGTTAAAAAAACCCTAGGTAACTGACAAAGTTGTATTTTGAATTTTTTTTTTTGTTTTTGGCGTTGCATTGTTTATTTGATTTTTTGAATGTGTGTACTGTACATGTTGTTAATGTTTTTGTTGTACCATTTTTTTCTTTTTATTTTTTTTTTTTTTTTTTTTTCTTTCATGTTTTTAATGTTTTTGTGTTGTTTTATTAATTTTCAGGTGGTGAAGAGCCGGTACCGTGTGCCGACGATGTTTTTGGAGGCGTGGGAGGCACTGACTGTGGCATACTGGGATTGGCTTGACGCCCTCGGGCTCAAGCATGTGACTCGGTTAGAGCCTATGGTGGGGGATCGGGCATATCTGACTGCCCTGATCAGCTTATGGGATCCCCGCACCAATACCTTTCATCTCCCAATAGGGGAGATGACGGTGACTCTTGAGGATGTCTATCGGATTCTGTGGATTTCGATAGATGGGCTTCCTATTCGGACTACTCCACGTGATCAGTGGATGATGGTGCTGACATGATGCTTCGGGCATGGGGCGGAGATGGGGGTGGATAGTCCGGTGGAGAGGGAAAAATGGGATTTCCTGATTGGCGGTATTTTGGTACGATGGTGGCTGGAGAAGGGCGTGTTGGGGGTGAGGCATGCACTACTAATGACCCTCATCTCCAACATGCTACTTCCCAACTCCTCGCGTGTGAGGTTCCCGTGGAACCTACTGGAGGTTGTTTTCAGACTGGTTGAGTGTCCGACCTCAGAGCCACTGATTATGAGGTGGGGTCAGACACTACTGGCATAGCTCTATGATGAGCTGTACGAGGTCCGTTGCTGGAGGTGGAAGGGGATTGGATGCAGCTACCTATTGCAGTGCTGGGGATGGCAGCACATAGCTGTGGAGTGGCCACAGGGTTTGCCATGGACTACTCGGGCAGAGATGGTGGACAGGGAGATAGGGTATGTGGCTCTGTGGCGAAGGTCCGAGGAGCAGGGGCAGATTCGATGGTGGGAAGGTGTCGTAGGGCACTATGTTGATGCCTTTGCGGGTCTTGCTCCAGGGGATGTGTTCTGGCATCCATATCAAGACTGTCCAGCCTGGCCTGAGGTGGGAGAGTGGCTCCGATGGGTGCGTAGGGGGAGATGGCTGATCGGGTGGCATGGGACCGAGCAAGAGTACTTCCTATACATTCGGGTGACGTGATAGTTTGGGGTGCACCAGGGATTTCCTAGTAAGCCCTTGATTTATCTGCATTGGGACAACGAGAGGACTCTACCCTGGCTGATCATTGAGCCACTAGGTGAGGAGTCAGATGCAGTGATCGATGTCCCTGATGTGGACAATGTCGAGGTGACTACAGATTATGACCAGTGGTGGATGATGCGGCGATGGTAGGGTGAGGGGCCTCTAGGAGGTCCAGAGGCGGCAGCAGTAGGTGGAGAGGGTGCAGAGGCATCGGGAGAGGGATGGGGGGCTCCACTCAAGGATGCAGACATGGTGGAGGTTGATAGCTTTGGGGGGGATGATTTTGGGATTCTAGAGCAGCTGGATATGTAGGATGTCCCGGAGTAGTGGGAGCCGGAGCAGCTTGCCGTCCCGGATATGCCTATGCCTCAGGCAGTCCCAGAGGGTATGGAGGTGAGGCATCACGCTGAGATAGCATGACTAGAGGATCTACTTCGAAGGTGGGATGAGGAGCTCGGGGATGCTCTACAGGAGAGGGATCTCCTACGGACTCAGTTGGTGGAGTGGGAGAATGCATTGGCAGCGTACCATCGACGGGATGGGGACACAGATGCATCGCGAGAGAGGGATCTCCTGCGAACTCAGTTGGCGTAGCACGATGACGCATTGGCTGCGTACCGTCGGTGGGAGATGGATTTGGTTTGGCACCGGATGGAGTTGGAGGCAGATATTATTCCACCTCGGTGGGTGGTTACCTGAGCTCCCTGGAGGTGGATCTTTGCGCCGGATGAGAGACAGTGATACTAAGTAGTCAGCATCTTCTCATCGTAGGTGGCTGGATGAGGGGGGTGCTAGTGGGTGTGATGTGGGGGCTAGCAACAGCCACCCTAAGAGGTCCCATAGGACCCACACCACGGGGGGTAGTTCCCATCGCACCGATCCTGTGTGATCATGGTGGCCGATGCCCTAGGCTTGGGGGTTTTTGAGTTTTTGTTTTTTTTTTGGTGAGGTCCGAGGACCGTTTTATTGTAGCCTGAGGGCATTTTTGATGATATATATACATTACTTTATTTGTGTTTATACACTTGTTATGGTTTGAGTTTATGCACATGTATTTACATTGATGTATGCATATGTTATTGTGAATGCGAATGTTTCTAATTTATATGATATGCATATGGAATGGATGAATTGAGTTGTTGATAACTTAGCGGTGGCACCATAGACTCTATGGGATTTGTTGGCTTTTTGTACTATGTGCTTGCTTTATGGAATGACTTTGCATGTGTAATTTTTTTTGTTTTGTATTTTTGATGGTGATGTAATAATGGAATGTATCACAGTTGGTTTAGAATGTAGTTAAGGTTTTCTGAGACTCAGATGTTTTAACTAACTAGCCAAGACTGTACTTTTATCTTACGAGACTTTTGAATAAGGTATGAATTAGACTTGAGTTTGACCAAGTTATTTTGCATCCCTGTGTGTGCAATTGAGTTCGTTCATGTGGTATTTGTTAGGATACCGCCAGTGCCAGATAGGTTGTCAACCAAACCTATACTGAGGATCACCTAATTAGCTCCACTAACTCCCTTGTTGTTTTTAGTAAGATTAATCTACGGTGCCACCTAGGATACCATGAGCTAGCTCACCCACATGCAAACATTGATCTGCACACAATTTAATGTGATAGATATATCGTCATGCGAGAGGTTTGCCACCAGTGACCGATAGGCTATCCACCAAATCGGTACTGAGGATCACCTCATGACCTTCCAAATGCTAAGAGTTCCAGGGATTCAAGTTTGACTCCCTTCTTTTCTTTAATTGTATTGGGATACTTGCTCTTATATAGTGATAAAAATCACTGTTTATTTTTTTTTTTTCTTTTGAGCAAGGGATTTAGATATTGAGTGATGAGAATCACTATTGCTTGTGCTTTTTGTGTGCACTTCAAGGGTGTGGATATCAAACTGTGGAGTTTGAATTTTGACTTTTTGCAATTTGTGATGTTTGCAACCCTTTGAGATTTTGGGGATTTGTGGTAGTGGTGAAAACCACTATTTATTTTGGGGGAATTGGGTAGGGAAGATGCTTGTCCTTTTGCCAACTCTCAACATTCTTGGGGTCATTCACATAGGGGGATGAGCAAGATAACCATTTCGCTTATGGTAACCGAGTCTGCTATGCAGGTTTCATCTTTCGTTTACACAACTTGGGAATTGTTTTGAATGTGTTTTAGCTTGTGTTGGGATGCTACGTAACAAGGTGTGATCCAAGTAGAACTCTACCTTTGTAAAATATGTCTGACTTTGTATAGTTTTTGGCTAGAAATCTAAAGACAACTTAATGGCGAAAACCCTAGATACATTAGAAGACAACTGAGTATGATATTGTGAAAAATGTGACTGGCGTTTATTTTTGATGGACTATTTATAGAGTGGAAAAATGTGGAAAATGATGGAATTGCCGAGTAATTACAGTCTATGGTGCCTTTGACTTGTATGATCAACAAATTTGCAATGTATGTATGCGATGCCTAATGCAGCTAAAGTTTTTGTGTTTTGATTTGTAAGAGTATGCATGGAAGTGAGATGCAGTTTTTTTTTTATTTTGGATTATCTTTTGTTTTTGTTTGTTTTTGAATATTTGTTTTTGACCAAGCGATTGTGGGAACCCTTGGAGCTTTTGGTTTGACCAAAGGGTTTATGGACACCTTTGGGGCATTTTATGTTGACCAAGCGATTGTGGGAATCCTTGGAGCTTTTTGGTTTGACCAAAGGGATTATGGGTACCTTTGGGGCGTTTGGAGTTGACCAAAGGGTTTACGGACACCTTTGGGGCGTTTTGGGTTGACCAAGCGATTGTGGGAATCCTTGGAGCATTTGGGGTGACCAAAGGGTTTATGGAAACCTTTGGGGCATTTTGGGGTTGACCAAGCGATTGTGGGAATCCTTGGAGCTTTTTGGTTTGACCAAAGGGATTATGGGCACCTTTGGGGTGTTTTGGGGTGACCAAGCGATTGCGATAATCCTTGGAGCTTTTTGGTTGGGCTATGTCTCTCTTAAATATGGAATGGCCTCAAATGACTGATGTTCAAGGGTTCTAGTTCCTTGATTCCATCAAGAGAGGCTAGCCAATATGTTCCAGGTCTTATTTTGCTATCAATTACATAAGGACCTAACTAGTTTGTCGTGAACTTGTCCCTTAGATGGGGCGGCAAGTTAGAGTTTTTTTGGTTCTCTTTTAAGACCAGGTCACCAACCTGAAAGTCCCTCAGGTGAACTTTCATGTTGTATGCTTTCTTAAGTCACTCTTGGTAGATACACAAATGCTCGAGAGCATTGACACGTCGTTCATCAAGCAACGTAAGTTGGTCTAACTAGGCCTGTCGTGCAGTGTCATCATCGATGAACTCTTGCATTGATATGCGCAGGGAAGGAATTTCCAACTCGAGAGGCATGACTGCCTCGGAGCCATACACCAACAAAAATGGAGTTGCCCCAGTGGGCATCCGAATGCTAGTGCGATAAGCCCAAAGAGCAAGTGGTATTTGAATGTGCAAATCCTTATGACTATCTATGACTATATTTTTGAGGATGGCAACTAGCATTTTGTTTGACGCCTCTTCTTGCCCATTTGCCTACGGATAATAGGGTGTCAAAAAACTGTGCTGAATTTTGTACTTCGTTGTCAAATCATGCACATCTTTGTTCTTAAAGGACGTCCCATTATCCGAGATGATCTTGGATGGAATACAAAAATGACATATGATGTTATGTAAAATAAACTTCGTAATGCGGGTTCTAGTCATAGAGGTAAGAAAAATTGCTTCCACCCACTTGGTGAAGTACTCTGTGGCCGTTATGATGAATGTGTGACGACCTAAAAATGCAGGGGAGATATTTTCGATTAGATCTAATCCCCACTACAAAAATGGCCAAGCCTATTGGATCGGTTGTAAGGCCTGAGAAGGTACGTGTGTCAAGTTAGCATGGTGTTGACACTTCACGCACTTCCTTACATACGTGCAACAATCTCACTCTAAAGATGGCCAATAATAGCCCATGCGAAGAATGCACTTTGTGATGGCCATACCGCTAAAGTGGCCACCGCATGTACCATCATGCGCTTGGGTGATCACCCAAGCGGACTCCTGCTAGTCCAAGCAACAGAGGAGGATCCCTTCGTAGCTTCGATGGTACAAAATTTCTCCTAACAAGACATGTTTTGTCACTTTCTATTTGAATGATATTTTTGCGACGTGTGTCAATCCAAGTGGGAGGTTACCTAGCTTGAGGTAGTCTCTTATGGGTGTGTACCAATCCTGCTGATCAGAAGCCTCGATGGTATGAACAACCAATCCCTCTTGAGGTTTGTCCCTAGCAAAAGCTGAGTGGGAAAGAACCTGTAAGAATAGCATTGTGTTGCTATTGAGGGGAATAGGGGAGAACAAGGACCCCCAGTTGGCTTGATTCAGACAATCGTGGATTCGAGAGAACCTATCCTGAGATGGTTCAATCTGGATCAGGTGGATTCTTGGCGTTATGTCAGAGATTGCATGCTCCATCGTGGATTGTGATAGTGTTTTGACTTGAATGGTTGTCATCTCATCGGAATGGTCTTGTGGGATTAGTGACCCCAAGGAGGCCATAGTGTCCGCAAAATGATTCGATGATCGAGGGAGTGCCTCGATGTCGTACCATTCAAGATTTTCCAAGAATTTATCCACAAGGGCTTTGTAGGCCTGCAGAACTAGGCATTTAAATTGGAATACCCCTTTCACTTGGTTGACGATTAACAATGAATCACCAAAGATGTTCAAGTGTTTTATGTTCATGGTGATGGTTGTCTGAAGACCTATGAGCAAGGCTTCATATTCTATGTTGTTGTTGGTGCACGAGAAATCTAGTTTAAATGATAGAGGCATTGGAGCCCCTTGCGGTGGTGTGAAGAATACGATTCCCATGCCACCCCCTTGCTCACATTTAGAACCATCAAAAAATAGGGTTATGTCAGCCTGTGACTCAGGCTCATCATAATTTGGCGATTCTGAGACATGGAAGACCCCATCATCGGGTAGCTCTATGGTCATAGGTTGATTGTATTTGAGAGGAGCCTCTACTAGTTGATCGGTGATGACTTGACCTTTGATGGAATTTTGTCCAATGAATTTGATGTCAAACTTTGTCAACAACATGATCCATTTTGCCATGCAACTACTATGATAAGTATGACTCATCATGTACCGCAATGGATTCTCCTTAGACACAACATACGTCGTGTTGCTCAGCATGTAATGGCATAGCTTTTTGGTAGCAAACACCACTGCCAAGCATAGCTTCTCAACGTATGCATAGTTAAGTTCATAACTGACCAAGGTGTGGCTAAGATAGTAAGTAGCCTATTCTTTTTGTAGTTCATTTTTCTAGGCTAGCATGGCTCCCAGTGCCACCTTAGTAGCTAAGATGTATAAATAGAACGGCACTCCTGGTCTAGGTGGTGCCAATACTGGTGACGAAGCCAAGTATTGTTTAATTTCGTTAAAGGCTGACTGGCACTCGTCATCCCAATGAAATGCTACCCCCTTGTGCAATAATTTATTCATGGGTCGGCACTTGTCAGATAGCTACACTATGAAGCGCTTGATTGACACGACCTTTCCCTGTAGGCTTCTGAGCTGCTTGATGGTATTTAGGGGGAGCATTTCAAGGATTGCCTTGAATTTATGTGGATCCACCTTGATGCCTCTTTTTGAGACTATGAAACCCAAGAGTTTTCCAGATGTGACGCAAAATACGCACTTCTTGGGGTTTAGTCTAACTTTGTGTTCGATGAGGTGATCGAGGATCTTTCTTAAGTCATCGAGATGATCTGGGCGTAAAAGAGATTTGGCCAACAAATCATCCATGTAATCTTCCAAAGTTTTATGCATGTGATCATGGAAGATGTATGTCATGGCACGTTGGTAGGTGGTGCCAGCATTTTTAAGGCCAAAGGGCATGACCTTATAACAAAATGTCCCCCAAGGTGTTGTGAATGCCATTTTTAGTTGGTCCTCAAGATTGATATGAATCTGATTGTATCCCGAGAAACCATCCATGAGGGATAGCATTTCATGGCCTGATGTAGCCTCTACCAATGCATCGATGCTAGGTAAGGGGAAATCATCCTTAGGACTCGCTTTGTTTAGATCTCAAAAATTAGTGCATATGTGAATCCTCCCATCAGGCTTTTTGAAGGGCACCATGTTGGACATCCATGGTGGGTAATCTACGCAGATGACAAATTGTGCATCCAAAAAATTTTGTAATTCATCTTTGACCATTAATGCCATTGTTGGGTGCATCTTACATAGTTTTTGCTTAACTAGCTTGACTTTCGGATCAAGCGTCAGATTATGCATGACTAGCTACGGGTCTAGCCCCGACATGTCTTTGTAGGACCATGCAAAAACCTCCTTGTTCTCTTTGAGAAGGGTAATGTAGTCGGCTTACTCTTCGGGGGATAGGCTTACCCCTACCTTGATGATCTATGGATTCATTGGATCAGAGCCGATGTCCACGTCAATCGTCTCCTCGACTGACATGTGGGACCCGTCCTCCAACTAGTGTGGAGTTGGGATCAAGTGGATATCATTCACTGAATTTAGATATGTGTTAGGAACTTCGGGTCCCTCTTCAGCATGGAAGATATCCTGAGTTGGTCTTGGGGTGAAATGAAGCATCTCACCTCAAGGCCAGTACTTTGATGGTGATGGTGGTGAATTAACACGATCCTAGTCTATGGTATCTAAGTCTAGATACAATGATCATGCTGGATCGACTGGATTGCGGATGGGGTGGTTAATTTAATGGAGATCATGTTGATGAAATGATTTTGGTCTCCATTACCATGGGGGTGGTGATTCAAACATCCTTGATGATTTTTGTGCTCCAGATCTGGCTCTGGGGGTATTGGCACAAATGGATCAGACCTATGTGTGGATAGAAGGATAGGGTCTGCCCTTGGCACTGATAACTCTATAGGGTATTTGGGTGGAAGGTGCTCTCTGTATGCCCAAAGTTGCGGATGCAACACTTGGTCCAACTGTCTAGGTTTAGGTGCCACCTATGCCTTGGCCCCATGTTTAATTGTTCAAACATGTCATCAAGATCCATGGGGTATTGTTGCTGTCACATATGATTGAGATACGCCATCTCAATTTCATATTCATAATAGTTGTCGAAGATCCATAGGCCTTTGTTGGCTCCAACAATTGTTTGCGACATGTGAGGCTCATCTTGCTCGAGCAAATTGATCTGGTCCCATCGAGGCTGTTCCACTCTTTGTAGGGGGACCTAATTTTCTTGAGGTGTCACTTGTTCGATTGGAGCATCCAAAGGGAACATTGCCAAGAGGCTTTCTTGGTAGTCATCCATGGGGGTCACTTGTGAGTGATTGTTATCTGATTCGAAAGGGTTCCATGGTGCTACCTCGTACTCTGACTCGTCTCCTAAAGATCATTACTGATCTTGTCTATATCCCTCTTGTAAGTGAGTTCTCAAAATTTCTCCTTTTTTTAGCAAAGGGACGGGGTTATCGAGGTCAACAAGGTGTGTCATCAACAATGGGAGATAATCCCCCAATGTATATGTTGTGTTAGGATTTGCATATGGGTCTAATGCCAACCCATCCTTGTTGCCTATCCCTAGGCCTTGCATGTTCTCTACCAAGATGTCCAAGGGTAGGGAGTGGTTGAACCCTACTCCTGACTTGTCCTATGGCATTTGATATCTTGTTTGGAAAAGAACGCGCACTCCTTGCTCATATCGGCCCAACCCATATCCATGCCAATTGCATTGGCCAAGATATCTCAAGGAGAAGTCTGGGTTGGACAAATAGTTGACATCCTCAGCAAAGGGCTCTTCATATTCTTCTTCTTGCATGTAAGGTTCAATGCCACTATTGAGGCCCCCATATACAAATTTTGTCTAATTTGGTGGGTAGCCTAGAGGAACAATAGTAACAATGGGGAGGTGAGGTCTCCCCATGTCCTACATGGACTCAATTGCGGGTGTTGCTATAATGTTTTGTACCAGATACTCCCCCAGGCCCGTATTGGCCATCTCAACGGTTATTGTTGGCGATTGAGGGTGAGGGAATGGGAGTTCTTCCTGAGTCCACTCCATGTTGGGTGAACTAGGCATCTTGAATTCCATTCAGCTAGGCATCTCCATGGTAGAGATGGTTGAGACTGATGGCGGTGCCTCTTCCAGGGGTTTCTTCCCATTGTCCTTTGGTGTGGCCACCATACGTGGCGTCATTGGTGAAGGACTAGATGATGAATATGGACCCGAATGGGGGATTGATGGACTTACTAGCAGGGATGTGTGCAGAATCAGACCCCATTTAGATGGATTAAACTAAAAATCCAAATGTGTTGATGGAAGGGTCGATTGCCATTAGTTGTACCGCATTGCAATACTTGAAGGGTTCTAAGTCTGTCAAGACTACATGCACTTGCCCTTCGAATGTGTACTTTAGGCATTGGTGGGCTATCGAAGGGACACACTTCATGACCCTGATCCAAGGCCAGCCCAACAAGATATTATAGGCCATTTCACCTTCCAAGATGTGGCTGTATCGCTCCAAATTTTTTGCATCCTTACCTTCAGGCTAAAGGATCCGCGCCTGAAAGGGGTATGGGAAAAGGATGGGACGGTACCTCGAACTAAGAGGCCCTTTCAAGGTCTCGCCTCTCGGGGGAGGGGTATTAAGGTGATTTTTTGACGGATGGTGGGGTTCACCAGGAAACGTTTAGTGGCAGTTTCCATGCCTAGGTTGGGAATGTGTTTAATGTGTTCAGTTTTATCCTTAAACATTCAAGTCCTAGGTTTGGCCAAAATGCGTCTAAGCTATTCTATATGAAATGCAGATTTAAATGAAGATAGAAACAAATTTGGAAAAAAAAATAGAAAGGACAAGATGGATTAAAGACCCATACCTGATCCGGATGTCTGATGAAGGTTTTGATTTTTGAAGCAGTTAGGATTGCCTCTGATTTAATAGAATCATCTACGATCTGACAAGATCGTCTGAGATCTAACGAATTCGTTAGAGACCTGCAAACAGAGAAATAGGTGCAAAACACAGGAAATACAACAATGCTAACATAGGGAAATAGTGTAAAATGATAATAACAATATCAAACTGAAAATTATAAACAAAAACATGAATGCATTATACTAATTTAATGACAATTATAACTTAATTATGCATTTGATCTAGATGGGTGAACTCCAAAATGTAGAATAGCAAGGAATAATGATAAAACTAACTCAATTCAGAATAAAATCGTGGATAAATGTAAGAAAACACGCAAACGCTGGGCACTGATTGCCCCTAATGCAGACTGCAATCGAAATCGTTTGGATGCGATGAAATCATCTTGAATTATGACGGGATCGTCTGAGATTGAATGAGCTCATCTACGATGATCTGAACTTGCTTCGACTAAAAATCGATACGGTCCTTGCAAGAAAACTTCAAATAACAAATTGCAAATGATGCTCTAGGGTATTTTAATGCACACAAATATCAAATCATAGGGAAATTCAGCCAAGGGGATGCTAAGGGGAGGGCCTAAGATTAAATAGGCTTAGGATAGAGGTTGTGAGGTTAGAGATCATCCCAATTTAGGAGATCTCCAATGGGAGAGGTCTTTAATGATGCAGACACGCTTCTGCCTGGATTAGAGACGTCGTTGGAACAGAGTCCAACTATGCACAAATTAGTTTGGGACGAGATCGTCTGGACGTCCTACGCCAGACGAAATCATTCGATCTGAGGCTATATCGTCTTATCGGAGACGATATCATCAAACTAACAAAACAAACTCTAAAAATGGCATGAGAAAGGAGGAAACGGGTTAAATGATGGTTTCGGAGCGGTTTTGGGGGTTGAAATTTGAATTTGAATATTTACTAGAGTAATTGTAATTATTAAGGTTTTACTATGCCAATTTTAGGATGCTACATTTTGCCCCCTCTTTAGCAAATTTTCTAAAGAAAATGCATTAAAGATGAGTTCTTCTTGATCTATGAGAAAGAAAAAATTTATTCCCATTTTTAGGCGACGATTCTTGGTCAAATCGTACGACAGCTTACTATGGTGCCCCCTCCGTGTTTTTACCCAAATCGAACGTTTGAGGTAAAAACACGGAAAAGAAAAATTTTAAAATGTTTTTTATTGTGTTTTGAATAAAATTAAGAAAAATAGGGTAAAACACTAATTCATTGTTACTGTTCATTTTTTTGGTTTTTAGAGCTCTGGAGACAAAAATGGTCGAGACAAATGCACGTGATCGACAGAGGTCCGACGCGGGCTACGGGTAAGGGTCTAAACTTAGTCTAGAATGCTTTACTATAGAATTTAATGCTTTTTAGATTAGATTTTCTTGATTTTTGAGCATCACGGCCATTTCTAGGCCGTCGACGTCATCGAGACGAAATCGTCTCGATTTCGTCGAAATTGTCTCGATAACGCCAATTTTGTCCAAAGGCGAAATCATTGAAATGGGGACGATTTCGTCAAAAGGGGGACGATTTCGGCTGGCAAAATTGGAGACGAATTTGCTCAAATTGGGGATGATATCGTCCAATTGTGGATGATATCATCAGTTATAAAATTGAACTTATTTTAACTTGCATTTTTAATTAATGATTTATTAATGATTTTTATTGTTGATTTTTTTTATGTTGCAGAGAGGATTACTAAAGAGCAGATAGTGGAAATACGACGGGCTGAGGGATGACTTAGCCACTCTATCACAGGCAGAGTAAGATCAGCTGGCACAGGTCTGTTTGCAGCATGTGGCAAACATGCCACAAGTTTCTATAGACATGGGGCTATTGATAGCCCTAGTAGAGAGGTGGTATCCGGGTTCTTCCTATTTTTGGTTATCGATAAGGGAGATGACTCCCACACTAGAGGATGTATGGAGGATTTTGAGGATCCCCATACAAGGACGACTAATCACTCCCATGGCCAATCAGGGTCATGCGATGATGCGATTGTGTGGCGATCCAAGCTTCACCCTGGAGAAGGGTGGAGTGAACATCGAGTCACTGCATCAGATGCCTGGGGCATCTAGATTCACACAAGTTTTGGTTGGGGTGGTAGGTGGACTTCTGTTGTGCCACCAGAGCGAATGCAGGGTACCATGGGTACTGGAAGATGTGGTCTACGACATGAGAGACCATGGATACAGATTTGCTTGGGGGAGCTTTGTACTCTACCGGTTGTACAGGATCCTGCATGGGGTTGTGTACAAGGGCAACCGATGTCTGGTTATGACATCGTTACTATAGGTTTGGTGCTGGGAGCACATCATGATGCAGAGGCCGATGGGGCTCCCACTGATAGGGATTTATGGGGAGAGGCCCCGAGTTTTCTACTGGTGGCTCCGAAGAGGGTCACAACGACGGATATATCTGTCGATGTCCTAGAGACTACTTGATGACATCATCTCTGACCAGATCACATGGAGGCCTTAGAGAGATCATCCAAGGTGGGCCGAGGATGGATAGGAGCTGGCTCGCATCAGGTGATTCTGCTGGCTGAGGATGGAGAGGGGAGAGGTGGATCTCCATCGATATGACCAAGTTTTGAGGCAGTTCGGTCTACAACAGGGGATTCCATCTCTGGGAGACTACGAGTTTTCTCAGACTGTCCAGGATAACACTACAGTTAGTGGGGCTCCAGATATATAGTGATTCTAGAGTCAAGACACAGATGATGCCCCTATTTAGCCAGTGGATGGGTACGATGCTTGGTACACAGGCATACGACCTCCTCGAATGGTGAGGGCTCAAGGTCTAATTCATGTAGTTATGTGTTAGATGGGGAGACAGTGCCAGGTGACCATTGAGGCAGCCCATGGTCATGACGGGAGAGAGTAGAGGAGACCACAGGTGCAGTAGAGGCCACGATAGCGGGAGAGGAGGGAGGAGAGACCCCCTTCTCCACAGAGAGAGAGGCCACCATCGCCCGATAAGGGCAAGGGTGTTGACACTAGGGAGAGCAGCGAGACAATGACTCTCCGAGTAGAGATAGTCTGTCTCCAGGCACAGGTGCAGACCCTATAGGAGGAGGCTACACGACACCAAGAGGAGGCCACACAGCTCAAAGATGAGGTCGCACGTTGTAGAGCACAAAGCGGAGAGGCGAGCACTTGGGAGCTAGCATGGGTTATTGCCTAGATAACATTTTATCAGACACTATACCACCATATGGTGCCAAAGGAGGAGAGATTACCACTGTCGACTACCATCACGGATCCGATCAGGATTGGGTCTTCAAGGACTTCATCTCGATCCATGACTAGGACTCGTAGTACCACACATACTGCGATGGGGCCACCTCGTCCACCTTAGGGCGGGGGAGGAGATGAGGCTAAGAGCTCGAGGGGTTCTCAAGGCTAGCTACTACAGATTGCACTACACAGATTGATATATAGTATTTATTATTTTTGATAGAGGATTGAGTATGCCGAGGTACAGATTGTGGCATACCGATTCAATTTTGATATGATGTATATTATGGTTGATACAGATATAGATGAGATATTTTTGATCATATGACTTGTGTCTTATGTATTTTTATGATGCTTTTAATGTTTTGATTGATTGATTTGATGATTCATATGATTATGTCATTTGGAAATATTATGGTTTGAATGGATGCTTTAAATTTTAAATGAAATAATCTGATGTAACAAATTGGTTGTTTGTGATGTGGTTATTTGATAAAAATAAAAAGACTTTTAACAATAATTTCAAAGGACATTGTCGCTATTATAGACCATTTCATGGAGTCGCCGCTCACTCGATCGTCAAGCTAATCCCAGTATAGAAATATTGTTAAAAAGTAAAAGAGTGCTTAAGAGACTGCCTTAAGACTTTGGTGCAATGGTGCAAATGATGATGATGATGGTGATTTGTTTTCAGATTTTCATAAAAATAGTATGCATGAAATAATGTTAAAATGATTTTTGCTAGGCATAAATTCCTAAGTGATAATTTTTTTTGGATAATTCCCTAGGAATTATACCATCATTGCAAAATTTGAAGGTTGACATAATGACAATGAAATAGTGATAATGTGCATGCTTTTGAAAGCATAATTGTGTAACATAATGATTTAAGTCATATGTTTTTTATGATCTGATTTGAAATAAATGGAGAATAAAAATTGGTACAATGGTTTGGGCTAGGCATAGAATATGTAGGTATAGACTTATACCATCATCACGAAAATCAAAGAAGAAAATAGATTTTTTTATTGCATGGTTGATTTTTACTTTTTGAAAATATGAATATGAGGACTTACGCTAGGCATAAAATTCCAATTTTGGTTTTGGAACTATACCATCATCGCGAAAGTCGACAATATATATATATATATATATATATATATATATATATATATATATATATATATATATGTGTGTGTGTGTGTGTGTGTGTGTGTGTGTGTGTGTGTTTTGATTGTATGGTTTTGAAAGAAATTTTGATTTTTTCTATTATGTATGTAGTTGTCTTTGTACTTTAAAGAAGAAAATGAATTATTCCAAAAAATTTGCAAAAAAAATATTTCAAAGTATCTTAAAGACAAAAGTTAGATTTATAAGGAATACCATTGCATATGTGAGTTCATTTCCAATCTTGATTTATCATAATGATACACCAAATCTCTCAAATACAAATGTGTGTGCAATTGCTATGTTCGTTTACCAGTTTTGAGCAAGATAATTTGATACAAGTGATTTGAATGAACCAAATAAGTGTTAATTAACCATGATGTAGATGCATATAACCATACTAGACTACTATGTAAGTCGGATTATCAAGAGCTAGCTAATCCATAAGCAGACATAGGTCTGTACAAAAGAATGTCGCTAATGTGACAGACATATCGCCATGCTAGGAGTTACCCAAGGCCAAGCAGGTTGGGCACAAACCACCTATTATGGGGCTTACCTCATAGTTTTTAAATAATTGAGAATTCCAGGGATTCAAGCTCATCAACCCTTCTTTTCTTTTCAAAGGGTAGGGAAAGGGATTTTATTGCTTTTGCTTTTGCTTTTTTTTTTTTTTTGTCTCTTTGCTTTTTGTATTTGAGATAATGCTGAAATAACTTCTTTCTCTTTTCTCTTTTTCTTGAACTTTTTCATTTCTTTCTATGCTAGGGATACTTGCTCGGATTAGCTGTAGAGCAAGGGATTTTTATTTTGGGTAGGGGTGAGCTTGTCCTTTTGCCAATTCTCAAAGATTCTAGACCATGTGCATGATAGGATAGCAGGGGAAACTTTTCACTCAAGGAACCACTTCTACTATGTAACATAGCATGGAAATTACAAATGTAATAATTTTATTGTGAAAGGATGTTCTTGGTTTAAGTAAATAACAAGATAAATTATCTATGCTCAAACTTTATTTAATTGAATTTTGTGGACTTTGATATAAGAGATATTAGTAATCATGCCAGATAAAATCAAGATATTTATTTTTGTGAGTGTGAAAGTGAGAGATTCCAAATAAATGCTAATTTATCCAAAATAATTTGAAATATATAACTACAACATTTGTAAGAAGATATATATAAATACTTTTTGAGAAGTTTTGAGAATGTTGACTCTCTCTTTCTTCTTTATTTTGTTTTGGTTTTGAAAGAGTCAAGAATATCGCTTTTTTTTTTTTTTGTTTATTGAAAGATTTAACAAGTGCCATAAATACAACAAATAGTTTTGAATATTTTGATGATTTTAAATGTTTTTGGTATTTTTGAATTTATAAATTGAAAGAAATACAAGATAGTGATTTTGAAATATTTTAAACAAATATATACAAGGATGAAATGACCAAATTTATACATAGTAACGTTTAAGATGCAAAATATTCATGGGTTCTTTAAGTTCTTTACCATCTAAGGTAGATAATTTGTATGCTTCCGATTCAAATTTAGCAGTGATAATGTATGGTCCAAGCCAGTTGGTCTAAAATTTACCTTTAAGGTCCTTAGTTGCATTAGTATTTTTTTGATTTTCTTTTAAAACAAGGTCGTCGATCTCAAAGGATTGATGACGAACTTTTTTAGCATGATCTTTTAAGCTTATTTTGGTAGGCACGGAGATGTTCCAAAGCATTGATGCATTTTTCATCTAGGATTTCCAGCTGACTGAGTCTTCCAGCTTGATATTCATCTCCTACTTCGATATCTTGAAGTAGCAGAGCCAAAGAAGGAACTTCTAATTCAAAAGGAAAAATAGCTTCAGCGCCATAAACCAAGATAAAAGGTGAAGTTCCAGTGGGAGTTCGAACACTAGCTCGATAGGCCCACAAAGCTGGATATAATTGAATATGCCAGTAGAGGCCAGATTTATTGACCAATATTTTGAGAATTTTGATTAAGGTTTTGTTAGATGCTTCTGCTTGACCATTACCCTAAGGATAATAGGGAGTGGACCAGCGATGTTGAATCTTATATTTTTGGCATAATTTTTTAACATATTTATTTTTGAAACAAGTTCCATTGTCAGAGATGAGATTTGCAAGAATTTCGAACCTACAAATGATTTGATTAAAAATAAATTTAGAGACTTGTGTGCCAGTGCAGGAAGCTAAAGGCATAGCTTCAACCCACTTCATGAAATACTCGGTGGCGGTTATGATGAATTTGTGTCCATCAAATGACACAGAATTGATTTTGCTAATAATGTCTAAGCCCCATTTTGAAAAGGGCCAAGGAGATGAAATAGCCTGCAGTTCTTATGCAGGTGCATGGACAAGGTCAGCATGCTTCTGGCACTTGTCGCAATGGCACACATACTCATGTGCATCATTCTCCATGGTAGGCCAAAAGTATCCTATCCTAAGGAGCTTTTTAGCAATGACACTACCACTGAAGTGTCCTCCACAAGATCCATCGTGGGTTTCACTCAAGGCTGATTTGGATTCTTCTAAATTCAAACATCTTAATAGGATACCTTCAAAAGATCTCCTATACAAAGTATTGCCAATTATTACAAATCGACTTGCTCGTCTATGTAATAACCGACTCTAGTTTCTATTAGAATTGGTAGGGAAAGTCCCATTTTGAAGAAAATCAAATATATCTGTATACCAAGTTTTAGTAGTAGTTTCATTGATTAGAAACATATCCAAAGGTTCTAAGCATGACTTATTTGAAGTGGGTTCTTAGAGTCGACGAATAATGATAGTGGCATATTTGTCATATAACTCCAAGGGCAGGAGAGATGCAGCTGTAGCCATAGCATCAGCTGCATGGTTGCTAGTTCGAGGAATGGCTTCCAAGGAAACTTGATCAAATAGAGACATTAATTATAAAACATAGGCTTTATATGGGCACAATTTATCATCTTTGGTCTGATAAACTTCATTAATTTGGTTTATGACAAGTTGAGAATCACCAAAAACTAACAGATGTTTAATTTTTAGTGCCAAGGTAGCTCGTAATCCGAGGATTAGAGCTTCATATTCAGCAGTATTGTTGGTGCAAGCAAATGTTAATTTGAAGGCTAGAGGAATAAGATGTTTTTGTGGGGATATTAAAATAATACCCGCACCAGCCCCACTCATGCATCGGGCTCCATCAAAGTATAAGGACCATTGTTCAATATGGTCTGCCTCTAATTGAAGGCATTCATCAAGAAACTCAATGATGAGGGGATGGGTAGACTCTAAGGGTGCAACAACTAATTGATCTGCTATGATTTGACCCTTAACAGACTTTTGTCCTATGAACGTGAGGTCAAACTCGCTTAGAGCAAGAACCCACTTGGATGTGCGACCCGATAAATAAGGTCGACTCATGAGATACCTCAAGGGATCATATTTAGCAATGACATAAGTTTTCTGACTAAGCATATAATGGCGTATTTTTGCGTAGCAAAAAAGACTGCTAGACATAATTTTTCTAATGTTGTATAACGGGTTTCATAACTGACTAAAGTTTGGCTAATATAATAGTTAGCACGTTCTCTTTTATCATCATCAAGCTGAGCTAACATAGCTCCTAAAGCAAAATCGAAAGCTAAAATATACAGGATAAATGGGCGATCAGGTCTAGGCGGTGAAAGCATAGGTGGATTAAGGAGGTATTGTTTGAGAAGTTCAAAAGCTTCCTTACATTCGTCGTCCCAATCAAAAGGGACATCCTTCTTCAGGAGCTTAAGAAAGGGAGTGGTTTTGTCTGCCATCTTATCGATGAAGCGACGGATGGCTTGAAGCTTACCTTGTAAACTTCGTAACTCAGATATATTAGTAGGTGCGGGCATATCAGTGATAGCCGTAATCTTGAGAGGGTCTATTTCAATACCACGTAAAGAAACTAAAACCCCTAATAGTTTACCAGACTTTACTCTGAATATGCATTTGGCTGGATTTAATCGAATAATATGTTCTCTTAACCGATTAAAAACTTTTCTCAAATCATCTAAATGATTATCTTCATTAGTAGAGCGAGCTATAATATCATCTACATAATCATGTAGGATATCATGCATCATATCATGAAAGATATAAGTTATAGCTCGTTGATATGTTGCACCTGCGTTCTTTAAGCCAAATGGCATCACTTTCCAACAAAAGGTACCCCAAGGGGTAATAAAGGCTATTTTAGCTTGATATTGAAGAGCTATCCTGATCTAATTATAACCGGAGAATCCATCCATTAAGGACATCATCCCACTTCTAGTAGTAAAGTCAATGATTTGGTTCATGTTTGGAAGAGGAAAAGCATATTTAGGGCATGCAGCATTAATATCTCTAAAATCTGTGCAAACCCTAACTTTGGTAGCTTCTTTCTTGGTGACTGGAACTACATTTGAGATCCATTCAACATAATCAATAGCTTGTATAAAAACAATATTCAGGAGTTTTTCTAACTCCCCTTTGACTAGCAGGGCCACTTTGGGATGCATTTTTCTAAGTTTCTGTTTAACAGGTTTAGCATCCGGATGGACTACTAGATGATGCATGACTATGGAAGGGTCCAGACCTGGCATATCTTCATATGTCCAAGCGAAGACATCTTCATATTCTTTAAGGAATGCAATGTATTGCTCTTGTTTTTCTTGACTTAATTCTGACCCAATATTGATTATGTGAGGATTATCCTCAGTTCCAATATTAATTTTAATGACGTTTTCTACCTCCATGTGTAGATCTCTTTCAAAATTAGGTGGGGCGGGTGAAACGCCCAATTCTTGTAATTCTTGTAAGGTTAAGTTGGATAATTCATCTTGAGGATTAGTGGTCTCAAGTTGGGCTATAGTTGGTCTAGAACCATCAAAATAAAATCCATTGTGTAAAATTTCTTCAATGGAGACATCGTGGAAGATATCTCCTTCCAACTCCTCATCGGAGTCGGCAATCATTTCAGGGTAAGCTATGGATAGCATATTACATGTAAATGGTTGATTTTTTGGACATAAAGAATCTTGTTTATCTAGATAATCTTGATAACATATGAGTTGATCATTATCTTCAAAAGGGAAGGGTTGACCCTTACTAGAAAATAGGCCCACACCACATCGGGCGGGCCATGGTTCTACCTCAATAGGTTCTTTCATACCATTTTGGAAAGGTCCCAAGCCTTTCCCTTGATAGCCCATTTTAAGCATTATGGGTTTAGCTTTAATATATTCATTAGTAAAATAACATCGGGCATATCCCTCATGATGAGTTTTGATATTTTGGGGTATTCTTCCCCAATCATATCCTTTATAAATAAAAGCACAACTCCCGACTTGGTAAGTACTTCCCATAGGTTGTGGGAGGCCCAAAGTATGAGGAGATGGCGGAAAGTTATTTAAAATAATTGAATCTTGTATAAAAGCGTTCGTTTTTTCTGATATTAAGATTGTGGATAAATCTAGTAAAAGTTCATTAGAAAGAGCATAAGATGTAGAAGGATCATTCCCTATATATTTAGATGGGGAAGGTATGATATATGTAGGTGATGTGGAGGTATTAATAGATGGGTCTATAGGTTTTAAAATTATAGGGATGGAACATGAAGGATTGGTTGTAGATCGAAGATCTTTTCGAGGTTCTAGAGTGGTTTGTTTAGAAGATTGTTGATCTATATATGAGGGTGAAATTAATGAAGGGGAAATAGGTGAAGCTATGGGTGTGTGTTTCACACGTTTAGATGAAAAATAATAACTAGGATGTGTGGATGACAGAGGTGGGAAAATTGCACTCCAACAGGTTTTGCCAAAGCACACATATCAAAGGGTCTAGGGTCACCATGGATAGTGACCAACTAGTTTTTAAATTCAAATTTGACACACTGATGTAAAGTTGATGGAACTGCTCGCATCGCATTGATCCAAGGGTGACCCAAAAGTATATTGTACAATGTTGGGAAATGTACAATAAACACGGTCGTATCTAGGGTTCTAGGACCAACTTGCAAGGGTATAGTAATGACTCCACACGTTTCTTGTGTCTCGTCATTGAAAGCTTTGATTATCATGTCATTTTTCTTCATTTCATCACTTCTAAAGCCAAATCTTTGGTAGAAGTCAAAAGTGCAAATGTTTAGAGATGAGCCATTATCAATAAAGACTCGTTTAACAGCTACATCTCCAATTAGAGCAGTAATATATAAGGGGTTATCCTTATGTAAACTGTGTTGTGGGATATATTTATCCCGAAAGTCAATACAATTGACTTCTCTAGTGATGATAGTATTGGCCATGGCTTCAGGTTGAATGTTTTGAGGTACCATAATTTGGCTTAATGTAAGCATCAACTCATCCCTATGGGTAGGAGAAGATCTTAATAAATCCAAAAGGGAAATTTTGGCTGTAGTATTAGATAATTGCTCATTAATATTGTAAGGGGGTTTTAGTTGAACATTAGACATATGATTTCCTTTATTAGGATTTTTTGAAATAAATGGAACTGATCCATCATTCTGAGTTTGATCCTGTTGAGAATTTTGAGCCTGTTATCGGGTAACGACTCCGATGGTACCTACAATGTTATATTGAAGACGTTGAACTGGTCTCGGTTGAGCGTTTATGGCTTGTTCATTAGAGAGGAATTGATTAGAAGAGGGTCGAGTAGTAACTCTTCTAGGAAATGGTTCTTCTAGAACCATAGCATCTGTGATAGGTTGAATAGGATCTGATTCATTTTTAGAACTATTCGATTGGTTTGAAGTGATGTCTATTTCACTTTCAGTATCTGATTCTACATCACTAGAATCAGGAGTTTGTATATTATGCAGGGGCCTGGTCGTGACCAGGGATAAGGTTGTGTCAAATGTTTGAGGATCTTGAACAGGTAATTGTCCACTAATAGTCCCTACATATCGGGTAGGAGGGGGAACATTATGATGTTCGATTTTATTGGCCACCTCTTTACCATGTCTTGGTAAAGGGTGTTGAAATATGTCTAATGATTGATTAGCATTTTGATTTTGATTTTGGGGAATGTTATTTTGAGCGTTATTAGGAGCATTTTGTTTAGGTTGGAAGGCTTTCACCTCCATTTCATTATTATCAATCAGATCTTGTATTTTATGTTTCAAACTTTTACAAGCATTGATAGAGTGTCCAAGTCCTCTATGGAAATCACAGTGTAAGTCAGCTTTGTATCCGGGTATAGTTGGATCAGGTTCCCGGATAGCTGGTAATTGGATCAAACCTCTTTCAAGTAATTCAGGTAAAATAGTTGATAATGGTTGATTCAATATAGTAAACTCTCGAGGAGGTTTATCAGGAGGTTTCAATATAAATTTTTTTGTTGTTTTCGTTGCATTGATATTAGCAACATTTTTGTTGTCAATGACTCCGTCACCTACGACTTGTTTGTTTTTATATTGATTTCTGGAGGTTTTCTCATCATCCTTCTTCCTAAGTTGGCCTCTCCTAATGAGGGCATATTCTACTCTTCAAGCTAAATCTATAGCTTGATCGAAGGTAGTTAAAGTAGCAGTTGATAGCTCATAAGATATTTGTTCTTGTAAATTATTAATAAAAATATCCAACATTTCCCTATAAGGTAGCACAAAGTGTAGTTTTCCTATCATCTGCCTCCATCTAGCTAAGAAATCAGCAAAACATTCATCCTTGTCTTGTTTTAATTTGTATAAATCTTTAATGGTTACATGCCTCTCGATGTAGGCACTAAATTGATGGACAAAATATTCAGTTGTTTCTTCAAAATTTCTCAAAGAATGAGTGGGTAGTTGATAGTACCACTCTAATGCCATTCCACATAAACTTTTTGGGAACATTTTTAGTAATAGCAAGTCATCATGTGATATATCATGACATGCTATCCTAAAAATGCGAAGATGCTCTATGGGATATTTAGTTCCTTTATATATAGGCAGGACAGGCATGTGAAAGTGGTTAGGGTATGGTTGTGCTACAACTATGGGATCCAAAGGTTGACTACATATATCTCGATAATTATACGAGGGACGATAGGGATCTATCTGGTCCATGCATGAAGCTAACTGTTTCACCATGGCTTCTAGATTATTGGTTTGCCCACCATATTGGTTCGATAAGGCATTAATATGGGATTTGTGAACATATGATGGAGGGACATGAAGATTAGATGCTATGTTGCTATTGTGTAAATTATTGGTAGGAAGGGTGTTATGAAGAAGTTTTGAAGTTATATTATGTTGTATCCCAGATTGTTGAAAATTGGTGTTTGGCTTCATTTTAGGTTTTTGTCAATTTGAAGCATATTGATCAATAGTTTGGCGAAGTAAAGTAGTGAAGGAAATTTTCTTTTGTGTGGGAATTATTTTAGGCTCAATAACAAGTTCCTTAGGAGGTTGGGTAACCTGTTGTTTTGGCATGTTCTGAATCATAGTGACCATATCTCTATTGGATGGTCCAACCTTATCACTTTCTTGATCAATGAAAGACAAGGGATTAGTGTGCACATCAAACATATGTTCCATGGCTGCTTGAGTGTCACTAATTTGCCCTTTATCAATGCGAAATGCCATATTAAGAGCACCAATGTTATTATTGAAAAATTTCTAGAAATGATCTAAGTTATCAAAAGCAATAGTTCCATCTGGAGCTATTCTAGGGGATGAGGATCCTTCCTCTTTAAGATTGTCTTCTTGTTCATCTTCAGCAAGCTCATCTTCTTGCTGGCCTAGAGTTTCTCCTTTCGGAATTGACTCCTCAAGAAGGACATTTGGGTTTGTTGTTTTATCTCCCATCCAATCTTCTACTTCTTCTGTAGTTTCTTTACCATTCCTAAGTTTAGGCATTATTTAAATTTAGATTTCAGCAAATATATATATACTTGTATATATATATATATATATGCAACAAGATTAAGAGGTATATATTTTAATTATATACCTACTACAATATTTAAAATGAAATGTTTTGGTTTTTGTTATGTTTTTAGTTTTTCTTGTTTATTTTTTTTTATAACAATATTATAAAGATAACAAACAACACACTGCATGCAAGAAATAAAAATACTGAAAGCAATGATCTAGTTTTCTATAAAAAATTTATAAATATCATTAATGGGCTCAAGTTCTTCGGGAGTCATGAAGTGTTCTTCAAATTGGAAATTTTCTTTCAAAAATTTTATGAAGAGTGCTATGGTGATATTATCTGTCTCAGATTCTGGTTGATAAAAGTAAAGCTCATGGCAATACTCTCGATATAACACAGCTCGAGGAACTCTATTCCATCTTTCTCTATCCGTAAGAACGACCTCTTGGTCTTCTATATGACCTAGGAACTGGTGTATAGTGGCTGCGTTCTCGAGGTATTCCTCGAAGGTGAACAATTCTGAAGACACAAGAGCTCTCCTATAAGCTAACCATCTATGGCAGGCTCTCTGAAGTTCATGATAAAAGACAAGTTGATGAGGATCCAGGATTCTATCCAGGACCAGCCTCTTGATTTGTTTAAGTTCTGTTGACCTAGATGAAATGATACCTAGTCTTCTATCAAGTTCTTTCCACAAAAGTTGGTTTCTATCTGTTTCAGGTATACTAAGCACAGAATTAACTTCTATGGTAGCCAATTGGTTTTCAACATTTATAATAACTGCTAATATTTTCCTAGGATCTACCATCTAAACATGATATGCAACTTATTAGTTTTAAATGATTTGAAATGCATCAATGTTTTTGGTTGTTTTATTTTTTGTTTTTTGTTTTCAAAAGATTTTAAATGCATTCATGTCGGGTTCACCATGATGCAAGAAAGGTAAGTGCTAACAAATAATTATTAACAAAATATCAAACCTTAATCACATTAACCTTAGCATAGAAATGCCTTAGGTTTATATAGGTTACAGAGCTTTAGAAAAGATATTAAATTAATATCTAACCTAAATATCGCTAACCTACGTGTTTGGATGAATAAGCGCCAACAACTAACTAACCTAGGATATTTAGGAATTAACCTAGGTTAACCATTAGATATTTTAAACAATAAATATCTACATGGTAAATAGTCAAAGTAGATGTAATAATCTAACTAATGTAGTATAATGCAATATACTACCTCATTTTACCCTAACATCCCCCCTTTATTACATTACTTTGATATACAAAGTTTACTCCGAAACAGTTGAAATTTGACACGTCCAAGTGCCTTTGTAAAAATGTCTGCAACCTATTCGTCGGTGGGAATGTGTTGGAGCTGAATTCTGTGTTTAGGAACTTCATCATGAATGAAATGACAATCTGTATCAATATGTTTAGTTCGTTCATGATGTACTGGATTCTTAACCAAGTTCAAAACACCTGAGTTGTCGCAAAACATGTGAATAGGAAGATTCTTTGGTAGGCCCATGGTAGCCAAAATGTGACTTAACCATATCGCTTCACACACAGCTCCACGTGCAGTGCGATATTCTACCTCAGTTGAGATAAGGCAACAACCTGTTACTTTTTACTATGCCATGAGACAGGACCAGATCCAAGATGAAAAACATAGCCTGAAGTTGATTTTATGTCATCTATGGAGCCAGCATAGTCAGAGTCAATGTAACTCTATAAGAAGAATGAGTTATTCTTCTTATACTCTAGACCATAATATGTACTACCCTGAATGTAGTGTATGACTCTTTTAGCTGCTTTCCAATGGCAGACCTTTGGTTCTTACATGAACTGAGAAAGATAGTTTACAAAAAAAGTAATATCTGGTCTAGTATTAGTCATATAGATAAGGCTTCCAATCATTTGTCTGTAAAGTGTTCCATCTACCTGTGGTGAGTCTTCATATCGTGATAACTATAACCCTGATTCCATCGGTGTTGCTTTGGGTTTACAATCAGTCATACGATATTTTTCTACTAAAGTCTTAGCATAATTTTTCTGAGTCACCCTTAGATGATTCTTTTTCTGTTCTATTTCAAGGCCAAGATAGTAGTGGAGAAGTCCTAGGTCTGTCATATCAAATGACTTTTTCAAGTCATCCTTCATGGCTTTAATTAAATTCTCTGAATTGCCAGTGATGATCAGATCATCTACATATAACACAAGAATCACTATCTCAGAACCTGTGTTCTTGATATAGAGATTTGTGTCCGATGGACTTCTCTTAAATTCGTGTTGCAATAGGTGACTATCCATCTTTATGTACCATGCTCTTGGGGCTTGTTTTAGCCCGTATAATGATTTTACCAATTTGCAAACTTGTTGCTCATGGCCTTCCTCTGCAAATCCAGGAGGTTGAGTCATGAATACTTCCTCTTTTAAGTCACCATTAAGAAAGGCACTTTTTACATCCATCTGATGTAACTTCCATCCGAATTGTGCTACCATAGCACAAAGTACTCGAATGGTGGTCATCCTTGCTGTAGGAGCAAAGGTTTCCTCATAGTCCAGTCCTTCCTTTTGAGCATAGCCCTTTGCCACAAGTCGGGCTTTATGCTTATCTATAGTGCCATCTACCTTATATTTTATTTTGTAGACCCATTTGCAACCAATGGGTTTCTTACCTTTAGGCAAATTCACTAGCTTCCATGTTTTATTTTTAATGAGGGAGTTATATTCTGCATCCATAGTTGTCTTCCACTGAGGCAGACTAAGTGCTTCATCAATTGTAGAAGGTTCATTCTCATCACATGCTGATAAGTAAACCCTCTCCTCATCTATCTCCATCTCATCTTCCCTTGGTAACTCTCTATCTACGTAAAGGTCTTGAAAATCTGCACAAAGATCATCAACTGAAGTGGATGCTTTACCCTTTTCTTTCTGTGACATGCTTCTTGTCTTTGGACGATTGAGAGTAAGATCTGGAGGGGAAGTGAGTTTAGAGTCCTTCAATGTGCTTGTATACCATTTGGGTGGTTTCTTCTGTTGTGAAGAAGAAGAAGAAGGAGGAGGAGGAGGTTGTTGTTCCTCCTCATCATCTAGGTATACTGATGTAGTGTTGGATGTGAAAGCTTCATCAAACACTACATATCTACTTATATATATCTTCTTGGTATATGGGTCTATCAAACGATAGCCTTTTGAAATTTCATCATAACCAAGAAATATACAAGGTAGAGATTTCTCATCTAATTTCTTTCTTTTCTCCTTAGGTATATGCATAAATGCTTTACACCCGAATACCATTAGATGAGTTATGGAGGGTTTCCTACCACTCCATGATTCCTGAGGAGTCATACCTTTTAGTGCCCTTGTGGGAGCCCTATTCAGAAGATATACCGCAGTTTGAACAACTTCAGCCAAGTAAGTTTGCTCAAGGTTGGCCCCCTTAAGCATACATCGAACCATTTCCATTATGGACCGATTTCTTCTCTCAGCAACCCCATTGGATTGAGGAGTGTAGGCTATTGTTAGCTGTCTTTTTATCCCATGTGTCTGTAAGAATGAGGAAAATTCTTTTGATGTGTATTCCCCCCCTCGATCTGAATGGAGGGTCTTAATAAAGCATCCTGATTCCTTCTCAACAAGAGTTTTAAACTGCTGAAAATAGGAAAATGCTTCTGACTTCAATTGCAAGAAGAAGACCCACATTTTGCGTGAATGATCGTAAACAAACAATTGAAAATACCGTTTTCCTCCACAACTTGTAGACATAGGACCACACAAATCTGTGTGTACTAACTCCAAAGGTTCCTTAGCTCGAAAAGAGCTAGGTTCAAAAGGTACTCTATGTTGCTTGCCTGACAAGCAATCAGAGCACACTGGAAAAATAGACGAAAGGGGAGGAAGTCCTTTCACCATTTGATATTTACTCAGCTCTAGTAAATATCCTGAACTCAAATGCCCAAATCTCTTATGCCAAAGATAAGTGGCCTCCTTTGTGGTCACTGCAAGTGCAATATGAGTGGAGGTAAGTGCATCTAAGACAAACAAACCATGTTTGTATGAGCTTGTTGCTATCGGTTTTCCCTTTTTGGTGATGAAGCAATGTTTCTTGTCTTTGTCCACAATAAAATTGACATTCATGTTATTGTCCAGGATTTGTGGAACTGACAAGAGATTATTTTTTAATCCTGGAACATAAAGAACTTTTTCAATATTACATTCTCCATCTGGAAGGGAGACTGAAACACTGCCTTCACCCTGAACTCTATATGTCTAATCATCAGCAATGGTGACCGGTCTACCTACTCGAGCTTCAAAAGTAGCAAACCATGATTTATCGCTAGTAATATGTTTACTAGTGCCTGAATCTATGTACCACAAAGAATCCTTGTGGGAGGAATCTGTATGGGTCATGAGCACCTTGTGTGCTCGTTTAGAATCGGAACTAGAATCTTCAGCTGATATGTGACCTTGTTGATGTTTGTTCTGGTTCTTAGATTTGTCGTTGCCCTTCTTATTTCTTTGTTCATTGGGCGGTTTGTTCTTAAACCAACATCATTTGGTTTCATGAGTGTCTATGTCACAAATTTTACAATGCTGTTTCTTCTTCGGAACCTCTTTGGATTTACCCTTTTCTTGTCTAGAAGAAGAACCCTTTTGTTGATTCCACTTTTTCTTACCCCCTCGTCGTTGTGAAAAAAGGGCATTTTTTGATGCCTCATCTCTCTGGAGTTGGGTAGCCTCTTCTCGTTTGAAGCATATTTACCAACTCGACAAAAGTTACTGTCCTACCAAAAACTTGTAAGGAGGTGATCAACATTCTGTAGGAGTCAGGAAGAGCTCTCAAAATGATTGAATTTAAGACTTGGTCTTCCAACTTTTCTCCTAAGGATTGCAGCTTTGTTTTTAATTCTACGACTCTGCAGAGGAATAGCTCTACTATTTCTCCTGATTTCATATGTAATGTATGAAGCTGTGTTTGAATGTTAAGAATCGTTGATTGATTCTTGCCCTCAAAAATGGTACTTAAGGCATCCCAAGCTGCCTTACCAGTCGTAGCTTCACCGATATGAGGTTGGATATCATCGTAATAGCAAGCAAGATCATTAAGGAAAGTTTCTTATCCTTTTTATCAAAGTCTATTTGATCTTGTCCAGAAGATTGAGGTCTAGTGATAGTTCCATCTACTATTGACCACAAGTCCTCTACAGTTAAGATAGCCTTCATCTTAGTCTTCCATGCCGAGTAATTTGAACCTTTGAGCAGTTGGCTCTCAGTGAGATACTTGTGTATCATGGCCATTGTTTAGGTTTCAAATTTGTGGAGAAGACTAATATGATGCTATCTTGCACTATACCCTAAAAAAGTATAGAGAAGTTATTTCAATTTGCTTTCTATAAGATATTTAATGGCACCTGCCTTAACACTCTTAGCAAGAGATGAAAAGTTTGAGGAATATTGAGCCAAACAAAATAGAGCAAATGAAACAAGGGTGTATTTTGTCAAACTTTTGATATTTGCTCTCTAAGATATTTAATGGCACCTGCTTTTAACACCTTTGAAAAAAGATGAAAAAATTTGAGGTTTAATTAAGCCAAACAAAAGAGAGTCTTATCAAGGTGATTGAAATTTTTGACCTTTTGATGGGGAGAAATTACTTGTTTGAACCTATGCAAAGTTTAGCATGGTTTTTGAGTGAAGTTTGGGTGTTTGTGAAAAATATCCTTTTAATGTTTTATTTGTGACTTTGTAATTGCAAAAAAAATGTTTTTAGTGCAATAATAAAAAAAACATAAGAGCACCCAAATTTATATCACTCTAGGTGTCGGATTCCACCAAAAATGCACCTAGTACAAGCAATTTTGAAAAGTAGGTGTCGAGTAAAATCGAGAATGCACCTTTCTTTAAAAACTAAAATATCCCCCCCTTTATCTTTACAATTTGAAAACTATAGAATTCTATAAAAATTCTATCCCCCCTTAATGTTTACAAAATGTAGAATTTAGAGCATATCTTTCAATACAAGTCGACACACGACAAGCTTTTGAAAGACTTTCCAGAACCAGTTGACACACAACTTGGTTTTCTATCTCCCGTAATTATTCAATACTCAAAAATAGGAGGTGCATCAGGATTAAAGGGTTCTCTAATCCTCATGGTACCATAACTACGATCCAAACCCTTCCAAGGATCAGTGTAAGTATTGAAACGGGGTAAGCTCCTTCTATGCTCTCTAAGCATACGACGAAAATGAGATCTTGTCGTATGACGTCTAAGTTCGTTCCTCTTTCGAATAACTCTTAGATGACGAAGGGCTTTTGTGATCCACAGCTTTTTGTTCATGAGACAAAAAATTTGTTCTCCTAAAACAATTGATTAGAAAATTTTGGAGAATTTAAAAATTTATTTAGAAATCTCAAAAGCTGCAAAAGAAATTTTTTTTAAGGATTGTCTCTTGTCTCCCTCAGTTTGATTAGGAGAAAACAATACAAAAAAAAATTTTGCCTTTCTTTTTTTTTTTTAATTTTTTTTATTTCAATGCATCATTTTAATCTTGAACTTAATAGAATTTAATTAATAAACAAATTATTTTATAAACAAATCACTTAGAAAATGATTTAAATAAAAAATAATGTATTAATTAAAAACCTAAGTAAAAAAATTAAAGAAAAATGCAAAAAAAAATTATTATTACATGTCCGCGACCGGGGATCGATCCTGCGACCCCGTGGTAGGATTTCGGCTGACTGGCGCTCCTGCAAGTCGGTCTACATTGCCCGACGAAGCCTAAGGATTGCAGCTTTGTTTTTAATTCTGCGACTCTGCAGAGGAATAGCTCTACTGTTTCTCCTGATTTCATATGTAATGTATGAAGCTGTGTTTGAAGGCTAAGAATCGTTGATTGATTCTTGCCCTCAAAAATGGTACTTAAGGCATCCCAAGCTGCATTACCAGTTGTAGCTTCACTGATATGAGGTTGGATATCATCAGTAATAGCAAGCAAGATCATTAAGGAAAGTTTCTTATCCTTTTTATCAAAGTCTATTTGATCTTGTCCAGAAGATTGAGGTCTAGTGATAGTTCCATCTACTATTGACCACAAGTCCTCTACAGTTAAGATAGCCTTCATCTTAGTCTTCCATGCTGAGTAATTTGAATCTTTGAGCAGTTGGCTCTCAGTGAGATACTTGTGTATCATGGCCATTGTTTAGGTTTCAAATTTGTGGAGAAGACTAATATGATGCTATCTTGCACTATACCCTAAAAAAGTATAGAGAAGTTGTTTCAATTTTCTTTCTATAAGATATTTAATGGCACCTGCCTTAACACTCTTAGCAAGAGATGAAAATTTTGAGGAATATTGAGCCAAACAAAATAGAGCAAATGAAACAAGGGTGTATTTTGTCAAACTTTTGATATTTGCTCTCTAAGATATTTAATGGCACCTGCTTTTAACACCTTTGAAAAAAGATGAAAAAATTTGAGGTTTAATTAAGCCAAACAAAAGAGAGTCTTATCAAGGTGATTGAAATTTTTGACCTTTTGATGGGGACAAATTACTTGTTTGAACCTATGCAAAGTTTAGCATGGTTTTTGAGTGAAGTTTGGGTGTTTGTGAAAAAGCTCCTTGTAATGTTTTATTTGTGACTTTGTAATTGCAAAAAAAATGTTTTTAGTGCAATAATAAAAAAAACATAAGAGCACCCAAATTTATATCACTCTAGGTGTCGGATTCCACCGAAAATGCACCTAGTACAAGCAATTTTGAAAATTAGGTGTCGAGTAAAATCGAGAATGCACCTTTCTTTAAAAACTGAAATAGCCCCCCCTTTATCTTTACAATTTGAAAACTATAGAATTCTATAAAAATTCTATCCCCCCTTAATGTTTACAAAATGTAGAATTTAGAGCATATCTTTCAAGACAAGTCGACACATGACAAGCTTGACACATGACAAGCTTTTGAAAGACTTTCCAGAACCAGTTGACACACAACTTGGTTTTCTATCTCTCGTAATTATTCAATACTCAAAAATAGGAGGTGCATCAGGATTAAAGGATTCTCTAATCCTCATGGGACCATAACTACGATCCAAACCCTTCCAAGGATCAGTGTAAGTATTGAAACGGAGTAAGCTCCTTCTATGCTCTCTAAGCATACGACGAAAATGATATCTTGTCGTCTGACGTCTAAGTTTGTTCCTCTTTCGAATAACTCTTAGACGACGAAGGGCTTTTGTGATCCACAGCTTTTTATTCATGAGACAAAAAATTTGTTCTCCCAAAACAATTGATTAGAAAATTTTGGAGAATTTAAAAATTTATTTAGAAGTCTCAAAAGTTGCAAAAGAAATTTGTTTTAAGGATTGTCTCTTGTCTCCCTCAGTTTGATTAGGAGAAAACAATACAAAAAAAAAATTTGCCTTTCTTTTTTTAATTTTTTTTTTTATTTCAATGCATCATTTTAATCTTGAACTTAATAGAATTTAATTAATAAACAAATTATTTTATAAAAAAATCACTTAGAAAATGATTTAAATAAAAAATAATGTATTAATTAAAAACCTAAGTAAAAAAATTAAAGAAAAATGCAAAAAAAATTATTATTACCTGTCCGCGGTCGAGGATCGATCCTGCGACCCCGCGGCAGGATTTCGGCTGACTGGCGCTCCTGCCAGTCGGTCTACATTTCCCGACGAAGCCTAAGGATTGCAGCTTTGTTTTTAATTTTGCGACTCTGCAGAGGAATAGCTCTACTGTTTCTCCTGATTTCATATGTAATGTATGAAGCTGTGTTTGAAGGTTAAGAATCGTTGATTGATTCTTGCCCTCGAAAATGGTACTTAAGGCATCCCAAGCTGCCTTACCAGTTTTAGCTTCACTGATATGAGGTTGGATATCATCAGTAATAGCAAGCAAGATCATTAAGGAAAGTTTCTTATCCTTTTTATCAAAGTCTATTTGATCTTGTCCAGAAGATTGAGGTCTAGTGATAGTTCCATCTACTATTGACCACAAGTCCTCTACAGTTAAGATAGCCTTCATCTTAGTCTTCAATGCTGAGTAATTTGAACCTTTGAGCAGTTGGCTCTCAGTGAGATACTTGTGTATCATGGCCATTGTTTAGGTTTCAAATTTGTGGAGAAGACTAATATGATGCTATCTTGCACTATACCCTAAAAAAGTATAGAGAAGTTATTTCAATTTGCTTTCTATAAGATATTTAATGGCACCTGCCTTAACACTCTTAGCAAGAGATGAAAAGTTTGAGGAATATTGAGCCAAACAAAATAGAGCAAATGAAACAAGGGTGTATTTTGTCAAACTTTTTATATTTTCTCTCTAAGATATTTAATGGCACCTGCTTTTAACACCTTTGAAAAAAGATGAAAAAATTTGAGGTTTAATTAAGCCAAACAAAAGAGAGTCTTATCAAGGTGATTGAAATTTTTGACCTTTTGATGGGGACAAATTACTTGTTTGAACCTATGCAAAGTTTAGCATGGTTTTTGAGTGAAGTTTGGGTGTTTGTGAAAAAGATCCTTGTAATGTTTTATTTTTGACTTTGTAATTGCAAAAAAAATGTTTTTAGTGCAATAATAAAAAAAACATAAGAGCACCCAAATTTATATCACCCTAGGTGTCGGATTCCACCGAAAATGCACCTAGTACAAGCAATTTTGAAAAGTAGGTGTCGAGTAAAATCAAGAATGCACCTTTCTTTAAAAACTGAAATAGCCCCCCCTTTATCTTTACAATTTGAAAACTATAGAATTCTATAAAAATTCTATCCCCCCTTAATGTTTACAAAATGTAGAATTTAGAGCATATCTTTCAAGACAAGTCGACACATGACAAGCTTTTGAAAGACTTTCCAGAACCAGTTGACACACAACTTGGTTTTCTATCTCCCGTAATTATTCAATACTCAAAAATAGGAGGTGCATCAGGATTAAAGGGTTCTCTAAACCTCATGGGACCATAACTACGATCCAAACCCTTCCAAGGATCAGTGTAAGTATTGAAACGGGGTAAGATCCTTCTATTCTCTCTAAGCATACGACGAAAATGAGATCTTGTTGTCTGACGTCTAAGTTCGTTCCTCTTTCGAATAACTCTTAGACGACGAAGGGCTTTTGTGATCCACAGCTTTTTGTTCATGAGACAAAAAATTTGTTCTCCCAAAACAATTGATTAGAAAATTTTGGAGAATTTAAAAATTTATTTAGAAATCTCAAAAGCTGCAATACAAAAAAAAATTATTTAGAAATTTATTTAAGGATTGTCTCTTGTCTCCCTCAGTTTGATTAGGAGAAAACAATACAAAAAAAAATTTGCCTTTCTTTTTTTAAAATTTTTTTTTTTATTTCAATGCATCATTTTAATCTTGAACTTAATAGAATTTAATTAATAAACAAATTATTTTATAAACAAATCACTTAGAAAATGATTTAAATAAAAAATAATGTATTAATTAAAAACCTAAGTAAAAAAATTAAAGAAAAATACAAAAAATTATTATTATTACCTGTCCGCGGTCGAGGATCGACCCTGCGACCCCGCGACAGGATTTCGGCTGACTGGCGCTCCTGCCAGTCGGTCTACATTGCCCGACAAAGCCTAAGGATTGTAGCTTTGTTTTTAATTTTGCGACTCTGCAGAGGAATAGCTCTACTGTTTCTCCTGATTTCATATGTAATGTATGAAGCTGTGTTTGAAGGTTAAGAATCGTTGATTGATTCTTGCCCTCAAAAATGGTACTTAAGGCATCCCAAGCTGCCTTACCAGTCGTAGCTTCACCGATATGAGGTTGGATATCATCGATAATAGCAAGCAAGATCATTAAGGAAAGTTTCTTATCCTTTTTATCAAAGTCTATTTGATCTTGTCCAGAAGATTGAGGTCTAGTGATAGTTCCATCTACTATTGACCACAAGTCCTCTACAGTTAAGATAGCCTTCATATTAGTCTTCCATGCTGAGTAATTTGAACCTTTGAGCAGTTGGCTCTCAATGAGATACTTGTGTATCATGGCCATTGTTTAGGTTTCAAATTTGTGGAGAAGACTAATATGATGCTATCTTGCACTATACCCTAAAAAATTATAGAGAAGTTATTTCAATTTGCTTTCTATAAGATATTTAATGGCACCTGCCTTAACACTCTTAGCAAGAGATGAAAAGTTTGAGGAATATTGAGCCAAAAAAAATAGAGCAAATGAAACAAGGGTGTATTTTGTCAAACTTTTGATATTTGCTCTCTAAGATATTTAATGGCACATGCTTTTAACACCTTTGAAAAAAGATGAAAAAATTTGAGGTTTAATTAAGCCAAACAAAAGAGAGTCTTATCAAGGTGATTGAAATTTTTGACCTTTTGATGGGGAGAAATTACTTGTTTGAACCTATGCAAAGTTTAGCATGGTTTTTGAGTGAAGTTTGGGTGTTTGTGAAAAAGCTCCTTGTAATGTTTTATTTGTGACTTTGTAATTGCAAAAAAAATGTTTTTAGTGCAATAATAAAAAAAACATAAGAGCACCCAAATTTATATCACTCTAGGTGTCGGATTCCACCGAAAATGCACCTAGTACAAGCAATTTTAAAAATTAGGTGTCGAGTAAAATCGAGAATGCACCTTTCTTTAAAAACTGAAATAGCCCCCCCTTTATCTTTACAATTTGAAAACTATAGAATTCTATAAAAATTCTATCCCCCCTTAATGTTTACAAAATGTAGAATTTAGAGCATATCTTTCAAGACAAGTCGACACACGACAAGCTTTTGAAAGACTTTCCAGAATCCGATTGACACACAACTTGGTTTTCTATCTCCCGTAATTATTCAATACTCAAAAATAGGAGGTGCATCAGGATTAAAGGGGTCTCTAATCCTCATGGGACTATAACTACGATCCAAACCCTTCCAAGGATCAGTGTAAGTATTGAAACGGGGTAAGCTCCTTCTATGCTCTCTAAGCATACGACGAAAATGAGATCTTGTCGTCTGACATCTAAGTTCGTTCCTCTTTCGAATAACTCTTAGACGACGAAGGGCTTTTGTGATCCACAACTTTTTCTTCATGAGACAAAAAATTTGTTCTCCCAAAACAATTGATTAGAAAATTTTGGAGAATTTAAAAATTTATTTAGAAATCTCAAAAGCTGCAAAAGAAATTTGTTTTAAGGATTGTCTCTTGTCTCCCTCAGTTTGATTAGGAGAAAACAATACAAAAAAAAATTTTGCCTTTCTTTTTTTTTAATTTTTTATTTTTATTTCAATGCATCATTTTAATCTTGAACTTAATAGAATTTAATTAATAAACAAATTATTTTATAAACAAATCACTTAGAAAATGATTTAAATAAAAAATAATGTATTAATTAAAAACCTAAGTAAAAAAATTAAAGAAAAATACAAAAAATTATTATTATTACCTGTCCGCGGTCGAGGATCGATCCTACGACCCCGCGGCAGGATTTCGGCTGACTGGCGCTCCTGCCAGTCGGTCTACATTTCCCGACAAAGCCTAAGGATTGTAGCTTTGTTTTTAATTTTGCGACTCTGCAGAGGAATAGCTCTACTGTTTCTCCTGATTTCATATGTAATGTATGAAGTCGTGTTTGAAGGTTAAGAATCGTTGATTGATTCTTGCCCTCAAAAATGGTACTTAAGGCATCCCAAGCTGCCTTACCAGTTGTAGCTTCACTGATATGAGGTTGGATATCATCAGTAATAGCAAGAAAGATCATTAAGGAAAGTTTCTTATCCTTTTTATCAAAGTCTATTTGATCTTGTCCAGAAGATTGAGGTCTAGTGATAGTTCCATCTACTATTGACCACAAGTCCTCTACAGTTAAGATAGCCTTCATCTTAGTCTTCCATGCTGAGTAATTTGAACCTTTGAGTAGTTGGCTCTCAATGAGATACTTGTGTATCATGGCCATTGTTTAGGTTTCAAATTTGTGGAGAAGACTAATATGATGCTATCTTGCACTATACCCTAAAAAAGTATAGAGAAGTTATTTCAATTTGCTTTCTATAAGATATTTAATGGCACCTGCCTTAACACTCTTAGCAAGAGATGAAAAGTTTGAGGAATATTGAGCCAAACAAAATAGAGCAAATGAAACAAGGGTGTATTTTGTCAAACTTTTGATATTTGCTCTCTAAGATATTTAATGGCACTCGCTTTTAACACCTTTGAAAAAAGATGAAAAAATTTGAGGTTTAATTAAGCCAAACAAAAGAGAGTCTTATCAAGGTGATTGAAATTTTTGACCTTTTGATGGGGAGAAATTACTTGTTTGAACCTATGCAAAGTTTAGCATGGTTTTTGAGTGAAGTTTGGGTGTTTGTGAAAAAGCTCCTTGTAATGTTTTATTTGTGACTTTGTAATTGCAAAAAAAATGTTTTTAGTGCAATAATAAAAAAAACATAAGAGCACCCAAATTTATATCACTCTAGGTGTCGGATTCCACCGAAAATGCACCTAGTACAAGCAATTTTAAAAATTAGGTGTCGAGTAAAATCGAGAATGCACCTTTCTTTAAAAACTGAAATAGCCCCCCCTTTATCTTTACAATTTGAAAACTATAGAATTCTATAAAAATTCTATCCCCCCTTAATGTTTACAAAATGTAGAATTTAGAGCATATATTTCAAGACAAGTCGACACACGACAAGCTTTTGAAAGACTTTCCAGAACCAGTTGACACACAACTTGGTTTTCTATCTCCCGTAATTATTCAATACTCAAAAATAGGAGGTGCATCAGGATTAAAGGGGTCTCTAATCCTCATGGGACTATAACTACGATCCAAACCCTTCCAAGGATCAGTGTAAGTATTGAAACGGGGTAAGCTCCTTCTATGCTCTCTAAGCATACGACGAAAATGAGATCTTGTCGTCTGACGTCTAAGTTCGTTCCTCTTTCGAATAACTCTTAGACGACGAAGGGCTTTTGTGATCCACAACTTTTTCTTCATGAGACAAAAAAATTGTTCTCCCAAAACAATTGATTAGAAAATTTTGGAGAATTTAAAAATTTATTTAGAAATCTCAAAAGCTGCAAAAGAAATTTGTTTTAAGGATTGTCTCTTGTCTCCCTCAGTTTGATTAGGATAAAACAATACAAAAAAAATTTTGCCTTTCTTTTTTTTAAATTTTTTTTTTTATTTCAATGCATCATTTTAATCTTGAACTTAATAGAATTTAATTAATAAACAAATTATTTTATAAACAAATCACTTAGAAAATGATTTAAATAAAAAATAATGTATTAATTAAAAATCTAAGTAAAAAAATTAAAGAAAAATACAAAAAATTATTATTATTACCTGTCCGCGGTCGAGGATCGATCTTGCGACCCCGCGGCAGGATTTCGGCTGACTGGCGCTCCTGCCAGTCGGTCTACATTGCCCGACAAAGCCTAAGGATTGTAGCTTTGTTTTTAATTTTGCGACTCTGCAGAGGAATAGCTCTACTGTTTCTCCTGATTTCATATGTAATGTATGAAGCTGTGTTTGAAGGTTAAGAATCGTTGATTGATTCTTGCCCTCAAAAATGGTACTTAAGGCATCCCAAGCTGCCTTACCAGTTGTAGCTTCAACGATATGAGGTTGGATATCATCATTAATAGCAAGCAAGATCATTAAGGAAAGTTTCTTATCCTTTTTATCAAAGTCTATTTGATCTTGTCCAGAAGATTGAGGTCTAGTGATAGTTCCATCTACTATTGACCACAAGTCCTCTACGATTAAGATAGCCTTCATCTTAGTCTTCCATGCTGAGTAATTTGAACCTTTGAGCAGTTGGCTCTCAGTGAGATACTTGTGTATCATGGCCATTGTTTAGGTTTCAAATTTGTGGAGAAGACTAATATGATGTTATCTTGCACTATACCCTAAAAAGTTATAGAGAAGTTATTTCAATTTGCTTTCTATAAGATATTTAATGGCACCTGCCTTAACACTCTTAGCAAGAGATGAAAAGTTTGAGGAATATTGAGCCAAACAAAATAAAGCAAATGAAACAAGGGTGTATTTTTTCAAACTTTTGATATTTGCTCTCTAAGATATTTAATGGCACCTGCTTTTAACACCTTTGAAAAAAGATGAAAAAATTTGAGGTTTAATTAAGCCAAACAAAAGAGAGTCTTATCAAGGTGATTGAAATTTTTGACCTTTTAATGGGGAGAAATTACTTGTTTGAACCTATGCAAAGTTTAGCATGGTTTTTGAGTGAAGTTTGGGTGTTTGTGAAAAAGCTCCTTGTAATGTTTTATTTGTGACTTTGTAATTGCAAAAAAAATGTTTTTAGTGCAATAATCAAAAAAACATAAGAGCACCCAAATTTATATCACTCTAGGTGTCGGATTCCACCGAAAATGCACCTAGTACAAGCAATTTTGAAAAGTAGGTGTCGAGTAAAATCGAGAATGCACCTTTCTTTAAAAACTGAAATAGCCCCCCCTTTATCTTTACAATTTGAAAACTATAGAATTCTATAAAAATTCTATCCCCCCTTAATGTTTACAAAATGTAGAATTTAGAGCATATCTTTCAAGACAAGTCGACACACGACAAGCTTCTGAAAGACTTTCCAGAACCGGTTGACACACAACTTGGTTTTCTATCTCCCGTAATTATTCAATACTCAAAAATAGGAGGTGCATCAGGATTAAAGGGTTCTCTAATCCTCATGGGACCATAACTATGATCCAAACCCTTCCAAGGATCGGTGTAAGTATTGAAACGGGGTAAGCTCCTTCTATGCTCTCTAAGCATACGACGAAAATGAGATCTTGTCGTCTGACGTCTAAGTTCGTTCCTCTTTCGAATAACTCTTAGACGACTTAAGGGCTTTTGTGATCCACAAATTTTTCTTCATGAGACAAAAAATTTGTTCTCCCAAAACAATTGATTAGAAAATTTTGGAGAATTTAAAAATTTATTTAGAAATCTCAAAAGCTGCAAAAGAAATTTGTTTTAAGGATTGTCTCTTGTCTCCCTCAGTTTGATTGGGAGAAAACAATACAAAAAAAAATTTGCCTTTCTTTTTTTTTTTTTTTTTTTATTTTATTTCAATGCATCATTTTAATCTTGAACTTAATAGAATTTAATAAATAAACAAATTATTTTATAAACAAATCACTTAGAAAATGATTTAAATAAAAAATAATGTATTAATTAAAAACCTAAGTAAAAAAATTAAAGAAAAATGCAAAAAAAAATTATTATTACCTGTCCGCGGCCGGGGATGGATCCTGCGACCCCGCGGTAGGATTTCGGCTGACTGGCGCTCCTGCCAGTCGGTCTACATTGCCCAACGAAGCCTAAGGATTGCAGCTTTGTTTTTAATTCTATGACTCTGTAGAGGAATAGCTCTACTGTTTCTCCTGATTTCATATGTAATGTATGAAGCTGTGTTTGAAGGTTAAGAATCGTTGATTGATTCTTGCCCTCAAAAATGGTACTTAAGGCATCCCAAGCTGCCATACCAGTTGTAGCTTCACTGATATGAGGTTGGATATCATCAGTAATAGCAAGCAAGATCATTAAGGAAAGTTTCTTATCCTTTTTATCAAAGTCTATTTGATCTTGTCCATAAGATTGAGGTCTAGTGACAGTTCCATCTACTATTGACCACAAGTCCTCTACAGTTAAGATAGCCTTCATCTTAGTCTTCCATGCTGAGTAATTTGAACCTTTGAGCAGTTGGCTCTCAGTGAGATACTTGTGTATCATGGCCATTGTTTAGGTTTCAAATTTGTGGAGAAGACTAATATGATGCTATCTTGCACTATACCCTAAAAAAGTATAGAGAAGTTATTTCAATTTGCTTTCTATAAGATATTTAATGGCACCTGCCTTAACACTCTTAGCAAGAGATGAAAAGTTTGAGGAATATTGAGCCAAACAAAATAGAGCAAATGAAACAAGGGTGTATTTTGTCAAACTTTTGATATTTGCTCTCTAAGATATTTAATGGCACCTGCTTTTAACACCTTTGAAAAAAGATGAAAAAATTTGAGGTTTAATTAAGCCAAACAAAAGAGAGTCTTATCAAGGTGATTAAAATTTTTGACCTTTTGATGGGGACAAATTACTTGTTTGAACCTATGCAAAGTTTAGCATGGTTTTTGAGTGAAGTTTGGGTGTTTGTGAAAAAGCTCCTTGTAATGTTTTATTTGTGACTTTGTAATTGCAAAAAAAATGTTTTTAGTGCAATAATCAAAAAAACATAAGAGCACCCAAATTTATATCACTTAGGTGTCGGATTCCACCGAAAATGCACCTAGTACAAGCAATTTTGAAAAGTAGGTGTCGAGTAAAATCGAGAATGCACCTTTCTTTAAAAACTGAAATAGCCCCCCCTTTATCTTTACAATTTGAAAACTATAGAATTCTATAAAAATTCTATCCCCCCTTAATGTTTACAAAATGTAGAATTTAGAGCATATCTTTCAAGACAAGTCGACACACGACAAGATTTTGAAAGACTTTTCAGAACCAGTTGACACACAACTTGGTTTTCTATCTCCTATAATTATTCAATACTCAAAAATATGAGGTGCATCAGGATTAAAGGGTTCTCTAATCCTCATGGGACCATAACTATGATCCAAACCCTTCCAAGGATCAGTGTAAGTATTGAAACGGGGTAAGATCCTTCTATGCTCTCTAAGCATACGACGAAAATGAGATCTTGTCGTCTGACGTCTAAGTTCGTTCCTCTTTCGAATAACTCTTAGACGACGAAGGGCTTTTGTGATCCATAGCTTTTTCTTCATGAGACAAAAAATTTGTTCTCCCAAAACAATTGATTAGAAAATTTTGGAGAATTTAAAAAATTATTTAGAAATCTCAAAAGCTGCAAAAGAAATTTGTTTTAAGGATTGTCTCTTGTCTCCCTCAGTTTGATTAGGAGAAAAAAATACAAAAAAAATTTTGCCTTTTTTTTTTTTTTAAATTTATTTCAATGCATCATTTTAATCTTGAACTTAATAGAATTTAATTAATAAACAAATTATTTTATAAAAAAATCACTTAGAAAATGATTTAAATAAAAAATAATGTATTAATTAAAAACCTAAGTAAAAAAATTAAAGAAAAATGCAAAAAAAAATTATTATTACCTGTCCGCGGCCGGGGATCGATCTTGCGACCCTGCGGCAGGATATCGACCGACTGGCGCTCCTTCCAGTCGGTCTACACTACCAGTCGGTCTAACTAATGTAGTATAATGCAATATACTACCTCATTTTACCCTAACACACCAAAATGTATCGCTCCAAATTTTTTGCATCCTTACCTTCAGGCTAAAGGATCCACGCCCGAAAGGGGGATGGGAAAAGGATGGGACGGTACCTCGGACTGAGAGGCCCTTTGAAGGTCCCGCCTCTCGGGGGAGGGGTATTAAGGTGTTTTTTCGATGGATGGTGGGGTTCACCAGGAAATGTTTAGTGGCAGTTTCCATGCCTAGGTTGGGAATGTGTTTAATGTGTTCAGTTTTATCCTTAAACATTCAAGTCCTAGGTTTGGCCAAAATGCATCTAAGCTATTCTATATGAAATGCAGATTTAAATGAAGACAGAAATAGATTTGGATAGAAAAACAGAAAGGACAAGATGGATTAAAGACCCATACCTGATCCGAATGTCTGATGAAGGTTTTGATTTTTGAAGCAGTTAGGATTGCCTCTGATTTAACAGAATCATTTGCGATCTGACAAGATCATCTGAGATCTGACGAATTCATCTGAAAAATTTGTCAGAGACCTACAAACATAGAAATAGGTGCAAAACACAGGAAATACAACAATGCTAATATAGGGAAACAGTGTAAAATGATAATAACAATATCAAACTAAAAATTATAAATAGAAACATGAATGAATTATACTGATTTAATGACAATTATAAATTAATTATGCATTTGATCTAGATGGGTGAACTCCAAAATGCAGAATAGCAAGGAATAATGATAAAACTAACTAAATTCAGAATAAAATAGTGGATAAATGTAAGAAAACACACAAACTCTGGGCACTGATTGCCCCCAATGCAGACTGCAGTCGAAATCATTTGGATGCGATGAAATCATCTTGAATTATGATGGGATCGTCTGAGATTGAACAAGCTCATCTGCGATGATCTGAACTTGCTCCGGTTGAAAATCGATATGGTCCCTACAAGAAAACTTCAAATAACAAATTGCAAATATCAAATCACAGGGAAATTCAGCCAGGGGGATGCTAAGGGGAGGGCCTAGGATTAAATAGGCTTAGGATAGAGGTTAGGAGGTTGGAGATCATCCCAATTTGGGAGATCTCCAATGGGGGAGGTCTCTAACAGTTCAGACACGCTTCTGTCCAGATTAGAGACGTCGTTGGAATAGAGTACAACTATGCACAAATTAGTTTGGGATGAGATCGTCTGGACGTCCTATGCTAGACGAAATCATTCGATTTGAGGCGATATCATCTTATCGGAGAAGATATCATCAAACGGACAAAACAAACTCTAAAAATGGCATGAGAAAGGAGGAAACGGGTTAAACGGCGGTTTGGGAGTGGTTTTGGGGGTTGAAATTTGAATTTGAATATTTACTAGAGTAATTGTAATTATTAAGGTTTTACTGTGCCAATTTTAGGGTGCTACAGTGGCACAACATAGGAATAGTCTTTTGTCCCACCTGGATGGGCAGGACAATTATGCCAACCATCGAGCATATCACATCATTGAATGCTCATAGAGTATAGTGGAAGCCACAATGTGAGATGTTGGCAACTTCAAGTGTTTCAATGCCCCTATTGTAATTATATTACTGGACAAGCCAGTGTCCACCAACACCCTCTTATATGGAATCCCATTGACTTGCACAATAACGTGTAGGGGTGGATCCACCATGTCACCAACCACTAATTTCAGCTCATCTTCTCTAAAGGTGATGATTGGCTCGGTGCATCGTTTGACATGTCCCACAAAGTTGTTGAAAGAGTTCGCTTCGTGGGGCTGTAGCTCGATGACTTTTAGTATCTCCATTAGAGCCTCCCGATGGGGTGATGATTGTTGTATGAGCTCATAAAGAGAGCCTAGCCGACGTGGTCCTCAAAATTTGGGTAAGTTTGGTCCAAATCGTGGCCATTGGTCTGGGCAAAGGAGGTTGTGTAGGGTGTTGTTGAGGTTGTTACATTGATGGAACCTCTCCTATAGCTGCAACGGGGGAAGCTATGCTTGGGTACCTCTTGTTCCTAGTCATGATGCTTATCATTCCTACATACCCCTGCATGGGGCAATTTTGTGTCACCTCATTGACCTATAGAGTCTTGGCTTGTGCATTATGGGTAGGCAGGAGGTCTTTAAATACCTCCATATGTTGGTTGTTTGGTGCTATTATATTATCCATCACTAGCATCTTGTTGTCGATTAGGTCTTGCACGAAGCTTTTGAACTTCCAACACACATAAAGGTCATGTCCCTTCTATCGGTGAAACCTACAGTACAAGTCTTCCCTATAACCTTTGGGTTTTGGTGCATTGGGGTCTACAAGTCGACTCTCTAGTAGGTTTATCAAGTTTACCACTGACAAATGGTCAAACAAGGAGTCTTTAGACTCTGTAAAGGGTGTGAATTGTCGCCTAGGGTGATGCTACTGATTTTACTCTTGTCGATGATTTTCTCTTTCATAACTGTCAAGAGGGACCGCCTGATAGTTAGCCTTTGGGGGTTGTGTTGCTTGTGCAGGCTTTGGTGTGTTGATAGTAACCTGATTAACTGCAGTGGGTTTCGGTTGCATGGTCCCTATTTTGGCGTTCTTAGGCCACTCTTTCTTCTATGGCTTGGCAATCTCATCATCTTATATCTTGATCTCCTCAATGATTCTAGATTGCGTCAAGGCTTCCTCAAGAGTGGCATATTACTACAGCTACAATAGATGGAGATCAACCTCAAACAGCTCTTTGAAAACATTTGGGTCAGGTCGGCCATGGGAGAGAGGTAGGGCAACTTTGAGAGCAACGTCCTCCATCGATTTCCATAGGTCACCATGGTTTCTTCCTCATACTGCCTAAGGCTACCTAGGTCACTTAGTGACGCCTTCTTCTTGGTGTTGAAGGTGAAGCATTGGAGGAATGCGTCCACTAGCTAATCCAAGTTACTGATGCTATGCTTTGGTAACTGAGTGAACCAATCCGAGGTAGGGCCTACGAACATGGTTATAAATTTTCTTAGCAGCAAAGCATCATTGTATTGAATGCCAAAGCATTGGCTTAGGAATCTATTCACATGCTCTTGGGCACCCTCCTCCCCTCTAAATATTGCCAACTAGGGCAGTTTAAAGTGTTCATGGTATGGGGGTGCCAGCATTGATGGATGCACAAGGTGACTATGGAGATAGCGTAAAGTGGGCTTTTGGGGCCTAGAAGTCTTGGTATCCACAGACTCTAAGCGCTCTAGCAGCGCTTTATATACATCAGAAGATTTGATCTCTTCCTCCTTGGTTTGTTCTTGCTAAGGGTTGCGGGGAACTTGAGGCCTATGGAGGGGTGGCCGGATAGCACCCCCTCTACCTTGGTAGGGCATTTCAGCCCACTCTTCTTATTGCTCATACTCCTCATAGACTTCTTGAGGAGTTCCTGGGCATGACCTATAAACATGGGTGGGTGCCCGCGGACGGTGCCCCTCATTGCCTCTAGGGGTGCCCTCCTGCTCAAGTCTAGGAGGTCTTGGAGGCAACATCTGATAAAGTCACAGAGACCTTTCTCACACCAAGGGGTTGTGCCTCTCATACAACTCTATTCTATGCATGTGAGGGGTTGGGACCCTCTCAGGCATAGTGGTCTGGAGCAGCTCATCTGTTTGACATTGAATGTGCTCTTTGCGAAGGTGATATAGGTGCTCCAACTATTATTGGTCTTGCTCAAGCTGTGTGATTTGCGTTCGATGGGTGGCATGTTTGGAAAATGCCAAGTCAATTTGTTATATCATTTTGAGTCTAAGGGGCCTAGATGCCTCTCCTACATATTTATCTCGGTCGTGATGATCCAAGATCTCTATAGATTTCTTTTCCCTATCGAGGTTGGTGGCATTCACCCAAGGATTTGGCCTCAGTAGGTGATCTTGATAGATAGCATGTGCGAAGGTGCATTGCTCCCATGTTGTGTATTGCTCTTAAGGAATGTAATGGTCTTCCTTGTGCTCCCTTTCGTATATGTTAAAGGGGCGGGCAAAGTTGGCTCGCACTATCTGAAGAGCCTTGCACTCTGAATTTTGCCTATTGTTTTTGACAGTAATAAGGGATAGAGGAGGGATGATGTAATCATGTGGTCCCTCCTTATAGACCCTATGTTGTTCTAGTGCTTCATTGCATGGTGGCCACTCATAACGAGCATCTAAGGGAGCCTTCCCATTTATGTTGAGTGCCACATGTAAGGACTCTTCCTGAAAGGGTCTATGTTGAATGGGAGTGTCCCTTGAAGGGGTGCCTCCATAGTCCCACTCCATCATGGTATGATGTGGACTATTATGTGGGTCAGGCCACCAAGGTGGTATGACCAAGTCCTTGGGGCTATAGCGGAGGCGACTTGTGCCCCCTTGTACACTTTTGCCTATGATTAGGCTTGGCTACGGGTGTACACCATGGTGGTGTCTCTCTACAAGCTATGTAGTTTTTTATCTTCTTTATGATTTTTTTTTATTTATTCTACACTAAACACAGAGAACCACACAATCAAAGAAGTGATTATCTCGTTTATAGATTAAAGGTGTGCCCTAAATCTAGTTTAGTGTGTTTTGATTTTTTTTTCGAAAGCTTTGTAAAGAACATGTTGTTGTACATCCAATATGATGGCTCTTATGTCTCCCAAAATGGTCACCCCTTCAATATACCACTTCCAGGCCATTATACCAAACCTCTCAGTATACCCGCCCTTGCGTGAGGGAAACTATTGGTACGCGAGAGTATATTGGTACGTGGAACATAGGCAGTACATAAGGGGAATCACTCTTATTTTAACACATACCATAGAAGACTTATCCTCATGCATTAGGAATCACCCCAACTACACTTGGTCAGCTTTCATTAGGATTTACATCTAGCAACAGTAGCGATCGGGGTTATGTATGCAAAAATTCAAGCCAAGGTGATGATGAAATCCACCGTTGGTCTTGATCTAGGGTTGGGGTTTTACAACCAACTCCTTGGTGTTTAAATTACCATGTGGTGTGTGGGGTTATTTTTATTTGTGCAAAAAAAGAAAAGCATGCGACAAAAATCTCCTATGCAAGCAAAGAAACATGAAATGACAAAGACAGAAAATAGAAAATGACAGAAGGTGCTCAGAACCCCTACCTCTTTTCTGCCCAAACCGGATGCCTCTGAGTTTTTGCTCTAAAAATACATAGAGATCTAATAATCCCAAGAAGGGATGAATAACAAATATGTATTCGTCATAGGGTGGGACGAATGCCCATTCGTCCTTGGGTGACACGAATTCCATCTTTGTATTCGCCACAGGGTGGAACGAGCAGCAGTCCAGTGCTTGAAAGATTGACACTTGCAAGCAAAAACACACAACTTTTGATCAAAAATTTGATCTCAAAATCAGGGGACAGCATCCCACCGTGATCGCCACTGAAATCACGAGGATATGGAAGCAAAAAAAAGGGAAATGTAACACTAAGTCCTACAAACGAGAATGCATGAAAAGAGGGAAAACAACACGAATTGAAACGAGATTTAAAGAAAATGTAAAAGTGCAGCCCTTTATTTTATTAATTTGCTTGACATTGGGTTACAATGCATATCCTCCCTTTTCAGGGGCTGGGAGTGTCGGATATAATCTTGTTACACCAAAAATGAGATATTCCCCTTTGGGATCTTCCGCGTGCCCACATTGAAAATGGGCGGACCAAACATCACCGTCGCTTGCATAAGTGCATCTATAGTTCATTTCTGCCCCTCTGGTGTCAATATCCTAAATTCAAAGAAATAGTAAACAGTTAGTAGCACTTGCATATGGAGGGAAACATGCGATCCCCAAGGCCTACGATTAATGCATGCATAAAATAATTAAAATGATAACTAAAACATATTAGAATGAGCTAAAAATTTGACAGGAGCAATAGAACATTACCAGGAACACACTGAAAAAGGAACAGTCAAGAAATCTGCCATAGATTTCTAATTGCTTTGGGGTGGGACGATTAGGACTGTCATAAAACGTCAGAAGGTGACCTCCTAAATGTCCAATATAGGGGTCTCCAAAATACCTAAAAAGTTGGTTTTAGGTAAAACGGGGCATTTTGGAATGACCCAGAAGGTCGGATTTTGTATATTCAGCATTTATCGCCCTGTATCTGATTATGCTCCTTGTATGTTAGTGAAAGCAAGAAACATTGAAAGCACAAGGAAAACTCATCCAAATGACATGAAATTTAAATGACAGCATATATATATGACCTAGAATCAAATGCAAAAGAAAAATTTGGTAAATATACCACAGATTTCTAATTGCTCTAGGGTGGGGCGATTAGGACTGCAGCAATGCGAGGGGCACTCGGGGGCAGGACGCCCATCATTTGGGGCTCGGTTTTGGCACCAATCCACTTGGGATGGGTCCAAAACATCTTATGGAGTTGTTTCAACAAATTGGGTGGGGTATTATGGCTAAATTTTTGGGTTTTGGGTTCGTATTGCACTTCCAATAATCACCCAATAACCTCCCTTCCAAAAGAGAGATCAAGGATGTAAGAAGCACAAATAATGGGTGAGTATGTAATTCAATAGCACTCCATTGCTCCAAATGCTTCTGCTCTGTCATTTTTTTGGGGTGAGAAGACTCACCATTTTATAGACCTGAGGGTCTCTATGAATGAGCATGCAAAGGTGCCACTTGGCCATCATGCCTTGTTAAGGGGAAGAAGATTCCTCCCTAATTAATGGCTCCATGACTGCCCCTATGACTGCATCTTTGAACTCAAAAATTCTCCCTTGCACTCCATGCATTGAAGGAGGAGTTAAGTTGCGGACCTGAGCTACCATTTTTCAAGGTTTGACCTTTTGCCTGTCAAACCTGCTATTCACCCCACCCTAGAGCGAATACTGATAATCATCCCAGGGTGGGATGAATACCAGTTTGTAATTGTCCCAGGGTGGAACGAGTAGGGAGCAGAGTGCCTAAAAGGTACCAAATTGACCTCTGACCTTCCAAAACTACTGTGAGAGTGGTTAGGACCACTATTTAACCTTCGATGGCTGCCCTAGGGGCTATGTATGTCAATTCGATCAGTGCTTGTCATCACGTAATCGAATTGGTGTTGTTTTGGTGTCTACACATGGAGCCAACAAAGTAGTTATAAATATTCAAGTGGCATAATGGTAGCTTGGCATCATTAAAGACCACCACCAATCAAGATTTTACTTGGATGGATGGATGATCAAGATTGGTACTAGTTGTTAGCATTACTTAGAAGATCATATTATTTGGTTTCTTCTCATATTTCAAGGATGAAATATTTGTAAGGATGGTGGAATGTTATGGTAACTAAGAATAGTTGTATGGGTATATTATATTATATTGTATAAGTGTTGGCATGGGACACACATAACCTAAGGTTGACTATATTATAATATTTAGTGGGATAAGATTTTAGTAGTCAGATTCCAAAAGTAGAATTATAAAATAAGTGTATAAATAAGGGATATTGTCATTTTAATCAACACGAAGATCATTCGTATGGAGTATTACTTGCAATCATATTTTCCCATGAAGTGGCTTATGAAACTTTAGCCTCTCTAAGTAGTGCTCTTATCTTGGGAGATCTTGTGGGGTTTTTATTCCTTAAGAAGTATTATTGGTGTTGTTCTACCTTAAGGGTATTATCTATATTTTTCACATTATGTGGATTATTATTGTGGATAATTATTTATGGATGAATGATTTGATATTTTTGTATATTGGTAAATGATTTATGTTTATGAGAATAAAGTTTTGTAACATTATATCACTTTAAAATATTATATTTTATTCAATGGTTCTCTTTTTGGTTACTTTAAGTCATCTCCAGCACTCTACCAAGATGATCCCCTATCTCCTTATCTACTTATTATTATTGTGGATGTATTAGGGAGAGCTATCCAAAAGATAAAAATAAAAGGTATTTAGGTTACCAAAAATGGTCTCTTTGAATCTCATCTCCAATTTGTTAATGATATTTTTTTGTACTATCCTTCTACCAATGAGGTTGTGGATTTTAAATAAATATTATCATGATATGAGAAGACTACTAGACAATTAGTTAGTACTACATATTCTAATATTTTTTCATTAACATTGTACTCAATTTACAACAAATTATTATGGATATTTTAGGGTTTGAAATTAAAAAAAATTCATTAATCTAATTGGGTATTCCTTTCTCTCATAAAGGAAATAAAAATGATCTTTGAATATTTTTTTTGGATAGAATGAAAGCTTGTTTAGTAGGTTGGAAAGGTAAATTCTTAACCATAGTAGAAAAACCACAATTCAGAAAGACAATATTGTAATCCATCCTTATTTATATGATGTCACTTTAATATTGCTAGTAGTTATAGCATCAAAAATCAATAAAATTCAAGTAACATTTCTTTGGAAAGGATGTCAGGATAGAATTAGGTTTTCTCTTTGTAATTGGATTTGTAAAGGAGAGAATATTGAAGGCTAACTTGCATAATTATAGATATATGAGTTTGGCCTTAGGGGAAAAGGTTGGATGGAGATTATTATCAAGGAAAATGCTGGAAAAATATTACTTAAAAATAATATAGAAAAATAACTCTACCCAAAGGATTGCCAATGTAGAATTTCATATCAAATAGTTTGTAATTGATCAAAAAATATATTCGATAATTAGTCAAATAGAGTAAATATGGAATTTTCTGGTATGATGTTTTGTTGAAGCCTTATCCTCTTATCTATGATTCAAAATGACAACCATTCGCTTAGACATGCCTAACTTGTAAAGGTCCAAAGGTCAAATATTATATTAATATGAGCAACAAGTCAAGATCATTTTTTCTATTAGTAAGCTAGTTGAAAGAGTGGAACTCAAACAAATTGTAGATGAGCTCCAAAATATGCTTTAATATTTTTATTTTTCTATTTTAACACAAAAGAATGAGTTGGTTTGAAATCTATCAAGAGATGATGGATTTTTTTATAAAGTTGGGATATGAGTATTTAGAACAATCAAGATCTCCCACTCTCAAGTATTTTTTTAGAAGAATATTTGGTCACTAGAGGATCTGCCTAAGGCCTGAAAATTCCTTTGGTTAGAATTTCAAAGCAAGATTCGTATAGGAGAGCATCTACAAAGATGAGATTTCATGGATATTTTAAATATGCCTTGTGTGAGAAGGATTTAAAAACATGAGACTATTTACTTCTCAATTGTCCCTTTGCTCACACCATTTGGGATTGCTTTTTTTAAAATATGAGAATATATTTGGTAGATCCATCAACATTGAAAGAGTTGATGAAATATTGGATTAATTATTTCAAAGCTAAATTATTATGTATTATATAGAGGATTGGTCTTGCAATTATTTGTTAGAATTTATGACTTTAAAGAAATAATGGAAATTTTGAAAATAAATTCCAAAATCATGTCCAAGTTTGAAATCATATTATAACATCTCTTGCAAAATATTTATTGATATGGTGCTCGTCATGGGAAGTCTCAAGTATAAAAAACAAGATGCTAACCACTTGGTTATAGGATTTTATTATACGTGGAAGACTCATCTATGACAATGTCATTAAAACAAAGAATCCACTTTGGTCTATGGTAAATTAGAAATGTCTAAAAATTTGATATATCAAAATTAATTTGTATGGTGCTTCAAAAAGAAATTCAAGAAAAGCTAGTGGAGGTAGTGTTTTTCAAAATAATAAAGGCAAAACTCTTTTCACTTAGGATCATATGGAACTTCATCTAACAACTGTGCAGAGGCTAAGGCACTTCTTATGGGGATTAAAATTACAATTAAACAAGGATAACAATATATTTTAATTGAGAGGGATTCACACATTATCATTAATGCTATCAACAAGAATGAATTTGGTCAATGGATAAAAATAATGTGATTATTGATGTTCATCATCTATTATTAGAAATAATCTCTGCAAATATGAGTATATCTATAGAGAAGGAAATCATATAGCAAATAATTTAGCCAATTATGGTGTTGATCTTTGTCTTGGTGAAATTCAAATTTTAAAATGCAACTAGCCAAATGACATTTTATCTCTTAATGAAGATGATTTCAAAGAGTTGATTGTAGAAATATATCACTTTAAAGAAGATAAAACATGTATTTGATTGAAAATAAAACTAAAAGTATCTTGGATAAAAAGATAAGTTAGATATGGCTTAATGACAATTATCTTAAATTTAATATAATAAAAGTTGTCCCAATAAAATTAAATTAAGGTTAACAAATTTTTAACATCTATGAGACCATTAGATCATATAAGATGATCAAATGGAAAATGTTATTTATCCAATATATGATTTTCTAACTATACTATAATTATCTAAGCATGGTGTATGATCAAAACCTTGCAAGATTCAAACCTTAAACATCTATTCAAAGTTCCAAAATCTCTACCTTTAAATGGACTTAGTTTATACATACATATATACACATCTTTATTTTTATATATACTCAAGTTAATAATTAAAACTTTCAACCTTGAAAAAAATGGTTTAAAGTTCAAATAAAAAAAATTAATATTATACACCATAGTCTTGTATAAACCCTTTGATAAGTACATTATCTCATCTAATCTATCACATTTTAAATGATTGATAACTACATATCTCACCTAACCTCTCACTTCTTAATGTTTAATAAATATAAATAAACACTTTAATGACTACACCAAACTTTTTTTTATTGAAAACTCCCCAAATTTATTACTTCTTAAATGTTTATGAACTTTAACGTCTCCTCTTATCTATCACTCTTAATTGCTAAAATAGAGCTTACATTTACTTCTGAATTAAATCAAATTAGAAAAGAAACTCTTAAACGTTAAAATGTGAATAAGAAAAAATTGGGGGCATTTTATTTTGAAGATTAGCAGTCAAATCTTAGCACTATCCTATGGAAGTATAGAAAAAACTACACACGCCCTGAACCTGGACAACAAACAAGATGTCCACAAACCAAAGTTAATTCATCATAAAAATGTTCAGACATTTATACTTTTTTCATACATTGTAGAAAAATAAAAGTAATTGCACACAGATTGGAGAAAGAGGAAGAACAAAATATATGTTTGATACAATGTCAATGTCCATACAATAACAAATATATCTATATACATGAATTTCGGTCGGTGGCCGTAAATTTCTAGAAAACATTTATCTACAGTATTCTTTATTGTGAGGACCTCTTCTTAGCATGTTCTCTTCACTGAGTAGTGGATGCAGCCCGTTGCTGGTTTCTTCGTCTCATTTTGGTACCCCATGATTCTGCCTTATAGCAATTCCATATTCTTCTCCTCATCAGCTCCACTAGCTGAGCTTCCCACAAATTATTGCTATTCATTCGCAATCTCCCATCACAGTCGCTTAATTCCAATCCGTTTTGCAGTCGCCAATCGTAATCCTGACGAAGAACAGGGTCCGACAGAGTCTGGTATGCCTCCCGGACTCTAACGAACATTCGGGTGGCCTCTTCCTTCTCTGCAGGCGGGCAAACGTCAGGATGGTATCGGAGCGCCATTCGACAGTAAGCGGTCTTGAGATCACGCTCACTCACATTGTGAGAAACAGACAACACGTCATACATTGAAGAAGATGGGGCAGGGGAGAGAGGGGCAGTATATCGAATTGCTCTAACTTTAAGTGTTGCAATTGCGCGCTGCTTCGGCCTCACTCCAATTCTCTTAGACGAAATTCCTGCAGAAACACGATGAGTCTCAAGATGCGTGGGGAAACCTGCAATTGATTTCTTGCACTCCATGAAAGCCGAGCTAAAGAAGACTTTACTTTTGTGATCAATTTGCAAAAGAGATTTCAATTGAAATTGGAAGACAGGCCCGCTGTTTTGGCAAGATACCTGTGGATACTATTGAAGAAGGGATAAGGCCTTTGGTACTTATGGGATTTAAGCAATTTGGTGCATATATAGACATGAAATCACGATGAATCGATAAGATGAAAAATGATGACGAACATGCTCAGAAAGGCTCAGAACGCCGACACCGTGTCTGCGTGCTATGGGCACCCGTTTCTACGATGTGGAAAAACATGGCCTTCTACCTATAGCAAACATTTCCATTTTATATTATATAAAATTGATTTAACTTTAAATTTAAAAATTAAATGGTTTATTTTTTAAGTGTTTAATTAAAGTTTGATAAAGTTTATTATCGAATTTAACTAAACCCATAGGAACCATTGACCTATAAATTAATTATTTAGAGGGGTTATAAAGAAACCGTGGCAAAGGAAACCCTTGAAATACCACGAGCCAGAAGCTGAAAAACACGTCCATGGTATTTTGAGCCTCTAACGGCTTTCCCCACGTATGCACTGCCATCCTCACCCTTTTCTAGAACCCGAGGACTTTCCTAGGCTTTTTATCTCTTCCGTTTCATTCTACGATACAACTCTTATCAAGAGGGAAGCTTCTGACCGAGGTTTGTGCGGAGTGATTTAGAGATTTGTTTAAAAGTCAAAGACTCATTAAATAATATTCCTGAGCACGATCAACTTATTGATATTTCTAGATTTTTTTTTTTTGTGTTGATTACATTGTCAAAAGATGTTCCTTCCATGTATATCCACAATAACATATTTCTAATGAAGATTTTTTTATGATGATCATTTCATCCATATTTTATAATCAAGAAGATAACATCATTTTTTCACAATGAAGACTTTTCATGATGAATATTTAATGTCTATAAACATTATACAAGAGAGGCAGTAATACTATTCTAAATATACTAATGTTTTTTAGGTTTATTTTTAAAATTTATTTATTCTTTTCAAGCAATAAATTCCAATAAATAATGATGGGACTAATCCTTCATAGAATGCATAATGTCTTGGCTTTAAAACAATTAATCCAACATTTCATCAACTTTATCAATGTTCATGGAGATATTCAATATGTTGTCAATTTTTTTAAAAAGTAGCCCTAGATGTTGTAAGCAAAGGGACAATGAAAAAATATATGATATGGTGTTTCTAGATCCTTCTCAAATAAAACACACTTAAATGTTCATTGGTGTTCTCTTCGTTATAGACTCTTTCTTGTAAGAAGCTTTCTTAGGCCTTAGGGAGGACCTTGCATGACCAAACATTACTCCAAGGAAAATCATTTGAAGTAAGAAATTTTGATTGCTTTAAATCCACATATCCCAACATGATTAAGTATCCAAAATATTTTTGATATATTCTAAATTAACTCCTCCATATGCATAAAAATAGACAAATAGAACTCTTGAAGCATATTTTCAATATCATTTGTTATTTTCATTTATTTCCTCTCCTTCAAATAGGTTAATAATAGGTTTCCATGCTTTGGAGTTTCCTCTGTTAATATAAGTTTTATCTTGTGGATCTTTACAAGCTAGGTGTGCCTAAGCCAATGGTTGTCATTTTGGATAAGAAATAAGAGTATAAGGATTCAACCAAGCATCAAACTAATAAATTGAAGAATACCCTCATTGAATGACCATATAATGTGTTTCTTGATCAATGGAAAGCTATATGATATGAATTTCCATGTTGTCAATCCCCTAGGTAGGGTATGTTTCCTAAACAATTTAAATGCATAAAGAGAACCTATATATTTTAAAGTAATATTTTTCCCAAAATTCTTTATTTGATATTTGGATAATCTTTAGTTAAGTTTTGCCTCTAATGTCAAACTCATAATTCTATAATTTTGTAGCCATCCCACTCTAATATTCTTTCCTTTGCAAATATTATCTCACTTAAATAGAAAAAACCTAGATTTTTCTTCACACACTTTTCTATATAAAATCTCGTTGAAGTATATCAAATTTGGATGCTATACCTATTGGCAATATTGAATATAACATCATTAGTAATAGGGATGGATTACAATGTAGTATATATTGTTGGCATATTAGTAATTTGACCTTATTGCACAAGAACAACAATGATGAAGTGCCTACAAACACTCTTGATGTAATCCTATGAGCATATATACTTTAAGACTATGGTTGTTCTCTATGTAAGCCTACAAGCATTTTATGTAATCCTATAAGCATTACTTATGTAAGCCTATGGATAATATTGGTGTGCTCACCCTTAACAATATTGATTAAACCACATATATGGTTAACCTCAATTAAGGGTTTAATATATTTAATAGATTATAATTTTAACCTTTAAGCTAGGTTATTTTAAGTTTAGATTAGCAACAAATTAGATATTAGGTATAACTATAATTAGATTTTAATGATTGAATTGTAATCAATTTATGATATGAGATAATGAGGTACTTATAGGCACCCACCCCTTCTTCTTCTTTGATTATCTCTATTATTTTACATTTTTTATACACTCTCTTTATTTTGTTGTTCTACTCTTTTGAATATGATTATGGTGAATATATGTTTTAGATTAATTTCTAGAAAGTATTCTAAAATCCAGCATGGTATTAGAGCTAAATCAAAGTGACATAATCCAATTACATATAATAAGCCTTTGTGTTTTAATAATTCGAAAAGCAATTTAAAAAAAAAAGAAATAGAAATATCTTTCTAGTTCTTAGAGGAAAAATCTCAAAATTTCAATTTTGGACACCATGTTTTGAGGGCTAATTTTTATTTGTTCTTGACTAAGTTTTGTACACCATTCAAGTTTGATATCTTTACTAACTTTAATTATATAACCATGTGTAGTGTTATGGTAGTAATACTTGATTTTTCTTTTGATATCATAAGGTTGAGTCTCAATATGCCATTTTAGTGATTTTTGCACATTCAATAGTGCATGTCATGAACCGCCTTGATAGGATTATTTTACATGATGAATTAGGACCTAGTTCTTAGGTTTGTAATGTTTTTTTAAGGTAATAAATGCTTTTGTGAGAGATATATTTAAAGAAATATGCTTTATAAAAAAGAAAAGCAAATCAATTAATCATGGTTTAATTAATCTTGCATATTACCTCATTAATTTGGTGGATTTTGAAATTCTTTTTTTGGTGGAAAACATCCCAGAAGGGATACCACTTTCGGGTAAGACCCAAGGAGGCAGGGGTATCTATTCCGCAAAAATCGCCCAGGGCTCCCACCTGGCCTACCACCTTTAACATACTCAAGGAGCAAAAAAACACACAATAAGAATTAATAAATAAATAAATAAAAATAAAAATAATAAAATAAAATAAAAAACATATTCCTTGAGTGTGTCGAAAAGATAAAGCACAACAAAACACACACAATAAGAAAAAAATACAACACGAACCACAGAAAAAACACAAGAACAATGTAAAAAAATATAAACAAGACAAAAAAAAATAGAACACTACAAAAGACATAACCAAAAAAAATATGAAAAGCAGAAACAACTAAAACCTGAAAAATTAAAAAATAAATTAAAAATAAATAAAAAATAAAAAATAAAAAACAACAAAAAATAGACAATAAACAAAAACAAAAAAAATAGAAAACACTCACATACAAAAACACGAATTAACACAAACATACAGAAACACAATAACAAGAAAAACAAAAACACAAGGAAAGTAACAAAAAACATACAAAAGAAACGCAAGAACAAAAAAAAACACAACAAACACAAAAACAAAACAAAACAAACACACACCTCAAAAAACAAAACAAAAAAGGAAAAAAGAAAAAAGAAAAAAATTAAACACAACAATGACCTTTCTAGACCAAAGGTCTTTTAAGGCAAGAATCAAAAGAGAAAATAAAAGAAAGAATAGATTGAGCTAGGGAACTAAAATATTCTGACCGAACCAAAGAGAAGCAAAAAAAAAAAGCAAGAAGACACTAGGTACCTCCAAAACTGGAGCCATCCAAAGAAATGATAGAAAGAAGAGTTTCCCTTATTTGCAAATCCCACCATCTAGGAGGGTGGCCATAACAAGTAAGATCACCTTTTTACAAAGCCCTTGTTTTGATATCTGACCACATGATTGTAATCAACTTTCAAAAAATCCGTCTGGATTAATTGAATCTTCTCAATAATTCTTTTTATTCTCCAATCAACCTTATGACTCTTAGAAGGAGTCTTCAAAATAGTAATCATGAGTTGATAGTCAGACTCAAATAGCACCTTTTCCCATCAAACCTAAGTAGCCGCTTGAAGGCCTTTGAGGATACCATACCCCTAACAAGGTTATTGGAAAGAATATCCAAATTCTCAACAAAAGTAAAAACCAAGGAGTCATTTGAAATTCTACCAATTCCTCCTACACTAGCTTTTCCAGGGTTCCCTCTAGAGGCTCCATCAGTATTGAATTTTCCAAAATCCTTAGGAAGAGGTTGCCAATTTCTTGTCCTATCCATATTACAATTACTTACATTCCCTTTAAGTCAGTTACCTTTAGACTATTAATATTCAATATTTGCATCACTTGATCCCATGTTTGGTGGGAGTTTTGGGGGTAATTAAGGACGTGTTGGACTGATTCAACTATATTGGAAATGGTCTTTTGCCAAATATAGTGAATATATTTCCTATCTTGATTAAACTTTTGGTTGTTTTTTTCATTCCATATATTCCAAAGTAGAATTGTAGAACCCATCCAAACTAACTACCTAATAAAATGATCAACACCCTCTTGTTTAGGCCAATCCCTCCAAATTTATTCAAAAGTAAAAAAATTGAACCATTATAAGCCAAGTAAAGTGGTCATTCTCCTCCATAGCTTAGAGACTAAAGTACACTCAATAATAATATGGCTGAGAGTTTCTACATTATCTCCATACATTTAACATCTAAAAGTGCCATGAAAACCACGCTTCATAAGTTGCTCACCAGTAAGCACCCTACAATACAATAAAAGCCAAGTAAAGAACCTCACCTTAGGCCACAACTTTTGAGCCCACAACAGAGAAAATATGTCAGATGATTGGTTGGTATTATTATGGCATAAGGTCAATTAACCTTGAGCAACTGAATGCTCACCCTTAGTAGTGTTGTTCCATCCAAAACAATCTTTTCCATGGGATCAAGAGAGATATCTCATATGAAGGATGCCTTGGATAGCTTGTCTTTACCTTTTTGGAATTTGAATAGGCCAGTTCTCAATAGGGATCCAATATCTACCAACCTTTGAATTACCAATATGGTATCGACAGTAATTAGCTACCTTTATCTAGTTAACTCGATGAATCTCCTCCATCAAAGGCCTCCAATCAGGAAACTGAGTTATCAAAGGCTTGTGACCATCCCACGAATCTATCCAAAAATTTTCCTATTGACCATTATGAATGATCCAAAATAATTGTTTTGTTTTTATCAAATCCTCACTAGTTTTAAGAACTTCTAAAATGGGAGAACCTTTGGTACGTAATTGATAGCGAACAAGGTCTTCAAGACTTTTATTCTTAGTATATTTAGCATGAATATTATTGGCCTAAAGAGCATTGGGGTTATGCAACATCCTCCAATATAATTTAGCAGTTAAAGCTTTGTTGTTATTAATAGAAGATCAGAATCCTAACCCCCTTTCATTATTAGGAAGACGTAAAGTATCCCATTTCACCAAGGCCCATTTTATTTTCTCCTTAGTGCCACTCTAGAGGAATCGATAACTGATTTGATCTAGTTCATGAAGAACAACCTTTAGGATATTCAACACAAAATACAAATAAATAGGAATAGCTTGAAGGATTGATTTTATCAAGGTAATTCTACCCCCAGAAGAAATCCACCTATTGGTCTACTTTCCAATTTTCTTCTTGACTTTGTCTAACAACCAATTCTAATATTTTTTTTCTGCCTTTGAATATTGATGGGAATACCTAAATAATTGATCAAAAGGGAGGTCTTATTATATCTTAATTTATCCAATACCATGGATTCCTGTCTGGCAGATTAGTGAAATAAAATGAATTTAGATTTGTCTTCATTGATCAATTGCCTAGTAGCCTTAGAAAAACAACTAATGATTTGCTTAATATTAGAAGCTTCCTTAACTGTAGCTTTACCTAAAATAGTAGAGTCATCAACAAATTGAAGATGAGAGATAGGTATAGCTCCATGAGTAATGGTAACTCCCTCAAATTTTTTGTTTTCTCTCTTTTTGGTTATAGTCCTACCCAAGCATTTAACAATAATGATGAATAAATAAGGGTATAGCGGGTCACCTTGCCTAATACCTCTAGAAGTTGAGAACAACTGAGAAGGCCTTCCATTGATAAGAACTAAGTAGGAAAATAAAGAGATACATCCTATAATCCAATCCATCCAATCCTTAGAGAAGCCAAATTGCCTCAATGAAGTGCCAATACACTCTATCATAAGCTTTGGATAAGTCTAACCGAATGAACATGGAAGGAGATTTTTGTATATCCATGGAATAGATGACTTCTTGAGCAAGAGCTGTCTCATATACTATTTGACACACTTCCATATAATCCCCTTATTTAGGAGAAATAATCTTATGCAAAAGAGGCTTCAACATTTCTGCCATGATCTTAGTAATGATTTTGAGAAGAATATTACATAAAGCAATAGGTCTAAAAGTTGAGATATGATCAACCTCTTGATATTTTGGAACAAGATTATTATAAGTTTTATTTATAACCTTCAATTTTTTTTTGGCTTTCTTGGCTTCTTCCACCACCTCTAATAAATCAACATGAAGGATATCCCAGAACTCTTTGTAGAACTCAATGGGAAAACCATCAAGAGTTGGGGTTTTCCCTTTTTGCATTTAAAAAAATACTTTTTGAATCTCATTGATAGTAAAAAGAGAAGTCAAAATAGAATTCTCCTAAGAAGTGATAAGAGAAGGGATTACTTGAAGAACATTTTGTTGAGAAGCTGAGTCAAGAGGGGTAGCAACAAAAACATTGGAAAAGTAATCGACAACAATAGAGTTCATACCATCCCAAGTGTATACAACATCTCTAGAATTTGACTTCAAGAAAGAAATAAAGTTGTGAGATATTTGAGGAAGAAATTTATGTTTCGATCTCCTTCTTTGAGCCATTGAGTTCTAGATTTTTTCTTCCATAAGAGTTCTTCTCTTTATTCCCATAACTGAGTTATGAGTTTAATTTCATCTGCACTTCTACTCTATGTGAGGCCATCTAAATGGATTTTCTTATTCAAATTTTCAAGTTGAGAAATAGCTTCATATTTTTTTATGAACATCCCTAAACTCCTTCCAGTTCCAAGTCTTGATTTTATATTTAATGTATTGTAGTATTTTGACAAAACATAACATCTTAGTACCATACCTAGTCTTACCTTCCTTCCACCATTGTTGCACATGAGATCTAAAGGAAATGTCTCTGAGCCACATTAATTGAAAATGAAAAGGAGAGAAACTCACATTGGTTTTCCACATTTACACCATGACTGGATAGTGATCCAAACCAGCATTGTTAAAATTCTTCATTTTAGGAATGTGACCATGGATTAAGAAATTTTTAGAGAGCAAAAACCTATCCAATCTCTCCATTATACAAGATAAGAGTTGCTTTCTGTTATACCAAGTTATAAGGCCATTATCTGGTTGGATGTCCACAAGATGGAGGGTTGTAATATATTTTCTCATGAGGTTAGTGATTTTATCCAAATTTTTATTTCCCCCCATTTTCTCATCCAGATAGAGGATGGTATTGAAATCTCCTCCTATCAAGATCCAAGCTTCAAGAAAACGAGAGATAATATAGGTTATATCCTTCCACTATCTTCTTTTTGCCTCCAAAGTAGTCGGATCATAAATAGTAATGCAAAGCATAATTTGGTTGGAATGTCTACTTTGAATAGCTATAGCCAAAAGATTCCAACTACCAACCATATGGTGAATAACTACCTCTTTTGGGTCCCAAATACAAGCAATGCCACCAAAATTCCCCTAGGAAGTGAGGGAAACCACTTTTCTAGCTGATCAAATTTTACTAGCAATTGAGTCCATATCCTATATTGACATTTAATTTCTTGAAGGAAAACAAGATGTGGATGATTTATCTAAATCATTCTTCTAATTTCATTTTGTTTTGAAAGACTCCCTTTGAGTCCTCTAATATTCCAAGTGATTATATTCATTAATACCAGGGCTAAAAAAGTTGGGAAGGGCATTAATATTACCCTCCTCTACAAGATTTTCACCTTCTTTTACCATATGATATTAATTGGTCTTACGACCTGCCTTTTTATTATAATCCATAGTCAGGTTTTTTCTTGTTTCTTGACTTACTCCAATTGAATCTGACATGGCTTCTAACCTTGAAGAATTTTGAAATGCATTTAGGTGATATTTGTCTTTATAAAATGTGTATAATTTTTATTGGACCAAAAGAGCACTAATATAATTTAATAATATAAGGATTATTTTATTGAATGAAAGGATTATTCATCCTTCTCTGTGGTTGCTTCATGGCAATTAATTTTTAAAGGATATTCCCATTTTTCTCCTTCAATAGTTTTAAATTTTTTAATGTTCTTGAGGAGGGGGAAAGAAACAAAAATATGGATCACCTTATATCTACTTTTTTATTTTATTATGTTTATCTTATCTCCACCTAGCATGGGTATGGTATTATTTTAATAGGGAAAGGACCTCCATTCTCATAGTGCTTACCCATGTGGGAATATTTAAATCTCTCCCTTGTCCCTAGCTAGCATGGTGGAAACCATTATTTTATTAGAGAATCTCTTCTACATGGGGAGGAGTTTTCTTATAAATTGAGAGCCTCTTGGGAGGAGAGGGGGAGGACAATTATCGAGGTTTAGAAGGCTAGTATGAGGATACAAGCACAAGGAGGATAAGAAGAGACTAAAGAGGTTAAGGAGTCTAACCTATCATGAGAATAAGATCTAGAAATATCAATATTTTGTCTTGCTTTGTTTATGTTTCAATGGATTATTTAGAATTTCCTTAGGAGTTTCCTTCCAATTCTTTCAAGATATTGTGATTGTCTTAATTTTTAAAAGCTATATGTTTATGCTTGTTTGGAGGCTCTACTTTCTTGCAAATACTAAGTGTTGATGTTTTTTTGGAGGCTCTATTTTTTTGTAAATCCTAAGGTTTTAGGATTTTAATGTTTTACCTCTCCCTTCTTGGATTGGTTGCTTTGGGAGATAACATATTTAGCCCTTTTTTATTGGATTGAAGAGATGATTATATGTTGTAACCAATATAATACAACCTGTGCTTTAGGAAGACTAAACACTAGATTCATTTAAATAATATCCATGTATGTATAATCCTACAGATCCCTTGGTTGACATATGATTATGGATAGGCCTTTAACTATTACTTATAAATACTATATAAGCCTCTTTTGGTGGTTTCCTTATGCATGAGTAAACTACTCTATTTTTATCCATGTTATTTCTCTGTTACAGTAATTCCTACAAGACCTCCCTATTTTACATTGAATCAACAATAGAAACCTTTGTGCCAATATATTAAGACTTTAAATCTTGAAGAACATAAGCTTATACTAATATGTTGGCAATTTTGGGTACCTTGGGCACATTGCCTTTGCTCAAGTATAGAAGTTGTCATTGATGTCAAGAAGCTCTTGAAGGAATTTGATTTAATGTCAGATTATTCAGAGCATGGCCAGTGCGTTTCCAGGAAGATCATAGTAGCCCATTTGCAAAATATTAAAGAAAAAGAAAAGTAAGAAAAGGTATGTAGTAGGCAAGAAAAACTGTTGCGATTTTGCAACATGTTAGAGGAGAGAGAAAGTGCTGAAAAATTTGTCACGATTTAGCGACATGTTTGAGGAGAGAGAAAGAGCTGGCAAAACTATCGCAATTTCGTGACATGTTGGCAGAGAAGAAGAGCAAGGTGGAAAGTGTCGCGATTTCACGACATGTCGCATTTTCACGACTCAAAAAGTGCAGGAATGCAGAGAAGGAAAAGTGTCACGATTTCACGACATATTGCAAAGAAGATTGTACGGACAAAAAAGTGTTGCGATTTCATGACATGTTGCAAGAGAGGGAGTCCGAAAGAAAAAGTGTCACGATTTCGTGACATATTGCAGGAGAGAGAGTCCGAAAGCAAAAGTGTCACGATTTCACAACATAATGTAGAAGAGAGAGTCCAAAAGAAAAAGTGTCGCAATTTCATGACATAATGCTAAAAATAGAGTCCGTAGTGTGAATTGTCGTGATTTCGTGACAAGTTCGAAGAGAGAGAAAGTAGCAAGACAAAGTGTCATGATTTTGCAACATGCAGAAAAGGGAAGAGTTAGAAATGAGAACTATCGTGATTTCGTGACAGGCTACAAAGAAATCGTACGGATGTAGAAAGTGTTGCGATTTTGTGATAGGTTGAGATGGCAGCATTCAGTTGGAGAAAGTGTCATGATTTCATGACAAAGACAGTAAACAAGTCTTCAACAAAAGAAGCATCACGATTTCACTATGAATTCAAGAAGGAAGAGCTCGAAGGCGAAAGCGTCACAATTTTGTGACATGTTCCAATTTCGTAGGCGTAAGGTAGAGAAAAACATAAGGCAGTGAAAGTGTCATGATTTTGTGACATGTTCCGTTTTCGCTAGTGCAAGCCGAGAAAAGGTTGAGAAAGCGAGAAGGGTCACGATTTCACAACAGAAGTGAAGATGATGTCAGCAAAATACAAAAGTGTCATGATATCGCGACAAGAGCTTAGATGAAGTTGTTAAAGGCTAAAGTGTCACGTTTTCGTGACAACAGGAAAAATAAAGTGTATGGCTGCAAAGGTGTCACGATATCGTGACATGTAGTTTTGCAGGAAAAGCTATAGAACCAGCGGTGGTTGAAGCCGACAGAGTTAACTTTGAGTCGACGAATTAAAAGGAGGGATGTTTTGAGTTTTGAGATTTTGATGATGTGCAAGTTAAGTCCACGATGCACAGAGAGCGAGTCATGTCGAATCATGCTAAGTGCAAAGAAAGAGCACATAGAGAGTAGAAAAGCACAAAGGAGTAGAAGCTATTGGTGTTGTGACTTTAACAGACAGAGTGCAGAGTGAGAAGTTTGATCGCCAAGACCTGAGTGCTACTGTGTTTGCGTAGACAGTGCAAAAGTTGGTTTCAACCAAGTGCAGCTATGACTGAGCAGAGAGAACTGTTGAACAAATTTGAGCAAGCTTTTGTTGAGCTTGTGGAGCAGTTTGGGTAGGTTGTATTGAGAACTTGCAAAGCAAATCTAAGACAAGTCTTGGTGAATACTTGGGTGAATATCAAGCAAGCTTTGGTGAAAGCTTGTGAACCACTTTTGTGAACTAGATTTGAGGACCAGTTGAGGATAGAGATTAATGCAGACTTGTGCCAGACCGAAGGACTGTGTTTGGTGCAGACCAAAGAAAGAGGAAGAGGACATTTGTGCCAGACCGAAGGACTGTGTTTGGTGCAAATTAGAGAAAGAGAAAGAGGACATTTGTGCTAGACCGAAGGACTATGTTTAGTGCAAATTTGAGGACCAGCTTTGAGGTGATAGAGTTGAGGACAGAGGTCTCCAACCAGAGCAGGGAAGACAGGTGTCTTCTTTGGATAGAGTTCCATTTGCTAAGGGCAGTGGAGGCAGAGGTCTTCTAGAGGATCACCAGTTAGAGCAGAGTTAGGGGAAGGTATCTCCTTTGAGCAGAGGCTCATAAACATTGTAATCGGGAAAGGTGTTCCCAGAATTTTGTTATGATAAAATTTAGTGAAAGATTTTATCCGTGTACATGGTTGATTTTGTGCATTGCTTTGATATTGCCTTGGGTATATTGCATTACTATTTTGTAATATAAAGAAAAATATAAAAAGAGGTCTTATACTGTTCACCCCCCCTCTCAGTATAAGTTTGTGTTCTTCAATTGGTATCAGAGCGGATGCCTTTGGAAAGTTTAATAGCTTGAAGGAAAAGCTAGCTAAGAACACAATGGATTATTCAAGTGGCAATGCAGCACCTATTCTTGATGGATCAGATTTTGGTCTTTGGAGTGCTAGAATGAAGGTTCATCTTATGGCTCTTGGAAATGAAGTTTGGGAAGTGATTGAAGATGGGTACACTATTCCTGAACATGGTCCTTATACTAAAGAAGACAGGCTCCTTCATCACAGCAATTCAAAAGCAATGAATGCAATCCTGAAAGGCTTACGTAAAGCAGATCTTACCAAGGTGATTCACTGCAAGACAACTAGTGAAATGTTGAAACAGTTGCAGGTGGTTCACACAAGTGATGTAAATGTTCGAAAGGCCAAGTTGAGACACTTCAAAGGTATGTTTGAACAACTCAAGATGAATTATGATGAAAAGATTAGTGACTACATGCTTCATGTGGATGAGGTTGTTAACTCCATGAAAGACTTAGGTCTTGAGCTTGCTGAAAATGATGTTTGTGATAAGATTTTAAGATCTCTTCCTAATAGATTTAGTGAAAAAAATTTGCTATTGAGGAAGCCAAAGATTTGGATAAGTTGAAAAATGATGAGCTCCATAGTATACTTGCAGCATTTGAGTTGAGAACTTAAGTGAAGGTTGATGTCAAGAAAGAGGCAGCTTTCAAGACTACTAAGAAATCCAAGGGTAAACAACTTCAAGAGAGTGATGAGTCTTCTAGTGATGAAGAGGCATATTATAGCAAGAAAGGCAAGTTTTCCAGAAAGCACAAAAGTGTGAAAAATATAAGATGTTTCAATTGTGGAAAGTTTGGTCATTATGCTTCTGACTATACTGTTCCCAAGGATGAAAGTGATGAAGATATACAGGATTCTAAGAGCAAGGATTCTGAAAAGCACAAGCATCACAAGAAAAATAGAGATGAGCACAACAATCCAGGAAAGAGGTATTCTCACAAACACAAGAAGAGTTTCTACCTAGACAAAGCAAGTAAGTGTTCTAGTAGTGATAGTGAAAGTTCTTCAAGTGATACTAAAAATGAGATGTTCATATCAGAAAAAGAGGAAGAACCGAAACATAGATTCATTATCATGAAATGTCTTAGATGTGGAAATTTTGGTCACCTTGAGGATGATTGCACAAATTATGATTTGGTTTCTAGTATGTATGAAACTATAAAGAAGATGCATGTATGGTTTTTGAAAAAGGTAGCACCTCTAGTGATAGGAAATCTGAAAAAGGGTTTGATGATTCAGAAAGCAAACAAATAAAGGATCTAGAAAGTGAACTTACTAACACTCTTAGTGCTTTGAAAAAGTAAAGAAAGAAGAATGCTAGACTCAAAGATAAGTTAGATGAATGTTGTATGGAGAGAGATGATCTTACAGAAAGACTTGACTTCTCTATGGTTAAGACACAAGAACTCAAGAACGAGTTAGAGTCTAAGATTCTTGAGTATAGTGAGTTAGAACAAAAAATGTATTCTTTGAAAGAGGAAACTAAAGAGTACAAGGATAAGCTGTACAAGTTTCAAGATAGCTCCAAAAAGGTTAAGTCTCTCATCAAAGGTCAAAGAAAGACAATAGATAAAACAGGCCTTGGTTTTGTTAAGCCTCACAAGGAACAGGTTGGGGAATCTAGTAAGAGAATCCAAAAGGAAGAGAGTTCTGATGAGGAGAGTATTTCAGAGAAAGAGTCCATGAGTGATAGATGCGCAGAAATAGAAAACAAAATTCAGAATAAGAAGAAGTTTTCATGACCCGTGAGGTCAAATAAAAGAAAATTTCACGACAGATGTTTTGCGTGTCACAGGTTTGGTCACACGGCTTCACATTGCATGGCTCAAATGAAGAAGGTAAACAACAATTTTAGAAGTGCTAGTTTATTTCAAGGATATTGCTATTCTTGTCAACAGTTTGGGCACAAGGTAGTTTATTGCAAGGCAAATAACAAGAACAGGTTTGGTCAGAACTGGTGGATTCAAAAAGCAGGTATGCCTAAAAGAAATAACTTTGTTACTTGTTATAAGTGCAACAATGAAGGTCACACAGCTAGACAGTGTAGAGCTAAACTTCCAAGGTACAAGAATAGAAACAGTAGTATGAACAGGTCCAAGGATCAAGGCATGGATAAGAACAGTGACAGGAACAAGAACATGAATATTGATGAAGAGTTCAAGAGAAGGCCTAGCAAGGAAATTGTAGACGCTGATGATGATCAGTGCCTAATAGGATTTTTACTCCCACCCCTATTTTAATAACCTCATCAGGAGGTGGGGGAGGTACTAAGATAAGAGGCTCATTCTTAGTCTCGAGCCCCAAAGGTGACCCTTTGCCATTGATGACAAAGGGGGAGAGATATGAGTAAGGGGGAGAGCTTCAAGTGAAGAGAAGAGCTTCAAGTCAGGGGGAGAAAAACTTCAAAGGCATATTATCAGTTGTGAGCACAGTTGGTTTTAGTTTTTTCTCTTGAGATGTGTTTTTAGTAAAGGTTTGCCATCAATGACAAAGGGGGAGATTGTTGGCAATTTTGGGTACCTTGGGCACATTGCCTTTGCTCAAGTATAGAAGTTGTCATTGATGTCAAGAAGCTCTTGAAGGAATTTGATTTAATGTCAGATTATTCAGAGCATGGACAGTGAGTTTCCAGGAAGATCATTTCTCAAAGTCAATGCATAAAAGAAATTTTCCTATATCCTTTGCAAATTTATCTCAACATCAATCAAGGCTAGTGCATAAATTTACTTCACAAAACTGGTCTATCTTTCTTGCAAATTTTCTCTCAAAGATCAAATACAATAATGCACAAATTTCCTTCACAATATTGATCTCAAACACTTTAACAATTTCTTTCAATGTATTTCAACCCAATGCTCAAAATATTTCACAATGATGCATAAAATTGGTCTCAACTCTAGCACAAGTAGTTGTCAAACCCTAGCACAATTATTTCACTTTCTTTCAACAATGGAAGCACAAGTAGTTCTCAAAATCTAGCATAAATGGTTTTAATTTCATTTATCAATGAAGCACACACTCTATCTCAAATATTTCCAACAATGCATTACTCATAAATCCTTTTATCTCCACCTTAAAACCACTTTCACAAAGCTGGAGCACCTAGAGAAAGAATGATGTCACCATACCTCTTAGTTTACACTTGATAAAGATATACCCTCAAATAATTGTCTCACAAACAAGCAATTTTTATTGTGCCTCTTCAAGGATTAGATAACATAATACCTTCTAAATCATGCATATTAAATTCCTTCTCAAAATATATGCTCAATAGAATCTGAAAATAATATTCTATGACTATCCCTTGTTCTTACAAAATATAAAACATTAAAATTTATGAAGAACCTTTCAACAATTCTCTCCAACCATACTAGGTTACAATAAAAATTAAACCACAATAACACCTTATAACTTCTACTTATGCAAAAATAATTCTCAACACACCTCAATGTCACTCAATAACCTTAGGCAAAAATTACAACATTTAAATCATCCATATACACCTTGTATCTCCTTATTTCATAAATTAGTTTCCAAACCACTTAATGACCCATAACACAGATTTATAATATTAAATCAACCATTTACACCGTATCACTCCTAATTTTGCATATATAGAAATAAAACTTAATGACAACAATATATTAAAAAAAAATTGGCAAAAATAAATTACCCTTATACCTCCTATATACCAAAAACCTTTACACCATTGCACACTCCTCAAAATTCATGCAAAGCAAATTTAATAAACCTTAGCACATACCTTTTTACCAAAAATAATATTGTTGGCACGAACGGGAATCTACCCTCTGACCTCAAAATCCTAACGTAGCATATGGCCGCTTGCGCTAGCCAAGTGGTTGAGACCAAATGTATGGGCATCCACTCTTATTCCCTTAGCACATTCACCAAAAAAGTTAAATCCTTAAAAACTAGTGCTAGGTAGAATCAAATTGTGAACCTCTGCCTCACAAATGACTTAGCATGAATATATCCACCTCTAGGCTACCCTGGCGAATGATGTCAAAGAGTGAAAAAAAATTATTTATTTCATTCTCCTTCTGTGCTCCAAAACCAATGTCGTCCCCTCTACCTCATTCATTGTCACCACTTCGCACGAGAAATGAAAATCAAACACAAAATTTATTTCCAAAGCCTTAAGGGTATTTATATGTTTCCATGCATGTTTTAGACGTTGACACTCTTTCAAATTTATTTTAAAATAATTTGAATTATATTTTTCACCGTGTAACTTTATACTTAGGTATTATAATATATAAAAACATATATTATAATAAAAACTTTTTCCTTGGGTCTTTTTCCACCAATGAGAAGTCTTGTATTTTCTTTGCAATTTAAAATATCCCTTTCAAATTGAATCCCTTGTTACTGTCAACTCTCTTAATAATATTTAAATTTAAAATTTAAATATTAAAATCCTTTTCTTCAAAATTCTCTTTGCTTTCTTTCACAACCATGGAAAATTACTTTGCATATATTATTTCAACCTTGAAGATAAAACTCACCCTTTTCACCTTTGACATCAATGACAACCAATGACATCAAACCTTTGACATCAATGATAACACTATACTCAAAATTTCCAACAATATCCCCCTTTATGATTGATGGCAACCCTTTCTAAAATCCATTTTCCTACCACTAGATTCCAAATCTGCTCCCCCTAACTAAATTCTCTTCCCCTTACTCAAATATTTCCCTATTTTACATCAATGGCAAAGGGACTCCTTTGGGGCTAATTATAAGACTCTTATCTCAACACCTTCCCCACCTCCTCCCATTGAGGTGATTAATTTTGGGGTGGGATAATCTCTACTCCCAGCATACAATACTCTTTTTCTTTGTCAACCTTCTTTTGCAATATTTTTGTAGCCATACCCTTTTGATCCTTTTGAGTATCCTTATTCTTGCTTATCTCTGGAATTCTTGGAAACTATGTTCTACAAAACTTGGCATTATGCCCAATATTATTACACTTGTAACCCTTAATGTTGTAGTTCGTGGAAGGTGCAAATATCTTTAAGTTCCTCCTGGTGAAGCCATAATCATTCTTGCAATGTAAATCTTTGTGACCAAAATATTTACATGAGAAGCAATGCCCTTGGAAGAAATATCCATATTCAAATGAGTTGAATTTCCTCTTAGTGAAGCCATAATCCTTCTTTCTATGAACCCTGCAATGCACTACTTTATGACCAAACTGATTACATGAGTAACAATAACCCTAGAAAAAATATTCATCTTGCCTTGATCTCATTATTCTTTCCTTGCTTTTTCTGTGATGATATTTGTCTCTTGATGGTGCATTGTTTGCTTCCTCTTTGATACTATCACCTCTCAACACATTGGCATAAGTCTTAGGTTCTTCTTCAATCACTTATTTTGATGCTTCCTTTGAGACTTCCTTTTCTTTTGAGCTTGACTTCCCTTTCTGTACCTCTTAACCTTCTGCATTGCCTAGTCCTGTTTGTGCTCTGGTAATGTTATCCAAATATTTTGAACTTTTCATAAACCTACGTAGCTTATCATTGGAATATTTTACTTCCATCCTTAGAGAAACTACTTTATGTTCTAATCTTCCACACTCTAGCTTTTTTGCCTTTAATTTTTCAGCCATACCTTCTTCAATTTTCCTTTCCTCTTCAACCTTAACCTTAAATTTAGTGAGATATTGTAGAAAATTTACCTTTATTTCCTCATCCTCTTGTACTTGGGCTTTCAATCTTGAGTTCTCCCTTTTCAACTCAACAAGTTCCTTTTTCATATCAACTATGACTTCCCTTTCTGAAACTTTCTCTTTTTGTAGGTCTTTGACAATAGGAGCATCTTCATTCTCTTCACTTCTATTGAACCCATTATAATGAGCTACATTGTGACCAAGGATACCACAATCAAAATATTCTTCTTCTTCTTCACTGCTACTATACCCAACTTTTGAACAATGATCTGCAAGGTGACCAAAGTTACCACAAATAAAACATTTGAGTATTCTTAGTTCCTTCTTATTCCCTTTTACAAAGTTAGCTTCCTTTTCACTGCTTGATTCATCACTTGAATCTATTTCCACTTCTCCTCTTAGAGAAACAATCTCTTTGAGAGAAAAATCAAATTCCTTTTCCTCTTTACTGCTACTATACCCATTTTATGGACAATAAAGTACCATGTGACCAAGTTTACCACATTCAACACATCTCACAAATTTTTCTTCTTCCACTTTTAGTCTCAAGATCAAATTCTTCTTCCTTTTCTTTCATGGCCATGTGTGTACCTTCCTTCTTAGGTCTCATGGTTCTTCTTTTGTCTTTCCTTGCCATGTGTGTTCTTGTAGATCTTTCTTCAAGTTGTTAGGCTTTCCTAAAGGAACCTCCTCTGATACCAATTGAAGAACACAAAATTATACCGAGGGGGGTAAAAAATATAAGGATAACTTTTACTTTTCTTTTCTAAACATTATTCTCCAATATTATCAATTGCAATATCATTCCATAGCAGTGATATCATCAATAGCAGTAGAAAATCAATGCATAAATAATCACACACATGAGAGACGCAAAATTAATGTGCTTCACCCAATGTGGGTTACATACATGAAGAAAATATTCTTCTAAAATTTTCTCAACAAATATCTTGGGATCCAAATCCCTATTAAAATATTTATGGACCTTTGTCCAAAGGAGATCTCAATCCCTTATGCTTTGATTTATGGATATCTATCCACGAGAGAACTCTATCTCCTCTTCTGATATGTGAACCTCTATCCATGGTAGAACTCTATCCCCTTAGTTGGTACATGGACCTCCTATCCCTGGGAGAACTCTATCCCCTCAGCTGGTACATGAACCTCTATCTACAAGAGAACTCTATCCCCTCAGCTGGTACATGGACCTCTTTTCCATAGGAGAAATCTATCCCCTTAGCTAGTACGTAAACCTCTATCCATAGGAGAACTTTATCCCTTCAACTGGTACATGAAGCTCTATCTAGAGGAGAACTCTATCTCATCAACTTTGGTTTGTGGAACTCTATACACTAGATAAATCTATCTTCTCAACTCTAGTTTATGGAACTCTATCCATAAGAAAATCCTTTCCTATTTGCTTCTATCAGCTCTAAATCATGCTCACAACATTACTCAACTCTACTCCAATATACCCCAAGCCTTAACAAAAAGCTTGATCAAATCAACAACGAATATGATCTCAACTCTGTCTCAAGTCTTCCCCAACTCTTAACATAAATGCCTACTCAAATCTACAACTAAACCTGCTCTCAATGTTATCTCAAATCTACACCAAACCTCATTACAAGGCTAGCACAAATTTACCTCAACCTGCTCTCTATCCCTATCCCAATTTACATAAAACCTTTTTACAAGGCTATAATAAATCTACCCTAAACCTACTCTCTATCTCCCAAATTTGCATCAAACCTCATTACAAGACTAGCACAAATCTTCCTCAAACCTACTCTCTATCTCTATCTAAATTTACCTCAAGCACATGCACAAATCTTCTCTAACATATGCTCAAATATATCTCAAACCCATACACAAATCGGATCTAAAATATGCTCAAATCTACCTCAAACACATACACAAATATGTTGTAAAACATGCTTAAATCTACCTCAAACTCATGCTCGAAAACAACTCATCATTTCTCAAAGTCAATGCACAAAATAAAACTGTCCTATATCCTTTGAAAATTTATCTCCACATCAATCAAGACAAGTGCATATATTGGCTTCACAAAACTGGTCTATCTTTCTTGCAAATTTTCTATCAAATATCAAACACAATAATACACAAATTTCCTTCACAAGATTAATCTCAAACACTTTCACAATTGCTTTCAATGTATTTCAACCCAATGCTCAAAATGTTTTACAATGATGTATAAACTTGGTCTCAACTCTACCACAAGTAGTTCTCAAACCCTAGAACAATTGTTTCACTTTCTTTTCAACAATGGAAGCACAAGTAGTTCTCAAACTCTAGCATAAATGGTTTCAATTTCATTTATCAATGAAGCACACACTCTATCTCAAATATTTCCAACAATGCATTACTCATAAATCCTTTTATCTCCACCTTAAAACCACTTTCACAAAGGTCAAGCACTTAGATAAAGAATGATATCACCATATCTCTTAGTTTACACTTGATTAAGATGTACCCTCAAAAACTTGTCTCTCAAACAACCAATATTTCTTGTGCCACTTCAAGGGTTAGATAACATAATACCTTCTAAATCATCCATATTAAATTCCTTCTCAAAAGATATGCTCAACAGAATCTGAAAACAATATTCTATGACTTTCCCTTGTTCTTAAAAATATAAAACATTAACATTTATCAAGAACCTTTCAAAAATTATCTCCAACCATAATAGGTTACAATAAACAAACAACCACAATAACACCTTATAACTCCTACTTATGCCAAAATAATTCTCAACACACCTCAATGTCACTTAATGATGGGGGATAGGAAAATGAAACTCCACGAATTCCAAATTTCTATCTATTAATCTGGAAAACACTTACATCAACAGCCCACAGGCTTTACAATAACCGGCACTCGGCTTGGTTTTTCTCTAACTGCACTCCCTCAGTCCGTTCTCCAATCCACCACCCCCTACTTCTCTTACAATCCTAAGTTTTTATCGAGTTCTCGACCCTCTAGGCCATTAATGACCCACCTGGAAGAATTCATTACAAAACCTGCAAAATCGGCTTCCCCCGTCAAGTCTTCAATTTTCCTCCCGTAATTGGCAACTTCCCCGATCCACCATGAAAGCACGCATTAAAAAGACCCTTGACCTGCAACCGCTGCTTTGTTAGAAAGTTCATCGAGGACTTTTGCCTCTTTGTTCGTGCACGTGTGGCTGTCCGCGTGTTCATTTTTTTCCCATTTGTTTTCTTCTGGCCGTGATATCATGACATGTCACGATATCATGACCATTCCGCCTTTGAGCCCCTTGCTTTGATTTATGTCGCGATATCGCAATGTCGCGATATCGTGACTATTCCACCTTCCAGCCCTCTATTTTGATTTGTCATGATATCGTGACATCGTGATATCATGACCGTTCTACCTTCCAACCCTCTGCTTTGATTTATGTCACGATATCATGATGTCACAATATTGTGACCGTTCTACCTTCCAACCCTCTGCTTTGATTTATGTCACGATATCACGACGTCACGATATCACGACCGTTCTGCCTTCCAACCCTCTACTTTGATTTATGTCATGATATCGCGACGTCGCGATATCGAGACCATTCCGCCTTCCATCCCTCTGCTTGGATTTATGTCATGATATCGCGATGTCGTGATATCATGACCAACTTTTGCCTTGCAAAAATGGCCAACAAAACACTTAGAAAAATTTGGTAGATGCAAGATTGCCTTGCTGCCGTCGGATGCTCCTGCATCAGACACATCGCGATATCGCAACTGACTTTTGCCTTGCAAAAATAGCCAACAAAACACTTAGAAAAATTTGGTAGATGCAAGATTGTCTTGCTGTCATCGGATGCTCCTGCATCAGACACCCAGGGTAAATGGAGAAGTGACCTTCACTTTTGTGCTATTCAGTTTGCATATTTTGTAACAACTCCAAACGTGCACCTGCCTCTGCAGCCCGCTTAAACCTCGTCTCCTGGCAAAAAAAAATTTTGCCTTCTACCATACAAATTCTGGCACTGCTACACACCTTCTTGTCCATTGCCTGTAATGGCTTTAACTTGTGGTGCACTCCATCTTTCGTCAATGAGTACGTATTTTCATGACCATCATGCACTGCACTTCAATCAAACTACCATGGCCTTCCTAATAGCAAATGGTAAGCATCCATGGGAAAAACATCACATAGGACCTCGTCCTGGTACTTCCCAATATTGAACGTGACTAAGCACTATTCACGAACCCATGCTCTATGGTCCTTCTGCAACCACGCAATCCGGTATGGATGCGGGTGTCTCCTCCTCTCCAGCTGCAACTTAGTAACCATCTCTTTAGAGACTAAGTTATCAGTACTACCATTGTCTATACATTACAGACTTTGCCTGAACTTTTGCACCTCGTACGAAACAGGCTTCTCCTCTGCTCTGGTTTGTCTTCATCAATCAGCATGGCTCTCCTTGTGACCAAGACTTCTCCTCTCTTTGCCTCCTCAGAATGTTCTGATTTAGCATCTTCCTCTGCTACCATAGCTCTGGCAGGACCCTTAGGTCTCTTGTTCATCCTCTCACGGTGCTGGGGACACTCATATGCATGATGTCCCTCTTCTCCATAGTGGAAACAGGTTCCATGAAACACTCCTCTTCCATACCCACGTCCAGATCTACCTCTTCCTCTTGGGTAGCCATTGTTCTGAACTTGGGGTTTGTAATCATCACCTGCCTTTTGCTCTTGGCTACTGCTAGCTTCTTCTTTCTTCTCCTCTTTTCCCTCATCTTTTCTTCCACCAGTCTTTCCTCCATGCCCTCTTCCTCTTTGCTTGCTCTCAAACCTTCGGTTCAATTTTTCTTCAACCTTTAGAGCAAACTGGTAAGCATCTTCAATGGTGCTCATCAGAACTAGGCTCAACTCTTCCTGGATACTGGGTCTTGTTGTGGTTCATCCACAACACACCCCAAAAGTGGGGACCCACCTTTGTTTTTGCAGGTTTTAGGGAAGATCTCAAAGACCCGGATGCTAAAAATGAAGAAAAGAAGAAAAATGCCTAAGTGTTGAAAGGGTCACGAAATCGCAACATGTCGCGAAATCGCGACCTGTCTCTCCATCGCTGCGAAAAATTGAAATCTGTCGCGAAATCGTGACGTGTCGACAGCAAAGAAAAGAGGTGTTGCAAAATTGCGACGCATTTTTTGGAAGCGTACGAAAAGTTGAGAATGGTAGCGATTTCGCTACAAGTTGCCAAAAGAAAGGTGGTAGCGAATCGCTACCACTTCGTGAAGCAAAGGCATGAAAGAAGAGTGGTAGTGATATCGCTACCACTTTACAAAGCAAAATGCGTGAAAGCAAGGTGGTAGCGATATCGCTACCACTTTGTGAAACAAAGGCTCGAGACAAAAAGTGGTAGCGATATCGCTACCACTTCATTGAAGGAAGGCTCGGAACAAAAGTGGTAGCGATATCGCTACCACTTCATCGAAGGAAGGCTCAAAACCAAAGTGGTAGCGATATCGCTACCACTTTTTGAAAAGAAGGCAAAGCAAAGTCGGTAGCGATATTGCTACAACGAGCTACTGCGGGCGTACGGACCAAGAACATGTCGCGATATAGCGACATGTCATGATTTCGTGACATGTCGCGTTATCGCGGCTAGGAAACAGAAGAGGCCAAATGCAAATTCGTCGGGGATTTCCGCGAGGAAAGCGTTACGAAAGGTGCGAGAGACGCGGGACACGTGGCAGAAATGATAGAACCAGAGTAACGTTTCATAACAACAGCTACTGGCCGCAGAGATCGAGCGTTACGAATGCATGCAAAAGTTAGAATACCAAAAGGCGGGAATTAAAGCGAAGGGTCCCGAGAGTCGAAACGAAGCGTCATGGAACAGCCGAGAACATGTGATAGAAAGGTTAAATAGCAGAAATGTAGATGGATACGGGGCTGGAGACTGTAATAAAAAGTATTATTTATTGAAATAAAGTATTTTCCTTTGGTAACACGACTTTTGTGTGTAAAATCAAAAGGAGATCAAAGCCAAAACTATTGTTTTACTGTCAATCTTTCCGTTGCATCATTTTGTCTTGTATCTATTTCATTTACGCCATGGGATGGGCTACGATAGGTGAATGGTAGAATGATGCGATTATATTCTTTTCCTTAGAGTCTTGCATCTGATCCGATTAGATTGTGTGTTAGTACAGATCTGATCGGTTGGGTTGTTTTGGGGACTTCATCTCTTAACTTGGGATTTTGCGGGGAGGAGATCGTTAACCATTTTAATATCCTTCATTATTTTCCAGCTGACTCAAAAATAACAGTTTTTGTTTTATTCCTTGATATGCTTAATTTCATGTCAGAGACTAACATTGAAATAACATAACTATTGAATAGAGATAAAACGAACAGGTTAACCTTAGAATAAATTGTGAATATTAGAACATCAAAAGGATTTTTGTTTATTTTTGATTAATCAAACAAGTCAAGATTATAAAGTTCATTGAGAATCAACAAAGGCCCCTTGTTAACAGCTATCTGCAGGATTTGAGTTATTTTGGGATATATCAGTTGTATGTATTAAATTGAAATTCATTTTTATATACGTAAAAGCTGTTTCACAAAGAAGCTTGGAGAAATAATAAAAGGAAGGAAAATAAAATAGATTATTTCTTTGCAAGAAAGAGTCTTTTGTTCGAGACTCTAAGTTGCGTGTTATTATTTGTAATATGACAAATTAACACTCAACATTTTGGCGCTAGAAGGAGGGCCTTCTGTATTGCTTTGCAATTTTGATTTGTTCTAACAATTAACGTGGGTAGTTTTGTTTCCACCTATTGTGCTTGCAGGTGTAACATTTAGACATTTTATCTGGCAGCAGAGTTGAGAAATATTTTAGAGTCCTAGAGTTTCCAAGCTGGCCCAACCTGAGTACATTGCTACTAGGTCTAAAACCACAGGGGAAACTATCTTCCAAAGTCTTTCTCCCACTACTAGGAGGCCGAAAAACAAAACATTAGAAGTTGAAATACCACCCAGTATACTTGAGTTAGGGATTTCTTTGGACTCAAGTACCTCTAGTGGGCTTGAAACCTTAAGTTCAAGTGGGATAGTAACACCAGTTGTATCTGTCTCCATAGTTCCAGGAGTTCCAATTGTTCCCACAGGGTTGACACCTTTGAATAACATGGCCCAACAACAACAACAACAACAGCCACCTGCCCTTTGGTATGGTGCTCAGAGTTCCCCTTTAGATATTCTCGGGGCAGTCCATGACTTGCCTAGAAACATTGAAGGGGGATTACCCAAATTCATTCATGATGGTCCAACAACAGCAGAAGATCATGTCCAAATCTATAAATATTACATGTTTAGGCAGGGGGTTACTCACGAGGATGTTGCCTGTCGAGTTTTCCCTGCTAGTCTAGACCACATTGCTAACAAATGGTATCAAAATTTGCCGACAGGGTCCATAACTTCATGGGCCCGACTAGAAACTGTGTTCATAGGTCAATTCAGACAGTTAGTAGATCCCTCCATGACATACAATTTCTTCGTATCTTGCAAAAGACAAACCAATGAACCCATTCGAACGTTCAATCAGAGATTTCAAAATCTATATACGAATGTGACTCATCACTTTGCGGTAGACCCTGCAATTGCCTTGCAGCTATACTTTGGAGCCTTAGATCCTTTAACATCTTTGTTGACTAGAAGGAACCCTCAAGTTACAACCCTTCCTTTGGCTTATGCAGAAACAATGACTCTCGAACAGCAGATGAACCTGCCAGGTGCAGGATTGTCTCAATTGACTGGGATGGGACAATATGGCACATACAGCCAATTTGCCATGATGAACCAGGTAGTAGCACCACAGGCTTCGATGTTGAACAACTTCCAAACACCCACCCAAGTTACGCCATTGTCAGGTTATCCGAATGTCGTTGTTCAAACACAGAGTTTGATTCAAAATAACTCGATGGGTTTGCATGGGTTCGGTATGGGCAATAATTTTTTGACCATGTCGGGGTTTGCTCCAATTAACATGCCAAGCTCAGCGACTTATCCAACAATCACTCCCATTCAAAGTGTGAATCCAGGATGGAATCCACCTGCCCAAACTCAAGCCATTCAAAATGGGAATCCAATATGGAATCCACCTGCCCAAACTCAAGCCATTCAAAATGGGAATCCAGGATGGAATCCACCTGCCCAAACCCAAGCCATTGTACCCAGTCCAGAGGCTAATGCAGCCAACACAACCGGACCTGCAATTGTAGTGCCTCAACCACAAGGGTCCAAGCGACCATAGAAAATATGAAAGAAACGTTGGCCAAGGTGTTGGTAACAGTGGGGAATGTCAATAAAAAAGTTTATCAGGCCATGGGCCATAATCGACCTCACAATCATAGAGGAAAAGGAATGTATAACACGCAGCCTAACAACGAGCGGGTACCCAATCCCGTTTCCAACCAGGTAGACATTTCGGAAGACTGTGGAGATGCAGGATCTTGTGATAATGATTGCCCGCATTGTGGCCACGTGAAATCGGAGTCTATGCTAACGGAGGTCATACATTCCCATGAAAGTGAAGAAGAGGAGGATGTAGAATTTTTTGGAAGCGAAGATGAAGAAGCTTTGGAAGTTCATGCAAACAAACATTTTGGGAAAGCAAATCACAAATATTACACTAGGAGTTCTAAAGAGCCCAAAACTTCCTCTGCTCCTCCTAATAATCAATTACTCCCTCCTGACCCTAAATGAGATATCAATCCCCCTCCTCCATCGAAGGTCAAAAAGTCTAAGATGATGCAAAACTTGCCAAATCCAGAAAAGCTCACTTACGATTTGGTGGAAGATATGAAGAATAATAGGGCCAATGTATCAATGTATAACATGGCCCGATTATTAGGCCAAGAAGTGAGTTCACCAAAAGGATTAAATCCATCTGCACAAGTTCATGAAGCTAAAAGTGCTGAGTCCCAAGTGGTTGTACAAAAAGAAAAATGAGATATACCTCCATTTTTGGTAACCATTAGAATTGTAGGTAAAAACTTGCACAATTGTTTAATAGACTCAGGGGCCTCGGCTACTATCATGCCCTTAGAAATCTGTAAAAGATTGGGACTTACACCAAAGCCTTCTAGGAGCAGGGTGGTGCAGTTGGAAAGGTCAACCATGGAGGCAGTAGGAGAGCTAGGTGATGTGCATATTCAAGTCAATTCAGAACCCAGAGTTCAACAGTGCATAGACATATTAGTGCTCGATATTCCTATCAAATATGGCATGGTATTGGGAAGAGATTGGAGTAAGAGCCTAAACGGTTACATTGTGACAGACTCTTCACACATGTGGCTGCCTTGGAGGGGAGTGGCCAATCAAATTTGAATTGACAGTGAACCCCGACTCAAAGATATGATCACAGATTACAACAAGCCGAACGAGATCCAGTACATTGAAGCTGAGTTGGGAGCATACTGTTTGGACATAGAAGCACTCGAAAATACCCATGATGAAAGGATTGGGCACAACTTTACTGAAGGACATCAAGACATTTGGACCTTAAGATTTGATGGATCCAGGTCCAGACAAGGAGCAGGAGCCGATGTTGAATTGTCATGTTCGGACCAGGAGCCTATATTCACTGCATACAGACTACAGTTCCCTGCCACCAATAATATGGTAGAATATGAGGCTTTGATTCTTGGACTACAGCTGGCCATTCGAAAGAAAATTAAATATATCAAAGTCCTTGGTGATTCGAAACTGGTGGTGAAACAAGTGAGGGGACAATACATATGCAAGGATAGGCGGCTCAGGCTTTACCGAACTAGGGTCAGAGATTTAATAGATGAGTTTGACGCCTTTAACATTTCTTTGATCTCGAGAAAGGGCAATCGTCTGGTAGACTCCCTAGCTATAGCAGCGAGTATGTTGAAGCCAGTGGACCATAAGAAATGCAAGAAGTTCTCTATAGAGTTGGTCCCTTGTCCCTCGATACCAGATAATGTTACGAACTTCCAAGTATTTGATAGTGACAGGCACATATTTCATTTTGTCACTAATTCTGGTATATTTGAAAAGCAGTACATAGATGAAGAAGAAAGGGACGTAGAGGAGGTAGTTTCGAAAGATAAAAATCCTGTAAAAAACAATAGGATGCCTGATGAGATAGCTTCATTAGAAAAAATCTTTGATATCGGATGCAAACCAAGAAAAGGTAAAAGGGTTCCAGCTCCTGGAGAGGCCTGTGATTTGGTTAACATTGGAAGTGCAGAAAATCCCCAGGAGGTATTCATATCAAAAGCATGTACCAAGCGAGAGAAGGATTCCATAGCAAATGCATTAAAAGAATACATAGATTGCATTGCTTGGAGTTATAAGGAGTTGAAAACCTATGATCAGAATGTCATAATGCACACGATTCCACTGAAGCCAGAGTCCAAGCCCTTCAGGAAAAGACAAAGGAGAGTTAATCCATTATTAGAACCCTTGATAGAGAAAGAGGTGAAGCGACTGTTAGAAGCTAAGATCATCTTTCTCGTTAGGCATTCCACGTGGGTTGCTAACCTAGTCCCTGTGAGGAAAAAAAGTGGAGAAATAAGGTTGTGCATTGATTTCAAAAATCTCAATAAGGCATCCCAAAAGGACAACTACCCGTTACCCACCATCAATGAAATACTCCAAAAGGTAAACGGGTCGAAGATGATGTCATTCCTGGATGGTTATTCGAGATATAATCAGGTCCTTATCCATCCTAGTGATAGGATGAAGACTGCTTTTACGATAAAATGGGGCACCTTTGCATACAGGAGAATGCCCTTCGGACTATTGAACGCAGGTGCCACTTTCCAACGAGCTATGGATTTTGCTTTTAAAGGGATTATTGGTAAGTGCATCATTGTTTACGTCGATGAAATTCCTGTATTTTCTAAGAATAGGGAAAACCATGTCAGGGATCTTAAGAAAGTCTTTCAAAGATGCAAGGAACATGGTATATCTCTCAACCCAAAGAAGTGCATCTTAGGGGTAATAGAAGGAAAACTATTGGGGCATATAATATCTAAGGATGGAATTGCCATTGACCCTGAGAGAATAGAAGCCATACAACAAATTCCTCGTCCCAATAGCAAGAAGGGGTTGAGATCATTTTTTGAAAAGATCAATTTTGTCAGAAAATTTATCGCAAATTTTGCAGAGATAGCAGGACCTTTGAACGACATGCTAAAGAAAGAGGTCCATATCATTTGGACAGATGAAAGGATAGAGGCTTTTGATAATATCAAGGATGCGATTTCTAAAGCCCCGGTTTTGGTGAGTCCCGATTATACGAAGCCTTTCCATATCTACACATTTGCTTCAGATCACTCCTTTGCGAGTGTTTTAACTCAGAAGAGTGAAGGCAACATTGAAAATCCCATTGCTTTCCTGAGTAGTCCTCTCAAAGATGCGAAGCTGAGATATTCTACCTTAGACAAGCAAATGTATGCGCTGGTTAAGACTGTAAAAAAATTTAGGCACTACATAGTCCACAGTAGGGTCTTTGCTATCGTCCCAAATCCTGCTGTCAAAGCCATGTTTGTTCAGAATGAATTAGGTGAGAAGCGTGGTAAGTGGGTTTCAACTTTGCAGGAATTTGATCTAGAGATTCAATCGATGAAGATAGTGCGGGGGCAAGGGTTAGCTAAGGCAATCGTAGAACAGGATCTCACAATTCCTTGTCAACATTATGAAGTCGCTGATGTAACCAAGGAGGAGTGGTATGCAGATGTGGTGTACTATCTACTAAATGGTAGGTGTCCATCATTCTTGAATGCTACTCAGTGCAGAGCCTTGCGTTTGAAGTCTGCTAATTTTCTAGTTAGATCTGGCACATTTTACAGAAAGAACCATGAAGGTATTTACCTTCATTGCGTTGATCAAGAGGAGGCAGTGCGAATACTCGAAGAGTTTCATGGTAAACATGGGACAGGGCATGGGTCTGCTAATGCCACAACCCATCAAATCCTCGAGCCGATTATTATTGGCCTCAAATATTCAAGGATGCCCATTCTCATGTGAGGTCTTGCCACATCTGTCAAACTGCAGACCAATAGAGACGAAACGCTTCCATGCCTTTACAATCCGTAATCGAGTCCAGACCTTTCACGCAATGGGGCCTAGATTTTATTGGGATTATCAGCCCCAATTCATCTGATGCTCACAAATATATTCGACGGCTACGGATTATTGCACGAGATGGACCGAAGCTATCCCCACAAAGAATGCTACTGCAGAGGTGGTCATTAAATTTTTAGAAGATAACATTGTCACTAGATTTGGGATGCCTAACTCCATCGTAAGTGATAATGGTTCGGCCTTTTCCTCTCTAGTGTTTGCTAATTGGGCATTTGATAACAGCATGAGTTTAAAGTTCTCCTCCAATTATTACCCTCAAGGTAACGGATTGGCCGAGTCATCCAATAAGAATCTGTTGACTGTCATAAAAAAATTGTTGGAAAGGAATCCGCGGGACTGGCACAATAAGCTTAAGTTGGCCCTTTGGGCTGGCATAATCAGAGTCAAAGAAGCAATAGGGACATCTCCTTACCATCTGGTTTATGGACAAGATCCCATTTTTCTTGCAAATCTCAGATTACAAACGTTGCACTTCATGAAAGATTATTTTGGAACTAATGATAAACTTGAGTCTAGACTAACGCAATTAATGCGCTTGGATGAAAAAAGGGATGAAGCTATGCTTCATTTTAGTAAACACCAAGACATTGTAAAAATATGGTTTGATAAAATGTCTAAGGCCAAGGCGTTTAAAATTTCAGATTTAGTGCTGTTATGGGACAAAAGACATGAGAAGAAGGGGGAACATGATAAATTTGATTACCTTTGGTTAGGTCCCTACCAGATTTTAGAGATCCTAGGGGAAAATAGTTTTAGACTAAAAACCTTGGATGGAAAGGATTTGGCACTACCTATCAATGGGTTGCACTTGAAGCATTACTTTCAAGCATGAGGTGGTTGGGCTTTGTATTATATGTAATAACGCTGTAATTTCTTGCTTTCATTTTTCATGTTTAGGTGTGTATTATTTTTTTTTTTTGACATGTCTAAGCTTTGTATTAATGTTGTGATCTGTTTATTTATGTGCAAATTTGATACTTAAGTGTGTGTTTTAGGAGATATCTAGTTTTGTGCCAATGCTGTAATTTAGTTTCTTGATGTGCAGATTTGATATGTTAGTATGTATTCATTTTTTATTTCAGGTTTTTCTTGTATTAATGTTGTGTTTTTGCGTTTGTGTGCAGGTTGGACATTTAGGTGATGGTGTTCCTTTGATTTCCTTTTCATTGCCTTTTAAAAAAAAAAAAAAAAAAAAAGGGGAATAAAAGCTTGATGTTGAACGCATGCCTAAGATTGGGAGAATATGAAACATTGGAATCATGTTGTAAAAGCTCCACATGTAATACAAATAGTTAATTTAGATCATTTGAAGCTTGTGATGCATGAAAAAGTTAGTTTTGCATGACAAATCATCTCATTTGCAATTCAAGAAATAATGCATTCATGTTCCAACTCACTTTTCATACATTTCACCGTAGTGGCATATGCATCGTAGGTGCAATTCGTTTGAGTATGTTGAATCCTCTTAGGGTTATGTTATAACATAAATCTAAGTAAATCCTAAGGTTGGAAACTGAGTCTTGAAGTATCTAGGACCAAGCACGTTTCATACATTAAAAGGGATCTTGAGCAAAATGATCAAAACCTAACTTGGAGGAAAAGGTTGGGCAAAAATGGTTTTCATGTCTATCCTATTATGCAACATGATCCTAAAAATAGTGGTTTTGACCACTTCCATAGAGCTTAAAGCCTAAAATCAGAGTAGTAAGGATAGGGTTAAATTCTCATCTCAATTGGTTGAGAATCTAATTCCCCAAAGCTTTGATTGGACCCACATGGAGTAGTAAGGATAGGGCATAAATTCTCATCTCGGTTGGTTGAGAATCTGATTCCCCAAAGCTCTTATGTTTCATTTCGTATTAAGTCTTAGATTGTAAGGATCGTACTATTTGTCCTCCGTAAAGGATGGGTAGTCATCCCCAAGGTCTAAGTAACAAGATTAATATTTTCCATTTACATTTAAAATCTTGGGTTGTAAGGATCGTACTATTTGTCCCTAACCAGGATGGGTAGTCATCCCCAAAGTCCAAGAAGTAAAATAAATAAATTTTTCCCATATCATCCTTATATTGGATTGTAAGGATCGTACTACTTGTCCTCTACAAGGGATGGGTAGTCATCCCCAAGGTCCAAAGAAATGAAGATAAGTTTTGGATTATGGGGTTAGATAGGCCCATGCATGGCATCATGTCTTGCCTAAAAAATAAGACCACTGATTGTCTAGAGGGTTAGACTAGCATGACCATTTCTTCCATAATTGGTTTAGTTATTTTTCTCAAAGTGAGGTAAAGAATTCTAAATCAGAATAGTAAGGATAGGGTTAAACTCTCATCTCGGTTGGTTGGGATTCTGATTCCCCAAAGTTCTGATTTCACATCCACTTGCACATGGGTTCAAGATAGTAGGGACTCATAACCAACTTTGGGATATAATGAACCGTTCACTAGTGGATCCTAAGAGGGTTTGGCAGTCTTGAATGTTTGCACATAATACTACAAGAGTGACTATGCATTTTCTCATGGCATATTCAGTAGGATACACAAATCATTCACAATTTTGCATATGCATTCATGCAAAACCGATGATGGAATGTGGATCAAATTCAAATGATAAGGAAAGGAATTCATTGCACACACCGAGCTAGTACTTGATGATTTTGATAATTCATGTACTTATGATTTTGGGCATTAGTTATATTGATTATGGGCTAACCCATGTTTTCAAATTTGTGATTTGTGTTAGGTTGGGTTCTTACTAAAATGCTCAAGAGCATTTGATAGCAGAGTCGCCATTTGTTGTGGTTCATCCACAACACACCCCAAAAGTGGGGACCCACCTTTGTTTTTGCAGGTTTTAGGGAAGATCTCAAAGACCCGGATGCTAAAAATGAAGAAAAGAAGAAAAATGCCTAAGTGTTGAAAGGGTCGCAAAATCGCGACATGTCGCGATATCGTGACATGTCGCGAAATCGTGACCTGTCTCTCCATCGCTGCGAAAAATTGAAATCTATCGCAAAGTCATGACGTTTCGACAGCAAAGAAAAGAGGTGTTGCAAAATCGCGACGCATTTTTTGGAAGCGTATGGAAAGTTGAGAATGGTAGCGATTTCGCTACAAGTTGCTGAAAGAAAGGTGGTAGCGAATCACTACCACTTCGTGAAGCAAAGGCATGAAAGAAGAGTGGTAGCGATATCGCTACCACTTTACAAAGCAAAAGGTGTGAAAGCAAGGTGGTAGCGATATCGCTACCACTTTGCGAAACAAAGGCTCGAGACAAAAAGTGGTAGCGATATCGCTACCACTTCATCGAAGGAAGGCTCGGAACCAAAGTGGTAGCGATATCGCTACCACTTCATCGAAGGAAGGCTCGGAACCAAAGTGGTAGCGATATCGCTACCACTTTTTGAAAAGAAGGCAAAGCAAAGTCGGTAGCGATATCGCTACAATGAGCTACTGCGGGCGTACGGACCAAGAACATGTCGCGATATCGTGACATGTCACGATTTCGTGACATGTCACGTTATCATGGCTAGGAAACGGAAGAGGCCAAATGCAAATTCTGCCAGGATTTTCACGGGAAAGTGTTACGAAAGGTGTAGGAGACGCAGGACACGTGGCGGAAATGACAGAACCAGAGTAACGTTTCATAACAACAGTTACTGGTCGCAGAGATCGAGCGTTACGAATGCACGCAAAGGTTAGAATACCAAAATGCGGGAATTGAAGTGAAGGGTCTCGGGAGTCAAAACGAAGCGTCATGGAACAGCTGAGAACGCGCAACAGAAAGGTTAAATAGCAGAAATGTAGATGGATACGGGGCTAGAGACTGTAACAAAAAGTATTATTTATTGAAATAAAGGATTTTCCTTTGGTAACACGACTTTTGTGTGTAAAATCAAAAGGATATCGAAGCCAAAACTATTGTTTTACTGTCAATCTTTCCGTTGCATCATTTTGTCTTGTATCTATTTTGTTTATGCCATGGGATGGGTTACAATAGGTGAATGGTAGAATGATGCAGTTATATTGTTTTCCTTAGAGTCTTGCATCTGATCTGATTAGATTGTGTGTTAGTACAGATCTGATCGGTTGGGTTGTTTTGGGGACTTCATCTCTTAACTTGGGATTTGGCAGGGAGGAGATTGTTAACCATTTTAATATCCTTCATTATTTTCCAGCTGACTCAAAAATAACAGTTTTTGTTTTATTCCTTGATATGCTTAATTTCATGTCAGAGACTAACATTGAAATAACAAAACTATTGAATAGAGATAAAACGAATAGGTTAACCTTAGAATAAATTGTGAATATTAGAACATCAAAAGGATTTTTGTTTATTTTTGATTAATCAAACAAGTCAAGATTATAAAGTTCATTGAGAATCAACAAAGGCCCCTTGTTAACAGCTATCTGCAGGATTTGAGTTATTCGGGATATATCAGTTGTATGTATTAAATTGAAATTCATTTTTATATACGTAAAAGTTGTTTCACAAAGAAGCTTGGAGAAATAATAAAAGGAAGGAAAATAAAATAAATTATTTCTTTGCAAGAAAGAGTCTTTTGTTCGAGACTCTAAGTTGTGTGTTATTATTTGTATTATGACAAATTAACACTCAACAAGTCTCAACCCATTGATATAATGGGCCACCTTCTCTTTGCTTGCCTCTAAATGGCTAGTTTTGATGGAGATATTATAAAACTCCTCTATGTACTCTTGAAGAGTTTTGCTCATCTGTCTCAAAATCTGCATTTTCCTTAGCATATCCAATTCATAATCTGTAGGAATAAACTGCCTTTTTAACTTCTCTACCATCCATCCCCATTTTGTTATTCTCTCTTTTCCTCTTCTGTTTCGCTCCAGCTGTACTCCCTTCCACCATATGCTGGCATGTCCCTTCAGCTTGGTCTTGGCAAATCTGACCCTCTCATGATCTTCAACTTCTTCATACTCAAAGTATTATTCCAGATCGTTGATCCAGTTGATCAATTCCTTCGAATCCAAGTTCCCAGAATATGTGGAAACCTCTATCTTTGGCTTCTTTTCAATCTGAGAGATGGCTTTGTACAACCTGGCTTGTGCCGAATCTACAACCTCTTCTTCTTCTTCAAACTGGTTTTCTTCTTCATCCACTTTGTCTTCACTACCTTCATCTCTTCTTGGCTCTGATCTTCTATGCCACTCTTCTTGCAGGGCTTGCACTTGCCTCTACAAAACTCAAAAATCTGCTGCTGTCGTCATGCCTCTCCCACCAACAGGGTTTCTTCTTGGAGGCATTCTACTCACTTTCTCACGAGCCTTTCCATAGATCCTGGTGTAACTGCCTCACGTCCGACGATCTGTTACACACTCAGGAACTTTTGACTCTGATACCACTAATGGGGGACGGGAAAACAAAACTCCATGAATTTCAAATTTCTCTCTATTAATCTAGAAAACACTTACATCAATAGCCTGCAGGCTTTACAATAACCAATGCTCAGCTTGGTTTTTCTCTAACTGCACTCCCTCAGTCCGTTCTCCAATCCACCACCCCCTACTTCTCTTACAATCATGAGTTTTTATCGAGGTCTCGACTCTCTAGGCCATTAATGACCCACTTGGTAGAATTCATTACAAAACATGCAAAATCGGCTTCCCCCGTCGAGTCTTCAATTTTCCTCCCGTAATTGGCAACTACCCCGATCTGCCATGAAAGCACACATTAAAAAGACCCTTGACCTGTAACCGCCACTTTTTCAGAAAGTTCATCGGGGACTATTGCCTCTTTTTTTGTGTGCGTGTGTGGCCATCCGTGTGTTCATTTTTTTCCCATTTGTTTTCTTTTGGCCGTGATATCGCGACATGTCACGATATCGCGACCATTCTACCTTTGAGCCCCTTGCTTTGATTTATGTCATGATATCACGACGATGTAATATCACGGTGTCGTGATATCACGATCGTTCTACCTTCCAGCCCTTTGTTTTGATTTATGTCATGATATCACAACATCGCGATATCGTGATGTCGCGATATAGCGATCGTTTCGCCTTCCAACCCTCTACTTTGATTTATGTCATGATATCATGACGTCATGATATCACGATCATTCCATCTTCTGAATAACACAAGCTTATACTGAGAGAGGGGGGTGAACGGTATAAGAACTCTTTTCACTTTATCTATCAATATAGCTTTCAAACTATTAACACGTAGAATAAGATAGTAGTAATAACAGCAGTAAAATAGTGCATAAGAAGCAATCCACAATGAGACACAACAATTTACGTGGTTCACCCAAGATGGGCTACTCCATGGATAAAAATTTTCCTCTAAAAGTTATATCAAAACCTCTAGGAATCCTTCCCAATTACAATGTTTATGAGCCTCAGCTCAAAGGAGACACCTTCCCCTAATTCTACTTTGCTAGTGATCCTCTAGAAGACCTCTATCTCTTTTGCCCTTAGCAAGTGGAACTCTTTCCATGGAAGACACCTATCTCTTTGCTCTGGCTAGAGATCTTTGTCCTCAACTCTGTCACAGCAAGCTGGTCCTCTTTTCTGCACCAAAACATAGTCCTTCGATCTGGCACAATTCTGTCCTCTTCCTTTGTTCTTTTCTGCACTTGGTTGGAGAACAACTTTTCACTATCGTTCATCCTTCACAACTGTTTCGCAATTACAGCAGCATCTACTTTGTGCACTTTGCTTTCTTTTACATAGACTGCGTGAACACAGTTGCAATCATAGTTGTCCTTAGATCAAATTCCACCCTTAGCATAATCTTCATTATCACTACAGCATTCGAACGCACAGCAACTTATGTGCCTATGTGCAACCACAATAGCTCATTCTCTTCGCACATTCTTCTCATGAACAACAGCACATTCTTCGCGCATACAGTAGCATAGTCTTTGATACTTAGAAGATTCAAGGAAATGCACTCTAATGCTACAGTCGAACTTCGCTCTCTACTTTTCGATACTCGAACCTCACTTGTCACACTAACTCTGTGAATGCCACACTTCGAATGCACACCCAATCGACTCAACAAAATTGCTCAAACAGTCCTCCTTTAAATACTCACAATCTCAAGATGAAATCTTGTTCTTTAGTCGGCTGTTCAACCTTCTAACACATCGGCTGTAAAACCTTATACTTCGTCGACCAAGGTTAACTTCGTCGGCTTCAACCACCTCTGTTGTTCTATAGCTTTTCTCGTGCGACACTCAAGCATGTCATGATATCGCTACACCTTTTTCTGCCATACACCTCCTTTGGTTTGTTGTCACGAAATTGTGACACTACAGCTTTTGCTGATGTCATCATGAATCTTGTCATGAAATCACGATGCTCTAGACTTCAATGCCTTCTTCTCTGTTGCTGTCGTGAAATCGTGACACCTTTGCCTCTTGCTGATGTCATCATGATTCTTGTCGCAAAATCATGATGCTCTGGACTTCAAATCCTTCTTCTCTACTACTATCACGAAATCATGACACCTTTGCCTCTTGCTGACGTCATCATGATTCTTGTCACGAAATCATGATGCTCTGGACTTCAAAGCCTTCTTCTCCGCTACTTTCATGAAATCGTGACACCTTTGCCTCTTGCTGACGTCATCATGATTCTTGTCATGAAATCGCGATGCTCTGGACTTCAAAATCTTCTTCTCTGCTACTATCATGAAATCGTGACACCTTTGCCTCTTGCTAACGTCATCATGATTCTTGTCACGAAATCGTGACGCTCTGGACTTCAAAGTCTTCTTCTTCGCTACTGTCATGAAATCGTGACATCTTTGCCTTTAGCTGATGTCATCAGCAACTCTGTCGTGAAATCATGACACCTCTTGCTCCTTCATCCTTTTCTTGGTTTGCACTAGCAAAAATGAAACATGTCGCGAAATCGTGACACCTTCACTGCCTTAAGCTCTTTCTTGTCAACTGTTCACGAAATTGGAACATGTCACGAAATCGTGACGCTTTTGCCAACTGCAAACTGCCAACTCAACCTGTCACGAAATCGTGACACTTTCTGCATCCGTACAACTTCTTCGAAACTTGTCGCAAAATCACGACACTTCCTGCAACTCAACACTGCTAACTCAACTTGTCGCGAAATCGTGACAGTTTTGGCCAAACTTTCTCTCTCCTCGAACATGTCGTGAAATCACGACAGTTTTGGCCAAACTTTCTCTCTCCTCAAACATGTCGCGACATCGCAATAGTTTTTCCAGCAGCCTGCAAACTTTTTCTAACTTATCTTTTTCTAGATTTTTTTGGATTTTCGGAGACTTACTGACCAGCTGAAACATTCATCAAAACACATCCTTAGACATAAAAACAAATCGCCCCAAGAACTCCTTGACATCAAAAACAACATCTACCAATAGCTCCTTGACATCAATGACAACAACTAAACTTAGGCAAAAGCAATGTACTCAAGGTACCCAAAATTGCCAACAATCTCCCCCTTTGTCATTGATGGCAACCCTTAACTAAAACACATCTTTCAAGAGCCAAAACTGAAATCAATCTCTTCAAGTGTTGCTCCCCCTGACTTGAAGCTTTCCTCTTCTATTGAAAAACTCTCCCCCTTAGTTAAATCTATCCCCATTTGTCATCAATGGCAAAGGGTCACCTTTAGTGCTTGGGACTAAGAATGAGCCTCTTAGCTTAGTCCCTCCCCCACCTCCTGATGAGGTGATTTAAAACAGGGTTGGGAGTGACACTCCCATTAGACACTCATCATCATTAGTGTCTAAGATTTCTTTGTCGGGCCTTATCTTGAATTCTTTTCCTATATTTCTGTTCCTGTCACTATTCTGATCCTTAGACCTGTTAATACTATTGTTCCTGTTTCTTTTATCTTTTTTGTTCTTATCCATACCTTGATCCTTGGATTTGTTCATGTCACTTTTCCTATTTTTGTTATCATTCCTATTTTTATCCATGCCTTGATCCTTGAATTTTTTCATGTTGTTATTTCTGTTACTATATCTCAGAAGATCAGCTCTACACTGTCTAGCTAGGTGTCCTTCATTGTTGCATTTATAGTAGGTAACAATATTAGACATGGTTGTTCTTTGAATTTGCCTGTTCTGACTAACCTAGTTCCTGTTATTTGCTTTGCAAAAAATTGCCTTGTGCCCGAATTATTGACAAGAGTAGCAATACCCTTGAAAGAAATTATGTCTCCTGAACCTGTCATTTAATCTCTTCATTTGAGTCATGCAATGTATAGCCATGTGACCAAATCTATGACACTCATAACATCTGTAGTGAAATTTTATTTTATTTGACTTCATGGGTCCCAAAAACTTCTTCTTCTTAGTTTGAATATCGTTTTATGTTTCTGTGTATACATCACTTACGGACTCATGATCTAAAATACTTTCTTCAACAGGACTCTCTTTCTTTTGAAATCTCTTGCTAGATTCCCCAACCTGTTCCTTGTGTGGCTCAACAATTATCTGTTGGTTTTCTTTGTCCTTCGATGAGAAATTTAACCTTCTTGGAGCTATCCTGAAATCTATAAAGCTTATCTTTGTACTCTTTATTTTCTTCTTTCAAAGAAGCCATTTCCTATTCTAACTCACTATACTCTAGAATTTTAGAGTCTAACTCATTCTTGAGTTCTTGTGACTTAGCCATAGATACTTCAAGATTTTCTACAAGTTCATCTATCTCCATACAGCATTCATCTAACTTAATCTTGAGTCTATCATTCTTCTTTCTTTCCTTTTTCAAAACACTAAAAGCATTGTTGAGTTCGCATTCAAGATCCTCTATTTTATGGCACTTTGAATCATCACAGCCTTTTTCAGATTTCTTATCACTAGAGGTGCTGCCTTTTTCAAAAACCATACATGCATCTTCATTAGGGTTTTCTGAAACATCTTCATACATACTAGCAGCCAAATCATTATTTCTACAATCATCCTCAAGGTGCCCAAAATTTCCACATCTAAAACATTTCATGATAATGAATTTATGTTTTGGTTCTTCCTCTTTTTTTGAAATGAACAACATCTCATTTTCATCATCACTAGAAGAACTGTCACTTTCACTGCTAGAACACTTACTTGCTTTGTCTAAGTAGAAGCTCTTCTTATTCTTGAGAGAATGCCTCTTTCCATGATTGTTGTACTCATCTTTGCTTTTCTTGAAATACCTGTGCTTTTCAGAATCCTTGCTTTTAACATCCTGTATATCTTCATCACTTTCATCTTTAGAAACAATACAGTTAGTAGCATAATGACCAAATTTCCCACAGTTGAAACATCTTATATTTTTCTTGCTTTTTTGCATTTTGAAAAACTTGCATTTCCTGCTGTAATATGCCTCTTCCTCACTAGAAGACTCATCACTTTCTTGAATCTGTTTGCCCTTCGATTTCTTGATAGCTTTGAAAGCTGCTTCTTTCTTTACATCAACTTTTACTTGAGTTCTCAGCTCAAATGCTACAAGAATACTATGGAGCTCATCCTTTTTTAATTTATCTAAATCTTTATCTTCCTCAATAGCAAAAATCTTTTCACTAAATCTATTAGGAAGGGATCTTAAAATCTTATCACACACATCATTTTCAGCAAGTTCAAGACCTAAGTCTTTCATAGAATTAACAACTTCATCTATCCGGAGCATGTAGTCACTAATATTTTCATCATCATTCATCTTGAGTTGTTCAAACATACCTTTAAAATTTCTTAACTTGGCATTTCAAACATTTGCATCACCTGTATGAACAACCTGCAATTGTTTCCACATTTCACTAGCTGTCTTGCAGTGAATAACTTTAGTGAGATCTGCCTTTTGTAAACCCTTCAAGATTGCATTCATGGCTTTTGAATTGCTGTGATGTAGAAGTCTGTATTATTTAGTGTAAGGACCATTTGTAGGAATGGTATACCCATCTTCAACAACTTCCCATACCTCATTACCGAGAGCCATTAGATAGACTTTCATTCTTGCACTCCACAGACCAAAATCTGATTCGTCAAGAATAGGTGCTGCATTTCCACTCGAGTAGTCCATTGTGTTCTTTGTAAACTTTTCCTTCAAGTTGTTAAAATTTTTGAAGGCACTGGCTCTAATACCAATTGAAGAACACAAGCTTATACTGAGAGGGGAGGGGTGAACAGTATAAGTCCTCTTTTCACTTTATCTATCAATACAGCTTTCAAACTATTAACACGTAGAATAAGATAGCAGTAATAACAACAGTAAAACAATGCATAAGAAGCAATCCACAATGAGACACAGCAATTTATGTGGTTCACCCAAGATGGGCTACTCCATGGATAAAAATTTTCCTCTAAAAGTTATATCAAAACCTCTAGGAATCCTTCCCAATTATAATGTTTATGAGCCTCGACTCAAAGGAGACACCTTCCCCTAATTCTGCTTTGCTAGTGATCCTCTAGAAGACCTCTATCTCTTTTGCCCTTAGCAAGTGGAACTCTTTCCATGGAAGACACCTGTCTTCTCTACTCTGGCTGGAGATCTCTATCCTCAACTCTGTCATAGCAAGCTGGTCCTCTTTTCTGCACCAAAACACAGTCCTTCGGTCTAGCACAATTTTGTCCTCTTCCTCTGTTATTTTTTGCACTTGGTTGGAGAACAAATTTTCACTGTCATTCGTCCTTCACAACTGTTTTGCAATTATAGTAGCATCTACTTTGCGCACTTTGCTTTCTTTTACACAAACTGCGTGAACACAGTTGCAATCACAGCTGTCCTTAGATCAAATTCCACCCTTAGCATAATCTTCATTATCACTACAGCATTCGAACGCATAGCAACTTATGTGCCTATGTGCAACCTTAACAGCTCATTCTCTTTGCACATTCTTCTCATGAACAGTAGCACATTCTTCATGCATACAGTAGCACAGTCTTTGATACTTAGAAGATTCAAGGAAATGCACTCTAATGCTACAGTTGAACTTCGCTCTTTGCTTATCGATACTTGAACCTCACTTGTCGCACTAACTCTATGAACGCCACACTTCGAATACACACCCAATCGACTCAACAAAATTGCTCAAACAATCCTCCTTTAAATACTCACAATCTCAAGATGAAATCTTGTTCTTTAGTCGGCTATAAAACCTTATACTTCGTCGGCCAAGGTTAACTTCGTCGGCTTCAACCGCCTCTGTTGTTCTATAGCTTTTCTCATGCGACACTCAAACATGTCGCGATATCGCTATGCCTTTGTCTGCCATACACCTCCTTTGGTTTGTTGTCGTGAAATCATGACACTACAGCTTTTGTTGATGTCATCATGAATCTTGTCATGAAATTGCAACGCTCTAGACTTCAATGCCTTCTTCTCCACTACTGTCGTGAAATCATGACACCTTTGCCTCTTGCTGACATCATCATGATTCTTGTCGCAAAATCATGATGCTCTGGACTTCAAAGCCTTCTTCTTCGCTACTGTCATGAAATCATGACACCTTTGCCTCTTGTTGACGTCATCATGATTCTTGTTGCGAAATCGCGATGCTCTAGACTTCAAAGTCTTCTTCTCTGCTATTGTCGTGAAATCATGACACATTTGCCTCTTGCTAACGTCATCATGATTCTTGTCACGAAATCGTGATGCTCTAGACTTCAAAGTCTTCTTCTCTGCTACTGTTATGAAATCATGACATCTTTGCCTTTAGCTGACGTCATTAGCAACTTTGTTGCGAAATCGCAACACCTCTTGCTCCTTCATCCTTTTCTTGGTTTGCATTAGCAAAAATGAAACATGTCGCAAAATCGTGATGCCTTCACTACCTTAATCTCTTTCTTGTCAACTATTCGTGAAACTGGAACATGTCACGAAATTGCGATGCTTTTGCCAACTGCAAGCTACCAACTCAACCTGTCGTGAAATCGTGACACTTTCTGCATCTGTACAACTTCTTCGAAACTTGTCACGAAATCGCGACACTTCCTGCAACTAAACACTGCCAACTCAACTTGTTGCAAAATCGCGATAGTTTTGGCCAAAATTTATCTCTCCTCAAACATGTCATGAAATCGTGACAGTTTTGGCCAAACTTTCTCTCTCCTCAAACATGTCGCGAAATCGTGACAGTTTTTCCAACAGCCTGCAAACTTTTTCTAACTTATCTTTTTTTGGATTTTTCTGGATTTCTGGAGACTTACTGACCAGCTGAAACCTTCATCAAAACACATCCTTAGACATAAAAACAAATCGCTCCAAGAACTCCTTGACATAAAAAAAAACATCTACCAATAGCTCCTTGACATCAATGACAACAACTAAACTTAGGCAAAAGCAATGTACTCAAGGTACCCAAAATTTCCAACATATTCCAACCCTCTACTTTGATTTATGTCATGATATCGCGACCGTTCCATCTTCCAACCCTCTGCTTTGATTTATGTCATGATATCGTGATGTCGTGATATCGCGACCGTTACACCTTCCAACCCTTTGCTTTTATTTATGTCGTGATATTGTGACCATTTTGCATTCCATCCCTCTGCTTGGATTTATGTCATGATATCGCGACGTCGCGATATCACGACATCGCGATATCACAACCAACTTTTGCCTTGCAAAAACGGCCAACAAAACACTTAGAAAAATTTGGTAGATGCAAGATTGCCTTGCTGCCACCGGATGCTCCTACATCACTTAATAACCTTAGGCAAAAATTGCAACATTTATATCATCCATATACACCTTGTATCTCCTTTCATAAAATAGTTTCCAAACCACTTAATGACCCATAACACATATTTACAATATTAAATCAACCATTTACACCTTATCACTCCTACTTTTGCATATATAGAAATAAAACTTAATGACATCAATATGTTCAAAAAAATTTGGCAAAAATAAATTATCCTTATACCTCCTATATGCCAAAAACCTTTATACAATAGCACACCCCTCAAACTTCATGTAAATCAAATTTAATCAACCTTAGCACATACTTTTTTACCAAAAATAATATTTTTAGCATGGAAAGGAATCGACCATATGACATCAAAATCCTAACATAGCATGTGGCCTCCTGCGCTAGCCAAGTGGTTGATACCTAACATATGGTCCTCCACTCTTATTCCCTTGGTGCATTCACCAAAAAATATAAATTCTTCAAAACTGGTGCTAGGGAGAATTGAACCACGAACCTCTGCCTCACAAATGACTTAGCATGAATCTAGCCACTATTGGGCTACCCTAGTGGATGACATCAAGGAGTGAACAAAAACTATTTATTTCGGTCTACTTTTGTATTCCGAAATCAATGTTGTCCCCTCTACCTCATTCAATGTCACCACTTCATACCAGACATGAAAATCAAATACACTACATTTATTTCCAAAGTCTTAAGGGTATTTATACATTTCCATGCACGTTTCATATGTCAGACCTCTTTCAAATTTATTTTAAAATAATTTGAACTATCTTTGGTGCCATGTATGTTTATACTTAGGTATTATAATATTTAAAAAATATATATTATAATAAAAAAATTTGCCTTGGGTCTTTTTCCACCAATGAGAAGTCTTGTATTTTCTTTGCAATTTAAAATATATCTTTCCAAATGAAGCCCTAGTTACTTTCAAACTCTCTTAATAATATTTAAATCTAAAATTTAAAATATTATAATCCTTTTCTTCAAAACTCTCTTTGCTTTCTTTCACAACCATGGAAAATTCCTTTGCATTATTATTTCACCTTTGAAGACAAAGCTCAACCTTTTCACCTTTGACATCAATGACAACCAATGACATCAAGCCTTTGACATCAATGATAACACTATACTCAAAATTTCCAACAAATCTATTATGCATGGTGTCTTGGTTCGATTATAGAGCCTTGGGAGCCATCCTATAAGGTCTAAGATATTTGTGTGTTAGTCCCTAAGTAGTCGAAGCACACTGGTTCATGCTTGAAATCACTCAAGCAAAAGGTTGAAACACCCTCTTGAGAAATATCCCACATGGGATATGCTTAGGCTCGATTAGTGTTTAAAGGGAGCAAAGCTCCCATAAACACTCAACCACCAAGTGGTGGTTAGGAGACCAAGCCACTTGGTAGCTGGATAAGTTCCAGTTGGAGGTATGCATGGTATAGGGTTACCTCAATATTTCCACTTGGTTTATTTTTGTATTTGCCTCGATGTCACCACTTGGTTGTTTGTTATTCTTTGGCTTCTATGTGGGTAGTTTAAACCTATTTATTTTCTTCTATGGTATCTACTTAGCCCACATCAATCATGTGGGATATCAAGTGAGATTTAAAAGGGGAGACGCTCCCCTTAATGGGTGACCACCACTTGGTGGTCAAGGGAGCCACAAAGTGATGACCACCTTGCAATAGTTGAAGGTGCATTTACATGTGGCTTATGCACGATGACCACTCTATTGACTGGTATGTTTCTTGAATTGCTATTGGAGTTATGTTTCTACCATGTGGTATGATTTTCTTGGTTGGTTTTTTTATCTTTATTTTTTTTCTATGGATTGCTTGTAGGTAAAGTGAGGCAAACTTTTTTATAATATAGTGTGGGAATAATCCCACATGCTCCCTATGGGAGAATTATAGCAATTTATATAGGGGTGATCACCCCTTAAGACCTAGTCACCATATGATGGTTAGGGTATCCACCACTTGGTGGAGGCTGACCATCGATTGTGGATGCTCTAATTAACTTGTTGAGGTTAGTTTGACCCAATATTGTGTGTTGACTCAGATGACTATGGTTTGTTTATAGTTGATTTCATAGACCAGATTGAATTGGTTTAACTTGGTGGACTATTAACCTTCTATTTGATTCAAAAACTTTTTTTGTAGAAGAAAACTCTTTTGCTTGAATATTTTTAAGGTTTTTAAATTATATTTTAGAAATTGAATCAAACATATGAATCAATTTTGATGAAAAAAATTGAATGTGATATAGCATCAATTTTTGGTGTAAAATATGATGGAAACCTAGTCACAATTTTCTAGAAAACTTGAATGAAACCTAGGTGCAATTTTATGGAAAAATTGAAGAAGACTTAAGTACAAATTTTGTGGAAGAATTTGTAAGAGACTTGACTCCAATTTTATGGAGAAATTATAGGTTAACCATAGGATAATTATGAGGATAAATTGTAGGTTAACCATAGGAAAATTTTATGAAGAAATTGTAAGTTAACTATAGAATAATTTTATGGAGAAATTGTAGGTTAACTATAGGACAATTGGTGGAGAAATTTACTATTATTGTGAAACAATTTTGTGGAAAAAATGTAATTCAATTTGGTAGAAAGCTATAGGAAAAATTTAGGGAAAATTTATGGAAAAATTCAATGCTAGTTAAAGAAATATTTTTTGGTAAAATTTAATGCTAGTTAAAGGAATGCTTTGTGGAAAAAATTAATGTTACATTTACAAATAATTTTATGGAAAAATGGGATGGCTTATAGATCAAAATGTTATGGAAAGATCAAACTTTTGATCCATTTGTTTAAATGCTATTTTTGTGTGAATGAAAATTAAAGGAATTTTATTTATAAAAGTACCTTCTAGCTATGTTTAGGAAAGAATGGGTGGGGAACTCATTCTTGGGAGAATTTATGGAGTTCCCTCTTGTTTCTGTTTGAAATAGACTAGAAGTGATTGTTTGGAATCTTAGAAAGTTAATTATAAATGCATCTTCTAAATTATGAACAAGAAAGAATGGGTGGGAAATCTATTCTTTGGGGGAATTTATGGGGTTCTCTCTTGCTTGTACTAGAATTTTTTGTAATTGTAATGAATCTAACAAAGGAATATTTTTTTTATGGAAAAATGATATGTGATAAAAAGAACGAATGTAGAATTCTTTCTTGGGAAATTATGGGTTTTCCTTCCTTTTTTGAAATTAATGTATAATGCATGGTTACATTATGGTGAATGTTTGTTGCATGGTTGCATTCAAATGATAAAATGCATACATTGCTTTATGATAGACTATTTAGCAAAAGTGCATTTAAGAAAAAACTACATGAATATCATGACTTGTCCTGATTTCTTACCACCATCAATCAAGCAATGGAGAGACAATATGGACTAGTGAAGACTTATACAATTCATACATTGATTCCTTTGACATGTATTGTATTAAGGATTTCATGATGGAAAGCTTATTGTAAAAGAAATATCTAACATGAATACTATTTCTAATCTATAATGGATGTATTGCTTTACTCTTTATGAAGTATGTGAGTAATGGAAATTCTAGTTATGCTAAAAATATGTATGATGTAGCCTTGTACTCTGATTTATGATGTTGTATAAATCATCACGTTTTATGGATTAATAATGGAAATAGAAATTTTATTGCATTTAAGTGACTTCATGTTGAAGAGATAGAATTTAAATTATTTAAGTAGATGGACTTAAATAAACACCCTATTTATGTATTTGAGAGAGAGATGTTCAAGGAATGAATGTTAGAGTTTATACATGAGGTAATTATGAACAAGAAATACCTAGAATGTTTGCATAAGTTACACTTGGGGTGCAAAACTCAATTGGGGCCCAAATAAGATAATTTTTGGAAGGTCTAGTTTAGATCTTATCTCATATCTTAGAGGGTAGGAGAGTTTTATGTAAGTAAGTTAGGTGTTAGACAATAGACGGTATATATGAGTTTATCATTAGAAAATTATAACCACATTAGTTACCACATTGAGTATATGAGGGTAAAAAAGCACTATAAATAATAGATACCTCATATTAGTGAAGTGTTATCTTACAACTTACAATGAATACATTCTTGAATAACCCTTGAACATAGACTATACTTATGAGTATTTAAAAAAAAATCCCTCTCAAGATCATTGGAAAATGAGGTTTGTTACAGTGCACTACCTTGTTTCTCAATTTGCATGAGCCATCAATAACCTTGAGGTGGGATACTATCTGTGTACTTCAAAAAAATCATTGGCATAGTGGAACTTGAGTTTCCTTGTATTCTTGAAGTCTTGAGTTTGATTCTACACAATGGGGATGATTTTTTGTATTTTTAGAGCGTGTTATTTTTTATTCATTGAAGTATGATATGTTGCACACTTAACTCCAACATACCCATTAGCATGATGGTCAGTAATATTTATTGCAATCCTAAGGTCCCATATTTAAATCATATGGTGGAAGGTTTTTATGTGGCTCTTACAAAGGGTGTCCTTTTTATCCCATGTGAATAATATGATGTTCTCCTCGCTCCAACAATTTGATTGGTATGATGGTTAGTCATAAGTATTTTCAACCTAAGGTCTCAATTTTAAAATTGTCTTCTTTCCTTAATGGATATTTTATGACAAATTATCTTGTCACAATAAGTTCCTACACATAAATTTAATAGTGGCTACAACATAGATTTCTATTTCATAGTTCCTAGGTCCAAACCTACCTAGTAACATATTTTTGGTGTATATTCGCAAAGAACACATTCATGTATAACACTTTCTAAAAAATTTCTAATGTAAATTGTTGAAATATGAACTCGAGTAAGGATGGTTGATATTTGAATGTAGAAGGTAAAATATTTAATTCATAAAAAAAAATTCTTTTGATGTAGAGGACATAATGATTTTTTTCACCTTAAGGGATAGTCAAACCCTTTTATTTTTAAAGTGTGTGTGAGATAAATTAGTTATTACAACTAGTTGTGATCACTCAGTAGCTCAAATTCATTGGTTTGAATCCCATTTCTATTTCATCAGAGTGCACGATCTCAAAATATTTTAAATATTAATGAGAAAATCAATTAACTTGTGGAAATTGTTGCTTACCTATTTTCTTATTCAACATTGTTAACAAAAAAACCACTTATAGTGGTGGTTATATCAACACATTACAAGCGGTGCTCATAAAAACTTAATATCTGGCAAGCCCTAGGGTTTGAAATTTATTTTTCACTTTTTAGCGATATTATACCCAATGTTTAAGATGCCATAACTTTTGCATATGGAAGCATTTTGGACTCTTTATTTAGATTACACAACTTTCAAGGTTAACTTATTGGTGACATTATTTAAGGTCATATTATAGTGTTGTAGATTATTTTTTAGCTATAATAGAAGTAGGTTCTAGATGTTCAATGTATGGTATGATTTTTTCCTATGGTTCATTTTTAAATTATGTGGGATGATTATTAAAAATATGCCTTCATTTATTCATGATTCAACTAATTTATTTTTATTTTAAAGGATATTTAATGGTCATTATATTGCATGTTGCATATCTTCTCATAGGAATATCAACATATTTGATCTATAAGGTGGAGTCATGACTTCATGTTAAAGGGTTGATCCATTTCATGTATGATTTTTAAGAGAAGATAATAAGATATATGATAAATATTCATTAGTCCATCAAGAATTCATTATTAGGAAGATGTTATAATCTCTAATATCTTCTCTCTTTTATCCCTCAACTTAGATTATGGGGGTGTTGGAATATTAGATATTTAACCTTATTGGAAAAGGTCAAAAGTTATGAAATACCTATGGGTGATCTTGATGTAATCCTACAAGCATGTGGAATATAATTGTTATAATATATTACATCATTTGGATCATGTACATATACCACATTTAGTACATAGTTATAGTAGGAGGTTACTTTAGGGGGAAGTTAGCTAGTTACTTCAAGTAATATAATAAATACACAAGTGTCAATGTGCAAGTTGTAAATGTGCAAGGTGTTACCTTGTATAACTAGGTAGAGCTTTGGCCAAGGAACCCATATTCCTATATAAAGGGTCTTATTGTAAGTGATTACATATCATAGTAGGTAGTAGTAGAGTAGAAGGTAAACTCCATTAGTGATGGAGTAAAATGTAGTCCTTTAGCATATATTTATGTAGTGTTCATTTCCTCCATAACAACATTGTATTAATTTAATTATTTATATTTATAATATACTTCAGTTATATTCTAGAATTACTATCCTTCATATTTATTAATCCTATGATTGTCATTCCCCATAGCATACTTCAAAAGTTGGTTGTGGTATTAGAGCCATGGTGGATCTAGATAGGAATAGGGAGAGTCACAAGTACTGAAGTAAATATCAGTTTTAGAAATACTGAGATCACATATGGCTAGATTATTTCCATAGAGTTGCAAAAAAACTCATAAATACTAGGACTTAGCATCCATCCCACTAGATTGATGATTCAACTAGAGAAGACTATTTCCAAATCCATATTTTTCATGTTAACTACTATCTAAAGTTTTTGTTGCAAAAAATTAACTCTTAGAAATTGTAACACTATATACAACATATAGATAAGTATTTAACCTTCGTTGCCTACAAGTCTATGTAATTTTATTGCACAGATATTAGTTCCTTTTTATAAAAAATACATTACAAAAAATACTATAGGAGAAGAGTCTTGGTGAAGTTTGGAGATTGAAGATTTTCATTGCTAGATTTAAAGCTTCATAGAAGAAAATGCCACATAAGCCTTGAACCAGAAGAAGAACCCACAAAATCCTTGATCCAGAAGAAAAGTCCATATAAGCCTTGATCCAAAAGAAAATGCCACAAAAGACTTGATCCAGAAGAAAATACCATAAAAGCCTTAATCCTGAAGAAGACTCCAAAGAAGAGTTCTTGAGGAAGACTCTAGATAAGAGTCCATGAAATAGGAGATTGGTGATATCAATTAAATATTGTAAATTGTAGATTAGTTAGAGTATTTCCACAAGACTGTGAATACTAGGACTCAACACAAAACTCATACCAGTAGTTTCAAGAATAACTAGTGAAGTTGAAAAGGTTTGAGAAAAAAATCATAATGGAAACAATAGATTGAATATCTATTTTAGAAGTTGAAGAGATCCATAGAAAATATCATTAAAAAACTTCCAATCTCATAAGAGATAAAGAAGGACTAGCAAAGTCATGTTCTTGATTAGAGAATCAATAAAAGCCAGAGATCTAAGAAGAAGATCTCATGACCAACACTACTAAAAGTAGAAGGTTGAATATAAGTTTTCATTTGAAAAACCATAGAAGCTACAATATTGAAGACCTTAAAGAGGTCTTAAGGAGGAAAAATAATAAGGCTTGGAGAGCCTTGTTGTAGAATTTATAGAATCAACATAAAAGTATTTCTTAGAAGAACTCATTGGATAAATCCACTACCAAGGAGAAGCTCCTATTAGTGAAGGACTTGGGACAATTATTGTCATCTGAAAACAAGCCCAAGAGAGAAGTTATAATCTAGTGAAGACCTCAAGACATTCAAAATAATTATAAGAATACCCTTTTTGAAGTTAAAATTCAACAAGAAGATTAAAGGAGGATTTAGACAGAAGAATCCTACCAAATATAAGAGATTTGGAGATTGCGTCTCACATCAAGAAGGCATATTTTAGAGGTAAGTGTTTTTTGAATCTATAGTAGAAAATAGAATATCACTTGGAGGATCAAGCCACCAAATCCTAGGCTCAAGAAAAAAGGTTTGAGACCACATTTTGGTGAAGCAATAAGTTATTATAGACAACCAAAAAGAATCTATGGAATTCATTCATCACAAGGAAAAAACATGGTGAATCTAAACACCAAGATCTACATCATCTACAAAAGCCATTAAGGTAAGCAACTTGGGTGCAATTAGCTAAACTTTAAATTAGGATTCATTATCAAATAATCATTAAGCATCATATTTGGATCAAATTTGCAAAAAGAAAGGGCTCATATTATAGTATTCAAGAAAGTGCAAAAGATAGTTCTTTTAAGAATATCTATTTGCACATTAAAATATGTGTTGAATTTATTTTGAGAGAAATAAATATATCATCTACCTATTATCTATCTAGAAATCAATAATACTACATACTACAACATTGATTAAAGTGAAGAATTGCATATTACATAAGGGTTCATTATAATTACTCTTAAGATTTGTAAAGATTATTAAGTGCATTAGAAACTACTTTGAGAGTTTATTTACAGGAGTAATAAGGTGAGAATTAAAGTGCATTACTTTTGAAGTATTGCACTATACTAGTTATTTATTAAACTAGTTACTCTTAAAATATTTTTTTGTATCTTGATTAAGGGCACAAAAACCAACATACTATCAAAGTATCTAGAGAAACTATCTGGTGCACAAAACATGTAGCATTTTGTGGCCAAAAAAAACCACCAATACAAAGAAAAGAGTGGAAAAGAAGCTACCATTAAATCCTCAAAGTAAGCTAGAAATAGAGACTTGTTGAGTCCTAAATTCAAGGTGCACTTAGGGTTTCATTAAAAGAGTAAGTGCATAAATTTCTACTTCCAATAAGGCATATTAGCTTGGATTCATTCTTACTAACTATCCAAGCAAAATAATTAGTGTTGTCTAATAAAAAAGGTAACAATACATTGCTCTCAATAAGAATAAGAGCAAGTAAAGGCCATATCCAAGAAGCCAAAAGAAAGCATCAAAAGTCCTCATGCTATATAGTGAGGAGCCTTCATAATAAATAAGGAAATAACATCTAAAAAGGACACAAATATACTAAAATTTGGTGCAAAATAAGGTCTCTTATTTATAATACATTGAAGCACCATATACCTCTAAAAGAGGATAGGATATTGAGTGTCTCAAGACACTAATACAATAGGTGTTATACATATATTGCTTGCACGTCAATGAAGGTAGAAGAAAACTAGATTTAGGGTTTGCAAGCACATCCATCAGCTCAACAGGAAGAAAGGTTGAATTCAATCAAAAGTAAAGACCCGTTGAAGGTCTCAAGATTTGAGGCACCATAAGACTTTGTATCTCCACATCAATTTGAGCACCCAAAAAAAACATTCACCTATACCATTAAGACCAATATAAGAAGGCCATTATTTATCAGCATCTATGAGAGAAGAGACAACATTAAGGGTGATTATCATTTGCGTAGACATAATAGCATTATTAAGTAAGGAATATGGAGCTAGCACACAGTTATATATATTAACAAAGGTAGCATATTAAAATCATCAAACAACAAAGCTAAAAGGTTTTATACAAGAGACATAGCCTAGATAATACATCTACCAAAGAGAAGCACTCAAATCAGCCCTTGATTTTCTATAAGACCACCACTGAAGTGCCATAGAATCATTCTTCATCACCATAGCTAAAGCCACCCATACAATGAGTACGTTGACTTAGAAATAAAGTGTTATCAAGAGCATTTTATGGTAAGGAGTACATAATCTATAAGATATTAGAGGAAGAGTATGCATGCAGTTTCACTTGGCAGAAACACACCTAGCACCACTTCATTCCTCAACGCTCAAATAATAATTGAACGCCTTCCTTCGAGCGGTTACAAAATAATTAGGAGGTTACATATATTTGCCATAATTACATAATGGAATGAGAATTGGAAGAATCTAAATGTCCATATTTATTGTAACTCCTAATTGCCACTTGTTCAGAAATTGAAGGGGAATTTTTTCTATTTAAAGCACTCAACTTGGAGGAAAAAGTATCAAAGTCAAAAATCTTGGTCAAGAATTTAAGGGTGTAGAAGCATATTTGTAGTGAGAATCTAAATCAATAAAGGCACATGTGCACCATTGAATAAGAGTGTAAGAAACACTATAGCTTGCATTAAAGGCCTATCATTTACTAGCAACCCCAATAATATTTGACTGGAGAATACCTTGACCAAGATCCATTCAAGGGAGAAACTAGCACTAATATCATACATAGAAAGCATTAAAATCTCATCTACACCATCCATTAGTAGATACATTGAGCCACAAATTTATTAGCAGATATGTTGAACCACAAATATTACTAAGTCGTCAGTGGATACATTGAACCACAAAACAACCAGCAGATACATTACTAAGGTAAAGTTCATATTAAATTTGCTTGCTCTAATTCTAAGTGATAGTGGAGTTATATGGATATAATTCATTTACTATTGCAAATCATTCAACAAGCATTAGTAATATATTAAGCAAGCCCATTAAAAGAATAATTACATATTTGCAAATAATAGTGTTGGAGATATAAGGGTTTCTACTTAGGAAATTAAAACCCTATTATTGCAAATATTATTGTTTTCTAATACTCCAAATTAAGGAGTTTAAGGAATACTAAACCAAAATAAATTATTGGAATTTAGAAACATTAAACTATTAAATATCAAGGGATATATAAAGAAGTTCATTAAATATTATCAGGGGTTGGAATCAATTAATATACTTGAGTCATAAACACATTAAGGGGTAAAGGAAATCCAAATTTTGAGAACTTCTTCTAATCATAAAGTGCTTAGTTCAATAGAAGTAATAAGGAGTAATAAAATTCAATTTTTGGTATTTACAAAACTTTACAGATCAACCAAAAATTGGATTACTATTCCAAAAATCACTTTATCAATCATATTTTAAATCACTAGGGAGATATAAGGAAGCCTACAAAACCTAAGCCTTGGACAAGTTTATCAAATCATGTACTCAATCTACTCTTGATAGATATAGTATTCTAAGAGCAAAAATAATACTACACTTCATCTACTAAGGAGATATAAGGTAGTCTACTACAAAGGATTCATCAAAAATATTTCTAGCTAAGAAAAATATCTACCTCAAGTAATTCAGTGAACAATAATATGAACAACACTATTAGAAATAAAAAAGCAAGTTTCATAAAAAGTGGAATCAAGAATTCACTTATAAATTTTTAAGGAAAGATATTTCAATCCTCATGCAGTTATAGTACTCCAAGTTCTATTGACACAAAGTCTTATCATGATTCTCTAAGTGTATGTTCATAAAATTTTGTATAATACATAAAGAATAATAATAAGGACAAAAGCAAAGAGAAAATAATATTGCAAGAATCCAATGATAGTATGTCCACCTATGAAAGTATTAACTCCAATAAAGAAGAAGAAGAGGAACCAATTCAAGAAGGCATACAGTGCAATGTGAACTAAATATAATACAAAGTGCCTGATCAAGTTGAAGACCACTCAAAGGAAGAAGATCCATATTGAAGACTAAAGTCTTGAATACCCAAATAATGTAATACAAGGGGTTGTTGGAATATATTACATCATTTGGATTATGTAAAATTACCACCTTTGGTACATAGTTAGAGTAGGAGATTACTTTAGGAGGAAGTTAGCTAGTTACTTCAAGTAATGTAATAAATGCATAAGTGTCAATGTGCAAGTTGTAAATGTTCAAGATGTCCCCTTGTACAACTAGGTAGAGTTTTGGACAAGGAACCTATATTCCTATATAAATGGCCTCATTGTAAGTGATTACATATCACATTAGGCAGTAGTAGAGTAGAAGGTAAACTCCATTAGTGATAGAGTACAATGTAGTGCTTTAGCATATATTCATGGAGTGTTTATTTCCTTCATAATTGCATTGTATTGTTTCATTATTTCTATTTACTCTCCTTCATATTTTCTTAATCCTATGATTTCCATTCCCCATAGCATACTTCATCAAAATCTATCAGTAATCCTATATTTTTTCCTTATATAATACTATAGTCATTCTCTATGTAATCCTATGATATTTTTATGGAACTCCATAGGAAGTATTGGTCTATTCACCCTTAGAAATATTGGTTCAACCACTTGTATGGATAAACTTAATTAAAGTTTTAATATTATTAATATATTGTAATTTAGTCTTTAAGGTAAGTTATATTATTTTTTAGTTTTGAATAAATTACGGTTTAGGCATAACTATAAATACCTACCAATGACTAAACCATTCTAATTAGTTTACGTTATGAGATGTGTTGTGAATATTACATATTAATCTGATGGTTATATAGGTTATGGGAAGTTGGAAAGTAGTTGTACTCCCAACCTCATGCCTTCTTTATTTCACATGTATATATACTTCTATCACATAAATGAAATTCTTGATCACAGTGTGCAAATATTCTATGCTTTTAACATTTGGTATTAGATTAGGCTAATATCAAAATTAAGTATTGACTTATGAATGTGATATAATCGTTGAGGAGCACACCTCTCAAATTTTGTAAAAGTGTGTTTCCATTGGAGAAACCAAAAAGGAGTAGATGCTAGTTTGAACAAGGAGAAGACCTTGTCATTAGAAGAAATAAAGTCTTATTTTTATTCTTGTTTTTTTTTGCAGGTGTTGCAGATATTTATTTCATATCAAAAGAGTTGTATATTTTCCTAAGAAATATTTATCTCATGTCAAAAGAGTTGGTATCAAGAATTTTATTACTACCATCTAAGAAAAAAGAAAAAAAAGGTGTTGTAGTCTAGCAAGAAACACGTCATTTGAGTAAAAGAATGAGCCACCTAAAGCATTGTACTAGAATTTGAATGTGTTGGCAATAATATTCTATGTTATTTTATCATCTTGAAGAGTCATTTGATAATGTTATTTGGAAAATGTTGTTGTCTAGAAGAGTCATCCAAAACTATTATCCAAAATAGAGCTACCATCTAGAAAATATATGTTATGAAGTTGCCATCTAGAGTCGACGTCTAAAGAAATCATCTAGAGCCATTGTTGTCTAGAGTTGTTGCCACCTTGAGTTGCTACAATCTAGAGTTATTTCCATACCAATGCATATGTCATTTAAAAATTAACTTTGAGTCAAGTGTTACCAATTGGAGGCTTGTGTAATGAATTTAAAAATTAAAAATAAAAATATATGTTACTTATAGTTTACTAGGATTAAAGTGTTGATCTACTGCATGCAAAGAATAAATAGTCTAAAAATTGAATAGAGGCATCAACATATTTAAATAATAAGTAGATAAGTAAAAAATCCTACATGCTCCATGGGAAGGCTATTTGAAGCCTTTAAAATTAATTAATTTTTTATTATTATTGAATGTAGGTGGCAATATGGTGATTTGGAAATTTTTATTACCCTAGAATATTAACAAGACATTTCAAGAACATTCCTTGAAGATTCAATTTGGATGGAAAAAAACTCAAACCCCCACACCTAATTTTTTTTTTGATCGGTTAAATATATTAGCATATATAATAGATGGGTTTTAACAAGGTCCCAAAACCTAAATACAAAAATACATCAAAAGCCAAAAGGACAAGAAGCATCGGAAAAGAAATGGAATAGAATTACAAAACAAGGCAATCCTTATCCTACAAAAAAAGTACCAAATTACAAAAATTAGGGCTGCCCTTAGCAAATAAGAAAATAACAAAGACAAATTCAAATGACTAAAAACCACAAAAAAGGCATAGAAACACCACCAAACAAAAAATAGTAAGAGACACCATAGAGCACTCAGGTCTCAGAAGCAGGCTTAGCATAGAGATAATGGATACTCCCATAAAAACATCCAACTCATCGCCATTGTATTTAGCAGGGGTGTCCTCAGACTTGACAGTCATTTTCTTAGGATTTTTAGTAGGCACACGTTCGACCTCTTCAGTAAATGATTTCCTAAAAAAATAGAGATTAAAGGCATTGCGGAGATCAATAAATTGAGCAATTTTGTTTGAGATGGACTTGATGATATATGCCTGAAAATAGAGATTAGGGTCATCCTTAGTCTCCTCATTAGAATCAATGATCAAAGAATATATCTTCTTGGCTTTATTCTTTAGACGCACTGAGGCAGGAAGCGACTTTTGATCAAGTTCAATCTCAGGTTCGCTATCAAGATCAAGAGAAATGCTTCTTGGCATTTTCCTTAATTTTGTAACATTTTCTATTTTTTAGAAGACAATTTCGGAGCACTAGAATATTGGGGTGTGGTTTGGGAAGAACTAGGCTTCAAAGAGCTCTTCTTAGTCTTTGGGGGAGGGGTTAAAACAATGCCTTCAAGGCAGTGAATTAGCCAATGTTTGTAAAGAACATTGAAAATTCCAACTCAGACCTATTTTTCTATCTGGCATCCTCAATAGTATGACTGATGGAATTAAAAATAAATTGAGGAATATTAACTACCATAACATCATGGAAATGATTGTAAAAGAAAAAATGAAAATTGCGTAAGGGCTTATCTAAATTGTCGATAGTAACATATTCCATGATGGGTTTGAGGACATTCCCTAGGGAAAAGGGAGCTCATCATGTCACATGCCTAAGAGATCTCTTCTAGCGAGGTCTTTATTAGTGACGTCCTTCAAATTTGCTTACCAATTATGCTTCTCCCTTATAATGGGCCTTCCCTTAGGTTGCTATATAGTCAACTCAATGAGAATTTTAATATCGAGTAGGTAGGATTTATTGTGAATTGTGACCTTTACCTCATCCCATGACTCCATGAAATCCAAGGTGATCTCAGGATCTTCCCCTTCAAATTTATGAAAGAAGGGAAGGAATTTTCAACCTGCCAATATTCCTTCCGCAATGGTATCAATGCACAACTTATATGGCTCAACAAAGGTGTTCATGATGACAGAGCAGAGGGAAAGCAAGAGACGGGGAAACTTTAGAGAAGAAAATCTCTGATAGTAGAACATGACCTGGGCATTATGAATAATAATGGCAAGAAGAGTGATTTTAACAATGTTCTTCCAGTGAATACGATACTCGTACTACATAAGAAGCCAACATGTTCCAATGCAATATTGGATGATAAGGTAGGTTTGATCACCAACATAAATCATGAGGCCATCTGAGAAAATATCCCTCAAAATGGAAAAAATAGAGGAAGAGATCAGACCATGAGGAAATCCACGTTGGGGGATGATGATGTGGAAGGATGAGGTGGAAATGTGGAGAGATGGAAAGTGGATAGGTGGAAGCATGGGAAAAATAGAATATATGGAATGGGAGTGGCCAAAAATGATGGTGCTATGGAAAATAGGAAATCGACAATAAAAAAAGAATTAGGCAAAAAACACTAAAATTATGCCTTGAAGGCGGAGAAATCGACAAATAAGGTTGACATTGCAAAGAAACACATGGAGCCCAAGACACGATATAATATTGGGACTAGAAGAAAGGCATTTATGGCACTCTGGCATGAGAAGAACCTTGAACGAGGCTGACTTGCTCCATGTCAGTAGTAGAAGAATCTAAAGTCAATGAATCTTTGTCAATAACATGGATTAAAAATTGAGGAGGATCAACATTCTAGGTCATCAACTCGCTTATAATAGTGCCAAAATTAGCTAAACCATTAGTAGCTTTATTGTTTTCTCTGAACGTATGCTGAAAGATGATGCATTGAAACTATTTACTTAGGATTCTTGCTTCCTCTATGCAATTTCTTACTTTCCATGAGGGGATTTTAGTATTTTTGAGGTAGTTTATGGTGGTTAGAGAATCACCTTCAACTAGAATTATATTGGTCACATCCTTTTCCAAAACCAGGCCATTCCAAAGAGCCCAAGCCTCAACAATTTAATTTGACTGAATCCCAAGAAATTTGGCAAATGAAATGATATCCTACCTTGACAGTCTCTGAGGACTCCAATTACTCCCGAATGGCTAGGGTTGCTCTTAGCCACGCCATCAAAATTCAGTTTAAGACAACCTTGTGGGGGAGGTATCCAAGATGTATGAATTTTGTTGGGCTTGGGGTGTTTTCAAGAATTAGTCACAATGGAGAAGTTGAGAGACCGTCCCACAAATATTTCAAAGGAAGAAGGGGGCTAGGAAGGTAAGGGACACAAGGAAGCATTCTCGATAGCAAAAGAAATGATTTTTCTAAAGACAAACTCAGATCTTTGAAAGGAGTTAGAAAAATGTTGTGATTTCGCTTTAACCAAATCTACCATAAAAAGTGATAAAGGCAAAACTGCCACAACATATTGAGGCGCATGTTCCTAAAGGGATTGGGCCATTGAGTGAAAAGGTAAGGGATAAAGCAAGGGATAACCCAGGAGACATGGAAACACTCAAATATCCTATTGAGAATGGATAAATAAAAGGGGAATCCAAGAAAAATATGGTGTGGGTATTCCCAATTAGAAGAAAAAAGAAAACATCTATTGGGTATGGGTAATCCCCGTTTCAGCAAATTGTCAATGGTGAGAATTTTTCATAAATAGCAACCCAAGAAAATGAGGTAATATTAGGAATCATCAATTTAGTCCAAACAAGATTAAAAGGTATTAATAGCACCTCAAGGGGTGAGAGAATTTTGTAGGTATATTTAACTAAAAATTCTCTTGATTCAGTAAGGTCCCAAAATAGCTAATCAGAGGATATTCTAGAAGGAATGGTATGATATCTTAAAAGAAGCTACAACTGACTAGTCTCATTCAAATGATGAGGAATGGTGAGATGCTTCCAATATTTTTTGCCATTCAAAGAACAGATAAAATTTGAAATTTTGGAGCCACATAAAATGTTAGTATAGTCCTTGAGGATGACCAGATTGTGATGGTCTATGAGGGGTTCATCAAGGTTCCATTTTTCTCTCCAAAAATTATTTTTTGTCCATTAACTAGTCTCCAGCGAAGGCTCTGTTTAAGAAAATATCTGACCTATAAGATGGATTTCCAAAAACAAGACCCTCTAGGGGACACATCAACACTAAAGAAATCAGTGTCCTACAAGTATTTATGATGGACAATAGATATCCAATCAATTTCATTTTCTAAAATTAATCTCCAGGCCTGTTTGGCTAGAAGAGCTGAATTAAAAAGGTGAATCCTCCTTAGGCCAACCCCACCATAAATATTAGGTCTACAAACTTTATCCCAAGCCACAAGATGAAATTTGTTTTTTTTTTTTATAACCTGACCAAAGAAAATTCTTTTGAAATACTCAATTTTTTGACAAACTCTAGCTGGAACTTTGAAAACTGACATGAAATATATAGGTTTATTTTTAAGAGAGGCATGAGTCAAAATAATTTTTCCAAATTGAGATAACAAATTCCCTTTCCACCCCACTAATTCCTTTTGGAATATTTCAATAACATCATTCCACATTGAGGCATAATGCTACCCTAAAAATAGAGGGAGTCCAAGATAAGTGGCGAGGAATGAAGCAATTGGACATTTAAGAAGAGTAGAAATTTTGTGTTGTCTTTGAATGAGAGTGTTTAAGAAATAGACTTTGATTTTATGGAAATTTATTTTTCGCCCAGCTGCATCTTCATATAACAAAAGAATGTGCTTGCTGACTTTAGCTTCAAGGACAGATGCTTTGGTAGTAATGATAGTATCATCCATAAATTGTTGGTGAGAAACAAGTCTAGTCTAGGAAGCTACTCTTATTACAAACAGGAGTTGAATATTACACGTTGCTTTAATGGTTCTCCCTAGAGCTTCAACAACAATTATGAACAACAAAATATATATGGGATCTCCTTGATGTATGCCTCTGTGACTTGGAAAGTAACTAGCTATGGACCCATTAAGAATAGAAAACCATGGGGTAGAAATACAACCTTTGATTAGATCAACCTAGTTAGGGTGGAATCCAAACCTGATAAGGATAGACACAAGGAAATCCTAATTTAACCTACCATAAGCTTTGTTCATGTCTAATTTCATAATAAAGGTAGGTTGTTTTGATAGGTGAACATAGTGAATTGCTTCATGGATAGTGATGACACCATCAAGAATGGATCTACCCTGAACAGAGTTTCCTTGATAGGAATCAATAATGGTATAGAGGATATCTCTCAATCTATTGACAATTTCTTTAGTGAGGATTTTATAAACCACGTTGCATAAAGTGATGGGTGGAAATCAGTCATGGATTTGGCATTAGAACTCTTTGGGATAAGGGCAATGAAGGTAGAATTAAATCCACGAGGAATAGATTTAGCAGATTGAAACTCTCTAATGGCAAAGCAGACATCAACACCCAAAATATCCCAAAAGGTTTAAAATAAGCGTAATGGGAAACCATTAGGACCTGGGTATTTGTTAGGATGCATTGCAAATAGGGTAGAGTAGATTTTCTCATTAGAAAAAGGTGCTAAGAGTTTATAATTGGCGTCATTGGACACAAGATTAGGTATATGATGAAGCATAGAATTTAGAGCAAGATTTAAGGGTGTCCTTTCTTCCCCAAGGAGGTCTATGAAATAAGATACAACTTCATTCCTAATTTCATGAAAATCAGAGGTGATAGATCCATTATCTCTTGATAATTCTTTGATTCTATTATGGCTTCTATTCCTCAAAGTGGAAGCGTAAAAAAACTTGGTATTAAGGTCTCCTTCCATGAGCCAAAAATCTCATGATTTCTATTTCTAGAATATTTATTCATGAGCTAAAATGTTATGATAATCAACCAAAATACTTCTCTCTTCAGCCCAAATTTGATCATCACAAAGATCTGCTTGAATTTTACTTTCAATGGAAAGGATTCTATCTTTAAGGGTTTGTTTAACTTCAAACACATTGCCAAAAACTTTCATATTCCATATTAGATATATTGATCATTGCATGAGTATAAGATTATATATACTCATTAGAAGGAACTTTTTAAACTCATTTTGTTGAACAAGTATTTTTTGTGTTTATGAAGATTTTCCATGTCTATTAATGTCCCAAAGATTTTGTTATCTAATTATTAGTTACTAAAATTACAACTATTCTACATGGAAGACAAAGTTGAAGACTCACCTAGAGTTTGAATACATATGGAAAGTGGTATATGATATTGTAAAAGGACATGTCATTGACCCATATGAATGAAGAAAATTTGATAATGCTAACTAGAAAGCTATATTTATCATGTTTGATGTATCTAATGAGATCCATACATATATTGGTGGTGTCGCAACCATAGACTAGGGAATAAAATCAATATGATGTTTGAGTCCAAGAACTAATATCAAATTCTATATCTACAAATCTAATTGTATTTTTTAAACATGAATAGTAGTGAGAAGTTGGAAGGCTTTCTATGATGAACTACCAAGTTATGAGTGAGGAAAATCACTAGTGATGATATACTTTTTCCAATAGTGTTACATGCACTATCACCATTGTTCTATCTTTTGGTGATAGATCTTAATATGATAAATTAGAGTTCCACTTTTGAAACTCTTATGAATTTGCTTCAATAAGAGGAAGAAATTCAAGGGATGAAGATAAAAATGAATGTGTTTTACTCACACATAAGTAATACAAGAATTAAATGCATTCAAATAAAGGTAGTGGACCCCCTAAAAAGCAATATAACAAATAAAAAAGTAAAAGGAAAATAGTAACAAAATCAAGCACAAATTATTATCACATATTTGATCTATGGTAAATTCCAGCACATCCTTCAAGAGTGCTAGTACGACACATTCTCATAAGGATAATCCAAGAATTCATAAAATAATTCATTAGGAAGAAATCATAAGAGTTATATTTGGAAAAGAAGAAATGTACTTCAATGTCAACATGGTGATATAGGCAAGGACATTGATTTTTATATAGAAGGACAAGTAGTATGTCTATTTAGTTCAATCTCTTGATGTTGTTTAAGAAGAAAGCCTAGTATGGTACATTGATTTAGGAGTTAGTGAAAAAATAACATGCTAGAAGGAATAGTTCATGAACCTTGACCATTCATATTACCATGGATAAGTAACACTTAGCAATAATTCAACATAAATAATTGTTATAACTAGTAATATTTGATTGCATATCGAAGAGTGTGACTATTGTCTAAATCAAGTTTTTTAGGTGCATAGCCTCACAAATAACTTGATTAATATGAATGAATTTCTTGATCACAATTTGTGTGTATGATTTTTTATAATTGGTGTTAAGAAAAATTGTATCAAACAAGAAAAATCTAGAGGTTCAATTATCATTGCTCATGCTACTGGCATAGGCAATATGTTTTAGCTTATAGTTGTAATGCAAGACAACTAGGTATTAGCTACCAAGTCAAAGGAAGTTATATCACTATGGCTTAGAAAATTTGGATATCTAAGCCTTTTTCATTTGAAGTCATTCCTACATCATGTCATATTACATGGAATTCCATTTTTGAAAAATCCTTATGACTTTTGTATGAGTTATTTGGCCAAAATCTAGTGTCAAGATCTATTTCTCTCAATAAAATGTAGAATGACTAGTCAACTCAACCTAGTGCATATCGATCTATATGGATCCATGAAATTTCTCATTGATGATTATATATGACAAAGATGGGTATATTTCTTGAAGAGAAAGGATGAATCTTTCAACTATTACCAAGATTTCAAATCTTATGTGAATAAGATAGTTGTTCATTTCAAGGATCTTAACACCAAGAGACTATATCTCTTATTCTAAACCACATGTTGTTGACAAAACACCTATCATTTTCTTGTATAATTATGATAATAATGAATCCTTTGATAGAAATGATGTTTATTTTGATGAGGATAAGGATATGTTATTGATGGATCTAATGGATCTGATTACTTGGGACCATCCACCTTGAGTGCTACTCATAGAACTAAGTGGTATCTTAGTACAATTTGTGATGCAAAATTTAATCATGTTCTAGATACATCTATTTTTGGACCAAAAACTCAGAGCAAAGTTTGAAATGAGATCAACCTTAGTGATGATAAACACTATGGTATAAACATATGAATCTTGAATGGTTCATGAAGCTATTACATAAAAGAAATGGAAGGATATCATGAACATATAACATCAAGAATTTGTGAAGAACAATATATATCAATTGATGGATATTCCACTTGAGAAGAAACCAATTATTAGTGGATATTCATAACCAAATACAAAGTTGATGGGAGTATCAACAAATACAAAGCAATACTTGTTGTAAAGGGATATACACAAAAGTAAGGGATTGACCATGATGGAAATTTTGTATCAACAATGAATAATAAGACCATTCTGATGGTTTTTGTAGTGGCTACGTAATTTGGATGGAAGTTGCATAAAATGGATGTGAATAAGGAATTTATAAATTGTAACCTCAATTGAGATATTCATATGGCATAAATAGAGGGATTCATCATACCTAGTTAAAATAACAAGGTATGCAGACTCGTCAAATCTCTCTATGGGCTAAATTAGGAAACCAAAGACTATATATGAATATTGATGAGCATATTATATTACATGGATTTGATCATAGTACATATGATATAAACCTATACTTCAAAAAACAAAGAAGGGATATTGTGATCATCATTGGAAGTCTGATGAAGTTGATTAAAGGGACCATGAAAGCATTGAATCATTTCTTTGACATAACTAATCGGCTAGTGCACTATTGTCTTAGATTGGAGTTGTGGTAAGCTAAGAACCATGTGTTCATATCACAATTAAAGTATGCCAAAAAATTTCTCAAGAAGTTTTGTATGATAGATTGTAAACCCATGGAAACTACAATAAAATTAAATTACAATTGCCATGTTATGATCCATCTCCATAAATGAATGGAACTATCTATCACTAGTTGGTTTGGATTCTCATTTATCTAACATACACCAAACCTAATGTTGGTTATGTTATGGGTTATATTTCATGGTTAAAGTAAGAACCAAAGTTGTGTCATTAGAAAGTAGTAAAGTGGATACTTAGGTATATCTATGGTTCAACTAAGTGTGGTCTAGAGTGTAAAAAATATGATCAATTATTTTTGGTAGATTTCATGGATGTGAACTATGTAGGATCCATTGATGATAGGAGATCCACTTGTAGCTATGTCTTTCTATGATATGATTTTATTTCTTGGGGAAATAAAAAACATGTTGTTACTCATTATTTAACCAAGGTTGAATATTATGTTGTACAAGGAGTTGCCTATGAGGTGATATGATTATGTTGCATATTGTAAAGAATGGGAATCCCAAAAAATAAACCAATGATCTTGAGTTGTGACAATCAAGGAGCTTTAAAGCTTGTTTACAATCCATAAAGAAGCAACATATAGACATTTTGACAAAGTCTCTTGCATGTGTCAAGTTTTATTTTTTTATAAAATTTCTTATATGTACATTGATTGAGCATTAATGTAATAGGGGGTATGTTGTGAATATTACATATTCAGCTTATGGTTATAGAGGTTATGAGAAGTTGCAAAGTAGTTGTAATGTTGTACCTTTTTTGATTTCACATGTATATATACATCTATCACTTCAACGCAAATATTGATTGTAGTGTACAAATATAGTTTGCATTTCTAAAAATATCATGGGGGTGACTACCCACCCATTATTCTTCTTCATAAATTATATATATCATTTTACATCATTTATATGCTTTCTTTACTTTTTTTTATGATTATGGTGAAAGAATGTTTCAAATTGTTTTTAGAATGAATTTTTGTATGATTATGAGTTGTATAATTCTATCCATTGTGAAGAACGTACCTTTTTAACCTATCAAGCAAAAATTTATTCTATTCTTGAAATTGAGTCACAAATATTCTTTTTTTATTTTATTAGAAAAAGTAATACCCAAGTATGTTAATGGAAATTTAAATTTAAACCCTCAAAAGTTTGCAATAATCTATTCTAAATTTATGGTAATGTTAATAGAAAATATTCTGGTTAGAGTATGAATTTTTGGTGAGATATTCACTTTGATGTGAATTTTTTTTTTCTTGGTTAGTACTTAGTAGTTATTTATGGATCCTAACCCTAGTGGGCTAGGCATTTTCTCTAGCATTGTTAGAGACAATTCAAGTGAAATTTATGTCCATCAAGCATCATAGGAATTTTGTCTTGAAGATGGTCCATGAGGTAATGTCTCATCCTCTAATTTAGTTTTCTCTCTCCCATAATCAGATAATGTTTGCAATTGGCTAGAATTGTTTACCCTATTTGGGTTTTTTGTGGGGTATATTCCCAGTGAATAAACTCTACAGTATTGGGTCAATTTAGTTTGGGTCCCTCATACATCAAGATTAATTTGATAAAGAACCTCACTAAGTTTTCTTTTTTCTTTTTCATTTTGTTTATTTTTATCATACAAAGTCTATCTATGAGCACAAAACATGGTCCATGTGGAGCTCTTTGTTATTTTTCCTCTATTGACCCATGGTTTTACTATTTCTAAGGAAATAATATCTAACATATTAATATAGGTCAATTTCCCTCATATTTCCTTTCCCCTTTGGCCTTTGTTGAGTTACATTATAGTGGCTTTAGGGCATGTCATAATTGTATAACCTAACAAGTTTTTTAATGCCTACCCACAAAAGAGGGTCTATATCAAGGTCAACGTGTCTAGAGACATCAAAGAGTCCATAAAAATCTAGGTTTAGGAGACCGTCATTGCATAGGGAGTGGTCTATATTAACATATTGAATATCTACTTTTCATTCCAACCATATAACTAAAAGGTAAAATATTGTCCACTTATACTGCATAATAAGCCTAAAATATCTCCCATTAAAATCAATAGGTCAATCCCTCAACCTAAGTAGAATTGGACCACTATGGGAGGTTGCAAAAATATGTGTAATACTTTAGCTAAATCTTTGCACACCAAACTATCTATGAATATGGTGATTTCTTCAAGATCATATCCATTAGAGAAGGAAAAAGAGTAGCCATTTGGAGGCCCATCAATGACATAGGTGATGGCCAAGGAATCCCCTTAGCCTTTCCAAAATCATACCTCAAATGTAGACAATGTGGTTACTAAAATTTCCACCAAAGCAATATTTCCTCCCTAGTCTCCTTCTATGAGATCACATCAATCTCATAGCTCAAGATAATATATGGAGGTGAGGGATTTTATACAAGAAAAGAGGATTCACCTCTCCAATAATCAATTAGGGATTTACAAATCTAACTCTAAGGGAACCAATAGTTTCAAGATATTATAGTTCCTTAACAAAAAGGACATGTCATTAGGCTCCCTCCCTATATGAATTTTCTCTTTTGGAATGTGTAGGGTCTCACAGACCCCAAGTGCAAGTATGTGGTACAAACAGTTCATCAATAGCTCTTAGACCTTGATTTCCTATGCTTCTAGGAGATAAATATTTTAGGGTTTTTTTACTAGTGGTTTGTTGGGTAATTCATCCTAAAATCCATTTCATTCATAGTGAGCATAAGTAGAGCCAAGCTAGCATTACCAACTTCATCTCTCCCTGCTAGTAGCCTCACATAGTTGATCACAGATGTGATACCACCTATCATACATTGTGGATGATTTTATCTATCAATAACCATGTGTTTAGGATATTTAATATTTGTACTTCCAATGAAGTTTTCAAGCATGCCCATGTATTAATATATTTTTCTAAGTCTCTTCCTTCTACCACATCAATTACTTGTGGTGATTTCAAAATGATTGAGGTATCCATGGATAATAGTGAAAGGTACCCAATGAATTGGGAAGTCGATGGATGAGCATATTGGTTCTACATGCACGGTAAATTGGGGCTTTATGATACCAATTTGGGGCACTCTCATGTCAACACAATTTGGCACATGTGGTCCAACTTGCTGTTGTTGCTAAAAAAATTCTCAAAAGTATTGATAGGGTGATGCTATCCAGGAATCCTATATTTACTTTTTATAATCATTTCTCACTCCTTATTTAACCACTACATGAGATCGTTCTCTTAGACAACTCACCCATATGCTTTTACATTGAATGGAAAAGAGGTAGAAGGTCATCTATTAGTAGTTAATTTTATTCTAACACATCATTATTTAGTCATATACCTTTGATCTCTTACATCAAGCACATTTGGAACTTGAAGCCTTGTCTAGTCATGACTAATAGATGGATTACTTGGTGGAATTATGCCTTGGAGTACACTACTTGCTTCCTTCACACTTGCAAATGTTGACTAGCCTTCTTCCATCATTATTCCAACAATACTACTACCTTGGAGTTCCAACATGCCATGTTGAAGTTGGAAGTGTATCCTTTTTCCACTATGTTGTGAATCCAAGTGGCTAAGCTTTACCAAAAATAGTAGCTAGTGGAAACTTATACCACTCAAAGTGCCCATATCAGAGTTAGATTCCACTAGCTTGAGATTGTATATAGGGTGTCCAAATAATTATTTTAGTCTTGTCGAGAAAGAGACTAAAAAAAAACAAGTAGATCCATGAAGGGAAACACATTTTCATAGAGCTTTCTGATATTCTTTAGGCTTTTATCAACCATTAGCAGAAGGTATTTCAATCTTAATATCCCACCCTATATCAAGCCCAAGTGATTTGCAAATGTGTTAGAGTTATTCCTTGTCATATTTTTGCTTCCCAAAAAGACCTCTATGGTAGTCCCCTTTCTCAGGAATAGCTTAACAGAGCATCCTTCTCCATGGCCAATGATAAGGCTTTAGGATATGATGGATTATCCTAGAAATTTTACATTGCTCTTAGGGATATTATGGATCTATATCTACACCAAGTCTATCTACAAGCTCTCAAGACTGGCTTCCTAGGCCATTTGATAAATCAAAGGAATATCAAGCTCATCCCAAAATAGGGGACCCAAAATACATATATAAATTGACATATTATTACCTTTCTCAATGTCGCTTACAAGGTTATAGCCAAAGTCATTGTGCTTAAAATAAAAAATATACTCCTATCAGACAGCCTAAAACCAAAACATACATAAATGAGAGCTAAGATTTTTTATAAGGACAATAATTCTCTCTCCTCTACTTACATTTTGACATCAATGCAAGTTCATAATGTGCAAGGATTCACCCATCACTATACTTACATTTGTCTATCAAGTAAGTACACTAGGTGTAAGATTCACCCATCCCTATACTTACATTAGTCTTTCAATGTAAGTACACTAGGCTTAAGGATTTACCCATCTCTACTACATACATAGCTCTGTTAATGTATGAGTACTAAGTAATATCCAAATAAATCTAGCATATCCTTTTAAGCTAAAGACTAGCTCTTTTCTCAACTAGTCAATTGTTAAGATCGTGCTAACACCACACTACATATAGGTCCATATTATGGAGTTTATTACACATTTGGTTGTCCCTCCCTTATAATGGAAGGCTAACCACTCATGTTAAGATATTTACAATTATGCATATCATTTTCTACAATATCTTTTTAAACCATTAAAATCATCATTGAACAGTTTTACTTAGCTTCTTTAATAGTTTACTCATTAATTTAAATGTGTAGTGATGATTAAGAAATGATGGTACTTATTCCTTGACATCCATTACAATACTAAGTCAAGTGTATCTTCGCTTTTCCAAATTTAAAACTTTTCCCCCAAATCATGTGTAGGATGCATTAGCAACTAAAATTTATAGATTAACACTTTATCTTAATTAAAGAGAATATAATTACCACGCCATCATAAACATGATAAAAGGAATTACCACAATGTGCCAAAAAACAAATACTCTTCACATCAGATGCTCTAGCACTTATTCAATAATGAAGAAGCATAAATCTTCTAAAAGATAATCCATCAGCCAAAAACTATGCAATATTAATATTGGATCAACTTTCAACACAACTATGACATACTTTTGATTATGTCACCATAGTGAGACATCAAATATCCACAACTCTTCCAATTATGTATATATCTACTACATTAATAATAGTAGACATACTACCACTTTGGATAAGTATGCTATACACAACTCACTTTGGATACAATTATCCAACTCAATAGCCTAAGCAATACTAGAGATCACAATCTCCATATAATTTTTTGAATTAAAGATATGTTTCAAAGCTTCTCTTGCAAACATTGAACAGTAAACAGTCTTCCATTTTTTATCACTATTCGTTCCAACTCATTTTACGTACTTCTCTCCTTGGATACCATCATAACCACTAGGAAGAAATTCCTATGTGTTAGGATCAGAGACGAATCGAAAATGAGAATTTTTGCACTCATACTACATGCAAATTTGTTCTCAATTCACATTACTTTGGAGTATGGTTCAAAAGCAACTCCTAGCTCATAAAACATATCTAAATTATATTTTTCTTTTCACGAAATAATACAAAAACCAATAGAATAACATACTACTTAATTTCCAAAAGGTATTTCTAGATTGTTCCATCTAAATTTAATACCACAAGCAAAAAAAATATGGAACTTTGGTTTCTTATTCTATAAGCATCCATTGCTTTTTTCATCCTTTTATAAACATGCTAAAATCAGATTTCACATCAATCATTGCAATTTCCATCAATATAATTTTTGTAAGAACAATATAATATAGCTTTTCTAAAAAAGGCTTTTGCTCATTTATGAATAACACAAGCATAACTCTAACAAGAACCTATGAAATATATATACATAACATATATATGGATTTTTAAATCTTTATGCTATCATACAACTACATTGATTTCCTTTACTTAACTATAACACAACAAAATATCCAGGTCATGCATTCATTGGATACTCGAACAAGGAGTTCAAACCAACCTTTACTTTAAATATGGCAACTCTATCCACCAGAGATAATAAGCTTTTCACAATAGATTTAAACAACCCATTTCATATTTTTTTACTGTCTTTGGATAGTTCACCATTAGAATATTATATTTCATATCCTAAGTTGCTACTAGGATAATCTGTGTGGCTGAGATTAGCTCAATTAGTTATGATCCAATGGATCATATTGTATATCTTTGCTATTTAACAAAAACTCATTTTATTCAATAATATCAAGTGTTTTACTTTTCCAACATGATATCAGAGTGGGCTAAAGAACATGTGCTTATACTGATATGGAGGGTGAAAAATATAACATAAAAATTTTCCCCAAATAGTAGCACCAACATTAATAAAATAGTGAACATCACACAAAGCATCACACACATAAGAGACATCATTTTTAATGTGGTTCACCCAATGTGGGCTACCTCCACAGAAAAATATTTCTTCTAAATATTTCTCAAATAATATTTTAGGAATCCTTCCCAAGTACAATGTTTTTGAACCTCTGTCCAAAGGAGATGTTGATCCCCTAATCTCAAGTTCATGGATCTCTTTCATAGGATAACTCTTTCCTCTTCTTCTTTGGCTAGTGATCTTCTAGAATATGTTTTTGCTCTATTGCACTGACTGGTGGATCTCTCTCCACTTGAAGACTCCTCACTCATATTTGTCTTCAATTATCCTAGATATTGGATCTCTATCCACTGAGACTCTATCTTCTATACTCTGTCACCTCCAAAGCTCTATCAATAGGTTCACTCAGAACCTACTCAAATCTACTCAATAGGCTCACTCAGAACCTGCTCAAATATTCTCAACAAGATCACTCAAAACTTATCCAAATCTTCTCAATAAGTCCACATAGAACCTATCCAAATCTACTCAACAGGTCCACATAGAACCTGTCCAAATATACTTAACAGGTCCACATAGAACCTGCTCAAATTTGCTCAATAAGTACTCTCTAGAACTTGCTCAAATTTACTCAATAAGTCCTCTCTAGGACTTGCTCAAATATTCTCAATAAGTCCTCTCTAGGACTTTCTCAAATCTCCTCAATAAGTCCTCTCTAGGAATTTCTCAAATCTGCTCAATACATCCTCTCTAGGACTTGCTCAAATTTGCATAGCAAGCTTCCATAAAAGCTTACTCAAAATTAGTCCACAAGCCTTCTCAAATACTTGTCTCAAATCTTCTTAACAATCTCACACAGAACTTGTTCAGTCTCATAGAATCATAAAGATAATTGTTAGAGACTCAATATGTTATATAATTAATGCTCAATCAACATCTCAACTCAAATCAATCTCATAGAAGCATAAAGAGAATTGTTAGAGACTCAATATGTTCTATACTCAAATCCAATCTCAACTCAAATCAATCTCATAGAAGCATAAAGAGAATTGTTAGAGACTCAATATGTTCTATACTCAAATCCCAATCTCAACTCAAATAAATATCATAGAAGCATAAAGAGAATTGTTAGAGAATCAATATGTTCTATACTAAAATCCAATCTCAACTCAATTCATAATATATAATAGTTTGTTTCATGGAACTTGAACAACCACATGCATCCACTTGACTAGACTCAATCAAATCAACTCAACCAATCACCTTAATGAACAACCCTTTATCACAAACCCTAGTCCAAGCATGTATCAACCAACTCAAAATATTTCCAATAATGCTCAACCACAAATATCACATAACAATGATACTCATGTTCTTCTCAAACCCTAACTCAGGTTTTTTACACAACTAATGGCTTCAACAACAATGCTTATAAAACAAGGTTTAATAAAAACTCTCAAACCAGAAAACCTTGAAGCATTAAACCAATCACTTTCGAAAGGGAAACCACAATCAATCCTTTTCACTCCAATGATATTTTAAGAAATAAACCACCCAAATAAATCAATACGAGAATGTGCCCATACATTTTATGAATATGAAGAAGCCTCTTCGTAAATCTGCCACAATCACAATATTCTCTTGCCAAACTTCATGAGGGTTAGGAGAAATTACAAAACAAATATCATAACCTTTTACACCTTATTTCTCCTAGTCAAAAATCACATCCACCACTAGAAAATAATTAAAAATTATTATTTCCTCAATTAATTAAGCATAGCATGAATATCACCACAACCATTTACCATTCCCTGATTTCTCCTAAAAATTACTTTGCACTAATGCACAACTCACTAAGCTCCTTAATGTAAAAATTCCCACATAAATTAGTGCAAAATATAAACCACAACTCATAAATCACATCACCATAATAGACCCTCAATAATGGTGCTTGAAATATTAGCTTTGACAAATTAAAACATTAATTATTCATTCTCCAAAAATTGCGGTGACAGGCATTACCTTAGAAAATAAAATGTTTTTCGGCTATGAAGAATGCGACAACAACAAACCATGTGAAAACGGGTTTCAGGTGACTCGAACCCAAGACCTGCAGCGAGTGCGAATTTGCACTCCCTCCACCCACCAAGTGGGCTAAGCTTTCCACGTGGAAGCTATTCCACCTTGTGCTCCTTATGCTTCTTCTTTTTGCCCATGAGATTTTAAACAATGAACAACGCTTCAACCAATACAATGCTAAAATTATGCTTGCGGGAATTGAAATCATGACCTCCATGCTATCAACACCTTTGCACAATCCAAGTTGCCACTAGGCCATGCTACCCAATGTGATTTGTAAAGTGGTCATTGTCTGCTTTTAACTATTCGCTACATCACATAAAACAAAACACAAGTTCTTTCCTTTGCATATACCATGTAAGGTTATCAACGAGCAAAGATAATCGATTTAAAAACTTGGTGGCATATTTATATGCCTTTCCCTTCGCTTGGAAATGTCAACGCTTTTAAAACTACCCTCATGACGTCGACGAACATGGCAGAAATTTTTTTATTTAATTTTAAAATTTAAATTTAAATTTTAAATAAATTAAAATTTAAACTAAACCTTTAAAATTAAATTTCTCCATCACCGGGGCACCTTTTTCGATGAAACGAAAATCCAACTTGGTTTTTAAGAAAAACCCATTTCAAATCTGACATCCATGGTTTTAAATAAAACCTTTTATTTTTCCTACCTTGGTTTTGATAAAAACCCTTCCTTGCACTTTCACAAAACATAGTGCATACCATCATAGATCCTTTTGACATCAATGACAACATTTTATCTTAGGGATTCAAAATTTCCAACTATCTCCCCCTTTCTCATGATGGCAACCCATATTCATTTTACTAAAACCTGATATTCTTTTTAGATCCCCCTAGGACTTTGCTCTCCCTGTCTCAATGCTCTCTCAAATATTAAATCTCTCCCCATATCAAAACTCTCCCTAATATACACAAATATCTCTCCCTTTGACATCAATGGAAAAGGGTCACCTTTGGGGCTTGGGGCTATGAATGAGCCTCTTAGATTAGCTCCTCCCCCACCTCCACATGATGTGGTAAAATCTAGGGTGGGAGTATTTCTACTCCCCGAAATCAATGTTCTTTATCTTTATATTTCTCTCTTATTCCCTGAGTCTTCTGAACCCTCTCACTGTTTCTTTCCAAGCCATCATCTCTATTCCTATCATCACTTTTATTCCTGTTCCTGCTCTTGTTTTCATCCATGTTCCTGCTCTTATTCTTTTTTGAGACTCTATTCTAATCTGAGTCTCTATTCCTATTCATCTTCTTGTTTCTGTTCATATTCCTATTTCTCTTCATATTCCTGTTTCTGTTCATGCCTGCTTATGGAATATTTTATCTACACCATATTGTTATGTAACCATCATTATTGCACTTATAACACTTAATGTTATTATTCCTTGGAGATGGAACTATCTTAGGACTTCTCCTAGTGAAGCCATATCCTCTTCTATAATTAATCTGTTGGATATTTTGAGTCCCTAAGCTAAGAGTTGTCATTGATGTCAAAAGGATCTATGTAAGTAACCACTATGTTTGTGTTTTATAAAGAGCTTCATGAGAAGCAAAGGTTTTTTAAGGTTCAAGAAGGGATGCATGGCATTCGGTTCCAAAATGATCTTCAAGAGAAGCTTATAAAAAGTTTTTTATTTAAAACATTGGATAGAATATTTGAAATGGGTTTTTCTTAAAATCCATGTTGTCTTTTCGATTCATCGAAAAAGGTGCACCAGTGATGGAGATATTTAATTTTAAAGATTTAGTTTAAATTTTAATTTATTTAAAATTTAAATTTAAATTTTAAAATTAATATTAAAAGTTTATCCACCGATGTCATGAAGGAAGTTTCAAAAAAGTCGATGTTTCCAAAGCAAAGGGAAGGCATATAAATATGCAATTAAATTTTTTAATTCAATCATCCTTGCTCGTTGATATTTGCGCTTGGTATTTGAGATGAAAAAGAGCTCATGTTTTTTTTTTAAGTTACATAGTAAACATTAAACGGAGACAGCGACCACTTTCCAAAATGCATTAGGTAGTGTGACCTAGTGGCATCTTGGATTGTGCAAAGGTGTTGGTGACAAGGAGGTTGTACTTTAAATTCCCTCAAGCATCATTTTTGGCTTTGTTCTATTGAGGCGCCCAAGGCGCATACTTTTCGCTTGGCGAAAGAGGATGAAGGATAAGAAGTGGGTGGCACTTCTTTTTCATCAATGAGCCTGCAGCTCGTGCGGCAGATTGGTCGCGGCTAGGGCATTCACATTGGGGCAAGATGAGGGTTCGATTCCCCTCGAGGTAGGTATTAAGATTTTTATTAATATTTTGTTTGATTCCCCTCGAGGGTTCGATTCCCCTCGAGGCATGTGCTTCTTTAGTTGATTTGTTGAGTAAACTTAGGGAATAAGGTCATGGTGGTTGTTTGAGTTGTGAATTATTTTTAATTGAGATTTTTGAAATTGTTAGGAGTAATAAGGGTTTTTGATAAAGTTATTTTTAGTGAAAGTTATTTTGAGTAAGGGTTTTCTTTTAAAAATAACTTTGGTGGATGTTAAAATAAAGTAGGAGTAATAAAGTCTTATTTGGATATTATGGTTGTGTTATTACTCAAGATCTCTAACCCTTAAAAGTTGAAAAAATAAAGTGTGTTTAGTGTGATAGGTTTAGTGGGCAACTCATAAGGCATAAAAAGGTATGAGTAATACTATCCATTTATTTTATTTGGGTGGTTGATTTTTGAAATATCATTGGAGTGAAAAATATTGATTGTGGTTTCCTTTTTCGAAAGTGGTTGAGTTAATGCTTCAAGGTTTTTTGTATTGTGAGTTGTGATTAAACCTTGTTTGATAAGCATTGTTGTTTAGACCATTGGTTGAGTGAAGTACTTTGAGTTTATGCTTCAAGGTTTTCTAAATTGAGAGTTGTGATTAAAACCTTGTCTTATTAGCATTGTTGTTGAATCCAATGGGTGATGCAAAGAACTTGAACTTAAGTTATAAAAGAACATGAGTATCATTGTTATGTAAGATTTGTTGTTGAGCATTTTTGAAAATATTTTGAGTTAGTTGATTCATGCTTGGACTATGGTTTGTGAGAAATAGTTGTTTCTTGAAGTGATTGGTTGAGTAGAGTTGAGTGAGCCTAGTCAAGTGGTTGCATGAAGTGGTTGTTCAAGTTCAATGAAACAAACTATTCTATATTTTGATTGAGTTAATATTAAGCTGATTTAAGATTACTTTGAGTTGAGATTGGGATTTGAGTATAGAACATATTGAGTCTCTAACAATTCTCTTTATTCTTCTATAAGATTGAGCTAAGATGAGATTACTTTGAATTGAGATTGGGATTTGAGTATAGAACATATTGAGTCTCTAACAATTTTCTTTATGATTCTATGAGATTGAGTTGATATTTTGTTGAGTTGATTTGAGGTAAGTCTTTGAGAAGGCTTGTGGACTATTTTTGTGTAAGCTTTTGTGAAAACTTGCTATGCGGATTTCAGCAAGTTCTAGAGAGGACTTATTGAGCAGATTGGGACAAGTTCTGTGTGATATTGTTGAGCAGATTTGAGCAGGTTATGAGTGACCCTATTGACCAGACTTGAGTAGGTTCTGAGTGAGCCAATTGAGTAGGTTTGATCAGGTTCTGAGTGAGCCTATTAAGTAGATTTGAGTAGGTTTTTAGTGATCCTATTGAGTATATTTGAGTAGGTAGTGAGTAAGCCTATTGAGAAAATTTGAGTAGGTTCTGAGTGAGCCTATTGAGCATATTTTAGTAGGTTCTGAGTGAGCCTATTGAGAAAATTTGATCAGGTTCTGAGTGAGCCTATTGAGCATATTTGAGGAGGTTCTGATTGAACCTATTGATAGAGCTTTGGATGTGACAGAGTATAGAGGATAGAGTCTTAGTGGATAGATATCTAGTAGATAGGACAATTAAATACATATCTGAGTGAGGAGTCTTAAAGTGGAGAGAGATCCACTAGTCAATGTAGTAGAGAGACAGAGTCTTATAGAAGATCAGTAGCCAGAGCAAAAGGGGAAAGAGTTATCCTATGGAAGCAATACATAAACTTTATATTTAGGGGATCAACATCTCCTTTGGATAGAGGTCCATAAAAATTGTAATTGGGAAGGATTCCCAAGAGATTGATTGAGAAATTTTTAGCAAAATATTTTCTCCATGGAGTAGCCCACATTGGGTGAACCACGTAAATTGTTGTGTCACTTTTGTGGATGGTGTTTTGTACATTGCTTTGATTAATGCTATTGATATTGCTATCTATACTCTGCATAATATTTAATTGAAAATAAAAGTAAAAAGTGGTCTTATATTGTTCACACCCCCCTCTCAGTATAAGCTTGTGTTCTTCATAATCCTGCAATTCATTACCTTGTGACCAAACTCATTGTATGAGTAGCAATACCCATGGAAAATTTGTCCTTTCCCATATTCCTATATTTCATGTGTCCTACATTGTGAAGCCATATGCCCAAACTTGTGACATGGAAAGCATATTCCATTGAAGCCTCCTTGTCTTGATATCATTGGTCTCCTATTTTGATTGTTGTTCCATCTATATCTTCTTTGTGTATTGTTCCTCTCTTTTTTGAACTCTTTGTTGTCCAACTCATCCTATGATGTCCCACTTTCACTTTAAATATCTTCTTCTGATGTATCTTCTTCTAAATTATCTTCTTCATCAAGACTTGAAGTAGATTCTTTTTCCTGCTTCTTTTGAATCTTTCCAAAGCCAAGACCTGTTGAACATGATGTTCGTTGTTGTCCATAGATGAACTTATCCAAGTTATTAGAGCTATTTGTGAAACTCTTCATCTTGATATTGGAGTCCTTTAAGTCTTCTTTTATATTAGCCAGTTCTTGTGCTAACTTATCACATTCTAAAATCTTTGCTTCTAACTTATCCTTGAAATTGATTGCCTTAGCATTTGACTTCTCTAAATCCTCTATGAGCAATAACCTTTCTTCATCACATTCTTGAAAATGACTTTCAAGCTTGGAGTGTTTATTTCTAACCTTATTTACTATGTCAAGGGCATATATAAGTTCTCCCTTGAGGTCATAGTCATTCTCTACTGAATAATCCTCTATTTTTTACCTTTGTCCATATTATTTCTTTCTTTTGGCTTGTCTTCTATAGGATCATCTTCTTTATCTTCCAAAGCCATTAGAAGATTCTCCTTTGGTCCCAATCTTGTATGTTGAAATCGGATCTCATTTTCTTTGGATAAGAGACATTTTTCCTTTTTGATCTCATTGATTACATAAATATTTCTTTCTCTTATAGTGCTAGGTACTAGTTTTCCAAATTCAGATTTCCTTACTTCACATCTATCTTGATGAAAAATTACCATATGGCCTTGATCACAAAGTTGATTAATGCTCAAGAGATTATGGTTTAGACCTTCAACATATAGAACATTTTTAGCTTTTGTTTTTCCATTGCCTATACTTAGAGTTCCCTTTTCACAAATATTTGCTAAACCATTGTACCTAAAGTTTACTGACCCTCTATTTCCTTGTTTCAAAACTATACACTTGTGTTTTTCTCCTTTCATGTTTCTAGATCATATGCTATCCAGAAACCATTTTTATTATTTATCTGGAGAATGCAATGCTATTTGAACTAGCAAGGATTTTAATTTTCCTTTCCCTTTTTCTTCTTTTCTAGTAGTTTGAGTTGTGGTCTTTCTACTAGACTTAGAGATTTCTAGTTTGCACATTCTAGCTATATGCCCAAAACTATTGCATTTGTAACACTTAACATCATCATCCAGATGTGGTGCAAGAGAATCTATACTACTACTATCATTGTCTCTGCTCGTACATTGCATAGCTTTGTGACCATATTTATTGCAAGAAAAACAAATAATTTTGATGAGGAATTGATCTGGTATTCTTCCTTTTGTGGTCTTATTTCATTGAGATATGGTAAGATACCTCCATTTTGTTGGATATTCCTACCTCTTGCTAACTTGGTGCAACTCCTTGTAATCTCTTGTTTATTTTAGTTATGCATTTTAGCATAACAATTTTTGCTGCCACTTTCTCAAGTCCTACTTCTTTGGCTTCCAACGTGTCTCTCAACTAATGTTCAATCTCTCTTATTTGTTTTTACTTCTATTTCGAGTTCTATTAATCTTTTTAGAAGCTCAATTCTTGCCAATTCATCATTTTGGATTTGTTCCTTTAGTTGTGCACTCTCTTCTTGAATCCTTTCAAGATCTTAGAGATAGTTGAAAAGTGCTTCCTCGAAGTCTATACTTTCTTCACTCTCTAAGTACATGTGTGTTACTTAAGGATCCTCTTCCAAGCTAGTAAAATCTTCATGGAGATACCATCTTTGATACTAATTGAATAACATGTACTTATACTGAGATGGAGGATTAACAGTATAACATAAAACTTTTCCCCAAATAGTAGCACCAGCATTAATAAAACAATGAACATCACACAAAGCATCATACACATGAGAGACATCATTTTTAACATGGTTCACCCAATGTGGGCTACCTCCACAAAAAAAATATTTCTTCTAAATATTTCTCAAATAATATTTTGGGAATCCTTCCCAAGTACAATGTTTATGGACCTCTGTCCAAAGGAGATGTTGATCCCCTAATCTCAAGTTTGTGGATCTCTTCCATAGGATAATTCTTTCCTCTTATTCTCTGGCTAGTGATATTCTAGAAGACTTTGTCTCTCTCCTGCACTGACTGGTGGATCTCTCTCCACTTGAATACTCATAACTCAGATTTGTCTTCAATTGTCCTAGTTGTTGGATCTCTATCCACTAAGACTCTATCCTCTATACTCTATCACCTCCAAAGCTCTATCAATAGGTTCACTCAGAACCTTCTCAAATATGCTCAACAAACTCACTCCAAGCCTACTCAAATATGCTCAACAAACTCACTCCAAAACTTATCCAAATCTGCTCAACAGGTCCACACATAACCTATCCAATCTGCTCAATAGGTCCACACAAAACCTATCCAAATATACTTAATATGTCCACACAAAACCTACTCAAATATACTTAATAAGTCCTCTCTAGGACTTGCTCAAATCTTCTCAATAAATCCTCTCTATAAATTGCTCAAATATGATCAATAAGTCCTCTCTAGGACTTGCTCAAATCTGCTCAATAAGTCCTCTCTAGGACTTGCTCAATTCTGCATAGCAAGCTTTTGCAAAAACTTACACAAAATCAGTCCACAAGACTTCTCAAAGACTTGTCTCAAATCTTCTTAACAAGCTCACACAGAACTTGTTCAATCTCATAGAATCATAAAGAGAATTGTTAGAGACTCAGTATGTTATATACTTAATGCTCAATCAATATCTCAAATCAAATCAATCTCATATAAGCATAAATAGGATTGTTAGAGACTCAATATGTTCTATACTCAAATCCAATCTTAACTCATAAATCTCATAGAAGCATAAAAAGAATTGTTAGAGACTCAATATGTTCTATACTCAAATCCCAATCTCAACTCAAATCAATCTCATAGAAGCATAAAGAGAATTGTTAGAGACTGTATCGTTTCAAATTTTTCACACCCTTACCTTCAGGCTAAAGGATCCGCTCCCGAAAGGGGGATGGGAAAAGTATGGGACAGTACCTCAGACTGAGAGGCCCTTTGAAGGTCCCGCCTCTTGTGGGAGGGTATTAAGGTGATTTTTCGACGGATGGTGGGGTTCACTAGGAAATGTTTAGTGGCAGTTTCCACTCCTAGGTTGGGAATGTGTTTAATGTGTTCAGTTTTATCTTTAAATATCCAAGTCCTAGGTTTGGCTAGATGAATCTAAGTGTTCTATTATGAAAAATGCAAATTAAATAAATACAAAAAATAGATTTGGACAAAAAATAGAAATAATACGCTAGATTAAAGAACCATACCTGATCCGGATGTCTGATGAAGGTTCTGATTTTTGTAGCAGTCCAGATCGTCTAGAATTTGATAGGATCGTCTAAAATCTGACAGGATCGTCTGAGATCTGACGAACTCGTCAGATGAATTCGTCAAAGACCTGTAAATAGAGAAATAGATACAAAATACCGTAAATGCAACTATTCTAACAGAGAAAAATGGTGTAAAATGGCAACATAGATGCTAAGGTGATAATCACAAATAAAAATTCAAGTAGATTATGACGTTCTAATGACAAATTATGACTTCATTGTGCACTTAAGCTATATGGGTGAACTCCAAGATGCAGAACAATAAGGAATAATAACAAATTTAACTAAATGCAGGATAAATAAACAAACAAAATGAGAAAACACAAACCCTGGGCACTGATTGCCCCCAATGTTGACTGCAGTCGAAATCGTCTTAGATTGGTACAAAATCATCTCAAATTGAACAGGATCATCTGTGACGATCTGAGCTTGCTCCGGCTGAAAAACAATGAAGTTCCTGCAAACAAACTTGGAAAAATACAAATGCAAATGGTGGTTTAAGATAGTCTAATGCATGTAGAATTCATGATATAGGGAATTTCAGCCAGGGGGAATGCCAAGAAAGGATTCTAAGGTTAAATAGGCTTAGGAGGGAGGTTAGGAGATTGGAGGTCATCCTAATTTGGAATATCTCCAATGAGGAAGGTCTCTAATGACGTAGACACGCTTCTGCCCGGATTAGAGACGTCATTGAAATAGAAGCTAACTATGCACAAATCAGTTTGGGACAAGATCATCTGGACGTTCTTATCCAAATGAAATCATCTAATCTGAGGCGATATCGTCTGATCGGCGATGATATCATCAAACGGACAAAACAAACTCTAAAAATGGCACAAAAAATGAGGAAATAGGCAGCAAGCGATTTGGGAGCAATTTTGGGGTTAAAATTTGAATTTGAATTATTACTAATGTAATTTTAATTATTTTCTAAGGTTTACTGCACCAATTTTAGGGTGCTATAGAGACTCAATATGTTCTATACTCAAATCCAATCTCAACTCAATTCAGAATATAGAATAGTTTATTTCATGGAACTTGAACAACCACATGCATCCACTTGACTAGACTCAATCAACTCAACTCAACCAATCACCTTAATGAACAACCCTTTCTCACAAACCCTAGTCCAAGCATGTATCAACCAAATCAAAATGTTTCCAACAATGATTAACCATAAATCTCACATAACAATGATACTCATGTTCTTCTCAAACCCTAACTCAGGTTTTTTACACAACTAATGGCTTCAACAACAATGCTTATAAAATAGGTTTTAATAACAACTCTCAAACCAGAAAACCTTCAAACGTTAAACCAATCACTTTCGAAAAAGGAAACTACAATCAATGCTTTTCACTCCAATGATATTTTCAGAAATCAACCACCCAAATCAATCAATAGGAGAATGTGGCCATACCTTTTATGAAGATGAAGAAGCCTCTTCAGAAATCTGCCACAATCACAATATTCTCGTGCCAAACTTCATGAGGGTTAGGAGAAATTACAAAATAAATATCATAACCTTTTACACCTTATTTCTCCTAGTCAAAAATCACATCCACCACTAGAAAATAATTTAAAATAATTATTTCCTCAATTAATTAAGCATAGCATTAATATCACCACAACCATTTATCATTCCCTTATTTCTCCTAAAAATCACTTTGCACTAATGCACAACTCACTAAGCTCCTTAATGCAAAAATTCCCACCTCAAATAGTGCAAAATATAAACCACAACTCATAAATCACATCACCATAGTATACCCTCAATACTGGTGCTTGAAGACCTAGGTTTTGTAGGTGAGTTGGAGAGGAGAGGGCAGTCCTCCAAGGGAGGTCCCAGGTTCAAATATCCACCCTACCAAAAAGTTGAATTGGATATCCAAAATCCAATTGATAATGTTTGTGCGGGCAGGGTCGGGTGCGACTCCCGGGTGACTTTGACGGTGTAAAACCCCCCTGTTTGTGGTCTCTTAGACCAAGGTGGCCCCGCAAGGGGTTTTTTGCTTAATAATAATAATAATAATGGTGCTTGAAACCTTAGATTTGAAAAATTAAAACATAAATTATTCATTCTCCAAAAATTACGGTGACATGCATACCTTAGAAAATAAAATATTTTTCGGCTTCGAAGAATGCGCCAACAACAAACCTTGCAAAAACGGGTTTTGGGTGACTCGAACACAAGACTTGCAGTGAGTGTGCCTTTGCACTCCCTCCAACCACCAAGTAGGCTAAGCTTCCCACGTGGAAGCTATTCCACCTTGTCCTCTTATGCTTCTTCTTTTTACCCACGAGCTTTTAAACAATGAACAATGCTTCAACCAATATAATGCTAAAACGATGCTCACGAGAATCGAACTCACGACCTCCATTCTATCAATACCTTTGCACAATCCAAGTTGTCACTAGGCCATGCTACCCAATGTGATTTGGGAAGTGGTCGCTATCTACTTTTAATTGTTCGCTATGTCACATAAAACAAAACACAAGTTCTTTCCTTCGCATATACCACGTAAGGTTATCAACAAGAAAGGATAATCAATTTAAAAACTTAGTGGCATATTTATATGCCTTTCCCTTCGCTTGGAAATGTTAATGCTTTTAAAACTACCCTCATGACATCGGTGGACATGGCGGAAAACTTTTTATTTAATTTTAAAATTTAAACTAAACCTTTAAAATTAAATTTCTCCATCATCGGGGCACCCTTTTTGATGAAATGAAAAGCCAAATTAGGTTTTAAGAAAAATCCATTTCAAATTTGCCATCCATGGTTTTAAATAAAACCTTTTATTTTACCTACCTTGGTTTTGATAAAAACCCTTCCTTGCACTTTCACAAAACATAGTGCATACCATCATAGATCCTTTTGACATCAATGACAACATTTTAGCTTAGGGACTCAAAATATCCAATACGGGCTTTCCTTGCCCTGTGATCTTGAGGATTTTTTTCCTCATGGGGGGATTTCCCTCATGGAAATCCCCCCTCATTGTTTTTCCTCCCCATCATTTTTTTCTTCAATACTGAGGGAGTATGCTCTCCATCCTTTGATGGATCAGAAACCATAGTGTTATTGAGGAAAATCTATATTTTATTTGGGAGGTCATTTTTTTAGTTTTTGAAATTTTTAATGTATTTTTCAGATCGACATCTTCAGCTCAAAATGCCTGACTTTGGATTTTTTTGGAACTATTTGTGTTCCTAGGAGGTTGCTTGTATTTTTCAAAGAGTATTTTACCTTTGAGGATCCTGGACAACGATGATCAATTTTTTTTATCTCTCTGTGGTAAAGCAAATTACGTCAGGGTATAAATATGCATGTCATTTGTACATGGTGGATTCTGGATCTGGGTGCTCAAGTTTTTGAACAAGAAAGAATGGCTCAATGTGACTATTTTTGTTTTCTGTGGATATTGAAAAGTTGAATATAAGGGAAAATGTGGATGTGAGCAAGCCATGGGAACATTGCAACATGAATATTTCTATGGTGTGGAAGTATTAAGATAGAAGTAGCATGGTTAGATTACCTTACATCCAAGCACATGGTATTATGGTTGTTCAAAAGTGGTGCGGTGGAACTCAGTATGATGAGGATCTGGCCACTTGAGCAGCTATTCGATCTATTTCACTACAGACTATTTTACAACTTTTTATAGTGGTTTTAGGAGCGCTACATAGGAAACCTATTTGCCATGAAATCATCTTCGTGTAGTGGCCCTTAGTGTTCATCAAGTAATATTCACACTGGTTTTTTCGATGATGAAAATTGTGCATTTTGACCATGGATGGAGTTTGTTAGTCGCATCGATCAACAATGGTTACTAAATAAAATGCATTAGGTGTGTCTCAATTTTTGGCCTGAGAGCTCTCCAAGATTTATCGTGAGACTGATATCTTTTACTCACATTAAGTTCTATGTGGAGGATTCCCCAGAACAGGATGTCGATTCGACTGTTCTTGTGCTAGTTCAATGCTCCAATATGCACATCTAGCATCCACGATGGAGTTTTTTACTTCCCTATGATAGAAGTAGAGTGCAGGTAGTGATGTTCATGACGATGGCGATAGTGATAATTTTGGCTATCAAGTGGAAGACGTGGTATTTTCTACCCTTTCCTACCTAGATAGCACCGATTTCCTATATGGAACAATCGTTTCAAATTTTTTTTGGTCTCCTACAAATGAAATCAACCACACTGTAAGTGGAAGATAGGGACAAAGTGTTAGTGGTCAAAGTATCTCACTGCATGCGGCTCATCGATCTAATACTATGGACATAGCCAAATAAGTAGTCCAAGTGGCTATATTGGCCATAATTGACGCAAGAAAGGGACCTCACTAAGTATAAAAATAGGGGCAAACATGAATTTGAAGTGTTAGTGGTCATCAAAATTACATGTATATGTGGGGCACTATGTGTTCATTATGTGAAAATACTGGAGATAAAGTGAATAAGAGATATTGTAAAGGATGGTGATGGAATGGCTTTCATTCAGTTCGGATGCAATTTTAATGATGGGTACAATTTTTAAACCAATATCCACTGCTACTCCTTTGATGTCGAACCTATTGGTGTCATTGACAAACATGTTTCCAATCAAATGGCACGCTTAGTGGAACTCATAAATCAAATTCTAGATTTATGATGTTGTCAACGACATTTTTTATTGTCATTTAACTCTTAATACTGCAGGTGGAATTCCCAGTTTTGTAGAAGAGTGCACCTAAACCATTCAATATCGCACTCAAAGCAATAATAGTTTTTTTCTTGGTTCTATTAACAAACGTTTGGGGCATCCAGAGGTGGTGGAAGCAAGGCATAACGACCGAGGGGTGAGTGGTGGTGAGTTTCACTTGTTTGCAAAAAAAAAACATAGTTGTAAGGAATATGTGGATTATCAGCCTTGAGAGCAGTGGTTGGGTCTTCTCTGTGCACTGTAGCTTCAAATTGTTCGATACTGACATCACCATCAATGAGTTTAGCCAGAATCACCTAGATGCATTGTTTTCTTGTGGGACCGTATTATGGATTGTGATCCGAGCAAAAGAGATTTATTATTAATATTAAAACATAGGGGCACATTTAAAAATTAAAACAAAAAATATAGTTTCTTACCTGAACGTGGTAAATTGGTCTAGGCTGCGTGGTCCCTTCTTGTCCCATATGAAGTATTTTATTTTTTATGAAGTGGAAAGGAGGCCACTTTAAATCTCTTGCATCGTAAAAATAAATCTATAATGGGGGTAATTTTTAAAAATGTATGGCCCTGATATTCTTTTTTTTAAAAGGGTTGATCATTTTTTATTCCACTAGATATAATTCTTTAAAAAGGGTGGGCCCATGTGAACTCTTTGCTTGAAAACAAAGGGAGATTCCAGAATACTCCCTTTTGAGGGATCTGTCCCATCTGCTTTGTACTTGACTTTATACACCCATTTGCAGCCAATGGGTTTATTTTCGTGCGGCAGATCGACAAGCTTCCAAGTTTTGTTTTTCATCAAAGACTTATACTCTGCATCCATAGCAGCCTTCCACTGAGGCTCACCGAGAGCAACTTGTACTGATGCAGGTTCAAGATTTTCTATGGAATACATAAACACCTTATCATTATCAATATCCATATCTTCTATATCTCTTGCTAGATCTACAAAAATTTCTTCAAAAGACTGACACAGATCATCAACCCTAGTATTCTCTGTTGTAGCTTTCTCCTGTCGAGCCATGTTGCGAGTATGAGGCCTATCCAAAGTCAAATCTGGTGGAGTAGATAGCTTAGAGTCTTTGATTGTATTTGTATACCACTTTGGATTCTTCTTCTTAGGTGTTGAAGAAGATCCAGAAGAACCTCCAACTTTTGATGAAGGAGATTTAACAACCTGAGTTTCCACAAGGTCTAGGTATACATCTGATGTGTTTGCTGATGTGAAAGCCTCATCAAAAACAACATCTCTACTTATGTGAATCTTCTTGGTTAAGGGATCAATCAAACGATAACCCTTAGAGTGCTCATCATACCCAAGAAGAATACACTTCAATGTCTTCTCATCTAGCTTCTTCCTTTTCTCTTTTGGTATGTGCATGAAAGCTTTACATCCAAAAATGCATAGATGAGAAATGGAGGGTTTCCTATCACTCCATGCTTCCTGTGGAGTTATTCCTTGTAGGGCCTTTTTGGGTGCCCTATTCAACAGATATACTGTTGTGGTGACAACTTCTGCCCAATATAGTTGTTCAAGTCTAGCTCCTGTGAGCATGCAATGAACCATTTCCATGATGGAACAATTCCTCCTTTCAACAACTCCATTTTGCTAAGGAGTATAAGCAGTAGTTAATTGTCTTGTGATCCCATTTTCTTTCAAGAATGCAGAAAATTCTTTAGAGGTGAACTCCCCCCCTCGATCTGAGCGGAGGGTCTTTATAGAAGTCCCTGACTCCTTCTCAACAGATTTCTTGAATTGCTGAAAGAAGCCAAATGCTTCAGATTTTAGTTGAAGAAAGAATACCCACATCTTTCGTGAGTAATCATCCACAAATAACTAAAAATACCTCTTACCCCCACAACTGTTGGGAGTGAAGGGACCGCACAGATCAGTATGAACCAACTCCAGAGGTTTCTTTGCTCTAGTAGAGCTCTTTTCAAAAGGCACTCTATGCTGCTTTCTTGCCAAGCAGTCAAAGCAAACTGGTAAAGTGGTAGAAAGGGAAGGAATACCCTTAACCATCTCATACTTACTTAGCTCAAGTAAGTAACCAGAACTCAAATGTCCATATCTCTTGTGCCATAGGGAAGTTGCCTCCTTTGTAGAGACTGTCATGGCAACATGTGGAGTAGAGATAGTATCTAAGGCAAATAAGCCATGCTTATATGAAGTGGTTGCAATGTTCTTAGCCTTCCTGGTAATAGAACAACACTTCTTGCCTCCGTCAACACTAAAGTTCACAACCATATCTTTGTCCAAAATTTGTGTAACTGACAACAAATTGTTTGCCAATCCTGGAAGATAGAGAAATTTATCAATCTGAAACTTGCCATCAAGAAGAGTGACTGAAACAGTGCCTTCTCCCTAAACCTTGTAGGTTTTATCATCAACAATAGTGACAGGTTTGCCCTCTTTGGCCTCAAAAGACTCAAACCACGATTTGTCACCAGTCATGTGCTTACTGGCTCCAAAATCAACATACCATATAGGATCCGTCTTCTTGGACACTGTGGTAGTCATGAGAACTTTGTGAGCTCTCTCAAAATCCATGTCAGATTCTTCAACAGCAACATTCACTTGTTGTTTGTTCTTTTGTGGTTTGTTTTGACCTTTCTATTTTGATTGCTTATTCTTATGCCAACATCTATTTGTATCATGACCTTATTTGTCACAGATCTTGCAATATCTCTTTTTCTATTGAGGTTGTTGAGTTTGTTTCCCTTTTGAATCCTTTTGTGAATTTCCTCCCTTCTAAAAATTACCCTTCTTCTAGTTCTACCCTTTCCTGTTGATGTAGAGAGCATTGTTAGAAGAATCATCTCTCTGTAGTTGGTGTGCTTCCTCCTCTTGAAGCATATTAACCAATTCTACAAAAGTAACTTTTCATTGTGATACATGAAGGGAAGTAATCAACACCTGATAAGAATTAGGTAAAGCTCTCAATACAACTGAAGTAAGGAGCTTGTCTTCAACTGGTTCTCCCAAAGAATTCAACTTTGCTTTCAATTTAGAAACTCTACAAAGAAAGAATTCAACTGTCTCACCCTGCTTCATGCTCACACTGTGTAATTGAGATTGAAGAAATAGAATGGTAGAATCATTTTTTCCCTCATATATAGTATTAAGGGCATCCCATGCCGCTTTACTAGTTGCACAATCAGCAATATGGGGTTGGAATTCATCAGAAATAGCAAGCAAGATGAGCACTTTTGCTTTACTATCTAGCTTATCAAAGTCTCTTTCAGCATTAGATGGAGCTATAGCACCAAAAATAGGTGAAGGTCTGGTTGTTGCTCCAGATACAACATCCCATAAATCATCCATTGCTAGGATGGCCTTCATCTTATTTTTCCATGGTGTGTAATTAGGACCTTTCAACAACTGATGAGAATCAGTCATTAGTTTTGTAGACATGATGAAGGTTCCTTATAACACCAATTGGTCCCCCTTTCGATATACCTTTTGCTAGGCCGTTATACCATACAAAATACCCGTCCTTACGTGATGGAAACTATAGTTATTTAGAAAAATCAACAAAAATCACCCGCCCTTACATGAGGGAAACTATAGGTGAGTTTTAGAGATCATACGATACGTGGAACATAAGCAGTACTGAAAGGGAATCGCCTTGTTGATGACACCTACCATAGAAGATTCTTCTCATGCGTGGGGCATAACTTCCCCTAAACACTATGAAGAATACTTCGTTAGGATTTACGCCTAAACACAAAAATGATTAAGGGTAGTGGATGGAGTAAAAAAATGCAAAATGGCAAACTTATCTCTCCCCGACGATTTATAGAGAACAAGCTCAGACGTCATTGTAGCAGCTATATTAGGCGGCGGATACAATAGCGCAATCACGATAGCTTTACCTGTAAGTGCTGGCCAGAGATATCACAAATACCGAACGCTGTAGTGCAATAAATTGCACGGATGGGTTTTAATTATTCTTGGGACTTAGGGAGTGAATTTGATTTTAACTTTTAATGTTATAGTGCAAGAAATCAAATATGCAACATACAACAAAGAAAAGTGCCCTCAGGAATAACCCACTAGGTGTCGGGTGCAGCCGAAAATGCACCTTTACAATAATGCCAAATTTGCCTTTCAAAAATTACTCACTTTCCCCCTTTGAATTTTGAAAAAAAATACCCCCCTTCTTTTTATCTTAAAAAAATAATCTTTCCTCAAATAATTTTTCAACAATTATTTTATAACCTTAAGTTAAAAAAAATATTAATTTTAATTTATATAGTTTGTAAAAAAACCTTTAAAAAGAAATTAAAATCAAATTAAAAAAATTTAATTTTAATTCATAAAGGTTAAACTATAGAAAATAAATTAAAATTAAAAATTAAATTTTTAACTTTAAGAAAAACAAAATAATTGAAAAAAAAATCCGAAGAAATTTTTTTTTTTTTACCTTTGATGAAGGGGAGTAGGCGGGATTGGAACCCGCGACCTGCAGGCTCCCAGAGCCTTACCGCACAGTCCACCACCAGGTGGACTAGTGGGCTGAACCGTCAGGATCAGGGGCCCCCTCGTATTTGAGGAGGGTCCCCAGTCCCCTGCCCGAGCACGGCCGCCTGGCTGCAGCTCCCTCTGTGGCTGCCTCTGCCAGGTGGCCGCAGCATCCTCCTTCGTAGTGTTCTCCTCTGCTAGTCGCGGCCATAGCGTCCTCCTCTGCTGGTCGCAACCACAACATCCTCCTCCACTGGTCACAGCCACAGCGTGCGGCTACTGTGCAGTAAGCAGCTTGCGATGGGACAGCCCGCGGCGGCTGCTATTGCAGTTAGTCGCGACTGTTGTTGTGGCCGCGGCTACAGCACGCTGCGCATCGCGCACGCGGGGCAGTAGTTAGCCACGGCTACTGCACGCTGCGCGTTGCGCATGTGGGGCAACACGAGAGGGGGTGGGGAAGGGGGGAGGGAGCGGGGGTGGGTGGGTGGGCACGTCATGGCGGGGGGGAGCGGACCGCGTCCGCAAAAAAAAAAAAAAATTTTTTAAATCCAAGCACACGGGGGGGGTTCCGCGTCCACTATTTTTTTTTTTTTTTTTCACTTCCAGCACGCGATAAATCACGTCGCGAATTTTTTTTTTTAAATCTCGTGATGCTTGGGAAAAAGAAAACAGACCAGTGCTAGGAAAAAACAGTGCACAGGGGGTCTGTGTTTTTTTTTAAACTATGCGTTCAGGAAAAAAAACGCATAGTCCAGCGCTGGGAAATAAAAATTTTCCAGACCAGCGCTGGAAAAAAAATGAAGCCTTCCGCTTCAGGAAAAAACTTTCTCCAAGCAAACAGCGTCCGCCTCCTCTCCTCTTCTCATGTTACTGGCTCTGATGCCATGTTAGATAAAACAACAGATCATATTCATGTCCGGGATGGTTTAAATAATACATCTGCAGGACTATAATAGCTCGGAGGTTACAAAACCATCCGAGGCTGAAATAGAAATTGTTATAACAAATAACAATTTCTACCTAATTTACAAAATGCCTGAAATATAATGTAATAACAACAAATATACGCTAACAATATGAAGAAGTTATTTTCCTGCAAATGAAGGACATTTTGTAACCCATATATAGGGGTATTTATAGTTGCCATAAAGGATTTTTCGAGATGGATAAGATGGTGTAGTCATTTTTTAGTTTTGAAACTATTTTTCCATATATTTTTGTGGCTCAAAAATATTGTATCATGGAGTGCATTCTCGGTTGAACCCGACACTCCCAAGCTTTGTAAGTGATCCTAGTATCTATTCATCTCCTCTATATCACATAGCAATTGCAATGGCTAGTTACCCATGCATTCCGATAGGATGAGGAGGTCACCATATGGACACTTTGTCAGCTACATTGGTGCTTTATTTCCCTTGTTTTTCTGTTTGTCCACAATTTTTGGACCTTGTTATCATCCCATTGTGTTCATATAGGTGGTAACGACATACTCATATTTGTGGAGTCATTTTGAACTTACCTTGTGATTTGTGTGGTTCTTTCCACACTATCTTCACACTCTTATTTTTGTGAGACACTTTGGTTTCAGGGGGTTTTATTTAGTGATCATTTTTTCATGGTTCACAACCTTGATCTATGTCACAAGCACCAGTCTAGGAGTATGGTTTCATTCAATTCGGTGATGAGTCTCTACTTTTTTGAGACATCACATGGATCCTTTACAGGATTCTTTATGGAATTTATCCTAAGGGGGGTTGAATAGGACATCTTCATTCCTCTCCATCCTCCATGCACATGTTCCTACTTCTTCTTCTTCTATTTTGGTAGGTGGTTTTCTTCCTTGTGATTTTTTATGCATATTTTGTAAATGAGTATCTTATCAGGCCTTGTTATCAGGACTCATACTTGTGGATATGCCACTTGTATTTTGGTTTTGTTGTTTTTCACTACCTCCTAGTATCACTTAAGGGGGATGTTAGTATATCCTAGTACCACTTAAGGGGGTGTTAGAATATTAATATTTCATATCCTAAGTTGCTACTAGGATAATCTATGTGGCTGAGATTAGCTCAGTTAGTTATGATCCAATGGATCAGATTGTACATATTTGCTATTTAAGCAAAGCTTATTTCATTCAATAATATCAAGTGTTTTACTTTTCCAACACTGACATACACTTTAAGATAACAACTAAAATATAATCTATTTAAACTATTTTCCTATCCATTGAAAGGTTGTCACATGCCATTTTAGATACTCATATAGAGAACCTAACTTACTCTGAATTCTTCATGGAACAACCCAAACACAAGTGAGGTTATATAAACCAATCCCACAATATGGAGGAACCCTTCAGATTCTTTCCCATACATATTATCTTCAGAAAATACTACAATATTTTACAAGTAGGATACTCTACATCCATACATTCTAATTTCAAGACAACCCCAAGAATAACAAAGTCGACATAGGTTCTATTCAGAGTCAACCACTACAAATATGATTCACATAAATTACCTACCAACTAGGATGTGGAGTAAAGCATCATAAATCACCACACATCGGAGTTGAGATACATAGAAAATATTTGATATAAAGAAAACTATGGAGTATATTTCCTACAAATACTATCAATATAGCATTCGAATTTCATCCCAATTTAATCTAGTTACAGAGTTACCTAGATTACATTCGTGACTCTTCACACCAATTTTTCTTCGAATTCCATTTTGTCTCCTCCTTTTCCTCATTCACTCTCTTTTCCAAGCCATCCTCCCTATGTTTTCCTTTTCGGCCTTCATTACGGCCTTCACTTCCATTTACTCCTTTACCATCTAGTATTTCAATAAAAATTTACTCCTCTCCATACTTATCAACTCACCACTCACTTCACATGCAAAGGGTGAAACTCCAACCAATGTCTTGAAAGGTCTACTTAATGGTCCACTATCATCATGATTTCAAAACAAAACTAATATTTTCCTACTAAATACTCATCTATGATCCGAGCATTAAAATACAATAATAATAATACAAATTTCACTTTAATTATCTCTTTTTTAATGCTTATTACTTCTTCCTTCATTAGTCACAACAATACAAGAAAACAACCATTCATTTCTTTCACGACAATACAATTCCTTCATAAATAAATATTATGCAACTATAAAATCAAAGTAATATAATATTTCTTTCTTATGTAAATCATGTTATGCATCTTCATGAAAGGGACATTTATCCATGTTGCCTCCTCAAATATTCCAACAATTTACCCATCACATCATTTCCCTTAGGCATTCCTTTCTTGGTGGTTATTTCTTTCTGCCACCTTAGGAAACCTATTCCTTCAAAAGTTAAATCCATTCACATTATCTTATCCTTTCATAAAATCCATATAGTTACACAATAAAAATGAAATAGTCTATCATTTCATTAAATATATATTTACATCTTCCACAACACACATATGTCTTCAAAGCAATAAGCACATAATCAAGTATATCATCCATAATATAACTATCCAAAAAAATATGTTCAAGCAAAATAAAAGTCTGCCAAGGAGTGGGTCATGACATCATTCCCCCCTTAGGCTTAACACAGTTCTCTATGTTTTAAAACTTAAACATAAAATAATATCTATACAACATTTTTAAATAGAAATAGAAAATATTTTTGCATATCCACCACTTTTTTCCAAGTAGTGTTTATTTTAGTGTATCGGTCCCACTGAAATTTGCACTACTCCAAATTTTCCTTCCCCATTGATTTAGATCATAAGTCAAGGATTCTTACTAGTTGAACCTCTATAGCCTCTAGGTTTACCATCTGCAAATTAGAAAAGTCCCACACATGCTCTAGATTAGCAACATACTTTTTAAGCAAAGAAATATGAAAGGTGCTATGAATCTTGGACAAATTGGGTGGTAAGGCAAGTCAATATACCACAAGACTAATCTTCTCTATGATTTCATAGGGTCCTACAAAGTGAGGATCTAACTTTATGGATTTAATTGCACTTTTTCTTGGCTTTACCCACATAAACACCTTGTCATCCAAAATAAACTCCTATGGTGATCTCTTAAGATCAAAAAAAACTTTTATGATGGTCTGCAACTTCCTTCAACCTTTCTATGATCACCCTCAACTATTTCTCCATTTCTTTGACCATGTTTAGTCCAAGCACAATCTGGTATTTTGGATTATCATATGATAATGGTGTCTTGCACTTTCTGCCATACAAAGCTTCAAATGGAGCCATGCCTATTATAGGAAACAAATCCACCTCCCAAAAGAAGAAGAAATGAATATTGTATTTGCACAATTTTGTTCAGTTTTGTTAATTTTTATTAAAATGTACAAGTCGTCAAAATATACAAGTAGAGGTAAACGTACAAGGTTTGAAAATGTACAACTTGAAATATTAATGAAATTAGGTGAAATATGCATTTGGGATGAATTTGATAAAAATTAAATTAGACTTAGTAAAACCTTGTAATTAATTGTTTTAAGATAATTCAGGATGGCGGTTGTAAGTAATCCAATATCTCAAAAACCACTTTGGAATGGCTTGGGCATGCATTATATAGCCCCCCATTCAATTTTTTGGGTTGTTCCTGATAGTTCGTTGATAGTTCTGAATTATTCATTGATAAGTTCTTGATTGTTCATGTTATCCATTGTTGAGTCCATTGTTGTGATCAATGATGATGGATGTATTGTACAAGAATGTTTCTACAATGAATAAATTAGCAAAAACTCTTTTATTACAGGCTATTGTGAATTCCATTATGTGTTGTCATTATTGCATGTTGCAAATTTTGTGTTAAATGACTAAATTATTATGCTAGATTGGTGGAATTGCAACATAATTGACTTCTGATATTCCTACAAACCTAATGTGACAATGGGGAATGATTAAATGATGAATGATGGTTGTAAAAAAATGTCATTTGTTAGTTGTACGATTTATAGAAACATTGGTGATGATAATAATTCAATGCTATTGAATTAGAGTTTACATGTTGGAAGGAATGTTGACAATTGCAATAGGAAATCATTCCAAAACTTATCCTAAGGAGATTTGCGATGTAGATTTCCAAATTAGTGAGTGAATTTTTTAGCAAGGGTTTATGCAAATTGTACAACCTAACCCCCAGATTGTACAAATAATTGTTTTCCTAATTTTAAGATAAACTTGCATGATAAATTTTTTATTTAGGAATTTTTTTTTTTTTTAAGAAATTGATTGGTGTTGTAAAACCTATTCCAGTGAGTTGGCTAAGTGGTAAATCATACAAGTGATAGTGTTGTATGATTTGGATCATACAACTCTATGATTTGTAGTTTGTACAAGCATTTTTAAAATATTGACAAGCCATACAAAGCAAACCATACACCTTATATGATTTGGAAAAAAAATTCAAGACTTTAGAAATCATTCCCACACTTTCAAATCACCTCCCCTACCGATAATATTACATCCTTGTGCTACATTTGACATTGTTGCCTTATAAAAATTTTGCATTTTTATTAAAATAGGTTAAAATTGTTGTAGTTGAGAAGATCCTGCACAGTGATAAACTATGAGTAGTACTAAATTAGAAGTGAATGATAGACACAAGTGTGCAAAGATTTAGGAGTTGGAATCAAGGAAAAGATACCAGTTTGAAGGAGCATGAGTATTGCTCAAAGAGTGAAAATTAATAGTGTTGAACACAATATGCATGAACCAGTGATAGTATAGATATGGACACCTAACGAAGGAGATATTGAGAGGTTGGATACATTGCTAATCGAATATAAAGAGGAGCAATAAGCACCTATATTCAAGGAGAATGTTGGCATAATTAAGGATGTTAATGAGGAAAATATGTGAGTTTAAGGTGAGTAGATGGTGATACCTGAGAAAGTGTTAGATAGGTTGCAAAGGAGTGTGGTTGATAGGAGTTAGGAACTAGAGCAATAGCGCATGAGGTCTTATGAGGAAATACCAAGACCACAACCTAAACCCCAGTGAAGGAAGTCATGAAGTGAAGATGCATAGGATATTGGTAGATGACTATTTGGTGAGTATAAGATACCTTGAGTAGATACTTATGGTGAGGACCAAAAGAGTGAGTCACCTACAAGGAGGAATCATTCAAGGATTCCAAGAGATACTTCATCTAGTGAAGAGGAAGAACCACTTGTAATGGTTAAATAAGCAAGAAAGCATAAATTCTCACCCTTTATGGGTGAAGAAAAGGAAGACTTGACAAGACACATCGGGCCATGCATAACCATTTGGAAAGAAAATTGTGTGGACCAACTAGATGAATGGTTATGACTATTTCCTACCACGTTACAAGGACTCGCCATAGATTGGTATTTGAAACAATAAAATACACCAAAGTTTTAGGCCTAAAACACAATGAAGGATGAATTCATTGAGAAGTTTTGCCTTTGACGGATGATGGAGATATTGTAACTAAAATTTGTATCACTAAACAAAAATTTGATAAATATGTAAAGTCGTATAATCATTGCTTAAATTAGTTGATGGATAAGACACAAATGCCTCAAGTAGATGTACTAGTAAAAAGATGGTTTGTAGATGGGTTGCTACCCAGATACAATAAAAATATGAAGGAAATTTTATCTTCCACATATGAAGAAGACTTGAAGAATGTAAAGAATTTTGAAAGTGAGGTGAAACAAACAATCACAAGAATGCTAACACATTATAAGTGCAAAGATTCAAATAGTGATGAAGATGATACAATACAATAGATAGTACAATTATTATAAAATGAATTTGATAATATAATAAAAGAGGCAAAATATAAAGTTAAGCAAGATAGGAAGGATATTTGGTGCACAGAATGCAAGTCTTAAGGCCACACAAACGTGACTTGTCCTTGGAATGACTATTGTCACATTTACAATGTACTTGGACATGAGGTAGTACAATGTCTATTTAATGCAAAAGTGCATCCACAAATCCTCTCAATCCAAGAGAAGGAGGAGAAAATAAAACCTCAAGGGAGTGGCTAGCAAGATACGCATGGTGTTTATAGGAATAACCTAAGAGGAGGAATACAATACCAAGGCAACTAGTAGGGAGGACAAAGCCACCTACAATATGATTCAGAAGGAAGCCAGTCATACAGTATCACAATTTTCATGAGTGGGGGTATTTTGAAAATAATTGTCCTTCACCTAAAAAACAAGAGATACAACAAACCAATGCTACACATATGTGTAGATGGTGTGGTCCATAGACCCACAAAGAAATAAATTTTCCAAAGCAAGCGAGTTCTACTAACTTGTAGAATATGAACTTTTTGGACATTGAGGTACCTCCAGTTAGAAAGGAAACCAAATAATTCTTAGCCATGACAAGGAATCGGGATACGAAAGGCAAGTATCCCAAACCTTCTAAAAATAATAAATGATGGCAAGTGGTAAAAAGGGTAATTGAGGAAGAAGCACAAAATGTAAAGTAATTAAGACTAGTAAGAGAAAAAGAGTTAAAGAAACCATGAGAAGATAATGTAGATGTGTAAAACCTAGAAGAACAAGTCCTGAATACAATGGTCAAAATAAAGATGATGAGTTTGTTAGAAGCCATCCCATATTTACATAAAGCGATGGCAGAAGATATATAACCTCATAAGGTGATGGAAGTCCAGAGTCAGTTGATAGCATAAATATATGATCAACTTGAATAACTAGAGGATCAATGAGGATGTGGCCACAACCGATGAGCCAGGCAGTTCTTTTGGCGAAGAGGAGTATGAGCCTAATGAAGAAGGGATGTTGTACCTAGATGACTATAGTTAATATTAAGCTCAATTTGATAATGGACTTCTTCATTTGCATATGGAGGAGTACAAGGTTTTTCAGTCCACATACCTCTTTATCAATATAGAGGAGACCACAGAAAAAAATACAAGATAAAGGTCATCTCTGAACCAAAGAAAGAAGAAAAATGGATATTCCCTAAATTTTTTATAGAATATACTATTGAAGATGTTGAAATCGATGCAAGACCAGTGCATCCAATCAATGTGGAAAAATCAATAATAGAGCCTAGAAACATTAAGTACAAAGGACCTTAGATAGTGAATGTAAATCTAATAACAGAGGAGGAACCTAGAATGATCCACTACAGTGATTATTGGAACCTAGTATTAAAGGTAGTAAACTTCAAGATATTCTTGGAATACAAGGATATCTTTACTTGGATGTATAAGTACCTGAAAAAGGTACAACTAGAGTTATGTGTCCATAATATCATGCTAATTACTAGATCATAGCCAATGATAATAATACCTTATAGGATGAACCCTAAGTATACCACATTGATAAATGCAGAAATAGAAAAGATACTAGATGCAGGTATCATTTTCAGAGTCACTACTAGTGACTAGGTTTCACCTATTGTGGTCACCCTAAATAAGGAAGTGGATAAGATTCTAATATGCGTAGATTTCAGGAGTTTGAACACAGTTATGATCAAAGATCCCTTCCCAATTCCTTTCATAGACTCCATTCTGGAAGAGGTCGTAGGACATGAAATTTATTCATTCCTAGATGGGTTTTTTGGGTACAATCAAATAAGTATAGCCAAGGAGGATAAGTTGAAGATCACATTTATTGTGTAAAATGGAATATATGCATAAAATCGAATGCCATTTGGGCTATGTAATGTCCCAACCACATTTCAACATATTATTATGTATATCTTTGATCAATTGGCCATAGGGAATTTCAAGGTATTTCTAGATTATTGGTATGGTAAGATAAAGGATCATCTACCTTACCTCAGTGAATGTATGAGCAGATGTAGGAATGCACAAATATCCCTAAAACTAGGAAAGTGTTTTCTAATGATACCTTATGGGAAACCTTTAGGACATATAGTTTTTAATGAAGGGTTGACTAATGATCTTGATAAAATTTGTGTTATATTACACATAGAGGAGCCATATGATGTGAACTCATTAAAAACATTACTTGAATCCATGGAATACTATTGAAGGTATATCAAGAACTATGCACATGTGTCCTACACATTAGATTCTTTGACTAAGAAGAATATTCCTTTCATATGGATGAAGGAGCACCAAGTAGCTTTTGAAGAATTGAAATCTAAACTTGTAAGTAGTCCCATTTTGGTGTTCCCTAACTGGGATAAGGAATTCCATGTCCATATTCATTCCTTAATTGGATGTGCATTGGAACAATAGGGACAATTTAGGCCATATTAACCTATATTTTTTGCAAGTCACCTATTATCATGGGTAGAGAGGAATTATAGTACAATGAAGTGAGAAGCTTAAGGGATGGTATATACTATACAAAAATTTAGGTATTACCTATTGGTAAACCCTTTTTATTTCTACATAGATCATCAGGATTTATTGTATTTGATAAATAAGATAGTCATACAAGTACAAGTTAGTAGGTGGCTCGTCACTTTACAAGAATTCATATTTTGAGTAGTAGTTCGACCTGGTAAGAAGCATGTGATTGCAAACTAGTTATCTTAAATACAATCAAGAGAACCTATAGGTATGAGGATTCCAGATGAATTCCATGATGCTCAGTTAATTGTAATTAATGTTGTTCCATATTGGTACAAGTTGATTGGTCAATATTTATCCATAGGTGACTTGCCATAAGATTTGACGGTAACAGAAAAGAAAAAGGTAATCATGAAGTTAGCACCTTTTTAGTTGATATCTATATTATTATACAAAATAGGTAGATGGTATCCTATGAAGATGTGTGATGGATGAGAAAGTTAAAACGACATTGAGATAAGCTCATGAATATTTGGTGGGACACATGGGGCAAGATGCCACTGCTTGAAAAGTACTCTTAGCAGAATTATGATGGACCATACTGTACAATGATACAAAGGAATATGTAAGAGCATGTGATACTTTCTAAAGAGCAGGAAAACCAATACTATGAGAATTTATACCCTTACATCCATTGCAACCCTAGGAGTTATTTGAGAGATGGGAGTTGGACTTTTTTAGACCATTAAAATATACCCATAGGAAAAAATATCGATACATCATGGTAGCTATTTAATACCTACAAAAATGGTTCAAATCAAGAGTGCTACCAGATAACACAACAAATAGTACATCTTGATTCTTGTATGAACAAGTAATCACAAGATTCGTTATCCCACTACAAGTAACAAGTGATCGGGGAGGTCACTTTGTGAACAAGATTATCAAAAATTTTATGATTGATTTCAATATTTTACATTTCTTATCTATTTTGTATTACCCTAGAGCCAATGAGTAGGTGGAGGCAACTAAAAAAGTCCTAGTATCAACCTTGTATAAAATCTATGAGATAGAATAAGAATATTGGAAGGAAATGTTACCATCTATTGTTTGGGTATAATAGACTATATTTAATCCAAAAAAAAACCATACACCATTTCATTTAATGTATGGTCAAGAGGTAGTAGTGCCAGTGTAATTCTTGGTACCAAGTTTACAGGTAGTTGTGGAGCATCGCTTAGGTGACCAAGAAAGTCTGGAGGAAATACTAGTGACACTAATAAAGTTGTATGAAAGAAGAATCATGGCACAATGGGTGATCAAGGTGGATCAAAAGAGAAGGAAGTTGTGGCATGATAAGCTAGGAAAGTTAAAGACCTTGTGGCTTGGTCCCTTTCGAGTTGTAGAAGTGATGGATAATGGAGCAGTCAAACTATAAAAATTGAATGGAATGAAGGTGCCAGACATTGTGAATCGTTCAAATTTTAAGTCATATAAAGTGTAGTGTCTATTTATTTCTTCAAAGGAAATTGAAATAATATGAAGGGAGGAATCTCAATCTAATGAACCGTAGAGAAGAATTCATGGTCCATTACGGGACATGGGACTTACATGCCTATTTGCATAAGAGGAGGGAACAATGCCAATCATCAAACAACAAGAATTGGTACCTCAACACCGCGAGATAAGTATGTGAGTTCATGTAAGGTTCGTAAATGGGACTAAATGGATTGAAGAAGAAGATAAAGAATAGATTTCTTCAAATGAGAGAAGGAACCAAGATGTAGTATCGTTAGCAACCCAATTAGAATAGGGAATTGTGTACCCAGAGTTGGAGCGTAGAGAACTACCTCAACTAATAGAATTTTAGAAAAGGATACAATTAATGGTACCCTACAATACATGAAGGATACCTTTGATATGAAAGCTCCAAAAAGGAATAAAAATGAAACAATATAGGAAGATCTCAATAGACTTACTCCGTTAGCTCAGATATGATTATTGCAGCAAAGGATGTGATATCAAATCCAATAGTTGCAAGAAGAGTATGAAACATTGCAAGGTCATACTACAAGACTCCATGAACAAACTATCCAATACTTGGATGAGATGATGTAAAGGTTGGATGATCAAAGGATAGTCAGGCTACGGGATTTGGAATTCAGAGGAGGAGAACATAAGGTGACAATGTAAGTAAGTGGTACACACCATGAGGATGAAAGTACTAGTGGTAAAGAAATACCACATATAACACCACATGGCATGCTGAATGACCCACCAATGATAGAAGAAGATGTGAAGATAGTTTGACAAGAAATTTAATAATATATTACATCACCTGAACCACAAGGTAATGTACACGAGGAATCAAGTGAATCTAGTGATAAATAGTTACCTTGGTTAGTAAGAGACAATAGTTTAGATAGTAGTAGTGATGAATTATTAAGGCAACCATAGGTACCTCATGCTCGTCCTAACCCAAAGACCTATGCAATAGCTTATAGATAGTTGAGATGATAAAGAAGGGAAGTGCAAAGACTTCAAAGGATAATGAATTTATCAACAAATTGGTCAAAACAAAGTGATGATGATCGTAATGATTCTAGTTCTGAATTTGATTTTTAAAAACCATATAGGTAAATTCTATCAACCTTATCTCCAAAATGATTCTTTGAGGAAAGATAATGGACATGTTAACTATTATGTGCATATCTTCGAATGTGAGCACTTCAAATGTTGTCACCTAGAGCATAAAGAAATGAATACCACCTAGCCAACATAGAATTGGTGGATATAACTCCTGGTACTCAAGGAAGGGGAGGAATAAACCAATAAGTATCTCCAAGGTAGTAGCAAGGTTGTGGAGAAGTATTATATCCACTGAATATTGGAAGGAGTAAATGGAATGTCTCACCTAGACAAGGTAGAGGATGAGAGAGGATCTGAATCCTACTTCTAGATGGTTGAGAGATACACCATTGCCCTATTTTAATTGGACCAAAAACCTGCAAGGCATCCCTGGTTGAGAGGGTATGTATCAAACCTTACCAAAAAATACCCACTTTGATGACCTCCATTGATCAAACAAGGACAAAGAAGAATTGAAGCTAGAATAGGAATTCTTCAGGGTATATAAACTACATTTAATATTCAAAGAGATCCTATGTTGAGAGGACTAGGTCATGTAAGACATATACAAGGAAGAGGATTTGCCGGTAGGGGAAGAGTACCTTTTGCATATGAAGGAAGTCAAGGATGACAAAGGATTCATTAACCAAGTTTGGAAGCTGATTTTATCAAAGGATATAGGTGGAGGAGTCGCTCAAATTATAGTATACCAGTAAGATCACCCCTACCTCATAATAAATCCATAAAATGATGAAATGAAGTGTTTCCAATAGGAAGTCTTGCAGTTTTCAATTGTATAATCTCAAATTGTACACATGGTAATGATAGGATAGTAAATGATACAACTTCAAAAGTAGGATGGGATCATTCAAATGATCTGTTGGAACCTAATGACAATATTAATTATAATATAGAAGTGGGACCTCCAAACAACGAGTCAATTTAATAGATCATGCAAGTGAATGTCACTGTACAATTTCCATGATGGTAAGTTGTTAGGATATCATATATATATATATATAGAAAAATATCTTAATTGTAAAAATCCCTCAAGACACAATTAATATGAAGGTTGGTTGAAAAATGGAAATGGTGGTCCCTTCTAAAAAGAAGAAAAGAAAAAGAAAAAGAAATTGAAAAAGAAAAAGAAAATAAAAATAAAATAAAATAAATTATTTCAAAAGCAAAGGAAGGACAAAAAATAATAAGAAAAATACAAAATTACATGCACATGGAATAAATATTTTCAATCATCCATACAAAAAGATAAAATTACATGCAAAGGAGGTTAAGGTGGCAAAATTTTGTGCAATGAGACATTAGGGTTTCAAAATTATAAAAAGCAAGGCACCATGCAAAATTTCTTTTCCCGCTTGCAAATCATACACATGCAACACTGGAATTCAGAATATTTGAAAGCAAAAAATGTGTAACTATAGAAATTTTTCCACATGGGTGTTTGAAATTCACCACGTGTTGTAATTTTTTGTGATCCATTTCAGATTTGCACCATAGGATTTTTTATTTTCGAAAAAGCAACAGATCAGGAAAATGCAAGGTTTTTACTATGGAGAAGTTATTTTGTTTTCAAAAATCATGCTGCAAGTGGAGAAAATTGGCTAGAAAAATGAGTATTTGAAGTAGGGAGGCACCCAAGAAAATCCTTATTGTAGAAAAAGTAGGGCTAGGGTTTACTTTTCCAAAAATAGTGAAGTGTGGGAATCACAAGGAGGCAAAATGGTAAATCCTAGTGTAGGAAATCAACCATTAAAGAATAATCGTACAATGCTACCATATTGCCCAGAAAATTCATCTTGGAGAGAAATTGCACAACTACATCAGAATTGCACTAGAAAAGAAGATTGCACACTTTCAAAAAATGGGTATTCTAAAAATCATACCAGTTTGATATAAACAAGGTTTTTTAGCCAAAGGAAGTTTTCCAAATTTGTTTTTACAATTTTTAGGTATGATTATACGATTTCAACGCATATTACATAATTTCAAGGCTTTTAAGAACTCGATTTGTGCAATTCAAAGGTAATATTACATAATTTTTTACAGTTGTATAGAATTTGACATTATTGTATGAAAGGGAGATGCCCTTGTACAATTTGGAGCTACTTGTATGATTTCATATTGATATTGTATAATTTGGAGCTCTAATTGTATGATTTGGTGAATATGTATGGAATCGAGTGCAGTTGAACGATTTCGGGTGGAGTTGTATGAATTGAAAATGGTTGTACAATTTTAAAATATACATGTACAATTTTCCAAGGCCTTGTACAATTTATGGTAATCTTTATACATTTTGGAAGCAACCGTACGGATTTTGGTGTTATTTTGTGATAAGTTGTCATGATTTGCCAAGTTGACTAGAGATTGTGCGAATGTGGTTTACACTCGACGATGGCAGAAGTATGAGCTCCAAGTAAGAGTTCTGAGCTCATTTAAATAACATTGTAGCAACTAGGGTGGGAATATCACCAAGATAATTATACCATAGAGATTCACAACCTAGGTGATCTACTGAGCATCACATATTTGTGAAAGTGGGTAATCAACACATCAAGTTGAGTTTTTGATATATATGTTTTGATGAACATTTGGATTGCCCAAGTAAGGAGCTCTGGTTTTGAAGATGGTAGACCAAATTGAGACTTACAGGTTGATTACAACACTCACATCTATGAAGTCACCTATTGCAACCAAGATTTTTGGTTCTGGAACTCGTGGAATGAAATAGAGTTAGTTGAAGACTTATGAATTGACATGTGCAATTAATATTGTCATGGCTCACTTATCAGGTGAATCACACGCTTCAGAGATGTTGATCTAGATGGCCCAATATGTATAAGGTATCTACAATAAGGTGAAGTATGATTGGGGAACCTATCTAGAGCAACAAATGCATAAGTTATTGATAACCAGGAGGTAGACCTTCACCATAAATTTTCATGCCATTGCTCTCTTATTAGATGTAGTATCCAAAATAGGCATTTCTTTTCTTGATAGGACACAACCTTAAGATTTACAACTAGATCAACCTACTATACTATGATGGGAAAATATTATTCCTCTACCAAAGGTAACTCTAGAAAAAAATATAAGGCTAAGAAGGGCACAAAAAAACCAATACGTATGATGTAGAAAGAGTCTAAGAATGCATCTGATGAATATGTTCATCCTAGGAGGAAAAGAAGAAGATAGTTGGAACCTCCTTGGAACAGCAGCCATGGGACCAATAATTGCAAGAGAAGCCAACCTATTGTGAAGAGGAGAAAATAGTAGAATGATAATCCAGTCCTATAAATGCTCAAACATGCGGGTAACAGAAGAATCCTGTGCTAAAATAAAAACCCAAGCCAGTGCTAGAGGAAGGATACTTAGAATCGAAAGGGTTGGATTTGCTGAATTTTAACATACCTAGTATGGAATAAGTGGGAGTATTAATAGAATATCCAAAATTGCTTCAAACCACGAATTTTAATTTTTTAGATTCATCCAAATATTTGGTAGGAAGAACAGTGGTACCACCAGCTATAAAAGGAAAAGTAGTAGTGGAATTTCCAATTGATGATTCTTAGAGAAAGAAGAAACCTCACATAAATATTGTGATGTAAGGTGGTAATAGTCAACAAAAGTAGGCAAGCACACAACCACCACGGGATTATTTTACCCCAAATGTGATATTTGTATCACTAAGGTGAGTGCAACCAAACCCACAGGAGGAAGTTTTGGTAGAAATGCAATAGGAGTACTTACCAAACCCACAAGAGGAAGTCCAAACATCGGTAATAGAGTAGTAGTCTCTACAGGAGATCACTAATGTTGAAGATATCATATCACATGATGAAGAAGAACTAAAAAATACAGTAGCACACATTTTTCTAAAATAAGGGAGAGTAGCTAGTGTGATCAAAGAAGTTGGAGGAAGTTCAAATCCATAGGAAGAGGAAAAGAAGAACAAACCTCACCATAAGAAAATGATTCAAGGCTTAGTACAAGCTTTTTAGTTGAAGTACCTCTATTTGGAAATTTGAGGGATGAGGGTGAAAATACTGATCAATAGATGGATCACTTCTTCCAACAAGATAGTGACATGTTCTCTAGTGTCAGGTTACAATTTTATATTTGTGGCGTTGGACAATTGAAATAGTAGAGGAAGCAAACCTTCACTAAATTGGATAATATTATGGAGTGGGTGTGCAATGAAGATCATACCAAGAAAATAGCATAGTTCCATGTACAACACCCATGGTTGTTACCCAAGGGAGAGGTAACTATAATGTTAGGAAGAAATGATTTACTGGAGGGAGTGAAGAAAAATTACCATGAGTATCCACATGTGTACCTGGATAAGACAACATGCTAGACTTGTCCATTGAATACATTGGGTATAAAATTTTGAAGAGTACCTTTAAAATTGACCTTCACCTTGCGAAAATTGAATTTCCTAACATATTCGATCGATTTTATTAGCTTGGGTCTTGAACAGATTTATCAAGCCAAGGAAGCACAAAGGGAAGAATTAGAGACTACTTGAAATGAAATGGCTGTGGTGTAAGAACTAGTACACAACAAAATAGAGGATAAGGAATGATTGAAGAAGATAAAACTGGAATGGACTGACATCAAGTAGGATTATGAGGATAAGCTATACTCATAGGGGAGGAGAAGTAGATTGTGATTTAGCAAGCAGAAGAACACACAAAGTATTTAGAAGATCAGTTGGTAGCACAAAATGAATAATTGGCCAAACAATAAAATTAGTTGAAGGTAATAGAGGAACAACTATAGGAGAAGAATCATAAGATTGAAAATATAGAAAAGGATGTCAAGCACTAAAATGAGATAATTATGGATTATAAATCTCAAATTAGGACTAAGGATTAGCATATTGTAACTTGTAAAGCTGACATTCATCAGAATTTTTAAGTCATTACAAAAAATAATGAGGAGTTATCCATAGCTACCAAAACAGAAGCCATGTTGACAGAGAAGTTGCACAAGGGAGCATCCAAGAACAAGAAATAACTAGATGTACTTCTAGCTACTAAATAAGAGAAAGCCAATGAATATGGGTTAAAATCCCTGGACTTCAGTTAATATGGAGCTTGATTGAAGGATGAGTGTGTTGCTATTCATCTTCAACTTGATGAATACCATCAAGAACTATCAACCAAGACCAAGAAGATTGAGTTGGTGAGGACACCACCTGATTTAAATGGGAGGGTAGATATAGGCAGTAAATCCACCTCCCAAAAGAAGAACAAATGATTACTAGATTTGCATAATTTTGTTAATTTTTTAGTAAAATGTACAAGTGGTCAAAACGTACAAGTAGGTGTAAATATACAAGGTTGGCAAATGTATACCTTCAAATGTTAATGAAATTAGGTGAAATACACATTTGGGATAAATTTGATAAAAATAAAATTAGACTTAGTAAAACCTTGTAATTAATTGTTTTAAGATAATTTAGGATGGCAGTTTTAAGTAATGCAATGTCTCATAAACTACTTTGGAATAGCCTTGGCATGCAATATATAGCCCCACATTCAATTTTTTAGGTTTTTCCTTATAGTTCATTGATTTCATTGATAATTTCTTGATTGTTTATCCATTATTGAGTCCATTGTTGTGATCAATGATGATGGATGTATTGTATAGGAATGTTTCTACAATGAATAAATCAACAAACCCTCTTTTATTCCAGACAATTATGAATTCCATTGTGTTGTCATTATTGCAAGTTGCAATGACTAAATTATTATGTTAGATTGGTGGAATTACAATGGAATTGGCTTTCGATGTTCCTACGAATCTAATGTGATAATGAGGAATGATTACATGATGAATTATGGTTGTAAAAAAACATCATTTATTAGTTGTACAATTTTTGGAAACATTGATGATGATAATAATTCAATGCTATTGAATTAGGGTTTGCATGTTGGAAGGAAAGTTGACAATTGCAATAGGATATCATCCCAAAACTTGTCCTAAGGATATATGTGGTGTATATTACAAAATTAGTGAGTGAAGTGCTTAACAAGGGTTTATGTAAATCATACAACCTGGTCCCCAGACTGTAAAAATGATTTTTTTCATAATTTGGAGTTAAACTTGCATGATAAATTTACCATTTATGGAAGTTTTAGTGTTTCGAAGAAATCGATTAAAAAAATGATCGATTGGTGTTGCAAAACATATTCAAGTGAATTGGCTAAGTGAAAAATTGTATAAGTGATAGTTTTGTATGATTTGGATCATGCAACTATATAATTTATAGTTTATACAAGAAGTTTTGCAATATTGACAAGTCGTACAAAGCAAACCGTACACCCTATACAATTTGGAAAAAGGTGTTCTAAGACTTCAAAAATCATTACCACACTTCCAAATCACCTCCCCCACTAGGAATACTACACCCCTGTGCTACACCTATGGTCGAATGGTGACATTTATTGAAGGTAAATTTTATTGTATGCAAGTAATCCTCCCAATGGGTTTTGGGATCCATATAGTAATGTGAAGCATATATTCTAGCACATGATTCACTCTTTTAGTTTTCCCATCAGTTTTTGGATGGTAAAATAAATTAATGCTCAATCTAGCATCAATGGTGTAATGCAAGGATTTCCAAAACTCATATGTGAATTTTGGGCCCTATCTGATATGATTACCTCCAAAAAACCATGAAGCTAAAATATTTCTTTCGCAAATCTGTTAGCCACAGCCACGACATCATCCTTGGTGTTCCTGGGTATAAATTGGACAACCTTGGTCAATTTTTTAACCACTACTAAAATTACATCATGCTAAAACCTATTTTTAGGCAGACCTACAATGAAATCTATTGAAACCACTTGCCATTTTTGCATAGGCACATCATGCAGATACAACAATCCACCAGAATGTCTATGTTATGCTTTTACCTTTTTACACTCAAGGCATTAAGTGATAAAATCAGTTATATCTCTCTTCATTCTTGGCTAGGAGAAATTTTTTTTCATATTCTTCCTCATCTTCTCTCCTCCTAGATGAGAAAAATAAGGAGATCTATGCGCTTCATTCATAATCGACTTTCTTAGATTTTTGGTCTTAGAAATTACTACCCTATATTTAAAATATAATAAACCATTCTTAAAGTTAAAATATTTGTTTTGATCAGGTTTTATTTCCATCCTTTCTTGAATTTGGTTGTAGTATGCATCCTAATTTTATATTTCCTTGACTTGTTCATGGATGCGAGATAAAACTACTATATGTCTTCTCCTACTCAGAAAATCAATGACTTTATTCTATTTTCCCTTAATATACTCAATGTCAAAATAATATTCTATAAGGAATTCCATCCACCTTCTTTTCCTAGCATTGAGTAAATGTTGAGTGAATATATATTGCATATCCTAATTTTATATTTCCTTGACTTGTTCATGGATGCGAGATAAAACTACTATATGTCTCCTCCTACTCAGCAAATCAATGACTTTATTCTATTTTCCCTTCATATACTCAATGTCAAAATAATATTCTATAAGGAATTCCATCCACCTTCTTTTCCTAGCATTAAGTAAAGGTTGAGTGAATATATATTGCATAATCTGATGGTTTGTCCTTGGCTCAAAGGGTCTCCTGACCAGATAATGTCCCCAACTCTTGACACAAAATACTACAACTGCCAACTCTAAGTCATGGGTTTCATAATTAACCTCATGTATTTTCAATTTAATAATCCATAGGCTACCATTATTTCTTCGTGCGAGAGCACTCCTCCCAAACCTTCTAATGATGCATCAATACAAACCAAGAAACTTCCCTGAAGATCAGGTATTTTTAGTATAGGAGGTATGGTAAGATTTTGCTTAAGCAAATCAAAGTCTTCCTCATATTTTCTATCCACTTGAATTCTTTTCCCTTTCTTTGAAGGTTAGTTTTTGGTGAGATTATCTTAGCATAGTCCTTACATAATGCCTATAGTATCCATTTTAGCCCATGAAACTTCAAACTTCTATCACATTTGTAGGTGGCAGTCAATTCAAAATGGCTTCTATTTTAGTAGGATCCACTATGATCCCTTCATTCAAAACCATGTATCCTAAATATTACACTTCTAATACATAAAATTCACACTTGGATAAATTCCCATATAACTTATTTTTCCTTAATATCTCTAGCACAACCCTGAGGTGCTCATCATGCTTTGTCTTGCTTTTCGAATATATCAAAATATCATCAAAAAATGCCATAATAAATATATCCAAGTACTTCATGAAGATGTTATTCATAAAATTTATAAATACCACTTGAGCATTTATTAAACCAAAATGCAAGACAAAAAACTCATAATGTCTATAATGAGTTTTAAAGGTTGTCTTGTGAGTATCCTCCTCACGGATTATCAATTGGTGATATACTAATTTTAAATCAATCTTTGAAAATACTATGGTATATTTGACTTGATCGAAGATATCTTCGATTCTTGGTAGAGGATATCTATTCTTGATAGTTGCCTTGTTCAACATTCTATAATCTAAGAATAATCTCAAGGAACCATTCTTCTTCTTTACAAATAATACTAGAGCACCCCGATGTGATACACTTGGTTTGATTAATCCTTTCTCTAGTAACCCTTGCAATTGCACCTTCAAATCTTGCATTTCTATGGGATTCATTTTGTAAGGAGCTCTAAGGATGGGTTCTATTCCAAGTTAAAGCTCAATAGTAAAATAAAATTCCCATTTAGGGGGTAATCTAGGTAAATCCTTTGGAAAGACATCTCTAAATTCTTGAAGAATTCGGTGTTTATTAAACACCTCTTCCTTCTTCTCTTTATCAATTTTTTTTATCTTAACTACATAGACCATTCCTCATTTCTTTATGGCCTTTTTAAGTTGCATTGGTGATAGGATTTGAGGTTGAAAATGCCCTTGTAGGCTATACACCCTTCGCACAACAATCCTATCTTTTGTGTACTCAGTCCATCTATATTGAAAGTTGAGTACTACCTTATGCGCTTGCAAACAATCCATTCCTAGAATTATGTCAAAAGTGTGCAAAGACACTACATACAAACGCACTACTATTGTTCCATTAGGTAAGGTGATTTCTACCATAGGGTAACATTGATTAACGAAGTAGGTTTGTCTTGAACCATAATCAACCACCCATGAGCCAAGATTCCTAGTATTTCTAAAATATATTTAGTTAAACTAGTGGAAATAAAAATATTTGTAGCACTGCTATCAATCAAGATTTTAACTTTCCTACCAAAAATATTACCTTTAATAAGTAGTGGTGTGGCCTAACCATCAATATTCTGGTTTTTTATAGCTGCATAAATCTTGTACGTAGACTCTTTAGGTGCAGTTTCTTTATACATTGGTTCCTTTCCTTTTGAAATCATTCTTACTCTTTATGGGTAATAGCTGGCATAATGTGGTCCTCTACAAAGATAACATCCTTTTTCGATCTTGGATGTTCTTTCCATTTTTTATCCTCTTCTACTTTATCTTCTTTATCTTTATTTACCTTTGTTATTATTATTATATCTACACATTTATTTATTATTATCACCTCATTTATCTTATATTATATCAATTTAATATTCTATACTTAGGCTTTAATAATATCTTTATATCTCTATGGTTTAATATATTTATTTATTTATTTATCTTTCTCGATCAATTTATTTTCCCTTTAATATTAAAGCTTAACCCTAATGTTTTAAATTTGAAATAAATTCCTCCAGCTCAATTCAATTAAAAATTGTTTTCAATGAAAGTTCTCCATTTTTGGCCAATTGGGTTTGATCATTTTACTCATTTGCACCAATAAAATTACATGGCTTGAGATAGTCGATCAATAAAATATAATTTGAAAAAACCTTGAGACTTAGGAAAAGTGCAACAATTCTTCATTCAATTTTCAACCAATGGAGAATCGTCGGATGAGATATCTGATCGATGGGGTTTAATTGATTCACTTGTCCGACATGAATGATTTTTAAAAAAGCTTTCGGATCTGAAATTTAGACTTACCCAAATTATATGATTTTTTATTGTCTTCGGTTTTGGAATTCAAATTTGCTTCATCAAATGATTTCTTGCCCGATGGTTTTAAATAATTTTTAGATTTGAAATATAATTCTCCCAATTTGATTAAAGCATTTTTAATAAAGTGTCGGTTCTGATATTAACTTTACCCGATCAAACTAGAATTTTTATTAAAAACATTACTTTAATTAATATTTTGGTGGCCAATAAGATGTCATCGGATAAATGTGGTCAAGTAAATGAGGAGGTCTATCGGCCATGATATGTGATGCGAATCTAAGCAATCGGGTGAATGAGTAGGCTATCAAGTAGGATATGCGATGGAAAAGGTTTGATTCAGGTGACTTACCCGCTACCAACTCATAGAAGCGTGTGTTGCCAAAAAAGTGTATTGGTTGGGCGAATATGGAGGGGTTTCGGGTAACATAGCCAATAGAAATATTATGGCGAACATATCATGTGATGACTCTTTTTCCAAGATGTGATAGTCGATGGATGTAAGGGCAGTCAAGTGAGATAGTTGCGACCCTTTATTTTATCGGGTGATATGGCCAATGGGAATATTATTGGGTGGATGACTTAGGAAATGATAAATTACATAGGATACTTCAATGAAAAACATCAAGTGCATTAGCTAATAACATGGGTTAGGTCAGAGGACTCATCCAATCAAATTTTGGCATTGCATCACTAAAATTAGGTCAAAATATAAAGTACCTAGATTTTGATAAAACTTCCTATGTTACTAAATGATGAAAATGGGTACCCAAATACACTAATAAAATTCAAAAAATCATTTTTATTCATGAGATATTTTACTTAGAAATTTCTGGGCTGCTTTGAAAAATTGATATTTTTGGAAATAATTGACATTTAATTTTTTGTAAATCAAGCACCATTCTCAATATAAGCTCAAATTATTTCCACCAGTTTTTAAATTAGCTCAAATGGAGTTTTCTAGCTCAAGTTATGTCCATTCTAATTTCACACCAAAATGTAGAGCAAAAGTAATGAGACTGGAGTAACCCTAAAATGAAATTTAATTAATTAAACTTTTGAAAGACCTTAGAACTTGCATTTTATGAAATATTTAATTTGAAATAATGTAATTAAGATGCAAATGTTCAATAATATTCAATCCAAATCATTGCAACTAGATCTAGGTCTTCAGAACGCAAAAGTATTATCACTTTTGAAACCTCAATTAATTAGAAATTTTTAAACAATCTTTGATGCAAACCAAAAATTCAGATTAAACCCAAAATTTTAATTCTCTGTAATCATAAAAAATTGACCCTTACACCCTAAGTTCACTTGGACATCAATTTTGACAATTGTTTCAAAAACTTGGGGGGAAAACCAAGTTGTAACTATGGGATACAACAATATGTTGGTTGTTTTAGTCTTTAAGGAACTTTGGCTTTGTCATTTTTATTCTACGTAGGACAAAAAATATGGTGCAATAATGTAAATACTTCTACCTTAATTTTCATCATAATTATGAGATCCTATAGTCTCCTTTTGAAGCTTCCTATCTTCCTTGATGAGGTGGCTTCTTTCTCTACTCCTTGGTAGATTCATGTTGTCGTCTTTACTAGACAACTCTCTCCTCTAACTCCTTTGCTTGTCTAACTTAACAATAATAAATCCAATATTTTAATCATGCAACTAAAATGCTCTTTTGAATGGCTTAACTTTGCAGTAATTTTCAACTTAACTTGAATACTTAATGCACCTTCAATAACTAGTATGATGCAATAGTAATTTCTTCTTATTGCTCCTTTTAATGAACTCTTAATCTATGCAACCTTCACTTAAGAGTAATATCTTCTTTGTTTTCAGTAAAATATAGGATGTTGATATTTTTATTTCTCTTGAAATATATCTAAATCATATTTTTGATGTGCAGGTTTTAACCTTGTAGAAACTATCTTCTGCACTTCCTTGAAGACTTCAATATGCAACCTTCTCCTTGCAAGTTTTAAACTCTAATATGTTGCTCAACGCAACTTATTAATAACCAAGTAACTAATATTCAAGTAATGAACCTTTTGCACCAAATTTTATTATCTTAATGACCTCTATAGATGATGGATATCTTGGTTATTTGAATCACCTAATTTCTACCTTGTAATGGATGAAACCGCAACTCTTCCTTGCTGTCCAAAATAGCTCTTTAGCTCACCTATTTTCAGATTTAAAAGTCCTCTAACTTGCTACCCAAAAGTGTATTTTGGTGGCTTTAATTATCCTTCATGATGCTCCCTTTAATTCATAAATTTAACAGCTAATAATGTTTCCCTTATTACTGCTCTTTCACAGTCAGTTTCACCTTCGAAATGTTGTCCTTGAATATCTCAAATTTGGAAGGAAACTCCTCCAAATTACAATTGAGATTTGTCTCATAGAGACCTTAAAATTTCTGCTACAAAATCAAAAAACTCATTTCTACGAAATTACCTTCAAGCCTTCAACGAAAATCCCCAAGTCTCTCAGATTTGGTATTTTTTTAACTCCTTTCTCCTTCAACCTCCTTGTCGAATTCTAATTTTAACCTTGGTCTATCTAGTGGTATTCTTCTCAAGATTCTAACTGTCTTGAGGTTTTTACTACTATCCTTCAAAATTTTGCAAAATCCTTGCCAAATTCTTCTCCTTTTGGGCTTGTTGTCAGATGGCAATAATTGTCCCAAAAACTCCTTTATCAGGAACTCCTTCTTGCTAGTAAATTTCTCCAATGAGTTCTCTTATAAAATCCTTCAATAGCCTCCTTCAAATTCTGTAATGAGGGTTTCCTAACCTATCCTTCTTTGAGACCTCTTCTCTAGAGTCTTCAAATTTCTACAGCTTCTCTATTCTTCTAAAAGAGATATTTCCTTCAATATTCAACTATTGAAGTTTTGCAATGAGATCTCCCTATTGGATCTCTGAAATATACTACTTCTAAAATTTGGAATAGGAATTTTTCTAGTCCTTCTCAATCTTCAGTCTTCCAAAATTGGAAGTTATTCAATGGGACCTCTTCTTGAGCTATTTTCTCCTCTTCCTTTTATCTACAATCTGTAGTCTTTAATATTAAATGGAGATCACCAACCTCCAATACTCTCCTAGACTATTCTCTGGTGTCTCTTATTTTTAATCTGTAATAAGGCTTCTCTAGCATTTTCCTCTCTTCTGTAATCTTGTAATGGTAGCTTTTTTCTTAGGCCTCCAAATATTTGATCTTTCATTTATTTATTCATCTAATGGATTGATTCCAAAGAAGATATTCTTCCTAAATATTGTAGGAAGCTTTCTATATTTCTTTAAATCTCCTTTTTCTACAACAAAGTATTAGAACTGTGATGGAAGAAACTCTAAATATAGAGGTAATCAATCTTCACTAGTTGATTTTTCAATCTAGTGGAATCAATGTTGAGTCCTAGTCTTCACGAGTTTTTCTACAACACTATGGAAAGACTCTAGCCAAATGCAATTTTCAAAAATTCTAAAAATGAGATTTTTGAACTCCTCTAATACAACTATTAGCTTTTGAGGATATATATTGAATGAAATGCAACCACAAGATGTGAAATAAGTAAGCTATGATAACTATATGATAATGACACTATAATATGCAACAAAATAATGAGATAGACTTCTACAATAACTCAGTAATATAAAATTAATTAAAGCTCACAAAAATAGTACAATTCAATATAATGGAGGACTTGAACACTCAAAAAGGTTTAATGATGAACTACATTATACCTACTCACTACTGTAATCTAACTCTCTATAGTAATATTGTCTCTCACTTACTCACTCTATACCTTAAAGACCTATATATAGGAGTATATGTGCCTTGGCCTTTACTCAACCCATGAATCTTCATCTACCTATCCTATGACTCATGTACATGTAGACTATATGCACATTTACATCATTGCACATTCTAACACTTGTGCATTTATTACTTGCATGAAATAACTACTCAAACCTTACTCTAAAGTAAACTCCTACTCTAGTTATGTACCCAAGGTGGTACATTGGCATGTACCAAATAATGTAATATAGTCTAAAATTTTAGGGGATGAGCCACTATGGAGAAATTTTGCACAAAGCGATGATAGAATCCAACTAATCCTAAGAATCCACGAAGCTTCTTCAGGGTGGTAGGCACTAGCCATTCCTTGATTGCTTGGATTTTAGTAGGGTCTATGCACACTCCTATAGAAATGATATGCCCAAGGTATTCCAAAGAGGACTTGGCAAAGTCACATTTAGACTCCTTAGCAAACAAATGTTCCTTTTTCAAGATTGCAAGGATAGTATCTAAATGGACTAAGTGATCCACAAATGTCTTATTGTAAATAAGTATATCATAAAAAAATACAAGGACAAATTTGCGAAGATACTAGCCAAATACCTTATTCATTAGGGCTTGAAATGTTGCTAGAGCATTTCAAAGGCAAAAGAAATTTACCTAAAATTGAAAATGACCTTGGTGGGTTTGAAAAGTGGTTTTCTCCTAATCTTGTATTTTGATAGGAATTTGATAGTAACCTGATCAAAGATCAATCTTAGAGAACCACTTTGCCCCATGTAGTTCATCTAATAAATCATCAATTTTGGGTATGGGAAACTTGTTCTTCACTGTAATGTGATTCAGTTCTCTATAGTCAATGCATAGTTTGTATGACCTTTTTTCTTTGGTTAGTACCATAGGTGCAACATACAAAATTTTACTAGAAATATTAATCGCTGCATCCAATAACTCCTAAATAATAATTTTTATTTTTTATGTTTGGAAATATCCATATCTTTATGGTCAAACTACCACAAGGCCTTTACTTGGATCAAGTTATATTATATGCTCCAAATCCCTATGTGGTGGGAGTGGTTTAGGTAGTTCTTGAAATATGAACTGATAGCCTTTAAGAAGATGTGATAAGGTTACTTATTCAAGTAATGATATGGGTCTTTTGGGATTGTGTAAAATAGTAAAAGAGGTAAGCCATGAATCCAAAGCTACATTTCTTTAAAATCTTGGCCATTTGTTGTGGATCCACAATTTTTATCTCCTTTGCTTGTAGAGATCGGATGCAATACTCTTTTTCATTTTGCTTAAAAGACAAAAACCTTTCTTGATGGTTCATACAATATGTGCCAAGGGAATATAGCCATTGGATGCCCAAGACAACATCCACTCCTCCAATATCAACCACATAAAAATTATCCTTGAGGAGATAATCCTTGATTGATAGATTTAGATCCCTTATTACACCCTCACACTAAAGTCATTTGTCTTGGAACTTGAATTGAAAATCTCTTAGACCCATCTATATAGAGACCTAGATGCTTAGCACAAGTTTTATCCAAAATATTCAGTGTACTCCCAGGGTCTACCATAACTAAGACTTTGGATTTTTTGATAAACCTAAAAAATGTGAATGTATCTAGTCAATCTAAGCCAACCATTGTTGCTAAAGAGATTGATGGCTCACTAGTGTCAATAGCAAGGGTTAGTTGATTCTCAAATTTAGACTATGGTTTGACTTCTACATGTGGCTCCTCCATTTCATGTTCTGATTCTAAATCACCATCCCTGAGATATTTAGCTACGAAGAGTCATGTGGGATTGTAGGTATTCCCCCTAGTCCATGGTCCATGGTTGAGAGCATCTATGAAAAAGATTAGTTGTTGTAGTATCTTTTTTCTCAAATTGGCAGCCACCAAACTTAGTTTGATCTTTGTCACCCCATCCATCTTCTTTGAATCCTATATAATTCCTTCTTCCAGTCACCAAAACCCTCTTTTTTAGTGCATCAATATGCAACTCAACCCTTCGAGCAATAGTAAAGGCTTTCTCCAAAGTTTTTGGTTCAAACATTCGCACCTCAGTATGAATCTCACTTCTTAGATTGGAAATAAAAATATTAAGTACCAGATCTGGTGATAAATGTGCCTTTGACTCAAGCACTTGAAATTTATCAACATACTCCTCCATGGACATGTCCTTTTGAAATAAGTGCATGAGCTAGACATCATATGGTTCATCCTAGTTTTAGTTGGCCCTCTATGTTAAGGCATCTGCAAAATTTGTAAAGTCCCCTCTTGGGTGTTTTGCAACCCATATTGTAGCCCAAGTATGAGCTAAGCCATCAAAATGTTGAAGGGCTATACTTATTTTATCATTATGATTATCAATTTGATGTGCCCTCAAGGCAAGTTTGATCTTACTTAACCAAGTATGTTCCCTTTTAGATATCATATATCCTAGAAGAGAATACCTTTAGGCTAAAAATCCTAACTAGTGAGGATGTCCCATTACCAATGAATGGAAAATTCCTCAAAAACTACTTTAGTGCTTGAGAGTATTCTAGTCGTATCCTATAAATAAGCCATGTACATAGTTTTGTGTTTTGATTTTTTGTGTGTTAGTCTTTTTTAATTCCTTTTTTTTTTTTTCTTTGTTGTTTTTTTTTTTTGCTTTATCTTATGCTTTCCTTTTTTTGTCCTAAACTAGTCAACTAAAACCAATTATTGTTTACTCTATTAGAGAGTGTTTTATACACAGTTTACAAATTAAAGGTATTATTTTGAACTTAATGAAGCTAATATTAGCTTAATAATTCATTTGGTATATGTCCATTATTTTGGGTCAAAATAATTTAACCTAGAAGTATTATAAAAGGATGTTAAAACTTCACAGTAAAAATACTTTAAAAGTACTCCAAATTAGGAGGAATGAAACCATTATAGTTCAATTTTCAAGTGAATATGATTTAAATATTCACCATTATATTTTCCATAATGATACCTAACCCAAAAGTAGATCCCAATCTTATGAAATTTCTATGTTCAAAAGAAGAAGAAGAATAAGCCTCGAGTGCTTGGGTGATTTAGACAACCTCTATCGATTCTATGAATGTTTGGCTAGCATCAAAGCAAGGTCTAGAGTGGGATCAAAGATAAATCCATTGGGGCTACAAACACCTAGATGACATTGAAGCAATGTTTGATAGTTGATGACATGTCTACCTATGTGATAAAGCTCATCATGAGTAGACCAATTTTTGCTCAAGGGTAAACTAGTCTGATTTCCAAACTGTGGTGGAAGAATAAGAATGAAATATACACACACACTTTTGCTAAAAAAAAATGAAGTTTTCCTTTCAAGAAAAAATTCTTACCCCTAACCTTGGATGGATGTCAAATTTCTGGTTTTATTGGTTTCGAAGTTTCATTTTTTTAGAGAGGATTCCCAAAATGCTCAAGAGCATTTCTTACCAAAGTCGACATTCATTGTTGTGCTTGCATAACATGCACCTATCTACCTAGACTAAGGACCTATTTTTTAAATTTTTGATGACTATATCTTGTTTTATTGGGTTTTTGCATGGTAGTTTATCATAAAAAATAAAAATAAAAAAATAATTTTTTAACTGAAAGCTTTTAATTATAGGTGTCTAATTTTTTATTACCTTGTATTTTTTGTCATGCTTATTTCCATTTTTGTGTATGGTAAACCTTTTTAAAATGGCAAATAACCTCTCCTATTAGATCAGGATTGAAATATTTTTTCCAATAAGTACCCACATTCCTATGTTCCATAGCCGTAGCACCCTAGAACTACTTAAAATTAGACATTGTAGACTTGAATTTTCCCCAATAGCATAGAGGATTTCACTTCCAAACCGCATCTATTTCACTACTCAATACAATTTGGTGAAGACACTTTCATTAGATTTCTCTTGAAAATGGATTTTTATAAAGTATAAATTTACCTATGTTATGAGAATAATTGACCTCCTAGATGGCTCATTTTTCAGCAAGTTATCTAAATGCTCTAATTTCCCATAAATGCTTATCTAATCACACACATTTCACTTTTTGGCCCTATATATCTTGAAATACTTTTGTAAAATTTCATGATACCATTTCCATTAGCTTATCCTTGAAAATATCTTTTCAAAAAGTATAAATTTACCTATGTTTCAAGGAGATTCGAGGCACAAAATTGCTTGTTTTTTGTAGGCTATCCAAGTTGTCGTTACCAAGGTCACTCCTAGGGACATGTAAAAATGGTTGCAAGTCAGACACTAAGTGAAGAAATTTCTTTGTTGGAAGTCCACCAAATCAAGTAGAAGTTTAAGATAAAACTAATTTAATGCTACTAGCATCTCAAAATACTATGCAATATCGAAATCCAAACACTCAAATGAAAGTTATCCTACTAGAAGCTTAACATTATAAAATAAAATAATTAATTCCCCGATAATAAAATATATATATATATAGAAGTTGTCAGAAGCCTGGCCACCTGCATGGAACACTAAATGAAAAATACCCCGATCAGAAACTTAACCACTCATGAGGAAATATAAAAAAATAAAATTGTGGTACACTTGTAAGCAAGAGTTCTAACAATGATCATAAGAGTAAAAATTATCAAAAAAAAGGTAAAATAGTGCAAATAATTGGAAAGAGTAAAACATTACCAGGTATAGATTTTTTTTTTTGGAAAAACATGAATTAAAGAAAAATAGAGAAAGAAACAAAGAAAAAAGAGTGCATGAGAAATAAAGAAATAAAACAAATGATTATATATATAAATATATATAAAAAAGAAATTAAAAATTTTAAAAACTAAAAATATTAATAATAGTAATACTAACATTTTCTAACTTCTATTAAAGATATCAGAGGCGTTTTTTAGGGCTATTTAGAAATTAAAGATGATAGACGTGAGATTTTAGTGTTGAATAGGAAAGTACAGTTGTACAAGGCAATGGATATGGCGAAATTAATAGTCAACCTAGATTTGATAGAATAATAGATATTTAATGAGACATGAATAGAGTATTGTTGAAAGCAATCCTAAGGAGTGCATGTTAAAAAAATTCATAGTAATTAATTATAAAATTAATGTTATGTGAAGGCTAGAAATTGTATAACTAGTGGCTCACTAGCCTGCTACATGGGTCAAAAACCATTTGTTAGTTGGCCCCTTAGCTTTATTCTTTGCCTTCTTTTATTTGTAGTTGGATGGAATTTTTAACCAAACTACTATTTCTTTTAGCTTTACTTTTGAAATCCATTTAAGTGGGTAAATCTAAAACAAATGGTACTTAAAGACTATGTTTTTAATACAAGGCTTATGAAATTTCTATGTTCAATCCATGCATGCTAATGGTGGATGCACTTAGTATTTTTTAGTATTTTCTTCTTTGAATATTTCACCATTCTGGATCTTAGGCTATGTTAACACTCGTTGTTTTGGGATTGGTTTTAAATTAGAATTATCACTTTACCAAATTAGAGCTAAATTTCAAGGCAACAATGGCTTGTTTTCTTTTATTTTCTCTTACCCCTAAACCTTTGATATTTCTTTGGATCTCATTTAGATTAGGAGTAGATTAAATTTAGTATTAAAGTTTAAAGTTTTTTTTTCTTGTGTCAATTTCAAATTTCATTTAAGTTGCAAGCTAATTAATTTGAATGTAGTGAATGATAATTTTTATTTTGCAATTGTTTCAAATTCACTTAGTTCATATACGTTAGAATATTAGTGTAGCAAAATTACTTTTAGGTAGTTAAGCATTTTAATGTTAAATCATTATGCCTAATAAATTTATTTTTTTGATTCATAACTAGCAAAGATCCCTTGAAATAACAACTATCAACGACCTTTGAGTTTATCCACATCAGCCAAGATCTAGCATACCCAAAACCTTAGGGGAAAATTTTTTCCTTTCAAGAGGGAATAAATTTATATTCCAGGTATGTTGGCTTACCCTTAACAATGTGTCATTTGTACACTCAACTTGTCGCTTGCACTTTAATCTATAGATAATGAGTATCCCTATGAACAATGTAAACACTAGAAAAGATGATGAAAATGAAATTGTTGATGGGAATGAAAAAAAGAGAGAAACATCCAAGAACCAAAAATAAATATAAAAGGAAAGTCAAAGGGATATTGATATGGGAAAAAATTAAATATTGCAAGTATTAATAAGAAGTGGGGATACACCCAAAAATAAAAACAAAAAAGTGATGATGAAAATGATATCTTGGAATATTAGGAGTATGAGTAAGATCCCTAAAAAGATAGGTACTACAAAATGACAACTTATTATAAGTAGCATATTTATAGATATGGAAAACAAGTAGTCAATTATTCTAACCATCCATAGTGTTGATTTTCATCTTATGGATATCTAGATTCAATTAGGCAATTAATATTTTATATCTTACTGTGAATAATACTAAGGAGTTGATTATGGAAACATAGTAGTTTGAGAAAGATGACGAACACCTTTTCTAAAAAGGTAAGTTGGATATGGTTTAATTAACTTGATAGCAATATAATGTTTTATTATTTTATTGGGATAAGGCCCCAATAGACACCATATATAGCTTATAAAAAAACAAATCCGTTCATCACATTCAATGAGTGACTATATTTTTGCTTTGAAAATGTTTCAAAACAAGATTTTCTAAGTTTATTCTTTCCTAGGAATAATATATATTTAAACTCAATTGAATATTTAAAATAAAAGTGGGATAGATACAACACTTAACATGCAATAATGAAATTGGATCAACCAAAAATTATTGTGAGGTCATTACTTTCATTTAAGAAGTTGAGAATATTGAAGATTTATGCATTATCTTCTTTTTAAAAATGTACTTTAATTAATATAGGAAAATTTTGTTAGAATATTTTAATGCGCACTTTACCTATATATTTTCATGGGATGCAAATGTTTAGGTTTAGGGTTGCCTTCCTACATGTGCATAGTTTAGGGTTAATGTTTTTATCTACAACCCTAACCCCACTTTTTGTGTTATATATGCATTGTAATCCATAAGCACCATGAGGTCAATGTCTATTATTCAATAGGCTAAGATATGTATTATTTGCCTCCTTATGGTGTTTCTTTACCTCCATGTTATGTTTCCATGTTTTGTTGTGTTATACACCCCAAAAAATTTAAAATGTACTTCAATTAATATTGGAAAATTTCTTGTGCATACGAATTAAATTATCTAATCAAGAATAAGAATGAACATGTAAAGTTAGTGCATTAAAGCATATATTAAATTTTAGCTAGTAACCCATTTAGATTTAAAATCATATGATTTATTATAAAAAAGTTAACCCACATACATCACTCATTTATATCTTATTAGGGGTTTCTATCACAAAGGGTGTAATAGCTCCAATATAGCCATGTTATGTATCTTTGTGATTATTAGCTCATAACCTAGGCTAGATTAGTTAGCCCTGGTGCATTAGGGTTAGAGTTATTAGTTATTTTAGTTTATAACTATTTGAGTTATGTTACACTTATGATCATCATTCATATGCAATCTAAGTTGCCTCTAGTGCATATATGAGACTTTTACCTCTTCAAGTGGTTGAGACTTCACCCTCTTTTAGTGACTAGGATTTGTTGGTGATCTATAAACTAGACCTATTACTTGCTATATTAATTTATTATTATGGAAATATAAATGTTATTCCAACAAATGCTTTCTATTTTGCATTTATGAGTTTTCTTGCTAATGTTACTTTTTATTAAATTTATTTCATTATAAGTTTTATTAGATCTTTGATCTTGGCTCCTTTTGGTAGTGTAAAGAATTGTAGAAGAGCATGAGAATTATTCTAGAACATTTTTTGCCAAATTTGCAACCCATCCCGTGTGTAAATTCTATCCATAGTTTTTGGTTCCATCTTTCCATTAAAATTTGTTTTGTAATATTATGAATTATACATTTTCATATGCATTTCTTGAACTCAATTTTAAAAAAAAAAAGAACGTATCAAATACATTAGGCATTAGAATTTGTAATATTTTATAGAAATGAAAAGAAGCAATCCATCCACTCAAATATTATACAAAAAGCATAAAAAAATATGAATGAGAGAAAGATATTATGGGTGCTCATATGCACCATAAATAATCACCATTTATATATAATATTATACAACACTATGATGAGAAATAAGGATTGTGAGAAGGGTATTTATAGCAACCAAAACCCCTAATTACATCATAAAGTTTAATCTAATTCAACATAACAAGTGGGCTTTAGGTTAATTACAAATATTAAATGAGGTTTAACCATAACAAGGTTAACCATGGCCTATTAGGATTACATAATAAAATATTACAAAATAATAAATACATTGCATAATGAGATACCCTTAGGTCTATCCATGCATCACACAGTGTCAAATATTGGTCATGAATTGGAATATAAATTCAACATCCCCCAAAAATCTAAATTGAGGGGCCATATTTTTGTGAAGAAGAAGATATTTGATTTTTCTCATTAATCACTTATTCTATGGTTATCGAAAAGAGATTAAGAATCTTCTTGAACCTAGATGCCTCTCCTAAATATGCACAGACCAACAAGGTTGAATTATCCAAAAATTATAAATGAGGTCGCAAAGAGGATCCAAAGGATATTGTAATTTCTTTAGGAGATTGGTTGATTTTATCTTTAGAGATAAGATGACCCAAATATTTTTATAATATTATGAATAGGTAAGGAGAAAGCAAATCCCATTCACAAATATCTCTAAAAGCCATAAAAAAAAGAGACAAATTGTTATTGATAAGTACTACATAGGAGATAGAGGAAATACTACCTCTAATCCAGTATATCCAATATTGAAAAAACCAAACTACTTCTAAACCTGAAGAAGAAAATACCAATCTACCCTATCATAAGCCTTGGAAATATCCAAATGAATAAACATGGAAGGGGATCATTAGGCCTACATAGAATGTAAGGCTTCCTGGTGTAGCACTATGTCATTTATAATTTGTCTCCCTCCCATGAAACCTCCTTACTTTGGAAAAATTATCTTTAGGAGAAAATATTTCAATTTATCAACCATCACCTTCATAATGATTTTGAGGACATTACATATTGCTGCTGACCTAAAACAATAAACATGTTCAACCTTTTGAGATTTAGTAATGAGAACAATATACGTTTTGTTGATTTATTTAAGTACGAACTTATCCCTCCTTATTTCCTCTATCACATAAAGCATATCATCCTTAAGTAGATCCTAAAATTATTGAAAGAATTCAATGGAAAAGCCAGCCAAAACCAATGTTTTACCTATTTTTCATCTTGAACACAATGACATGTAATTCCTCCATGGATACCACATTTATAAAATTAGCATTTTCTTCTTCTATGATGGTGGGGGAGGGGGGGATTTCCTAAAGAACTTTCTAGAGGACCCTTAGATCCAAAGGAGTTATTGAGAAGAGTTTTACAAACTAGTCAAAACTAATATTCTTCATGTCGTCCCATGAATAAACTGAGTCATAAGTGTTTCTCTTCAAGGATGATATAAAATTATAAGATCTTCTACTCTAAGTATAAAATTGTCACCAATGTTTGACATGTTAACCAAGTATGATCACTTCTACTCCTTGGGTCATCCTTATACTATAAGGAGAGTTGCACACATTTTTATGGACCAAATATTTTAGCTCTATGGGATCCCTCACTCCATAGTTAGTGAACATGACAAGGTGTTCACTAGTACATTTTGAGAGAAACTCCATTGCCTTCAAGGGATAAAGCTAAAATAAAATGTTTCTTATCATTTTCATATTGAAAGCTAGACTGAGGCGGTCAACAAATTATTGAAGACCTTGCTTAGGTGCTTTGTATTTGAACAATAATTTAAGTGGAACCAATGAATTCCCCTAGCTAAATGGTGGTATAACACCATGTTTCATATAACCACTAATATGACTCCATATGAGGTTGTATATAGTCAATCTCCCTCAACACTTACTTCTTACCTTCCAGGCAGTTCAAAGGTTGAAGTAATCGATACAATCCTCACTTGTTGACAGGAGATCTGAGCTACCTCTAAGTAGAACATGGAGACCATCCAAAATCACATGAAACAATAGGTATATCCACACAAGATCGAGAGGGAATTTGTAGAAGGTGACATGGTTTTCCTTTATCCCCAACCCTACAAGAAAATACCCCTAAAACACAAGGGGTAAGACAAGTTGGCACTAAAGTTAGGTAATCCAATGGATAGGGATGGTTGCTTATAAATTGGACCTACTAATGTCATCCAAGATCGACCTTATTTTCTATGGATCTTGCTTGAAGAAGATGGTGGAAAAGCATACCCCAATACAGACAGTCCTTCTAGAACTAAATGAAGAAGGATCTATTGTTCTCAAACCAACAACCTTTTGGGATTGACAAATTCAATACCTTTTCTCCCGTGACACCATTGAAGTCCTTGTATAGTGGTATGAGCTCCAACTAGAAGATACCGCGTGAGAGCCCCTACAAGAACTCCAACATAACTACCCACTTTTCAACTTTTATTGTCATAGAATAATAAAGAAATATGTTTGTAAGTATTGTAAAAAGGTAAGGATGTAACCCTCATAGGATTAGAGAAGATTTAAAATATTTTGTTAAGTAGATTGTCCCTTCAAAGGAACAAACTATATTCATTTATCTTGTTTTAAGTTTCTATAATTATTCTTGTTTTGAGTTTTTATGTTAAGGAACAAACTATATTCATTTGTCTTATTTTAAGTTTCTATAATTATTCTTGTTTTGAATTTTTATGTTTCATTTTATTCAATACTACTATCATTAAAAATGCAATACTAATCATACTTTTATCTTAATCCTTCTATTTAAAATTAAAATTATAAAATTAAAATTAACTTTAGTATAAAATTTATTGTTTCAATATAATTTAAAACCAAAATTTTTGAGGTGAAATACATCCATAAAAAAAAGTTCCTTCAAATTCTAAGCTGGACCTCTTCGGAGGTAACGGCCCCCATTATGGTCTCACCATCTACATCCCAAATTTGCGATATACAACTAAAATAAAACACAATGTGAATTTGGGATTTACAACAAAAATATAACACTATGGACGCACATAGAACAGAACCACATATTCTCTTCACTGACTAGTGGATGCAGCCGCCCTTTGCTGGTTTCTTCGTCTCATTTTGCTACCCCATGATTCTGCCTTGTTGCAATGCCATATTCTTCTCCTCTCTAGCTCCACTAGCTGAGCTTCCCACAAACTATTGCTGTTCATTCGCAATCTCCCACCACAATCGCTTAATTCCAATCCGTTTTGCAGTCGCCAATCGTAATCCTCACGAAGAACAGGGTCTGACAGAGTCTGGTATGCCTCACAGACCCTAACGAACATTCTGGTGGCCTCTTCCCCCTCTGCAGGCACGCAAACGTCGGGATGGTATCGGAGCGCCATCCGACGGTAAGCGCTCTTGAGATCACGCTCACTCACATTGTGAGGGACAGACAACACGTCATACAATGAAGAAGATGAGGACGGGGAGGGAGGGACAGTATATTGAATTGCTTCAACTTTAAGTGTTGCAATTGCGCGCTGTTTCGGCCTCACTCCAATTCTCTGCGAAATTCCTGCAGAAACACGATGAGTCTCAAGATGGGTGGGGAAACCTGCAATTGATTTCTTGCACTCCATGAGAGCCGAGTTACAGAAGACTTTTCTTTTCTGATCAATTTGCAAAACAGATTTCAATTGAAATTGGAAGATAGGCTTGCTGTTTTGGCAAGATACCTGTGGATTTAATTGAAGAAGGGTTATGACCTTTGGTACGCATGAGGTTTAAACAATTTGGTGATTATAAAGACATGAAATCATGATGAATAGATATGGATGAAAAATGATTGACGAACATGCTCAGAAAGGCTCAAAAAGTCGACGCCGTGTCTGTGTGGTAGGGGCACCCCGTTTCTACGGTGTGGAGGAATATTTGCCTTCTAATACTTAAGAATTCAACATGAGATCTTAACAATCGATATGAAATAGTAAAGATTTGAATTTCCAATACTTAAAATATCATTTGTAATATACTTTGAAAATGTGTCTTGTAATAAGTGAATAAGTAATTTTTAACAATATACCATTATTAAGAATAAGTAAATTTACATCGTTATTCTTTTTGTTGGGAAAAGTCCATTGCTATTATCATTTACAAGTAAAATTACATCGTTATTCTTTTGTTGGGAAAAGTCCATTTGGTATTATCATTTACAAGTAAATTTACATCGTTATTCTTTTTGTTGGGAAAAGTCCTTTGGTATTATCATTTACAAGTAAATTTACATCGTTATTTTTTTTTTTTTTTCGGGGAAAAGTCCATTGGCATTATCATTTACCACATAAAATTTGAAAAGTATTCACCTCCAAAAATTCAATTTATTTTGAAACGCAATTTGTAAGGCATTGAGGAAGCTCACTACGTCTGGAATTTTCGAGCACCTTAAACTAAAATTAGCAGACGGCCCCACAATTTAATCAGACATAATGATAGCACATAACACTTTGTCCCTTATTCACTATTGACTTCGTAAAAATTGCTTTACCAGTCAAGTCAATTAGAGTAAAAACTACTTGTTGATTTTCTTCAATTTAGAATACGAATCCGAAAGCAAAATACAGTTGCAGGATTAGGACCAGTCTAACCCTGTGGTAAAAGGCACCTCTCCGGTCCAACAACAATCAGGGCTAACATTAAGACTTTTTGTGGTGTGTGGGCCTTTGAAGTTTATTATCACTGACGGAAGAAATATTGTCAACCCCGTGTGCGTGAAGCAGTCATCCACCTCATATTCGCATATACAATCAGTATAATATGCAATTGCTTTCATCCTCGAGGGTTAGTGGATTGGTAAGAAGTTGGGTATTTATTAGGAAAAGACTTAGGTTCAAACCTCACGGGCATACCCCAATCTAAGACAAAGGTAGTAGTCTCACCTTAGTTTGTTGAGAGTGTGCCAGCTTGATAATAATAATGACTTTGTATGCCAGCTTGATGATGGTGATACCAACCCTTAATTGTTTAGAGTCTCCTTATGATCAATTCAAAAAAATAGTATGTATCATCAAAAAAAAAATTAAAAATTAAAAATTAAAAAATTAAAAAAATTAATAAAAAAACAAAACAAAACATTGCAATATCACCAATGACGAATGGAATATATTCAAGTTTCCACGCCGTGTCCGTAAAGCAGCCGTCCGACTTATAATAACGACATTCCTATGGAATAGGACCATGTTCTTTCTGACGACCATTCAAAAATGAAATCCAACAACCAGTTGTTACTGGAGCTTAAGGGAAACTATAGCAAGCGTTTTCATTTTATATTATATAAAATTAATAAAAAGTAAAAAAAAAACATTGCAATATCACCAATGACGAATGGAATATATTCAAGTCTCCACGCCGTGTCCGTAAAGCAGCCGTCCGACTTATAATAACGATATTCCTATGGAATAGGACCATGTTCTTTCTGACGACCATTCAAAAATGAAATCCAACAAACAGTTGTTACCGGAGCTTAAGGAAAACTATAGCAAGCGTTTTCATTTTATATTATATAAAATTAATAAAAAGTTTGATAGTTAATTATCAAATTTAAGTAAACCCATAGGAACGGTTGACCTGTTAATTATTTAGAGGGGTTAAAAAGAAACCGTGGCAAAAGAAACCTACACAGCCTTAAATACCACGAGCCAAAAGTTGAAAAACATGTACAAGGCATTTTGAGCCTCCGACGGCTTTGCCCAGGTATGCACCGTCGTTCTCACTTTTTCTAGAACATGAGGACTTTTCTATGCCTTTTATCTCTGCCGTGTCATTCTACGATATACCTCCTATCAAGAGGGAAGCTTCTGACTGAGGTTTTTGCGGAGTGATGTCATTCTACGATATACCTCCTATCAAGAGGGAAGCTTCTGCGGAGTGATGGGAGGACATATTTTTTAAAAGTCAAAGATTTAAATCTTCTTTGATCATTAAATAATATTTTTAAACACCATCAATTTATTGATATTTCTATTTACCATAAAGTAGATTTTATGTGTTGTTAGATTGTCGTAGATGACCTATCCATACATATCCACATCCTATGCCCAAGAGGATAACATCTTTTTTTTCACAATGAAGACTTTTCATGACAAGCACTTCATCCACATCCTATAACCAAGAGGAAAACATCTATTTTTTCACAATGAAGACTTTTCATGACAAGCACTTCATCCACATCCTATAACCAAGAGGAAAACATCTATTTTTTCACAATAGAGACTTTCCAGGATGAACACTTCATGTCTATAAACATTCTACAAGAGAGGTAATAATACTATCTCAAACATACTAATATATTGATTTTTATAATATTATTATTCCTTTCAAACCATAATTTTCAATAAATAATTGTTGGACCAATTTTTCATAGAGTGCATAATGCTTTAGCTTTGAAATAATTAATCCAACATTTTATCAACTCTATCAATGTTGATGGAGATACCCAACATATTATCATGTTTTTTAAAAAAGCATCCCTAGATGTTGTAAGCAAAGGGACAATGAAGAAGTAATTGATATGATGTTTCTAGATCCTTCTCAAACAAAATACACTAATGGTCCATGGCATCCTCCTCTTTATAGACTCTTTCTTGTAAGAATATTTTTTTGGCCTTAGGGAGGACGTTGCATGACCAAACATTATTCTAAAGGAAATCATTGAGAGTAGGAAATTTTGATTGCTTTAAATCTGCATATTCCAACATGATTGAGTATCCAAACTCTTTTGATAGATTCTAAATTGGCTGCTTATACGTGAAAATAGATAAATAAAATTCTTGAAGCATCTTTTCAAGATCATTTGTTATCTATCTGCTTTCCTCTCCCTAAGTATCCTACTAATAGATTTACATGCTCGAGATTTATTCATGGCAATATAAGCTTTATCTTGTGGACCTTTACAAGCTAGATGTGTCTAAGTTAATGGTTGTCATTTTGGATAAAAATAAGAGGATAAGGATTCAACCAAGCTTCAAATAAAAAATTTGAAGAAACCCCTCATTCAATGACCATATAATGTGTTTCTTGATCTATTGCAAGTTATGTGATATGAAGTTTTATGTTCTCGATCCTCTAGGTAGGGTTTGTTTCCTAAACAATTTAAATGCATAAAGAGAACCTATATATTTTTAAGTGATATTTTTCATAATTCCTTCCTTTATCTTTGGATAATCTCTAGTTAAGTTTTGCCTCTAATGTTAAACTCACAAGTCTTAATTTTGTACCTGTCCCCTCCAATATTCTTTCCTTTGTAAACCCTATCTTACTTAAATAGAAGAAATCTAGATTTTTCTTCACATACTTTTATAGATAAAATCTCTTCGAAATTTATCAAATTTGGATGTTATACCTATTGGTAACATTGAAGATGATATCATATATTTAAGGATGGATTATAATGTAATTTATATTGTTGGAATATTAGTAATTTGACCTTATTGGACAAGTCCAACAATGATGAAGTACCTACAAGCACTCTTTATGTAAGCCTATGAGCATGCATAATTTAAGCCTATGGTTGTTCTCTCTGTAAGCCTATAAGAATTTTATGTAATCCTAAAAGCTTTATTTTTGTAAGCATATGAGCAGTATTGGCGTACTCAACCTTGGCAATATTGGATAAACCACTCATATGATCAACCTCAATTAAGGGTTTAATATATTTAATAGATTATATTTTAACCTTTAAGCCAAGTTATTTCAAGTTGAGGTTAGCAACAAATTGAATATTAGGTATCACTATAATTACCCCTTAATGATTTATCCATTGAAATTAGTTTGTGATATAAGATCATGAGGTGCCTATAGGCACCTATTCCTTGTTCCTATTCTTTGATTATTTCTATTATTTTACATTTTTTGTATGCTCTCTTTATTTTTTTGTTCTACTCTTTTGCATATGATTGTGATGAATGCATGCTTTAGATTAATTTCTAGAAAGTATTTTAAAATCCAACATGGTATTAGAGCCAAATCAAAGCAACACCATCCAATTACATAGAAGAATCCTTTGTGTTTCAAAAATTTGAAAAGAAAATTAGAAAGTATAAATAAAAATATATTTCTAATTCTTGGAGGGAAACTTACAAAATTTCAATTTTGGATGCCATTTTTTGAGGACTAAAACTTATTTTTCCTTGGAACTAAATTTTGCACACCATTGAAGTTTGATTTCTTCACTAACTTTGATTATGTCACCATGTGTAGTGTTGTTGTAGTAACACTTCCTTTTCTCTTTGATATCATGAGGTTGAGTCTCAACATTCTAATTTAGTGTTTTTTGCACATTCATTAGTGCACTACGCCATTTATCAATTTGCATGAGACATCAATAACCTTGAGGTGGGATATTGTCTTCCTATTTCAACAGAAGTGTTGGCATAGTGGTAGTTGAGTTTCTTTGTATCCTTAAAGTCTTGAATTTGATTCTACCCAATGGAGATGCCTTTTTGCATTTTTAGAGCATACTATTTTTTATTTGTTGAAGTATGATATGTTGCACCCCTAAATCCAATATTTCCATTGGCATGATGGTTGATAACCTTTGTTGTAATCCTATGGTCCCATATTTAAATCACATGGTGGAATTTTTATGAAAATTTTACAAAGAATATCATTTTTATCCCATATGAACAATATGATGTTCTCCTAACTCCAACAATATTGATTGGTATGGTTAGCCATATGTCTTGTTGATCTAAGACCTCAAGTTTAAAATCAGCTCCACTATATTTTGCTTCTTTCCTTGATGAAAATTTTATGACATATTATCTTGTCACAATTAGTTGTTATCACACAAATGACATAGTGTTACAACATAGATTTCTATGTCATAGTTCCTAGGTCTAAATCTACCTAATAACATGTTTTTGATGTATTTTTATTAGAGTACACTTTCATGTAATGTTTTTAAACTTTCTCTAATGTAATTTGTTAAAATATTGACTCGAGTAATGATGGTTGATCTTTGAATGTAGGAGGTCAAAGGTTTAAATCACATTTTTTTATGTAAAGGACATCATGTATTTTTATTCACACCAAGGGATGGGCACACCCATTTAGTTTCAAAGTGTGTGTCAAGGTAACTGATTAACCCATCTAGTTGTTAGCACTCAACTCAAAGTCATTGGTTTGAATCCCATTTTTATTTCATTAGATGACACGGTCTCAAAATATTTTTTAATATTTATGAGGACAACCAATTAACTTATGAAAAATGTTGCTTACATATTTTTCTATTCAATGGTCTTAATAAAAGCATCTACTTAGAGAGGTGGTGATCTCAACACAAGATAAGTGATTCTCATCAAAACTTAACATGTGGAAAGCCCTAGGGTTTGAAATTTATTTTTTTATTTTTAAGTGATATTATACCCAATGTCCTAGACTCCACAAATTTTGCATAAGGAAGAATTTTGGACCCATTTTTTAAGATTGCACAACTTTCAAACTTTACTTGTTGGTGATAATAGTTTAAGTACATATTATGGTGTTATAGATGATTTTTTAGCTATAATAGAATTAGGTTCTACATGTTTAATGTATGGTATGATTTTTTCCTATGGTTACCTTTTAAATTATGGGGGATGATTATTAAAAAATATACCTTCATTACTTCATGATTCAACTATTTTCTTTTGAGATTAGAGGATATTTTATGGTCACTATATTGCATGTTGAATATATTCTCATAGGAATATCAACATATTTGGTCTAGAAGGTGGAGATATATCTTCATGTTCAAGGAAGGGTTGATCCATTTCATGTATATTTTCTAAGAGAATATAATAGGATTTATGATAAAGATTCAATAGCCCATCAAGGAAGATGTTACCAACTCTGATATCTTCTCTCCTTGGTCCCTCAACTTAGATTATGGAGGGGGGCCAGGGGTGTTAGAATATTAGTAATTTAACCTTATTTGAAAAGATAAAAAGTAATGAAGTGCTTATGGTTGATCATTATGTAAGCCTGTGAGCATGTACAATGTAAGTCTACATTTGTTCTCTGTGTAAACCTATAGTCATTCTCTATGTAAGCCTATAAGATTTTGTATGGAAGTCTATAGGTAGTATTGGTGTATTTTCACTTAGAGATATTGGTTCAACCACTTATGTGACTAATCTTAATTAAAGTTTTACTATATTTAAAATATTGTAATCTAATATTTAAGCCAATTTATGTTGTTTTGAGATATCCAATAAAATAGGGTTTAGGTATAACTATAAATACCCACTAATGACTAAAGCATCCTAATTAGTTTATTTTATAAGATTTTTTATGAAACCTAGATATTGTAGGTGAATTGGAGAGGAGAGGGAAATCCTCCAAGAGAGGTCCCAGGGTCAAATCTCCACCCTACCAAAAAGCTGAATTGGGTATCCAAAATCCAATTGATAATGTTGGTGGAGGCAGAGTCGGGTGCAACCAAGGCGATCCTGCAAGGGGTTTTTTGCTTTAAAAAAAATAAGATTTGTTATGAATATTACATATTCAAGTTATGGTTCCATATGTTATGGGTAGTTGGAAAGTAGTTTTAAATCCCAACCTCGTACCTTATTGATTTTACATGTATATATACTTCTATCAAATCAATACAATTGTTGATTGCAGTGTGCATATATATTTTATTTTTTTGATATTTGGTATTAGAGAAGGCTAATTTTAAAATGAAGCATTTACTTGTGAAGGTGATCCAATTGCCAAGGAGAAAGAGGCACCTCTTATATCTTATGAAAGTGTGTTGCCACTAGAGAAACTAGAAATAAGTAGATGCAAGTTTGAACAAGGAGAAGACCTTACCATTAGGTAAAGAAAAAGTATCTTCTTTTTATTTGTGTTTGTGTTTATAGATGTTGTAGACATTTATTTCATCTTAGAATATTTGTAGAGTCATTTGAGAAATATTTAGCCTATGTCATAAGAGTTGGTGATGGGGACACGAAAATTGGTACCACCCAAATCCGAATTTTCACACAAAAAATTGGAAACACGCTTTACAAGAAATAGAAATCCCAATGTTTCATTAAATAACTTGCAAAGGTTTACATTTATAGCCCGCAGGATTTACAAAAACTGGCGCACAGGCACAGTTCTTTCACTCTCTATTGCAAATATTCCCTAACTCTACAACTCTGGAAGGAAAACGCACTCCAAGCCGGTCCGAGTGGCCCTCTGCCTTCGACTCTGCAACTCGACTATGCAACTCTGCAACTACAGGTTTTCCCACCCTTGTGCATGCCTCTGCTTGCCCTTTTATAACTTTTTTATTTTGGTGCGACGATCTGCTTTCCATCTAGTGGTCCCCTCATTTCATCTTCCCGTGTCGCTTCATTGCCTAGGTATTCGAAACATCTACCTTTCGACTCTTCATCTTCGGCTTTCCCTTCGGCCGTGAAAATATGACAGGTCATGATATCGTGACACCTTTCGGTCTCTGGCCCCTTCTCTATCCTTGCACCACAAAAATACGACATGTCACAATATTGCGATAGTTCTGCTCCTTCGCTCCATCATCCTGCTTTTGGGTCACGAAATCACGACATGTCACAAAATCGTGACATCTTTGTCTTTCGTACGCTCTTTTGCTTTCGGGTCACGAAATCGTGACATCTTTGCCTTCCTTGCCTCTCCTATGAAACCTGTCGCGATATCACGACAGTTTCCCTGCTAGCGTCTTTCTCTATTTTTGTGTCACGATATCATGACACCTTTTATGTCACAATATCATGACATCTTTTCCTACTGACTTCTTCCTTCATTTTTTGTCACGATATTGCAACACCTTTTATGTCACGATATCGTGACATATTTTTTGCCCACGTCCTTTGTCTTATTTCGGTCGTGATATCGTGACACCTTTTATGTCGCGATATCACGACATCTTTTTCGCCAACGTCCTTTGTTAAAAACATGTCACAAAATCGCAACATCTTTTCTGCCAACGTCCTTTGTTAAAAACATGTCACAAAATCGTGACACCTTTTATGTTGCGATATCGTGACATCTTTTTCGCCAACGTCCTTTGTTAAAAACATGTCACGAAATCACAACATTTTCCTCTGTTGGCTCCTTCTTCGCCTTCTGGTTGTGAAAATGTGACATGTCGTGAAATCGTGACATCTTCCTCCCTTGGCTTCTCCTTCACCTTCTGGTCACAAAAATGTGACATGTCACAAAATCACGACATCTTCCTCCCTTGGCTTCTTCTTCGCCTTCTGGTCACAAAAATGCAACATGTCATGAAATCACGACATCTTCCTCCCTTGGCTTCTTCTTCGCCTTCTGGTTGTGAAAATGCGACATGTCACATTTTCGCAACATCTTCCTCCCTTGGCTTCTTCTTCGCCTTCTGGTCGTGAAATGCGACATGTCACGAAATCGCGACATCTTTCTCCCTTGGCTTCTTCTTCACCTTCTGGTCATGAAAATGTGACATGTCATGAAATTGCGACATCTTTCACACTTGCGCATTTTCTCGTCCTTCGGTTGCGATAACGCGACATGTCACGATATCGCGACATCTTCTCCTTTGTGCTTTTTCTCTCCTATTTCGATCGCGATATCGTGACACTTTTTCTGTCATGATATCACAACAGTTTTCCTCCACATATTCTCTCTCTTCTTTTGGTCACAATTTCATGACATGTCGCGATATCATGACATCTTCCTTCCTTAGCCAAATTTTTGAAGATGGCTCTGCTACCACTGGATGCTCCTACATCAGATGCCACTGGATGCTCCTGCATTAGATGCCACTGGATGCTCCTGCATCAGACACCTGGGGTTGATGGAGAAGTGACCTTCACTTCTATACTGTAAGAAACCCCCTACAAGCACTACATAGAGTGCCAAATTCCTTCCTCTAAGGCTTCATACAAGAAACCTCCTGCAAGCACTGCAGATAGTGCCAACTTTCTTCCTCTGAGGCTTCATACAAGAAACCCCCTACAAGCACTACATAGAGTGCCAAAATATTTCCTCTTCCACAGATCCTGGTGCAAACTGCCTCACGTTCGATGGATCTATTTGCACACTCAGGAACTTCTAGCTCTGATACCACTTGATGGGGACACAAAAATTGGTACCACCTAAATCCAAATTTTTACAAAAAAAAATTGGAAACACGTTTTACAAGAAATATAAATCCTAATGTTTCATTAAATAACTTGCAAAGGTTTACATTTACAGCCCATAGGCTTTACAAAAACTGGTGCACAAGCACAGTTATTTCACTCTCTATTGCAAATATTCCCTAACTCTGCAACTCTGGAAGGAAAACACACTCCAAGCCAGTCCGAGTGGCCCTCTGCCTTCGACTCTGCAACTTGACTGTGCAACTCTGCAACTTTATGTTTTCCCACCCTTGTGCATGCCTCTGCTTGCCCTTTTATACCTTTTTTTTTGTGTGATGATTTGTTTTTCATCTGGTGGTCACCTCGTTTCATCTTCCCATGCTGCATCGTTGTCCTAGTATTCGAAACGTCTGCCTTTCTGACTCTTCATCTTCAGCTTTCCCTTCGAGAGCGAAAATATGACAGGTCGCGATATCGCGACACCTTTCGGTCTCTGGCCCCTTCTCTGTCCTTGCGTCGCAAAAATACGACATGTCATGAAATCATGACAGTTTCGCTCCTTCACTCCATCTTCCTGCTTTCAGGTCACAAAATCGTGACATATCGTGAAATTGTGACATCTTTGTCTTCCGTACGCTCTTCTACTTTTGGGTCACGAAATTGTGACATGTCATGAAATTGTGACATCTTTGCCTTCCTTGCCTCTCCTATGAAACCTGTCTCAATATCGTGATAGTTTCCCTGCTAGCGTCTTTCTCCGTTTTTGTGTCACGATATCACAACACCTTTTATGTCGCAATATCGCGACATCTTTTCCTGCTGACTTCTTCCTTCATTTTGTGTCGCGATATCGCGACACATTTTATGTCGTGATATCGCGACATCTTTTTTGCCCACGTCCTTTGTCTTGTTTTGGTTGCGATATTGCGACACCATTTATGTCGTGATATCGCGACATCTTTTCTACCAACGTCCTTTGTTAAAAACATGTCACGAAATCGTGACACCTTTTATGTCGTGATATCGCGACATCTTTTCTGCCAACGTCCTTTGTTAAAAACATGTCACGAAATCATGACATTTTCCTCCGCTGGCTCCTTCTTTGCCTTCTAGTCGCAAAAATATGACATGTCGTGAAATCGTGACATCTTCCTCCCTTGGCTTCTCCTTCGCCTTCTGGTCACGAAAATGCGACATGTCATGAAATCGCAACATCTTCCTCCCTGGGCTTCTTCTTCGCCTTCTGGTCGCAAAAATGCAACATGTCATGAAATTGTGACATCTTCCTCCCTTGGCTTCTTCTTCGCCTTCTGGTCGCAAAAATGCGACTTGTCGTGAAATCGTGACATCTTTCTCCCTTGGCTTCTTCTTTGCCTTTTGGTCGCGAAAATGCGACATGTCGCAAAATCACATCTTTCTCCCTTGGCTTCTTCTTCACCTTTTGGTCGCGAAAATGCGACATGTCACGAAATCATGACATCTTTCTCACTTGCACCTTTTCTCGTCCTTTGGTCGCGATAACGCGACATGTCGCAATATCGTGACATCTTCTCCTCCGTACTTTCTCTCTCCTATTTCGGTCGTGATATCGCGACACTTTTTCTGTCATGTTATCACGATAGTTTTCCTCCACATCTTCTCTCTCTTTTTTTGGTCGCGATTTTGTGACATGTCACTTTATCGCGACATCTTCCTTCCTTAGCAAAATTTTTGAATATGGCTCTGCTACCACTGGATGCTCCTGCATCAGTTGGCATCAGAAATTGATTACTATAGTCTAAAAAAAAAAGGTGTTATTGTTTAGTGCAAGAAACATGTTGTTTGAAGAAAAACATGAGCAATCTAAAGCATTGTACTATAGTTTGAATGTGTTGGAAAAAACATAATATTTAAATTTTTCACCTAGAAGAGTCATATGATCGTGTTATTGTTGGATATTTGAGCAAGTTTTGTTGTCATTGATGTCAAGAGGTTTATGTCCAAGTTTCATCATCATTAATGTCATAATGTCATTTTTCCAAAAGGTAAGGAAGTGGTTAAAATAAAAGGATATAATATTTATTTTAAATATTTTTTTTGAAAATTTTGAAAAAACTTGTATTAAAACAAAGATCAGTTACAAGTTGGGATGAGACTTTTCCCAGCCATAGACAGAGAGAACACAAGATTACAATAGTAAAAGAAGATTTGCATTGGAGCCAAATCTCTTAAACCAAAACCTAGCTAACAGGGGAGTCGGCGAATCCGAGATTCAAGCGTGGAGAGACTCCTTCCCCATTGGCCTAAGGCACGATCCAACGAGTTTCAATGTTTGCACAATGTGAGATGTTGCCAGGGGGATCGGTTTGGTCTGTTGATGCAACTTGTCGCGATGTCGCGACACTTTTTCCTTCTTCTCCTTTGGCCGCGAAAATGCAACATGTCGCGATATCGCGACACTTTTCTCTTTTGGCCGCGAAAATGCAACATGTCGCGATATCGCGACACTTTTTCCTCTTTTGGCGAGTGCAACATGTCGCGATATCGCGACACTTTTCCTCCTTTGGCCGCGACGTTGCAACATGTCGCGATATCGCGACACTTTTTCCTCCTTTGGCCGTGATGATGCAACATGTCGCGATATCGTGACACTTTTTCTCTTTTGGTCGCGATGATGCAACATGTCGCGATATCATGACACTTTTTCTCCTTTGGCCGCGACGATGCAACATGTCACGATATCGTGACACATTTTCCTCCTTTGGCCATGACAATGCAACATGTCGCGATATCGTGACACTTTTTCTCCTTTGGCCGTGACGATGCAACATGTCGCGATATCGCGACACTTTTTCTCTTTTGGCCATGACAATGCAACATGTCACGATATCGCGACACTTTTTCTCTTTTGGCCGCGACGATGCAACATGTCGCGATATCGTGACACTTTTTCTCCTTTGGCCGCGACGATGCAACATGTCACGATATCGTGACACTTTTTCTCCTTTGGCCGTGACGATGCAACATGTCGCGATATCGTGACACTTTTTCTCTCTTGGCTACGATGGTGCAACATGTCACGATATCATGACACTTTTTCTCTCTTGGCCGTGACGGTGCAACATGTCACGATATCGTGACACTTTTTCTCTTTTGGCCGCGATGATGCAACATGTCGCGATATCGCGACACTTTTTCTCTTTTGGCCGTGATGATGCAACATGTCACGATATCGTCGACACTTTTTCTCTTTTGCCTGATAATGCAACATGTCGCGATAATCGTGACACTTTTTCTCCTTTGGCCATGAAGAATGCAACATGTCGCGATATCGCGACACCTTTTCTCCTTTGGCCATGAAAATGCAACATGTCGCGATATCGCGACACCTTTTCTCCTTTGGCAGAAAATGCAACATGTCGCGATATCGTGACACCTTTTCTCCTTTGGCCTGAAAATGCAACATGTCGCGATATCGCGACACCTTTTCTCTTTTGGCCATGAAAATGCAACATGTCACGATATCTCGACACCTTTTCTCTTTTGGCCGTGAAAATGCAACATGTCACGATATCGCGACACTTTTTCTCTTTGGCCATAATGCAACATGTCGCGATATCGTGACACTTTTCTCTTTTGGCCGCGATAATGCAACATGTCACGATATCGTGACACTTTTTCTCCTTTGGCCGCGATGATGCAACATGTCACGATATCGTGACACTTTTTCTCCTTTGGCCGTGACGAAGCAACATGTCATGATATCGTGACACCTTTTCTCCTTTGGCCTCGTCGAAGCAACATGTCACGATATCGTGACACTTCTTCTCAGCTGGCCGCGACGTTGCAACATGTCATGAAATCGTGACACCTTCCTACTGTCTTCAGGCTGTCTCGGTCTGCTGCCCTTTCAACACCCTGCCTAATCACTTCATCCTCAACAGCCATGTCACTGTGCCACTGAACCCCTACCTCCTTCTCAGCACCCATCTTAGCCAGGAAGTCTGCCACTTTATTTAGATCTCTACTCACATAAACTGGAATCACATCATCTAATTCCCTCCATAATTCCTTAATTTGAGTGACAAGAATCCTCAGCCTCCATGTTTTCAAAGCAAAGTTCCTCATGCAATCTAGAGCTCCAACCATTATTTGAGAATCCGATTCTAGTATTATCCTCCTGTGGCCTTGTTTTACTGCCCAAATAGAAGCAGATTTGATAGCTAAGGCTTCTGCTTCATTGTTTGTGGCTCTTCCCAAGCCTTGCAGTTCCCAATAGAGCATTGTTCCAACATGATTCCGGCAAACCACTCCAATTCCAGCTCTACCCGGATTGCCTTTTGCAGCTCCATCCGTATTAATTTTAATCCAACCTTCTAGGGGTGGTTTCCAACTAGCTCTGTCCTATCCCTCTTGCACTTCAACTTCCTTTTCCATTGCCCCATTAACAACCTGAGTTTCCTCTTTAGCATAGACTGCCACAGTTTCTGTGACTTTGCTCCAAATGACCTGCCAAACTCCATCTAAAGAAGAAAAAGTTTCTCTAAAAATTCTAGCATTTCTCTCCAACCACACTTGCCACCAGATAAAGTTTAATCCAAGCTCCCAACCAATACAAAGAGCTTTAGATTTAAATCTACCCCTCTTCCATCTTTCCCAAATATTAATCCGATTCAAATCACCATTAACTTGAATTTTATAATATAAAAACCATCTCTCCCAAATCTGGCACGTGAATGGGCACTCAAACATCAAGTGATCAGTTGTTTCCTCACTCTTGTAGCATAAAACACATTGAGATGGACCGATGATTCCCTTACATCTGAGTTTATCAAAAGTAAGAATTCCATTATGCATGAACTGCCAGGCAAAAAGTTTACTTTCGGCCAACCCTTGGACTGCCAAATCTTTCTCCAATCCTCCACCTGATAAGTATGAGGAGGGGGCTCTGGAAGGATCTTATCATATCCGTCCTTCACTGTGTAGACACCAAGGCTCCCATAGCCCCAAGCTAATTCATCCTCCTCGTCTCTACCTGTGAGAAATATTTCTGCCAAGATTTTAGTCATGATGGGTGTCAAATCCGGAGGGATTGAAATTGGCCACTCATCCAACTTCTTAAACTGCTTAAACTTATAATCCCCCAGCTGACTAGTGTTGAAATAACTTTCAATTTGGACCCATCCCTTGGTTTCTATGGCTATTTTTATTGGTTGCAATTCAGGAAATTCAACAATGATAGGTGGGTATTGATCCCATGAATCTGTCCAAAATCGTGCCTTCTCCCCTCTCCCCACTTTCCAAAATAATCTATCTTTTACTACCTGAGATCCTAACTTGAGAGCCTGCCACACTAAGGATCCATTACCATCCAAAGGGAAATGACCCACCTCATTTGGGTTCACTTGTCCCAAATATTTACTAGTTAAGATTCTATTGAATAAAGAAGTTGGTTGGGAAATCCACCTCCAGTAAAGCTTTCCAGCCAAAGCTTTATTATTTAACTTTGATCTTCTCAGTCCCAAACCTCCTTTTACCTTGGGCTGGCTTACTTTGTCCCAACCTACTAAGGCCCATTTCCTCTCTCCTTTTACTCCTTCCCATAAAAATTTTCTAGCCATCTTGTCCAACTCTTTCCATATAGTATGTGGGGCAGCAAGGATAGAAAATTTATAAATTGGCATGGCTTGAATGACTGACTGTAAAAAAGTTAATCTACCCCCATAGGTTAACCATTTGTGAGACCAATGATTAATTCTATCCTTGATACAATCCAAAAGATTCCTCCAGATATCTATTTTTAGTTTTTTAAAATGCAAAGGGACCCCCAAGTATACCACTGGGAGATAAGTCCTTGTGAATCCCAAGATCTCTAAAACTCTGTCCTGAAGCCTTTGATCAAGATTGAAAAAGACCACTTTGGATTTTTTATCATTGATGACTTGGTTTGTAGCCCTAAGGTAGACATTAAGTGTATCTCTAATCATTCTTGCTTCCCTGAAACTGGCCACTCCCACCAATCCTGTGTCATCCACAAACTGTAGGTGAGTCAAAACTTCCTCACCCACCTTGATACCTGTTAACAAACCTTGTTGTCTTCTCCTCAAGATAAGTCTACCCAATCCTTCAGCCAAAATGAGAAAAATATAGGGAGAGCAAGGATCTCCTTGACGAAGGCCTCGAGAAGCTCCAAACGGTTGCGAGGGAAGACCCTTGATTAACACTGAGTATGTCGGAGTAGAAACACAACTCATGACCCATTCTATCCAATCCTGAGAGAAACCAAAGGCTGCCATCATCTTTGACAAGAAGCTCCACTCCACCCTATCATAAGCCTTTGACATATCTAATTTTATGAACATTCCTCTATTACCAGATGTTTGCATTGAATGGATTGCCTCCTGAGCTAGAACCACACCATCCAAGATCTGCCTACCCTCTACAAAACCCCCTTGCTCCGAGGAGATAATGTTATGTAGAAGAGGTTTTAGCCACTCAACCATTACCTTTGTGATTATTTTATATATGACATTGCATAAGGCAATAGGTCTATAATCTAAAATGTGTACCCCCTCCTCCCCTTTTGGAATTAAGGTAATGAAAGTATGATTTAATGCTTTAAGCATTCTTTTACTACCTTTGGACTCCTCTATAACAACCATTACATCCTCCTCCAAGTTATCCCAAAAGGCCTGAAAAAACTCAATTGGAAAGCCATCTGGACCTGGAGTTTTTTCGGTGCTCATTCCAAAGACTACATTCTTCAGTTCCTCTCTATCAATGGGTTTAAGTAGGGTCTGATTTTCTTCTTCAGAGATAACAGAGGGTATGACAGCAATAACGTCTCTTTGAGCCTCTTCATCTTGCACCATACTTTCCTTAAAAAGTTTAGAAAAATAATCCATTGAATGGAAATGTATACCTGGAAGTGTATCAAAGGAGTGTCCGTTCTCATCTTGAAGAGCTTCCATGTTGTTCATCTGTCTCCTAGCACAGGCAGTCCGATGGAAAAATTTGGTATTTTTATCACCTTCTAATAACCAAGTGGTTCTTGCTCTCTATTTCCAGTAGGTCTCCTCTTGGTTGTCAATGTCCTCAACCGCTTTACGCAATGCATCATCCTCTTCTTTGAGCTGCTCTATAATTGTTCCTTCCCTAAAGTGTTTTTGAACCTCATCCCATCTGGCCACCAATGGAGCTCTTTGGACCTGGAAGTCTGTCTTGTTAGCTCGCCTCCATTGTTTCAGTTGATCTTTGACATAATGAAGTTGTTTGTGGAATCTAAACATTGTTGTCCCATATGTTGGGCGACCTTCTTCCCACCACTGTGGAATTTTCTTTCGAAGTTCCTCTTTTTGTAACCAAAAGTTTTCAAATTTAAATGGTTTGTGATGCTGCACTGTCTTGATCCCTCCTTCCAACAAAATGGGGAAATGATCTGAAACTGGACCCTCCAAAATCTGAAATTTTATATTCCATTTTACAAATGCCTCCTCTGAAACCAAAAAATGGTCTAACTTCACCTTCCTGCTATGTGGCTCCCTCCTCTTATTAGTCCAAGTATAGTTGGTTCCAGGGCATTTAATATCCACCAAGTGTAATGCCTGGACTTGGGCAATCATAAGTCGATCCCCTGGGTCCAAAATTGGGGTTCCCCCTTCCTGATCTCTAGAGGATAATTTAGCATTAAAGTCCCCAGCAATAATCCAGTCTAAATCTTCCCTTGAGACTCTCATGTTATGCACAACTTTCCATTGATGCATCTGACCATCTAGGTTTTGAGCCCCATAAAAATTTGTGATTAAAACATGTTCAGCTGTGACATTATTTCTAAAATGTGATGTGAGAACACCCCTCCAAGCTATATGTTCTATTGCAGTCCATTCAAGAGAGTTCCAAAGAGTAACTATCCCCCCTGAGGCACCTTGGGCAGCCACTTCCATATGACCAGCACCCCTCCAAATTCTATTAACTATTTTGCACATAAGATCTAACGACATTTTTGTCTCCTGGATAAGCAAAAAATTTGTTTTACATTTTTCTAAGAGTCTTCGAACAGCAGATTGATGGGTTCTACTATTTAAACCCCTAACATTCCATGATTGTATAATCATTGGTTACCTTGAGAGCAGTAAGAATCTATTGGCCTCACCGATCCTCCAGTGATCAGTTTGTCTCCTTGAACTGCTATCAATTCCTTATTTGATTTTCTACCCACTCCTTGAGAGTTGCTATTTTTTGCTCTCTTTTCCACCTGAGTTATCCCTAAAGTTGGCCTTTCTCTATTCTTTTCTGCTATTCCCATGCTGACATCCTTAATTATTGGCTGCTCTTGGTTATGCACTATCAATGCCCCTGCACTCTCTGACTGCGGTAACTCACTGTACTCAATTACCTGCTCTATGATGGGGGGAGATGAAAGAGGAGCTTGAACATGGATGTTATTATTTTCATTATTCCCATCCACTCCTTCCATGAATTGATCTTCTTGGTCCATTAGTGTCTTAAATATCTCATACCTATTGGAGGGCTTGAGTTGGGTTTGCTCTTTACCATATTTTTTCTTTTGCCTTCTCCTTCTTTTGGGCTGTTCAAAACCATCTCTCTGTGCTTCTTTACCCTGAGAAATATTGGTTGGTTCTTTGTTTATTGTTGACTTACCCTCCTTAGGAAGATTTGACATTCCTAGAGGAGCCTCCATTTTTGTGTTCATATTATTTGGGCAAGATCGGGCCAAATGCCCATATTTGTGGCAAACTCTGCATCTGAAGGGCAAAGCCTCATAATCCAGCTATTGAATCCAAGATAGTCCTGCAAGTTCAAGTTCCACCTCTGTCGGTAGAGGCTGGCTAAGATCCATTTCCACACATAATCTTGCATAAACAGCTGTGTTTCCTTCTATTGTGTCTTTGGATACACCCAAATGTCTTCCAAGGGAATTATCGATAATTTCCAATACCTGCTCGCTCCAAAACTCCATTGGAAGTGCATACAAATGGATCCAAACCGGGACAGCAGTGGGTTCAATTCGAGGATCAAATCCCACTCTCCAGGGTTGAACAAATAATCCTGCCGGACCATGATTCCTCTTTTCTGATTCAAAAGCCCTATTTCTATCGGCCAGTGAAGAAAAACTAACAATAAAATATCCATTGCTAATAAACCATAAAGAATACTCACCAAGAGGCTCCCAGTTTTTCCGGACCCAGGAATGCAAAAAATTTAGGGTAGGGCGAATACCCATGAATTTACAGATCAAATCATGATTGGCTCTATATAAAACTGTTTCTTCAACCATCCTTTGCTCAATGACAATCTTTGGCCTTGATTCTGACTATGGCAAGCATCCATTAACTCGTTGAGATGTTGATCTATTTCCAGTAGCCGTAAAGAGCATTTTTAATGCAGTTTTTTGTGCTTCTTCAGTCTTTGATGGAGATTTATCCTTTAACAAATCTGCAAAAGAACTATGTCTCTCTAGAAGAGGATCCGGAGGTGTCCCCATTGGACCCTCCTGGGGCAGCAATCTTGTCTTCAAATCCACAGTAACCAAAAATCTCTTCGGCTACCCAACTGATGCCCTAGTTTTTCCTTAGCTTCAGAAACCCTAGTTCATCCGCCGCTCATTCAGCAGTTCCTAAACCATGTTCAATATTAAAAAATATATATATTTCCATATTTATTTTAAATATCATATGCCTAAAAAGGCCTAAAATATTGAAGACCCAAGGAAGGAGAAGCAGGTTTAAAAAGAAATAATAATATTATAATATTTAATATTATAATATTTCGGGAAAAAGGTTGAGGTGAAGAAAAATGAGGTCCAAGGAATCATTAAAAAAATAAATCCTTGAAAAGACCCATTGAGAAGATTTTAAAGGTTATTATTTAATTTATTTAAATTAAAATATTTTAACCTATGGTTAAAATTTTAATTTAAATAAGTCATAAGGCGCCAAAAGGTTTAAATTTAAATTTGAATTCACTAATACGATGTGTTGGAGTGCAAAGAACAAAGGTATAAAATGCAAAGAACAAAGGTATAAAAGGGGGGCAATGATTTTCATTTAAATCATCCAATACAATTTTCAAATGTCCAAGGTGATGAATTAATCATGCATTGCATTGAGTAAGAAGAAGAGATTCACGTGTATTAAATATTAAGGAGGGAGACTTCACATTAAATCCATGTGGATCGCAAAATTAATCCCAACATGTTGGGTAACGTAGACTGTGGTTGAAGGCTGGTTAAGAAGTTCACACAGGGTAGGTCAGGAGTTCGATTCACATCCCCTTCATTTTGACACAACATGGTTTTTGGTTATTTTCCAAAAATCGTAGAGCGTAAGGTATAAAGGGTAGATCGTACGCTTTGAGTGTTGTGTGGGTGTGTAGCCCAATGATAGACCAACCTTGTGCTAAGGTGCTACAACTACAATAGGTTGTGGGTTCGAGTTTGGGCATAGTTATAACAGGGTGAAATATTTTTGAAAATGTGGGCAACATTTATAAGGTAAGTGCTTGATTTTAATTTATGCCAAGGTTTTGAAAGGTTCCAGAGACCATGTGATTATTTTTGCAAAGGTGAAAGAATAGGGAGTCATAAGGTTGATTAAAATATATATATTTTTGATTAGACACACAAATAAAGGAATTGGAGTTGTAAGGTGTTAACAAAGGAATTAATTTTTATTTTTTGAATGTTGGTTTGTGACGCTTTGATTTTATAAGGTGTTAACAAAGGAATTTTATTGTTTATGTATTGAATATTATTTTGAGATTTTGGAGATTGTAAGGTGTACTTGAGAATTAATATTTTTGTAAGATGAAATAATTATAGGGAAATATTTGAGTGGATATTTTTGAGATAGACTATTGCCATCTAACCTTGAAATTAGGAAAGAAGATTTGATTGTGATTAAGATAGGATTTGAAGATATATCTCCATAAAAACAAAATATATGGGTACATATTCCTTATGAGTGGAATATTGTTGGATTTAATATTGTGAAATGTAAATTTGAAGTGAAAAGGATTGTTTGATAAGCATTGTTGGAAATGTTTGAGTAGGTTTTCATGTGCATGATTTGTGGATGTTGAAATATCATGAGTATCATTGTTATGTGAAATTAAAAACTATCTTGAGCTAGGATTTTGAAAGATCATGGTATCATTTTTATGTGATATTGAGAACTATCTTGAGCTAGGGTTTGTAAAAGAACATAAGTATCATTGTTATGTGATATTTCAATCATCTTGAGTCAAGGTTTGAGTTCCATAGTGTGAATTGTTGGAATTATAGTGAAACACTTGGTTAGGGTTTGTAAGAAAGGTGTGTTTCATTAATTGTATGTTTGAGTAAAGGTGGTTGATCATTATTGATTGAAAGCTTTGGAGTGATAATTCAAATTTTGTGAAATGAATTATACTTTATTTTTTAATTGACTTGAAAGAGAATTTGAAAGTGGAATATTATTTTATTGAGTGTAAAACATTATGAGTGTGAAACATATTGAGTCTTTAATAATTCTCTATATGTTTCTATGGTTAAACAAGATTCTGAGTGAAACTTGTTTGTGTAATTGAAGAGCTTTTCTGAAAGATATTAAGTTGATTTTTGTATGCAAGTATTGTAGTTGTTTGAGTAAGATTTTGTGAAAACTTGTGAGAAAATTTAAGTCCTAGAGGGGACTTAAGAACATAGTTGAGTAAGCTTTTGTGAAATATTAAGGAAATATTTGTGTGAGATTTTGTGGAATATTACAAGAATAATTGAGGTAAGTCTTGGTGAAGACTTGTTGAGCAGATTGAAGAAGTTCTAGGTAGGAATTGTTGGATAGATTTGAGGTAAGTCTTGGTGAAGACTTGTTGAGCAGATTGAACAAGTCTTGGTGAAGACTTGTTGAGTAGGTTGAGAGAGTTATTGAGAGGACTTTTTGAGCATATTTGTGGTAAGTATTTGAGAAGACTTAAGATAATATTTGATTTATGATTTGATCAAGCTTTGTGTTAAGGCTTGAGGATAGATTTGAGGATAGAGTTTGGTGTAGATTTAAGGGTATATTTATACCAAAATAGAGATATATTTGAGAGTAAATTTGTGCTATATCAAGGGTAGTGTTTATTGTATATTTGAGATAAATATTGAGTAGATCTTAGATCAGGCTTTGGATGTGATAGAGTAGAGGATAGTAGTCTCTAGTGGATAAAAATTCATTAGCCATGGTAGTAAGGATAGAAGTCTTCTGAGTGAGGATAATGGTCTTCTATAGAGATATACACAAGCCAGTGTAGTGGGGGTAATAGTCTTCTAGAATATCACCAGCTAGAGCAAAGGAGAAAGAGTTCTCCTATGGATAGAGATCCACAAACAAGTAAAGGGGAAAAAGTTCTCGTATGGATTGGTGTCCATGAACTTGATTAGGAGATTGGTGTCTCCTTTGGGCAGAGGTCCATAAACATTGTAATAGAGAAGGATTTCCAAGATATTTGTTGAGAAAATTTTAGTGAAAGAATTTCTCCATGGAGTAGCCCACATTGGGTGAACCACATTAAATTGGTGCCTCTATTGTGTGTGATAATTTGTGCATTGCTTTAATTATTGAAGTTAATATTTCCATTGATATATTGGATAATATTGTTATAAAAAAAAAAAAAAAATTTGATCTTACACTATCCACCCCCCCTCTCAGTATAATCTTGTGTTCTTCAATTGGTATCAGAGTGGGTTTTTTCAAAATAGTTTAACAGCTTGAAGGTAAATCTTACAAGAACATAGATGGATTCTTAGAGTGGATCTTCAAGAAATAAGGCACCATTATTTGATGGGAATAATTATGTATTTTGGAGTGTAATAATGAATATTTACCTAATGGCACAAGGAAATGATATATGGCAAGTAGTTGATGATGGATACACACTACCATATACTCCACCTACAGATAAATATGGTAAGATCCTACAACTGAATAATTCAAAGGAAATAAATGGAATATTAAGTAATTTATGTGAATCAGAGTTTTTCAAAGTTATGTATTGTACATCAACAAAATATATTTGGAAAAATTTGAAGAAAATATATGAGGGAGACAAAAATGTTAAGATGGCAAAATTACAAAATCACAAGAAAAATTTTTAAGACCTAAAAATTAAGGATGAGGAAGATATTGCTACCTACTTACTTCGTGTGGATGAGGTTGTTAACTCCATGCAAGAAATTGGGTTTAAAGTTAAATAATCAGATGTTTGTCAAAATATTTTAAGGTCACTCCCTAAGAGGTATAGTGAAAAGGTTTTAGCCATAGAGGAAACAAAATATATTAAAACTTTGACTAGGGATGAGCTACATGGTACTCTCACAACTTTTGAGATGAGAATAGAAAAGGATCATATTCCCCAGAAAGAAACAGCCTTCAAAGTAACAAATAAGATAAAGGATAAGAATTTAGATTCAAGTAATGAGTTATATAGTGATGAAGAAGAAAAATATGGCAGAAGGAACAAGGACACAAAAAATCATAAAGGTATGAAAAAAATTAAGTATTTCAATTATGGTAAATATGGTCACTATGCATCTGATTGTCTAGAAGCTGTAAACAGTAGTGGTGAAGAGAAACAAGATCATAAGAATAGGAAAACAGGAAAATATAGGTATCAAAATAAAAGCAGGGATGCACAAGGTAGACAAGGAAAGAAGTTTTTACAAAGGCATAAAAAGAGTTTTTATGCAGATAAGATATGCAAGAGTTCAAGTGATAGTGATGAAAGGTCCTTAGATAATGAAGAAGAAGAAATTCTATTTCTAACAGTAGAAAAAGAATATGTTAAGAAAAAGGTAAAAAGGGAACCAATAATTCTCAAGTTTTTTAGGTGTGGAAACTTTGGTCATCTTGAAGATCATTGCATAAGGAATTGGTTCAGTTTCAGTGAAGATGAATATGAAGATACTCTTGAAGGTCTAGAAGAAAGTCTTATTTTGGTAATAGAAGAAGGAGGTGCTCCTATTGAATATGAATCAGAAATAAATGAATATGATCTAAAATATAAAGAATATAAAAATGAAGAGGAAGGAGAAGTTGATCTTGAAGGTAAGCTTATTTATACTCTTAAGGAATTAAGAAATGTAAGAAAGCAAAACTTAAAACTCAAGGTTCAATTTCAAGAATGTGATGAAGAGAAAGGAAAGCTTATACAAGATCTAAAAAACTCAATAGCTAAAACAAGGATATTTAAAGAGAAGTTAGAGGTAAAAGTTTTAGAATGCGGAATATTATAGCATGAGGTAGCTTCATTTAGGAAGAAAGTGAGAGAGTCTAAAGACAATCTAAAAATTTTTGGGAGAAGCTCAAAGACCTTGGATAATATTATCAAGGTACAAATATCTTCATCAAACAAGATAGGACTTGTTTTTGAAAAGGAACATATAAAACAAGGAGAGGAGTCAATCTCAAGCTCCAAAGAAGAAGAAGATTCAAAAGAAGAGAGTGTACAAGAAAGTGAGACTTCTAAGGATAAGTTGGAAAATAGAAAGTTTAACCAGGAAAGGAATAATGTACAAGTAAGGGACAAATGGAACATGAAACATCACAAGGAAGAAGAGACTAAAAGACCTATGGGGTCAAGGCAATTTTTACTCAATGGATGGTGCTTCTCATGTCACAGGTTTTGTTACAAGGTTACGCAGTGCAAGACACATGAAAAATAGGGATATGATTTCACTAAAAGGAGTTTCATAAATGGGCATCTATTTCAAGGGTATTACTGCTCTTGTAATCATTTTGGTCATAAGGAAGTTAATTGCAGGGTTCATGAAAAAAATGGATATGGCTTCACCAGGAGGAACTTCAAAAAAATTGCACCTTCAAGGAACCACAACATTAAGTGTTATAAGTGCAATAATTTTGGGCATATAGCTAAGTGGTGTAGAGCATAATTGCCAGAGACAAGCAGGAACAAAAATATTCAGAGGAATCAGAAGGATCAGTTGAGGAAGAATGTGGACAAAGGAAAAGAGCAATGTATGTTGGGAGTAGAGATACTCCCATCCCAAAATTAATCACCTCAAGGATAGGATGTGGAGAGGGGGCTAATTTAAGAGTCTTATATTTAGCCCCAAAGGTGTCCCTTTGTCATTGATGTCAAAGGGGGAGATATTTGAGTTAGAGGGAAAGCATTCAATCAGGGGGAGAAGTTTCTTAGGGAGAGAAGAACTAAAAAAGGTAAAAGAAATTGTTAAAGGAAAAATGGTTGCTATCAATGATAAAGGGAGAGACTTTTGGAAATTTGAGCAAGTTTTGTTGTGATTGATGTCAAGAGGTTGATGTCTAAGTTTCATCGTCATTAATGTCATAAGGTGGTTTTTCCAAAAGGCAAGGAAGTGCTTAAAATAAAAAGGATATAATATTTATTTTAAATAATATATGCCTAAAAAGACCAAAAATATTGAAGACCCAAGGAATGAGAAGCAGGTTTAAAAAGAAATAATAATATTATAATATTTCAGGAAAAAGGTTGAGGTGAAGAAAAATGAGGTCCAAAGAATCATTAAAAAAATAAATCCTTGAAAAGACCCATTGAGAAAATTTTAACGGTTACTATTTAATTTATTTAAATTAAAATATTTTAACCTATGGTTAAAATTTTAATTTAAATAAATCATAAGACGCCAAAAGGTTTAAATTTAAATTTGAATTAAAATTTGAATTCACTACGCCAACATGTTGGAGTGCAAATAACAAGGTATAAAAGGGTGGCAATGATTTTCATTTAAATCATCCAATGCAATTTTTGAATGTCCAAGGTTGCTAGGTTAGGAATTCGATTCGCATCCCCTTCGTTTTGACACAACAGGATTTTTGGTTGTTTTCTAAAAAATGCTGAGGATAAGGCATAAATGGTGGATCGTGCACTTTAAGTGTTGGGTGGGCATGTAGCCCAATGATAACCTATCCTTAGGCTAAGGCATTGTAGAGGCTATAGGTTGTGGGTTCGATTTTGGGCACAGTTATAACAGGGCACAATATTTTTGAATATGTGGGCAGCATTTATAAGGTAAGCGATTGATTTTAATTTATGCCAAGTTTTTGAAAGGTGTTAGAAACCACATGATTATTTTTGCAAAGGTGAAATAATAGGGATTCATAAGGTTGATTAAAAATATTTTATTTTTTATTAGAAATACAAATAAATAAATTGGAGTTATAAGGTGTTAACAAAGGAATTAATTTTTTTTTTTTTTAATGTTATTTTGTGAAGCTTTGAGTTTATAATGTGTTAACAAAGAAATTTGATTGTTTATGTATTGAATATTATTTTGAAAGTTTCAAGAATATAAGGTGTACTTAAGACTTGATATTTGTTTATGGTGAAATAATTATTGGGAAATATTTGAATGGAGATTTTGAGATAGACTGTTGCTATCTAACCTTGAAAGTAGCAAAGAAGATTTGATTGTGATTAAGACAGGTTTTGAAGACATATCTCCATAAAAATAAAAGGTATGGGCACATATTCCTTATGAGTGAATATTGTTGGATTGAATGTTGTGAAATGCAAAGTTAGAGTGAAAGGTATTGTTTGATAAGCATTGTTGGAAATTTTTTAGTAGGTTTTCATGTGCATGATTTTTGGATGTTGAAATATCATCAATATCATTGTTATGTGAAATTCAGAACTATCTTGAGCTAGGGTTTGTGAAATATCATGAGTATAATTTTTATGTGAGATTGAGAAATATCTTGAGCTAGGGTTTGTGAAAGAACATGAGTATCATTGTTATGTGACATTGGAATCATCTTGAGTCAAGGTTTGAGTTCCATAGTGTGAATTGTTGGAAGTATATTGAAATACTTGGTTAGGGTTTGTAAGAAAGGTGTGTTTCATTGAGTGTATGTTTGAGTGAAGTTGGTTGAGCATTATTTATTGAAAGCTTTGGATTGATAGCTCAAATTTTTTGAAACAAATTATACTTTATTTCTGAATTGATTTGAAAGAGAGTTTGAAAGTGGAAGATTGTTTTATTGAGTGCAAAACATTGTGAGTGTGAAACATATTGAGTCTTTGATCATTATCTATATGTTTCTATGGTTAAACAATATTCTGAGTGAAACTTGTTTGTTTTATTGAAGAGGTTTTATGAAAGAGATTAAGTTGAGTTTTGTATGCAAGTATTGCAATTGTTTGAGTAAGCATTTTTGAAAGCTTGTGAGCAGATTTAAGTAAGTCCTAGAGGGGACTTAAAGATAGATTTGAGTAAGCTTTTGTGAAAGCTTAAGGACATATTTGTGTGAGCTTTTGTGAAATCTTACAAGAAGATTTGAGGTAAGTCTTGGTGAAGACTTGTTGAGAATATTGGACAAGTTCTAGGGAGGACTTGTTGGATAGATTTGAGGTAAGTCTTGGTGAAGACTTGTTGAGCAGATTGAGCAAGTCTTGGTGAATACTTGTTGAGCAGATTGAGCAAGTTCTTAAGAGGACTTGTTGAGCATATTTGAAGCAAGTCTTTGAGAAGACTTAAGAGCAAAGTATATTTGTGATTTGATCAAGCTTTGTGTTAAGGCTTGAGGATAGATTTGAGGATAGATTTTGGTGCATATTTGAGGATAGATTTTTGCTAGACCATAGATAGATTTGAGAGCATATTTATGCTATACCAAGGACAGTGTTTAGTGCAGAGTTGAGATAGAGATTAAGTAGAGCTGAAAGCAAGCTTTGGATGTGATAGAGCAAAGAACAGTAGTCTCTAGTGGATAGAGATCCATTAGCTAGGGTAGTGAGGATATAAGTCTTCTGAGTGAGGACATAGGTATTTTATAGATAGAGATCCACAAGCTAGTGCAGTGGGGGTAGTAGTCTTCTAGAAGATCACCAACTAGAGTAGAGGAGAAAGAGTTCTCCTATGGATAGAGATCCACAAACTAGCAAAAAGGAAAGAGTTCTCCTATGGATTGGTGTTTATGAACTTGATTAGTGGATTGGTGTCTTCTTTGTATAGATGTCCATAAATATTGTAATAGTGAAGGATTCCCAAGAGAATTTTTGAGAAAATTTTAGTGAAATATTTTCTCCGTGGAGTAGCCCACATTGGGTGAACCACGTTAAATTGATGTATCTATTGTGTGTGATGATTTGTGCATTGCTTTGATTACTACATTTGATATTACCATTGATATATTGGATAATAATGTTTGAGAAATAAAAATGAAATTTGATCTTATACTATTCACCCCCCTCTCAGTATAAGCTTGTGTTATTTAGTTATCTAGAAAACATTATGTTTAGAAGAGTCATCCAAAACTATTATCTAAAATAGAGCTACCATCTAGAAAAGAGGTTTTATGAAGCTTCCATCTAGAGTTATCATATGAAGTTGTCATCTAGAGATATTTTTATCTAGAGTTGTTTCCACCTAGAGTTGTTTCCATCCAAAGCTATTGTTTCTATCTAAAGTTGTCTCAAGATGTCATCTATTGGACTCTACCATCTATTAACTAGGTTGTCTAACAACAAGTCATCTTGATATGCATAAGGAACATCTATTATGAAATTTTCCATATCAATGCATGAGTCATTTAAAAATTTACTTCCAACAGAGTGTTGTTGATTGAAGACTCATGTCATAAATTTCAAGAATAAAATATATATATTGCCTATAGTTTACTAGGAAGAAAGTGTTGATCTATTGCATGCAAAGAAAAAATAGTCCAAAATAGGAACAAAGGCACCAATATATTTAACTAACAAATAATTAATTAAAAATCCCACATCCTCCATGGGGAGGCTATTTGGAGCCTTTAAATAATAATTTGTTTTTATTGTTATTGAATGCAAGTGATAAAATGGTGATTTGGAATTTTTATTAGCCTAGAACATTAACATAATATTCCAACAATATTCTTTGAAGATTCAAATTGGATGGAAAATAACTGCAACCCCCACACATGTTATTTTACCTGGTGAGACCTTACTATTTTTAATGAGACAATAAAATGTCTCATTATTTCAAGAATATTTCACATATTTTACCTACTTTTATTTAATACTATAGTATTTTCCAAGTATATTGATTAGTATTTATGTTAATATTAATGTTGATGTGGTAAATTGTAGGAAATGTTTAAACGGTTGTTTGATCTAATTTTTGTGCACATTTTAGATTAAATTGCATGATTTCATAATTAAATAAGCATATAATAAAGATAGAATGAATGCATCATAATTGATGGACCATGTCATAGATCTAAAAAGTTGTTGAACTAATGTGTTTATATTATCTTTCACTTATATCTTGCATTTTAATAGTGATCTAGAATCAAACTATGCATTCTACATAGGCATCAAATCACTATAGGCTTGTAAAATAAAAACTATAGGCCTACAACAAAAACTATAGAAAAAGTTCTAGATCATCTAGGCAACAAACTTTAGGTTTCTGATAAACAAGGACATCACACTCAAATTAGTGGTCAAATAACCTTCTCAAAGCACAAAAAATAAATGAGAATCGTATCCTTAGATCTAAAACCAACCAATCAACTACCAAATGAGTATTTTACATAAAATAAACAACCTACCACATGTTTTGGAGCACTACAGTCAAATTGTACTTAAACATAGTAAATTATAGGAAATTGTAGGTTGGAAATGATGAGTTGGAGGTTCCAAATCCCACATGGATTTGTCCTAGGTCTATTCCAAGGTAATCAACAATTAATAAAGGTATGAAAATGGAAAAACTCATCCAATTTGACCTACTATCCTAAATATGATTAGATAGAAGGCTTGTGTAATCAATGAGAGAGAAATTATTTCCTAATTTAACCCTCATCCATAACACAATAAGTTAGAAAATTTAATTATAAATATTGTTGTAATCCCATTGGGAAAATTTCATAGAGAATTATTCAATTAGTATTGTGTGTATAAAATCTAGAAATATTCAAAAAATCATAGTAGTTTTCAAACTTCACTTTTTTCAAGTTTCTTGCATGGTTTTGTTGACCTTGTATGTTAGTTTATTTTTTGTTAAAATGTTCTATCTTCTATTGAACCTCAAATAAATGGCCCACTCTCTAGATTAGTGGAAGTTTTATTAGCAGTAGTTATAGGTTTTCTAATTGTTACTTTTCTATATTTCATTTTTAGCAACATAGTATTAGCTTATTTACTATAATTTTACTTTTATTAATTCATATTTTTTTGTAGTTTAAACTCCTCAATGTATTTCTTCTTATCCTTCGTATTTTTCTTCATTCTTATTATTTAATTTTTGTAACTTAAATTCTACTACCCCCTTGCTTCTAAGCTCTATTTTCCCCTATTTTCAATAATGTTTTCACTTGTTTCATTTCAGCATTTTAATTTCAGTTAATTCTTGCATTTTCCATTTTGTTAACTTAGTTTCTATTACAACATTCTATTTTTTTCCTTCTACTATTTAATTTTAGTCAATATTAGCATAAATCCTTTCAATTTTTTTTGTTTTTATTCTATAAATTAGATAGCATTCCTTTTAGAATAGATTGTGCAACTTAGTATAGTTTCTCTTATTTTACAAAGATATTGTGATTCTCAATTTTCTTATGATAGTCTAGAGTCCTGATATCTAATATATAATTTCAATGGCCTCTATCACATATAACCTTAGTACATTGTCTTGGTTCTGATAAATAGATTAAAGTGAGAGCATTAATGATACTCATCGTGTTTTGGCACCATTGTTGGGGATCAAATTGGTATTATTAGAGAACAAATAATTGATTTAATGTTAAATTATTATTTTTTGAAGTTGTGTAGAATAAAACACCTAGAATTATTTTTATATTTTCAAAAAATAAAAATAAAAACGAATAAAAAATAAAAATAAAACAACTTTGCATAAAAATAGTTGCATTACTTGGGATTGCATTTTAGAAATTAAGACACTAGAATAGGAGTTTCTTTTAAAAATAGGATGTATGGATAGGATTTAAAATAAAATAGGTAGATTCATTACAGTAAACTTTCCATTAGCCATAGGAAAGTGACCTTCATGACGAGAGGTTGAACCTATACCTGAGTTGCCTAAATTTGAAATTCCTAAAAATGGTGAACTTGAATCACAATCATCATCTTCAGGAAGTATAAGATTTCTTGATGAATAATTGCAAGAAGAATAAATTGTTAGGCCAACACCATCTACCTCTAACAAATCTATACGATCAAACCAATTTAAAAGGATCTACACTTATTACTAAAAAACTCATAATGGTAGACTTACAATATAATAAAAAAAGAGATAGTAATGTGTTCTATCTTGGTGAAACTAGTGCACCTACAAAAACCTTTCAATATCCTATTTAACAAAACCCTAATAAAAACTCTCCCATGAAATTCATTTGACTATCTGTATTATCAACTTTTAGGGTAGTTACATCTGAGGATCCTCATCAGTTTTTATTTGAATTTAAGATTGTATGCCAAACTTATGACTATACGAATGATAATAAAAAACTTAAATTATTTCCTTCCATGGTAAAATACTCTACCCTACAATGGTTCATGATATTATAACCTAATTCAATCCAAACCTGGGATGAAATGGAAAGAGTATTTTTGGAGAAATACCAAGAATATTGTCGAGTAAAGAATAGGAAGGATGAATTATTTAGGATGAAGCAAGAGGAAGACAAAAATTTAAAAGATTATTGTTAGAGAATATATTACATTATTGGGTACATATCAATGTACCATCTTTGGTACATTACTAGAGTAGGAGTTTACTTTAGAGTAAAGTTAAGTAATTACTTCAACATGTAATAAATGCACAAGTGTTTGAATGTGCAATGATGTAAATATGCATGTCGTCCACATGTACATGAGTCATAGGATAGAGTCGAAGGTAGGATAAGTGCCAAGGAACTTATCTTCCTATATAAATGCCTTATAGTGATTGAAATGATAGAGGAAAAAATATAGAGAGTGCATAGCATAGATTGGTAGTGTGATATAATGTAGTTCCATTAAAATATTTTATGGAGTGTTCATATCCTTCATTATATTACATTGTACTATTTTTGTGAGATTTCATTAATGGCATATTTTTGAGTTATTGCAAAAGTTTATCTCTGGATATTTCCTTGATGAAATTGATGAATTTTATTGTATTGTTTACTTATGCTCACCAGACTAGAATTGCAGGGATATTTCCTTTATGAAATTGATGTAATGTATTGTTTATGGAGGTTTTACCATACATGCTTATGTAATAAATGATCAATGTGGTAGATGCACCTTTATATTCTATTTGATTTATTGTGAATATATCTAAATCTTCTCTAGTTCATGTCTCTTCCTTAAATATTGCTCTATGTTTCTAGTTATCTTTTGTACATTTTATGAGTGATGTTTTGTTAGATTTAGTATCTAGATTTATCTTTATTTTCATGATTGATTAACCTTCACAAAATTGAGTAGTAATTTCTAGGGTGAACTTATAGGATAACCTAAGGGTTTGAGACCCCCTTAGGGTAAACATAGTGGACCTAAGGTGTTAGATTTTGATGAAGCAAGCACTAGGAGATAGCAATCACAAGATGTAGAATAATATGAAAGAAAGTAAATCTACTAGATGACTAAAATATGTAATAAATATAAATGATATAAAATATTACAATGTAGCTATGGAGGAAATGAACACTCCATTATAAAGCTACTGAACTACATTGCACCCATCACCAATGTATGGTGTTACACACATAACTAAGCTACACTATGTCCCTCGACTCTATATGTATCTATGACTCTAGCTCTATCTATCTATGATGCCATCCTTATATAGGTAAAATAGAATACTTGGCCAACACTCTATCTAGTTGTGCAAGGGACAACTTGCACATTGACAATTATGCATTTATTACATTGCATGAACTATATAACTTACCCCTAAAGTAATATAAGTATGTACCTTATAAAATACATTTACATAACCCAAATGATGAAATAGAATCTATTTCTAACACCCCCATGTATTACATTATTTGGGTATTGAAGACTTTAGTCTTCAATATGGATCTTCTTCTTCTTCTTGAACTTTGAATTCTTCCTATATATTCTTTGTGTTCAGGTTTAGTACGTAAATTGTGTCTTCATATGGTGCAGATTAACTTGGAGCTAAGACTTCTTATTTCAACTGACTATGCATTGCATTTCTTCTTTATTTGTTTGTTTAGAGTAATCTTGATATGGTTCCTCTTTTGCTACTTCAGTATTCATGTCAAGGCCTCTTGTCCTTTTCCATTCTGAATTCCTTGAAATCAGATATCTTTGATGGACCATTATTCTCATGATATTCCATGTTTTGAGTGGATTTGAATTCGTTCTTCTTCTTTCCTTTGTATCTATGTAAGACTTTTTTCTCTGTCCTTCATAAATATCAACCTTGAGCTCAATGTTAGTAGATACATCTGAAATAAGTTTTTGAAGATACATTTTATTATTTGAAGTAACCTTCTTTCATAATTATGATAGTTTTTGTATTTTAAATGAAAAGATAAATGTGAGTTATTTATTCCATCACAATATCTACATGGATGGAAACTCCAACAATTGGTCTTTTTATGACCATATTGATTGCAATAAGTACACGATAGTGATGATCTAATAATTTTGCAATATATTTTAGGAATATCATATTTTTCTATTTCCTTGATAAGACTTTCTAACCATATGTGCACAATTGAAGCTATTCCTTTTTGAATAAAACCTTGTTTATCAACCTTTCTCTATTTTTGGTCATTACATTCACTGGATGAATCTTCCTTAACATAGTTGTTGATTTCAGAACTTATTTTTTATTGTATTGATTCTTCTTTGTCCTTTCCATCATTGTAATTCATCAGGTTTTTTATCCATATTGGTATTTTATCATTCCACTTCTAAAAGTGTTGTTTAGCATGCTAGTAGTCATTTTTATAACCTGAATTCTTTGAGATAGAGTAGTTTAGTTTATAACTACCTCCTTATTGAAGTATATAAGCTTGATTTGATGAAACCTTTATTAATCCTTATATTGTAGGCTTCCTAATGTCTCCCTAGTAATGAGAGTGTGAACACCTAATTTTAGGTTTTTTGAAGAAATCTTATATCTTCTCAACTTGAAAATATTTGATGAATATTATTATCAAGTTTTGTAGAACTCCTTAGTTCAAATTTTGGTTGATTTTGTAAAAATTTTGCAAAGATCAAAAATTAACTTCTTAACTCCTTAATACTCCTATTGAACTAAGAACTTTTTAATTTTTGAAGAGGTTTTAATGTTGGATTTCTTTTGTCTATTTTGAGAAATTTTTGAGACAAGAATATAAATTTCCAACTTTGATAAAATATTTTAATAACCCCTTTTGTAACCCTTAGGATTTTGTTCAAAGTGTTTCTAATTTCCAAAATCCTAGTTTGATGTTGTAACTCTTATCACTCCCAAATTTGGAAAACTAGAACACATTAATATTTGTAAACATTAAATGGATTTATTCCAAATAGTATCCTAGTTAGTTGTGTTCTTCTCCAAGTTTTGGAGGATTATAACTTTTTTTGGGTGGCTTCTTTTTGCCACTATGAGTTGTAGATTTCTATGCTTCAATAGTGTCTTTAGACACTTGAAACAAAACAGATTTTGTACCCTTTAAGAACACAAAAACACTAATTTTTTTCGAGAGTAGTATAATAGTTCAAGTCTTTCACTTTAAATGCACTAATATTACACGTTATAACTCGAATAAACTCTCAAATTAATGCACTAAGAATTTACTATAGCTAATCAAGAATAACCTAAAATAAATCTTTGAAGTGTTATTCTACAATTTCACTATTATTAATATTGTAGGACTTAGTCTTATTTTTCTTTTTCCAAAATATATAATAGGTAGTTGATAGAAACAATTTTGAAATCTAATCAACTCCTAATTAATGTGCAAATGAACCTTAAAAAGAACTTTTTCTTATTGCGCTTTCAAATTCTGTAATCTAATTTTCTATTTGCAAATTTAATCCAAACTCAAGTGCTTCTAACAAATCTAATAGGTAAATAAATTAATGAACCTACTTGCACCAAAAAGCTACATACCTTTGTTTTTATAGTATCTCTTTTATTTCTTCTGTAGAGGATGTAGATCTTGGTGTCTAGGATCACCAAGTTGTTGCTATGAGTATGTTCTTGCAGCTCTTTCTTCACCAAATGATGGTCTTGACCTTTCTTTTATGAGCCTAGGATTTGGTGGATTTTTATCCTCTTTTGTTCTCCTCCTTCTGCTATAGATTTGGAGAATTTTTTATCTCTGAAGTGATGCCTTCTTTCTATGAGAGGTAATCTTCAAATCTTCAAGATTTGATGAGCTTCTTCTATCTTCAAGTCTTCTTGTCGAATTTTAACTTCAAGAAGGATCTTCTTCTGATTTTTGGCACTCCTTGCCAAATTCTTCTTCACATATTTGGTACTCCTTGCCAAATTCTTCTTCTATTATTTGGAACTTCTTACCAAATTCTTCTTCTCTTGGGCTTGTTGTTGGATGGCAACAATTGTCCCAGGTCCTTCACTATCAAGGGATTCTCCTTGGTAGTGGATTTCTCCTATGAGCTATCTTTTGAAAATATATTTAAGAAGGCTCTCCTATACTTTTTTTGGATTCTCAATAAGACCTTCCCAAGGTCTCTGATCTTACAGCTTTCGATAGTCTTCCTTGAGACATTTTCTTCAAACTTCTACTCCTGGAAGTGTTTATGGTGAGATCTACCTTTGGATATATGACTACTTCCTCAAAGAGGTTTGACATTAAATGGTAGGATTCAATATTTGAAGCCCAAAAAGCATAAAAATCAACAAACATTCAAAAAATAAAGTTGCAAAAACTTTAAAAAATAAAGTTTGCAAAACTTCAAAACATTTAACAAAATTTACATTCAAAATGTAGTCATCTTAACCTAAGACAATCTGTAGGAAATATCATCCTACCCTGATACGACTTCTCCAGTGGTTAAAAATACGATCATTGAGTTTTCAATGCAACGACCCTAAAAATTCTAAAAGCAAACCACCTCTGCCTAGGATGGTCCCAAAATGGAAAGAAAAGTTATTTAAAAACAAAGAAAATATACACAAAAACTAAAACTAAGCTAGCCTAATCTACATTTTCTAATCTAAGGTGAGGTTCATTTCCAATAGTTTAATGAAGTTCATTTTCTACATTACTTAATGAGATTCATCTTAATTGCAAATTAATAAAGAGAAAAATTTGAGTGCATACCCACCTAGCTCTAGATCCTCCACTTGTAGACGCCTTGAGCTAATCCATCATGATGGTAGTTTGAGTTTTCGATAGTGCTTAGCTTAAAAAATGCACTTCTCCTCATCTCTCCTCTTTTCTAATTGCCAGTAGTGCAAACAATGTCAAAAATTAGGAAAATGTATTTTTATAGTTTTTAAATTTTGAGACCATTCCTATGTGGGGTGGTCACATTTCTATGTGACTGTCCTACCCAAATATGGCCTTATGATTTATAGAATGTCATCATCCTACCCTAGGATGACCTTAAAATCACAATAAATGCAAGCTTCTTGTAAGCATCATTGGCATCAATTTAGGCATTCAACCATTCCTAATGGTCCATTTTATTTAAAAACTCCAAAAATATTTAAAATATTGATAAAAAATCTCAAGTAATCCTCATACCTAGTAATTTACCCTATACACCTTATGGTTGCAATGACTAATTATCCATGCAATCTAGTCGGATAGGTAGGTTACCATAAGGCCACTTGAACCAAAAATAGCTCCAACCATAATCAAAATGGTCTTGTTTCAATTCCCTAAGAAATCCACACTTATCCATGGGATAGAGATATCCATTTCATTCTCTCATTTAGTTTCCAAAGATCATCGAATATAGTGATTCACCTCTGGAATAAAAATATCATATGTTTATCCATGTAGTCTAATAGGATGAGAGGGTTATTATTAGGACATCATAGATAAAAAAGCAAAGTGAGGCCAATTCCACTATTTAAGTGTAGTTGACATGCTTAGATCTAGAGTCTAACCCAATGGTAGACCTAGGGGTGATAGACCTAGTGGTAGACCCAATGGAAAACATAGATTATGACCCAAAGGCACTAGAGCTAGAGGTAGACCCAAAGGTAGTGTTGAGTGGTATTTTCACCCGATTGTGAAAACACACTCTCCGATAGGATTTGGGTTCCAAATCCTCTCTTGCAAAGAAATTAAATAAATAATTTCTCCAAGGTCTCCGCTATATTAGCATTTTACATTTGTGTATTAATAATCTCAAATAAAGATATTCAATTTAAATGCTTGGAACACCTTAGTGGTTGCAAGTAACTGAAAACAAGGGGCAATGTTGGTTTATTTTATTGTGAAACTTTAATGATTGTTTATTGAACCCAAATAAAGCAAATGTGATCTGGCCCTTATATGACCACGATGTAACTTCAAAATGGAAATTGATGAAATGCCATAAAACATAAATCCTTCAATGAAATTGGAATTTTCATGAAGGGAATGTCATCATCGGCTCATGAATGAAAAACAAAACTAAAAATGAAATTCTGGCCTTGAAATGGAAATTTTCTATTTTCGGATTTTTAAAGTCTGCAACAAAACAGTAGCTGCGGTGAAATTTATACAACTCCGAAAATGAAATTTTAAATGCGTATTTGAAATCTGCAGTATAACATACGCAATGATGAAACTATTTTTGGATTTTGGAATTTTTAGTTTTTTTTTTTTTAATGCCTGTAAATTAAAATAAAGTGCAAAAAAAATGAAAATAAAATGCGAAAGGAAAATGAAAAGTGCATTCAGTATGATGCTATCCTATTTTGACAAAACCGAAGCTAATGAGGTTTTTTGCATACAACCTAACCTATTGAACCTGCAAAACATGCACAATCCAGATAAGTTAAGTGCTGGTCTCTGGGGTTTTAACTGTGATTTTCAGATTTAGACATTCGCATGAAGCAACCAAGAGAACTTGCATTAAACTTCACCTATAAGCCTAGAAATCTGAAAAGGGGAAAGATAAACATTCAATCTTGCATGCAGAAAATAACTCCTTCTTTCTTGTCAATGAGGTGCAACTCTCTGAATTTTTTGTATTAAAAATTGGTCATTTTACAACAACAGAACTTTCTGGTTTCCCAAACCCAGTCTATGGAAGAAAACAGCCTCAAAAGCAGGCCCAGAATGGCCCTCGGCCTTGACGCAACTCTGCTTACAACAATTTCCTACCTAGTCCAATGTAAAGGAAAATATCCAAAAAAAGTGGAAGAAAAACACTCCAAAAGCAGGCCCAGAATGGCTTATTGCCTTCGGCTCTGCAACTCTGCCCGCAGTGGTTTTCGACCCTTGTACCAATCTGTGCTTCTGCTTTTAAACTTTCTGGCAATGCTCTCTTTTTCCCCGTGACGCTTCGCTTCATCTCCCAGATCGCTTCGTTTCATCTTCCCTGCCTCTTCGTCATTTTTGACTTTCTGCTCGACGTCGAAACGTTTGATCTTCTCTGTGAACTGTAACGCTTCCCATGATTCTTACACCTTTATGCCATGTGTTCAGCGCTGCCCCTGTATGTTCTGTAACGGCCCATCGTGAATCGTGACAAAAATAGCATGTCGCGATATCGCGACATTTTCTATCTGCAGCTTTGTTCTTCCACCTGTATCAGAAAATAAGACATGTCACGATATCACGACATTTTTATACCTGCATCTTTATTCGCCTTCATGCATCAAAAAATGAGACATGTCGTGATATCGTGATGTTTTCTCCTTCGGGCCGCGTGGATGCAACCTGTCGTGAAATCATGACGTTTTTCTCCTTCGTTGTGTTTTGTTGTACTTAGCCGTGAAAACGTGACATGTCATGAAATCGTGACACTTTTTCATTCCGTACCATCTTGCTTTGTCGTGAAATCGTGATGCTTTTCTCTTTCGGGCTGTGTAGATGCAATCTGTCGTAAAATCATGACGTTTTTCTCTTTAGCTCTATCTTCCTGCCTTTGGTCATGAAAATCCAACATGTCGCGATATCGTGACACTTTTCCTCTATGTTCACTTTGGCTGCTCCAGGTCGTGAAACTCCGACATGTCGCGATATCGCGACGTTTTTTCTGTTTGCCCTTCATCTCGTCTTTAGATCGTGAAAACATGACATGTCGCGATATCGTGACAACTTTAGTGCCTTGCCCTGTTTGACTGGTTTGACCATGATTTTGTGACATGTCGCGATATCGCGACATTTTTTTATTTTGTCTTCTCTCTCCTCTTTGACCCGCGATTTCATGACATGTCACGATATCGCGACAATTTTTGGTCAACACTTCTTCCCCTTCTTTGACCATGATTTTATGACATGTCGCGATATCGCGACAATTTTTCACTTTGTGCATTCTGTTGCTCTTAGCCAGAAAAGTGACATGTCATGATATCGTGACACTTTTGTTCTTTCTTCTTCAAAACGATGACATGTCGCGATATCGTGACACTTTTCATTCTTCTTTGACTATTTTGAACCGTGAAAACGTGACATGTCGCGATATCGCGACACCTTTTCATTTTAACGTACTTTGTCGTTCGAGCCGCGAAAACGTGACATGTCGCGATATCGTGACATTTTTCATTTTGTCGCGACGGAGCAACATGTCGCGATATCGTGACATTTTTCATTTTTGCTTTTCTTTGATCTTTTAACATCTGGGCCACTGCAATCTTCTTGGAAAGCATGCAAAAAAGGGGGTCCCCAATTTTGGGGTGTGTTGTGGATCAGCCACAACAAATGGTGACTGCTGGGAAATGCTCCTGAGCATTTCGGTGAGAACCTAACTTGGAAATATACAAGCTTAGATACAAGCGTCAGCACATAAGAGATAAAACAAATGCCGATAGATCAAAAATACATGAAACATCAGAATCATTAAGTATCAGCTCGGTGTGTGCAATGTGTTCCATTTTCTATCGTTTGAAATTGATCAACATTCCATTGTCAGTTTTACATGAATGCATATGTGAGATTGTGAATGATTTATGCATCCGATAAATATGCTTAGAGATGTAGCAATCGCTTTAAGCTTTCTAGTATCATACACAAACATTTAAAATTATCAAACCCTCTTAGGATCAACTATATATATAATGAATTGCTTTATTAGATCCCAAAGTTGGTTATGAGTCACTACTATCTTGAACCCATGTGCAAGTGAAAGTGAAATCAGAGCTTTGGGGAATCGGATTCCCAACCTAAACGAGATGGGAATTTAACCCTATCCTTACTACTCTGATATGGAATTCATTACCTCACTTTGAACAAAATGATTTAACCAATTATGGATGAAATTGTCAAGCTAGTCTATCCGTTTGAGCAGTCTGTGGTCTTGCTTTAAACAAGACATGCTGCCACGCATGAGCATACTTAACCCCATAATCCATAATTTGGCTTCATTCATTCTTTTTCTTTTATTTCTTGGACCTTTGGGATGACTACCCATCCTTGCTAGGGACATGTAGTACGATCCTTCCAATCCAATATTAAGATAAAATGGGAAATATTAGTTAATTTTATTTCTTGGACCTTTGGGATGACTACCCATCCTTGCCAGGGACATGTAGTACGATCCTTCCAATCCAATATTGAGATGAAATGGGAAAAATTAGTTTTACTTTTATTGCTTGGACCTTTGGGATGACTACCCATCCTTTGCAGAGGACATGTAGTACGATCCTTCCAATCCAAGCTTTATGATGAAATGGGAAAAATGGAAGCTTTGGGGAATCGGATTCTCAACCTAAGCGAGATGAGAATTATGCCCTATCCTTACTACTCCATGTAGGTCAAATCAGAGCTTTGGGGAGTTGGATCCTCAACCTAAGTTCGATGAGGATTTAACCCTATCCTTACTACTCTGGTTTTAGGCTTTAAGCTTTTATGGGAGTGGTAAAAACCACTGTTTCAAGGATTATGTTGCATGATAGGATAGACACGAAATACTCCTTTCGCCTCACCTTTTCTTCCAAGTATGGTTTTGATCATTTTGCTCAAGATCCTCTTTAATATGAATAGAACGTGCTTGGTTCAAGATAGTTCGGGCATCAGTTCCCAACCTTAGGATTTTTTTTTATTATTTTATTTTTATGTTATAGAATAACCCTAAGAGGATTTGACATTTTTCAATGATTGTATTGGAAATGGATATGCAACTAAGATGGAATATATATGCAAAATGGAATGTAATATGAATGCATTGCTTTTCTGAATTGTGGATGGAGTATACCACCTATGTTGCCATAATTTGTAAAACGACAACTTCATGCATCACAAGTTTCAAACGATATTATTTAATGTGTTTGCGTTACTTGTGGAGCTTTCTACAATACAATTCCAATGTTTCATATTCTCCTGATTTTAGGCATAAGTTGACATCTCAAATTTTTTTTTTTTTTTTTAACAAACCAAACATGTCCATAGGACCAACACATCTTAATCAAAACTTATTCAATCCAAAACCAAAATGCAATCCAAAAATGAAAATTTGAAAACACAAACCAAAACCAAAAATCAAAATCTATATACAAATGTACAATATAATACAAGATGATGCAAAGCTTGGACTATCACTTTCCCGGATCCCAAACATGATTAGAACACTTCAACAAAAATATAACGTGATACGCATGCCAAATGTTGTAGGAATCCAACAAAAACAAGATTAGACCGCACCATGCAAGACACTTTAACTTACCTCGCTCACCCCACCAATTAGATTTAGTTCCATTAGTACTCTCATAGGTGAGCGTCAAATTACTAAAATGATTAGACAACAAATGATATTCAATTTTATCTTGTCTATTCTTTAAAGTATAAATCTCATAATTCCATTCATGATTTAGAACTAGGCTTTCCTTATCCCAAAAGTGAGACTTTGTAAGTAAGAGCCTATTTCTAAAAATTTTAAAGCCAAATCATTTTCCAAATTTGTAGGCCAATCAAATTTGTGCAACAATTTACAAGCATCTAGGATATTTACTAAATTAGGATCATTAAAAGTTTTTACCCTAGATTCAATTAGTAATTGTTGATGAATTTGATTTAACAATTCAAGTGCATCAACTTCTTTTCCATTCATTAAAACAATGTTATTAAAGGTGTGATTAGAAATCATACCTTGTTTTTCATTCACCTTTAATGACATTTCACCATAAACATCATTCAAATTCAAAATATGGTCATGCAAATTTTCACCTAAATTTTGGATGCTTGAACACAAAAGGTTAGATTCTACCCTTTGAACATTTTTATTTACCAAAATTTGATGGGGATTTGCAATTCCCTCTTTTACCTCATGGTCTTCATACTCTTCATTGATTACTTGTTCATCAAACATACCAAAATTAGGCACCCAATTGAAAACATGCCCATCCTTTTCAACCCTCAAATATTCTTGGTCAAAGTGTATGTCCAATGACTCATCTTGATGATCCTTCATTTGAGTTGTTTCCAATTGATCAATCTCTTTGTCATTTGGTTCCAATTCTTTGTTCACTATCCATGGTATCTCTTCATGTGAGATTAGAAGTTTCAACATCTTGCATATCAAGTGAAATATGAGTTTCATCTATAGGGGTGTAAGAAAAGAATGCATTATCATATCTCCCCCAACCATTGTAAAAATTGTCATCGAAATTCCATGATGTTTGTGGCATGATCTTTTGATTCATTCATCAATTATTTTTCTTCTTTGTCCTTGGTAATAGAATCATTATAATCTTCCAAAATTTGATGAGATTTGAAACCCTCTTCCAAAACATCCTCAAATTGTACAGGAGTTGTAATATCTTCCTTTGAGTAGGCGATTATGTTGTCCTGTATATCAATTGGCACACAAGTTTCATTAGCAGTTTTGGAGTGAGTGTAGTCTTCCCACTTCTTCCAAGCATCATAATAATCATCTTCCAAAATCAAGTGGTGACGTTCAACTACTTCTTCAACATCCTCCAATTCATCAATGTGTTTCTCATCAAATTCACCTTCACCTTCCTTAGATGGTTCAATTATTTCCAAAAGTGGGTTATTTCTTGAATTCAAATTTATAAGGCTATCATCGTCCAAATTAGTAACCCATGATTCAATTTTATCACAATTTGGAGGGTGAAGAATTTCTTGATCATTAATTTCTACACATCTCATCAATAGTATCTTCCAAGAACAAGTGGTGAAATTCTATCATATCTTCAAATTCATTTATTGATTTTCTTCCAATTTCACTTTCAACCACTTCATTCAATTCTAGGGTAGGTTCCGTCCTATCACCTATCTCAAACCTTGTTGAATTTAGGACCCCTTTATCCGCATAATCATGCATCTCTATGAATGAGATCATTTCTGCATAATCTTCACTAGCGGATGTTGGTTTAGCACTTTGCACCTCCTCTTGGACTACATCTAAGGTGGTTGTAACATTTGGATATTCAAATTCATCCCCTTGATCATTTACCTTAGGTATCATTGGAGTGGAGGGTGCTATATTTGATGGTTGGTGTAGGTTGGCATCAATATCTTTAGAAGGACAATCTCTCATGTGAACATGTTGTGCCTTTTCTTCTTCAAGACCTTGTCGTTCTACCTCTTCTAGGATCTCATAGATTTTCTCTAGAGACAAGCCACCCATTTTTTCCTCAATGAGTGAAGCAAGTGTGGGGTGTATGGCTCCCAGGTATACTTCCATGGCTTCCTCTTCTAATGTGTTAAAATTTTCCCACATTTGGGAGTGCAACTCACGAAATCTTCCATTGAATTGACTCAAGGATTCATTAGGCTCCTTACATATGGAGGTAAACTGATTTTTCAACATTTCTAAGTCAACTTGATTATCAAAATGATAAAGATAGGCTGCTTCTAGTTGTATCCAAGAAGTCCTAACCTCCATGGGTAGTTGGCTGTACCAAAAGAATGGTTTATCATCCAAAATGTATGCAAATAACTTACAAGCCACCTCCTCATAGAAAATTTGGAATTGACATAATGTATCCTTGTAGACATACAGTTTTTGCAAGTATCCTAGTGGCACATCTTGATTAAAACATCGTAGAAACTCTAATAACAATTTAGGAATTTGATAGGGTATCACATGTATAGACAAACCCTTATAATGATCCTCCATCATAGATACCATTCTTTCTCTTAGAGACATCATTTCTTTTCTCAGGGATACCATTTGCTCCTCAAATGTTGCCATTAGTGAAACTCAAAATGTAATTTTAGAACCAAATCTGTTAGTCAAAAATGATAGAAGGAATCACGACACATCAGCATGGAATGACTAGCAAATATCCAACCTGCAATGTATAAAAATCAAGTTAGCATCAACTAAGAGATGTATTCATTAAAATCAAATGAAAAGTAATTGCATGGAAACAACACTTCGTTAGTCGAGACCAAAATTTTCAAAATTAAATCAAATCACATTATTTCTGTATGAACAATCAAAAAGCGTTGCAAAGATCTTAAGAATTATACAACATGAATCATTTAAAATAGAATGAAGTAAACCAATTCAGCCCTCCTTTTAACAACGCTGAGTGGTGTAGAGGACTAAAGATAACAATAAGGCATGAAATTAAAAATAAATAAAAATAAATGCTCCTTTAGCCAATGAGTGGTTAGAGGACTAAAGATAATAATCAAGGGCATGAAATATACAAAAATTTTAAATCTCACTAAAATAAACCCATCCAGCCCTCCTTCTAGCGCCAATCTGTTGAGTGGTATTTTCACCCGATTGTGAAAACACACTCTCCGATAGGATTTGGGTTCCAAATCCTCTCTTGCAAAGAAATTAAATAAATAATTTCTCCAAGGTCTCCGCTATATTAGCATTTTACATTTGTGTATTAATAATCTCAAATAAAGATATTCAATTTAAATGCTTGGAACACCTTAGTGGTTGCAAGTAACTGAAAACAAGGGGCAATGTTGGTTTATTTTATTGTGAAACTTTAATGATTGTTTATTGAACCCAAATAAAGCAAATGTGATCTGGCCCTTATATGACCACGACGTAACTTCAAAATGGAAATTGATGAAATGCCATAAAACATAAATCCTTCAATGAAATTGGAATTTTCATGAAGGGAATGTCATCATCGGCTCATGAATGAAAAACAAAACTAAAAATGAAATTCTGGCCTTGAAATGGAAATTTTCTATTTTCGGATTTTTAAAGTCTGCAACAAAACAACAGCTACGATGAAATTTATACAACTCCGAAAATGAAATTTTAAATGCGTATTTGGAATCTACAGTATAACATACGCAATGATGAAACTATTTTTGGATTTTGGAATTTTTAATTTTTTTTTATTTTAATGCCTGTAAATTAAAATAAAGTGCAAAAAAAATGAAAATAAAATGCGAAAGGAAAATGAAAAGTGCATTCAATATGATGCTATCCTATTTTGACAAAACCGAAGATAATGAGGTTTTCTGCATACAACCTAACCTATTGAACCTGCAAAACATGCACAATCCAGATAAGTTAAGTGCTGGTCTCTGGGGTTTTAACTGTGATTTTCAGATTTAGACATTCGCATGAAGCAACCAAGAGAACTTGCATTAAACTTCACCTATAAGCCTAGAAATCTGAAAAGGGGAAAGATAAACATTCAATCTTGCATGCAGAAAATAACTCCTTCTTTCTTGTCAATGAGGTGCAACTCTCTGAATTTTTTGTATTAAAAATTGGTCATTTTACAATAACAGAACTTTCTAGTTTTTGAAACCCATTCTATGGAAGAAAAAGCCTCAAAGAGGCCGAATGGCCTCGGCCTCAACTTACAAAATTTCCTACCTAGTCCAATGTAAAGGAAAATATCTAAAAAAGTGGAAGAAAAACACTCCAAAAGTAGGCCCAGAATGGCTTATTGCCTTCGGCTCTACAACTCTGCCCGTAGTGGTTTTTGACCCTTGTACCAATCTGTGCTTCTGCTTTTAAACTTTTTGGCAATGCTCTCTGTTTTGCCTTGTGACGCTTCGCTTCATCTCCTAGATCGCTTCGTTTCATCTTCCCCGCCTCTTCGTCATTTTTGACTTTCTGCTCTATGTCGAAATGTTTGATCTTCTCTGTGAACTGTAACGCTTCCCATGATTCTTACACCTTTATGCCATGTGTTCAGTGTTGCCCCTGTATGTTCTGTAATGGCCCACCATGAATCATGACAAAAATAGCATGTCACGATATCGTGACATTTTCTATCTGCAGCTTTGTTCTTCCACCTGTATCATGAAAACAAGACATGTCGCGATATCGCGACGTTTTTATACCCATAGCTTTATTCGTCTTCATGCATCACAAAATGAGACATGTCACGATATCGTGACGTTTTCTCCTTCGGGCCGCGTGGATGCAACCTGTCATGAAATCATGACGTTTTTCTCCTTCGCTGTGTTTTGTTGTACTTAGCCATGAAAACATGACATGTCATGAAATCGTGACACTTTTTCATTTCGTACCATCTCGCTGCTTTCTGTCATGAAATCGTGACGCTTTTCTCTTTCGGGCTGTGTAGATGCAATCTGTCACAAAATCATGACGTTTTTCTCTTTAGCTCTATCTTCCTGCCTTTGGTCACGAAAATCCAACATGTCGCGATATCGCGACACTTTTCCTCTATGTTCACTTTGGCTGCTCCAGGTCGCGAAACTCCGACATGTCGCGATATCGCGACGTTTTTTCTGTTTGCCCTTCATCTCGTCTTCAGATCGCGAAAACATGACATGTCGCGATATCGCGACAACTTTAGTGCCTTGCCCTGTTTGACTGGTTTGACCGTGATTTTGTGACATGTCGCGATATCGCGACATTTTTTTATTTTGTCTTCTCTCTCCTCTTTGACCCGCGATTTCACGACACGTCGCGATATCGCGACAATTTTTGGTCAACACTTCTTCCTACTTGCTTTGACCATGATTTTATGACATGTCGCGATATCGCGACATTTTTCACTTTGTGCTGCATTCTGTTGCTCTTAGCCGCAAAAATGCGACATGTCACGAAATCGCGACACTTTTTCGTTCTACTGTACTTCGCTTGTCTGGGCCGCAAAAATGCGACATGTCGCGATATCGCGACACTTTTCATTCAGCTGTACTTTTGCTATTTTGAACCGCAAGCGATATCGCGACGTTTTTTCATTTTGGCCGCGACGGAGCAACATGTCGCGATATCGCGACGTTTTTTCATTTTTGCTTTTCTTTGCTCTTTTAACATCTGGGCCACTGCAATCTTCTTGGAAAGCGTGCAAAAAAAGGGGGTCCCCAATTTTGGGGTGTGTTGTGGATCAGCCACAACAGGTAGTAAACCCAACGGTTGACTAAGAGGTAAACCCAAGAGGTAGAACCAGAGGTAACAAACCCAAAGGTAAATCTAGTGGTAGAGCTAGATCCAAGAGCAAGAGCAAGAGTAGGATCCATATCCAAGAGCCATACCCAAGATCTAGATCAAGAGTTGAGAACTAAGAGCTAGGAGCCAGAGCCAAGAGCCAAAGCTAGAGCCAAGAGCCAAAATCTAGAGCCAAAGCCAAGAGTTTAGACTCCTCTAAACTCAAGGGGAATTGTAATGTCCCAAATTATGTAATAAGGGGAGATGTTAGGATATGATTTATTACATTATATTATTATTGGATCATATTTTTTATATGCAATGTTATTTTAATATTTATTGAATGTAACAGTCTCCTACATGGGAGTATCAATCTCCTTGTTTGTAATGCCAAAGCATGTATTGAATAATCTCTTGCCTCAATGAATGAAAATCTAAATTTTTACCATCAATCTTAAGGATAAATTTATCCTATTATATATTCATTCTAAATTGATTCTAATTATTAGACATAAATGTTGGACATTTTGAGCTCATTTAGTTGTCATTGATTTCAAGGTGAGAAGTTGTCATTGATGTCAAGGTGAACACATGAAGCTATCATTAATACCATGGAGTACACCATTACTATCACCAGGAACAATACAAAGAGTTGAATAAAATTTATCAAAATATTTTTTTATAAGGGTTTGTTTTAAAACAATGGTGGCAGAATAATCTTCATCAAATCAATGGAGTTAAAGGTTTAAATTTTATCCCAAGGAAGGTTTTAATTTTTATTAAAGTCAAAGGTTTATAAATATAATTTATAAAATTTAAATTCTTTTAGAATTTAAATAATTTACAAATTATAAAAGGTTTTAAAAAGCGTCAATGTCATCAAACTTCGTGGAGCGCTGACATCTATGGAAAAAGGGGAAATTGTATATAAATACCACACCAAAGAACATTAGAACTTACCTTCTTCGATTAAATTATATGCGGCCAAATAGAATGATAATTAGTGCAATAATTGAGGAAGAATATAAACTCGTGTTGTCTTTTAGTGCCATGGAAAAATATGAAAAGGGGAGGAGAAGGCCTCATTCCCATTGGACAGGATGGTCCATTGGCAACACGCATTTTGTGAGAGTTTTGGGAGTGGAAGTGACCATGATCAATTCGCATGGTGTTTAGTTTACGTGTTCATCTTGAGAACCAAGGGAAGAGCTTTTTGGCACACGCTCGTTTTGAGTGTCATACTTAGGAGAAATAGCACGAAGTGCTCCTAAGATTTCAAACATGCATCTAGCACACGCGGTGGTCAAGCTCGCAGCTAGAGCGCTCGCGGAGGAAGATATTGTGGGTTCAAATCCCACTAGTGGAAAAGGTATTTTTAATTAAATTGTATTTACCTAAGGTTGTTTGATTGATAATTGATTTATGTTATTTGGAGTTATAAGGGTTTATGAAAGGTTGTTTTATTGATAAGTGATTTATGTTATTGGAGTTATAAGGAAAGTAGATTTGATTTTTGTCAAAGTTCTTTTTGCCATTAAATCTGATTAAAGTTGTTTTGAGTTAATTTTTGTGGATGTTGAATTGATTTTTAATTTGGATATTATAAGGTGTTATTGGATAAATATTTTATGTATGTTGATGGTTGTTTTGAAATATGAAGTGATAAGGTGTAATTGAGTTTTTACATTACATTGTGAGAAAGATTTATATTATAACCTCTTTGAGCTTGGCATAGAAGTATTTATGGTTGTGGTAGATTTATGATATCCCTTCATCATCAATAAAAAGGTATGAGCACATTCTTCCATAGTTGAGTTTATTGATTGGTTTTCTAGAAAATAAGTTTGGATTGAAAAGGACTTGATTAGGGTTTCCTATTGAGTGTGTTGAGTTAATGCTTCAAGGTTTTATGGAATAAAGAATTGTTGTTAAACCTTATTTGATGAGCATTGTTGTTGAATCCATTTGTTGTGAGAATAACTTAAATTAGGGTTTGAATATAACATGATTATCATTTTTATGTGAGAGTTGTTTTATAAGAATTTTTGTTGAAGTGAGTCATTGAGTGGAACTTGAACTAGGGTTTGCAAATATCATGAGTATCATTGTTATGTGAGACTTGTTGTTGAGCATTTTTGGAAACATTTTTAGTTGGTGCTTATATACTTGGACTAGGGTTTGAGAGCAAGTATTATTTCATTAAGTGATTGGTTGAGTAGAGGCGGTTGAGCCTATTCAAGTGGATGTGTGAAGTGATTGTTCAAGTTCCATAAAACAAACTATTCTATATTATGAATTGATTTGAGAAAGTGATTGAGCATTGAGTTGAATTTGAAGCATATTGAGTCTCTAACAATTCTCCTTATGTTTCTAAGAGAGTGATTGAAAGTAATTGAGCATTGTGATTAGTATAGAACATATTGAGTCTCTAACAATTCTCTTTATGTTTCTATGATATTGGACAAGTTATGTGTGGACTTGTTGAGTAGATTTGAGGTAAGTCTTTGAGGAGACTTGTGGATTATTTTTGTGTGAGCTTTTATGGAAGCTTACAATACATATTTGGATAAGTTCTTGAGAGGAATTATTGATAATATTTGGACAAGTTCTAGAGAGGACTTGCAGATAATATTTGAGAAATTTCTAGAGAGGACTTGTGGAAATATTAGTGTGAGCTTTTGTGGAATCTTACAAGGTATATTTGAGACAAGTATTTGAGAAGACTTGAGAGCAGAGTTGATTGATTTTTTCAAATCTTGAGTTAAGGTTTGGGTCAAATTTAGCAGAGTTGATTCAATCCTTGAGTTAAGGATTGAGGATAGATATCGAAGATATATTTGTGCTATACTAAAGGACTGTGTTTAGTGTAGATTTGAGAGCAAATTTTGGTGCCGATTTGAGGATAGTTTTGTGCTAGACCAGAGACAAATATTGAGCAGAGTTGTGCTAGACTGAAGGACTGTGTTTAGTGTAGAATTGAGACAAATATTTTGAGGTGATAGAGCAGAGAGGACAGCAGTCTCCAGTAGATAAATATCCATTAGCCAGGGTAGTGAGGACATGCCTTCTGAGTGGGAACAAGAGTCTTTAGTGGAGAGATATACACAATCCAGTGTAGTGGAGGCAGTAGTATTCTAGAAGATCACAAGCTAGAGCATAGGAGGAGTTTTCCTATGGATAGAGATCCATGAACTTGATTTAGGGGATTGGTGTATCCTTTGGATAGAGGTTCATAAACATTGTAATAGGGAAAGTATTCCCAAGAGATTGATTGAGAAAATTTTAGTGAAATATTTTCTTCGTGGAGTAGCCCACATTGGGTGAACCATGTAAATTATGGTGTATCTATTGTGTGTGGTGATTTGTGTATTGCTTTGATTACTTCTGTTGATATTGCTATCTATACATTGCATAATATTGATTTGAAAATAAAAGTAAAAAGTGGTCTTATACTGTTCACCCCCCTCTCAGTATAAGCTTGTGTTCTTCAATAAAATTTTACCTCTAATGGATGGATACTTTAGTTATAGCTATATAAAAATATCACTTACATATCAAACTAAGATTACCTTTTAGAGATAAGCTTATCATAGTCAATCACACACTAGCTATGGACATCATCTCCCATATGCATGAGCCTACCCTATCCACTTAAATTGATCAAGAAGGTCTGTATGTTGCATCAAAAAAATGATGTATCCCAAAATAAGCACAATGAATGATTTATAGTGCTATGACCTTTGCACAATAGTAGAGAGCCCATTCAACCATACTGATTGTTCAAAGGCCCAAAAGCTTTCAATATTTATGGCCCCAGATCCAAAGACCTCAAAGTTATTGTTGCATAATTTGTAGAAGGATTTCTTATTTATAAAAATAAAATATATCCATAGGCCTTCTACACAAATATTTAAATGGAAGGTACCCTCCTCTCAACTTATAAATAGGTTTGATTTTATTATAAAATGTATTGGAAGTTGATCACTCATGTCTAGTACCCAACCTTGCATGCTCTTTCTTTCACATTTATTTTCTACTATAACAAGGAGAGCCCAAGCCTTTTCTCATGCCTAGGAAGCATTGAACCCTCAAAGACTCATTGCCTTGTGATCACTTAAGCATGTTAATAGAAGCCATGACTAATTTTTCTTTACCCTCCTTCTCTTGACTTGTCTATATTTCTAGCAATATATTTTTCTTGGTTGTGTTTACTAGCCATATGTGATATTTTTGTGTTCAATTACCACTTGTAGTCAAAAATCGAGGGCCTTTTAATTCTTTGGCACATTTCCCCTATAACTTAGGATTTATTTTCCTATAATAATTTAATTTATTCAACTTTTACTTTAATTTCAATTCATTATTTTCCCCTTGGCCTTAGCTCACAAGCTCACTATGCATCAAGGAGTTAAATCTAATGAAGAGCCAACCTCGATTTAAAATATTGAAGGTTTTCTTTTAGGTGTTTCTTCCCTTTCATCCATGGTGCTTTTGCTATTTTTATCTATGTGATTCATGAGCACATTTGTCTTGTCAAGTCTCCCCAACCCAACCTCAATAGGTACGTTTAGATATGACAACAATTTATTTGGCATGCTCTATGGGATAGACTTCTACATCCACCCTACTATGATTGAAGAATTCTGACTGTGACCCAATGAAGCTCATAGTCTTTCTATTTGAAGAGAAAAACCTAAAAAATTCACCTGGTAACTTCTCTTAACAACTCAAATTTAAAATATAGACTTTGTAACAGTTATCTATAAAAATATAGACTAAGATTCCAATAGAGATCTCCATATCATCAGCTTGTCAAAGGAAAATATCCCCGCCTGATGAATCTACTTGATAACTTAGATTGAAAGAAATAATTTTGATTGAATTCTTTGCCTCATTATATGATATCTGAGTATGGAATTCATTCATTTTCTAAAAGCTTTTAATTTTGAAATCATCATGATGGTAGGATTTAAGGGTGATAATTTTGTAGTGGGGTCTATAAGGTATCTATCTATGTGGGTAAAGACTTAATCTAAACCATAAGGCTAATCCCTATATCACCCCACCACTGCAACACCCTTGTCATTATTCCTTATCCATACAACCCACCACTAGTCTAACTAGTCCTCTTGCATACCCAAAGAAAATTTAAGCTTCCTCTCCTCTAGATGCTAATATGGAGAAAAAATTTAATACTATAAGGATCCTCACTAACGATGTCATATACCTCAAAAGGAAATCTAAAATCCAAAGGTTTCCCTACCATAGTTATCCAAATCCTTCCTTACAACAAGGAAACCCAAGTTTTTCAGCCCTTATGAAGGTTTTCCATAAAATTGAGAAACTCCAAAAAGATTTTTTATGGACTGGATCAGAGGAGAAAAAAAGGATACATCTTGTAGGATGGACCAAAGTGTGCAGACCCAGGGAAAATGGGGTCTTAGTTCTGAGGATAATTGCTCATATGAATTTAGCTTTACTAGCTAAGCAGGCATGGCACCTCATTTCTGGTGAAGAAAATGAATGGACAACTATCATCAAACGAAAGTATCTTCAAAATATGGAATTTCTAAGTGACTCAGTTCCAATCAGAGGTTCTTCTTTTTGGAAAGAAATTTTCAATTGTAAGGAAATCATCAAAAAAGGTTTAAGATGTGTTTTAGGTAATGGTGAGAGGATAAATTGATGGAATAACAGATGGGCTAAGGATGAACCACTAACGCAATATCCTAACTTAGCCCAAATCAAATATATCACAAAAGAAATCATTGGCAGAAAATTCTCCGATTATATGGTTGAGGACAAAGGCAGAATGAAGTGGAAACAAATAAGGATTCAGGGATTTCAAGTGAAATCAAATGATCTTTGTAACATTCTTGGGCAACAATTTATCCCCATGAGACCCAAGGAAGATCAAGTGACCTGGGTTCCTACTGAAAACGGGCAGTTCACTGTTAAATCAGCTTATAAGCTTCTGCATGATGATGAGGATTTTGTCCTCCAAAAGGACTTAGTTTGAATAAAAAATTTAATTCCAAAATTGTAGTCTTTTCATGGCTGGTTATCCAAGGAATAATTCTAACCATTGATAATATGATGTGTAAAGTTATTTGTATCACTAATCGATGTTATCTATGCAGGGCTAATTGGGAGGCCATTTATCACATTTTCCTTGAGTGCCCTTTTTCCTTGATTGTCCTAAGTGGGTTTTTTTAGGCCTTCAATATTTCCTAGGTTAAACCAGCCATCGTACTTGATTTGTTCGTCCAGTGGACTTACCCCTTTTCAAGCCAAAGACTTAGATACATGTGGAAAATTTGTCTCAATCACTATCTTTGGCAGGTGTTGTTAGAAAGGAACCACCGATTCTTTAATAAGTCTATCCATGATCATCAAACTATCATTGCCAGGATCCTATCCTTTGCCAACGAGAATGTGAACCTTATCCCTTTTGATAGCCGTAAACCTCATCTACAGGAGACCACGATTTCTCAATATTTAAGCTTAACCTTGTTATATGAGTCTATGCCTAGGGTAGTTAACCCCAGATCCAATGTTAAGTGGTCCCCACCTCCTACGGGTTGGTTTAATCTTAATTTTTATGGAGCGGCTAAGGATAATCCTAGAAGAGCAAGCGTTGGCAGTATTGTGCGAGATCATAATGGGAATATGATGCTTGCTTTTTTCAAATATTTGGGAACAAGGACGAACAATGAAGCTGAAGCTAGAGCTATGTGGAGATGCCTTCAAATGACTCAAGACTTAGAAGGCAATTTGATCGTAGAAGGAGACTCTATGCATGTTATAAATCTCCTCAATAATTGGAAAACACCTCCTTGGAGGATTAAAACAATTGTTGAAGAGGCTAGGATCCTTTTCCATGGAAGACAGACGAGAAAAGCCCAACATGTCTTTCGGGAAGCTAACAAAGTTGTTGATAAGCTGGCCAATTTGGGTGTCGATGGTGACAGAATTTTCAAATGGGAACACGGTATCCCGAGTGAAGTAGAGGAGCTTATTCAAAAAGAATGCCAAGAATGATAGTTGAATTTACCAACAGGGAAGGCACTGTAATTTCGAAGGCTATGAGTAATCTCATCTCTTTTTTGAAATGGACTCACAATAAAAATTATTTGGGTTGTCAGTCTTGGTGGATGTTGCTTGGAAATACCACAAAGACTAATGGGAACAGTCACATGTCAGATAACATGTCTCCTAGTCGTATTAGTAATTTGAGGTTGGTTGATAATCACAGGGCATGAAATAAATGATAATATAATACTTCAAACCAGAGCCACGTGGACCACTAGATAGCCACCGCCATAAATCTAGCCAGCAAGTTCACTTCTCCAAGGCTGATTGGCCAAGACAGGATGTGGTCCCAAAGCATGTCATATACGGAAGAAAGCAATTACCAAAGAATTATTAAGAGTAACTCTCAATACAGATCTTGTGGGAGTTTTTTTCAGTACTCTACTATATGTGTCTGCAACTTTTTGTTTCTTCACTGTGTCAAGGAAGGGATCTATGTCTGTTTCTTTTTTTGTAATTATGATGCAGGTGTGTTTTCTCGGGGTATACCCAGAATGTTGTATGGGAAGTTTATTTTTGATAACAGGCTATATTCCTTACCGGATGTAATGGCTTTGGCATCATGTAGTTTTTACATATATAGGATCCTTAGTAAGGACATGTTCATCAACAGCCCTGGGTTGATTTTTTTAAAAGGTTTTGGGTCAACCTATAAAACCCAGTATTAATGATATAGTATATTATCTACCAAAAAAAGGAAACCCAAGTTTTCAATCACCTCTATCTAGATATCATAAGCTCCCATTTTTTACTAACAAGAATCTTTGTCATCCCCAAACCATAACTCAATAGATAGTACTCATATTTATCCTGGCCTATCAAGTGCCTACAATATTATCTAGGAACTTGATCGCCACCTAGAACATCTATGTTGAATATCCTAATGGTTGGTACTATCCTCCTCTTGACTTTGTTGGAATGGAAACTTAAGACATTGAGAGTTATTTTGACCACAATGACACTCATCCCTCTTAGTTAAAAGTCCCAATGTCAAGTTAGAAATCTACCACTCAGTCTTCAATCATACCATAAGTTGCTAATTTGTCAATCTCATAGTAGACCTTTGTTACTTGGGATGAAGTAAAAGTATATATTGTGTTGGATGAAGCAAGCCCCTCAAATTGGAGGCTACAAGACTAATTAAAGTATAATACATGGTCTGAAAGAAGGGCCATTGAAGAATAGGGAAAACATATCCCAACTAATGCTAGATCTTAAAGGAGATAAGTGGAAAATTAGAGGACCTATCCTATGCAAGTGGAACCAATAAATTGACGCCAGTGAGTCTTGATAATGATAAAAGTTATCTTGAATCCTAGGTGGACCCATGTACTACTTTAAAATAGATACAATATCAAACTCAAGATCTTGTTGGAATATATCTACATGTATCATAATGGGTTCCCCCATTTTAATAAGAGTTAGGGCGAGTATATATACTCGATGGGGGGATTCATTGGATTTTGATTGCTTAATAGGCACTCTTTATGATTACCCAAAGTAGTGGACATCTGAGATATGTAGGCCAGATCTTGATGGAACATAAAACCGATCAACATAGGGTGATCCATCAATAGGTATTCTCTTTTTATACATAGTATAAATATTGTACATAGTCCTAAAAAAATATTTATAGTGATCCAAACCAACAACCTGATCAAAAGGAGGTACTCTTTACATCCAAATTACCATCCAATTGGATATTCATCAATGGATACAAAGGTGGTACTCCTCCCAATGCCATTTGATAGAGTATTAAATATTGAGTTTACCTAGAGGAGTACACCCAAATGACTATTGGGAATAACTCATGGATGTGATGATCAACACCTAGAGGCTAATGAAGCATTGTTCAACATAATCAATATAATAGGTGCATTAATCTAACAAATGAGAATTATTGTAGAGACCATAATAGGAGTGGAATACTTCCCCATTGCAATAATCATGCCTAGCCTCAAATCCCATTGGCCATATTTTAGTCCTATTGTAATAGCATCACATCATCCATCTCTTTGAAATGGTGGCTATAGATCTGTAGCATTGGGGTAAGTATCATATCTATAAAAAATGATTTCCATACTATGTATTCATGGTAGGTGAGGAGGAAAACTTCACAGAGTAAGGAAGTCTATGACTCAAGAAGGGAATAATAATTTCAAAGATTAAAAAATATACCTATATTGAAGAAGCAATGATACCTCCTACCACCTCCCTAAAAAATGGAAGATCTCACATGTATGGAGAAATTAAAGTTCACATTTTAAATACCCAAAAATAAATCTATAATAAGGGAATAATGGCCTTCAGATCCTTTCTTACAAGTAATATTTTTGGAATAACACTTAATCATCAGACAACAAATAAGGAATAGAACCTAAGTTAACTAGTTCCTAGCTACACAAAAGTTTCCAACAAGCAATGGAGAAAAGGAAAAGCAACACCTATAGCCCTATGCCTAGGACAGGATACATACCAACCATACTAGAGCCCTCAACTATTTTTGGCAAATAAGGGATGATTTTCATTCCTCAGTTCATGACACTAAGCTCATAAAAGATGCATTAGTTGGGGTAGTAGATCCTAAGTTATCTAGGAGAACCAAGATCCTAAGAGATGGGGCACTAGAATTTTATAAGTAAAGCACTTCTGAGAGTTTTGGCACCCACATCTAGATGAGTAATTTAGAAGATTACATAGTGCCCAAAGTACAAAATTATTTTGAAATAATCATCCCATGCACTAATTTTTATAACCCTAACAACCAAGAAATTTGAACCCTTAACGGAAGCTTTAGAGTGTTTGTCAATGTCCACCTAATTTAGGATATTTTAATTTAAGAAGCAAGGGCTACCATGGTCAATTTTACAAGTGCCATAGACCTATATAATGGCAACCAATGGAAGCTTGACTATCTAAAGAGATACCCAGAATTATTCCAAATAATAATGCAAAAATAATTAATTTAGAATAAAATAACAACTCACATAATACATGCACATAGAACACAAGAGATTTATCCTAGTTCACCCGATATGGGCTATGTCCAACAAACAAGAGCCACACCTCATTTTCTATTATTATTCACCTTACCCGTAATGGGACATTACAATCAATATAAAGGAAAATCTTACAACCCTGAACCACAATGTGGTATTAGAATATCGTGGGCATAATACCATGGGCTAAAACCACCCATATCCACTAATCACGGGAATCCCACCAATGCCTCCGATAATATATCCAAAAATATCTTCGAAAAATGGGGGCCCAAAAATTTTGGTGGACCGCCAAAGCAGGGGTCTGCCATACAGTACTTCCTCTGCAAAGGATGAGACACATCAAACACTATCTTCATGGTGAGTGCAGTATAAGGAGGAAGGAGTTATTAGATTTTCCCTATAACTCAAGTGTCTGAAAGATAGTGCCAGGGATGCAACTAGGATGTCAGTATTCATATTCATCCTAAAAGAAGAGAATAACTTTTTCCATGATCAATTTTGGGTCTTATATATTTTAAGGCACCCCCATAGCCAGGAAAGGGTGATCCTTGACTTTTCCAATTACATTACAAAAAATATTCATGAAGGATAGGTTAGATTTTGGAAGACTAGTTGTACCTTTCAATGTTTGGTATACCTTGTTCATTTGATCTTGTTTTAGCATCCATGACTGTATCCTAGGATGGCTATAAGAACTAGGGATGACTCAAGTCATCCACAACCCATCCTTTTCTAGATGGAAGGTTTGAGAAAATCTTCTTCCTCTTCCTATTATGATTTTTTTGATAATTTCTTAGTCCCATTGTTGAGTACTCTTAAGGGATAAAGACCTAAATGCCTCAGTGGGAATTGCAAAAAATTCTTGGGGAGACAACTCCTAGGTGACTAGTTTTTCATAGAAGATTGAACATTGATCAAAATGCATGGTTTTGACAAGCAAGCATATTGATTGTTGAATTACATGTCCAAACAAGTCTTTATTTTAGAGGCCCTCTACCAACTATATATCATTGATATTCTATACACTAGAAAAAGGAATAAGACTAGTTTGTTCAAGCTACCCTTTGCCTTTGAAGGAGTTAGCCTAATAAAGCAGGAGGCTCATAAACTCTTGGAAAAGAAGCTCAAAGTATTAAAATTTCAGAAGTATCTTGAGGAATGGAAGTATGACCATGACACAAAGTTTTTATAATGGCTAAACAAAGCCAAGAATTTAGCAGAATTCATACATGAATTTAGGCCAAACCTGGATGCCCTCCAGAACCCTATGGATGAAAGAGACACTTCTCTATTAAATTAATTACTATATAAATATCCACCACCATCATTAGGGAGGAAACCTTACCATACCTTCTATAAGGTGACTATAAAGGTAGACTCGAATTACCAAATTCATGCATCTAAGTTGAAATCTATTAAGAGAAAATGGAAAAATCAAAAGATCAATGTGTGGTAGGTGATGCAATAAGATATGAACAATACAATACCTACATTTGGTCAAATTTATGAAGGCACAAAATTTGAATAATGGTTGGATAGAGAGTAGGACAAAGAATAAGGATCCATCACAAGTAAAAGTAGTGAAGAGAAAGTGGTGGAAGCCATCACCCTAGAGATAATAGATGTGGAATCAAGGATGAAGGAAGTGGTCTAGTTAGAAAAATCTCCCTTGTGAGACACAAAGGATGTAACACTTGAACAACATTCCTTAGCTCAATAAATTTTGGCTCAGGCATCCACTCTGATGCAACATAAGCAGAAGAAGAAAAATTATTCTTATAACATTGATTCCTTGCTAGTTAAGAAGAAGAAGAAATATCCTTTGGAGGTAAGAATTTATGTATCCATACCCTAGGCAATTAGAGTAATCCCCTACATCCTATTGGAAATTTTGAGTAGTTTTGTTGTCATTGGTGTCAAAACAATATTGGATTAGTTTCGTCATCATTAAGGACATAAAGTGGTTTTTCCAAAAGCAAGAAGGTCTTGGGAAGGAATAAGATATAATATTTATTTTTAATATTATATGCCTAAAAAGGGCCCAAAGGATGAAGACCCGAGGAAGGAGAAGCAAGTTTAAATTAAATAATAATATTCTATTATTATAATATTTCGGGCCAAATAACAAGGTGAAGAAAAACAAAGTTCAAATTGAAAAGACCCATGAGAAATTTTCAAAAGGTTTAATTTAAATTAAAATATTTTAATCTTTGATTAAAATTTTAATTAAATTAATAATGGAGGCAAAGGTTTTTAAATTTAATATTTAAAACTAAATTCAAATTTTTAAATTTAAAAATGGGTCGACGTGAGAAGTCAAAAGATAATGTGCATTTATATAGGAAATGATTTCCATTTCCTAAAGTTTACAATACACCTTCGAATGCGAGAAAAGAGAATATCAAGTGCTGCATCTAATAAGAAGATAAATTACATTTCAAAGAGCTTGGAGGGAAATGAGGTAATAAAGGTCGTGAAGTTATTTGACATCCCATTGACGATAGTAGCACAGGTATAAGTTGGGAGAGTTCTAAGGCTTACATGGAGGATATCGCGGTTTGATCCCGATGATCAACGTTTTACGTGAGGAAGAGGTCTTCGTTTGATTTTCTCAGTGGTTTCTATGTGGTAGTCTTTTTGGGACAACATACACCATTTGTCTCATGTGGTAACACAAACCACTTGGTGGCATAGCTTGGAGCTAGGGTGTTGGAAGTGCAATATCACATGGTCGAATCCATGGAAGATAGTTTTTATGGGTAGAATAAATTAAATATTTGAGGCAAGTCTTGATGAAGACTTTTTGAGCATATTGGATAAGTTCTAGTGAGGACTTGTTGAGCAGATTTGAGGCAAGTCTTAGTGAAGACTTGTTGAGCAGATTGGACAAGTTCTAGTGAGGACTTGTTGAGAATATTTGAGGTAAGTCTTGGTGAAGACTTGTTGAGCAGATTGGACAAGTTCTAGTGAGGACTTGTTGAGCAGATTTGAGTTAAGTCTTAGTGAAGACTTGTTGAACAAATTGGACAAGTTCTAGTGAGGACTTTTTGAGCATATTTGAGGTAAGTCTTGATGAAGACTTGTTGAGCATATTGGACAAGTTCTAGTGAGGAATTATTGAGCAGATTTGAGGTAAGTCTTGGTGAATATTTTGTGAGCATATTGAACAAGTTCTAGAGAGGACTTGTGGACAGATTTGAGGTAAGTATTTGAGAAGACTTGTGAGCATATTTGATTGATTGATTTGTTCAAACCTTGAGTTAAGATTTGGGGTAGATCTAGTAGAGTTTATTTGTGATTGAGTGAAGCTTTGTGTTAAGGTTTGAGGATAGAGTTTGGTGAAGATTTGAGGACAGGTTTATGCCAGACCAGAGATAGATATTGAGCAGATTTGTGCTAGACCAAAGGATTTTGTTTAGTACAAATCAAAGATAGATATTGAGCATATTTGTGCTAGATTTAAGGACTATGTTTAGTGTAAATTTGAGATAGAGTTGAGAGAAAGCTTTGGAGGTGACAGAGCAGAGGACAGTAGTCTCCAGTGGATAGAGATCTATTAGCCAGGGTAGTGAGGACAAAGATCTTCTGAGTGATGACATAGTCTTCAATGGAGAGATATCTACAAGCCAGTGTAGTGGAGGCAGTAGTATTCTAGAGGATCACTAGCCAAAGAAGAAGAGAAGGAGTTCTCCTATGGATAGAGATCCATGAACCAGTTGAGGGGATTGGTGTATCCTGTGGATAGAGATCCATGAACATGATTAGGGTATTGGTGTCTCCTTTGGATAGAGTTCCATAAACATTATAATAGGGAAAGGATTTCCAAGAGATTTGTTGAGAAAATTTTAGTGAAATATTTTCTCCGTGGAGTATCCCACATTAGGTGAACCACATTAAATTGGTGTCTCTATTGTGTGTGGTTATTTATGCATTACTTTTATTACTATTATTGATATTGCCATTGATATATTGCATAATATTGTTTTGGAAATAAAAGTAAAAGGTGGTCTTATACTATTTACCCTCCCCTCTCAGTATAAGCTTGTGTTCTTCAATTGGTATCAAAGCGGGTTCCTTCGAAATAGTTTAACATATTTAAGGAAAATATTACAAGAACATAGATGGATTCTTAGACTGGATCTTCAGGGAATTCAGCACCATTTTTTGATGGGAAAAATTATGCACTATGGATCACAAGGATGAAGTTTCATCTAATGGCACTTGGAAATGAAATATGGGAAGCAGTTGAAAATGGATACATACCACCAACAACTCCACCTACATATAAAGATGGTAAGCTTCTACATCATCACAATTCAATGGAAATGAATGGAATTTTGAGAGGTTTACATGAAATAGATTTTATAAAGGTCATGCTTTGCACATTAGTAAAGGAAATTTGGGATAAGTTGCAAGGCATATATGAAGGAGATAAAAAGGTCAAAAGGGTAAAGTTGTAAAATATCAAGAGAGCATTTGAAGACCTAAAGATGAAGGATGAGGTAAACATTGTGACATATCTACTTCGTGTGGATGATATTTTTAACTCCATGCACGGACTTGGACTTAATGTTGAGGAAACAAATGTTTGTGATAATATTCTAAGGTCACTTCTAAAAATATTTAGTGAAAATATTTTAGCTATAGAATAGGTAAAATATATTGAACTTTTGATAAGGGATGAATTACATGGCATTCTCACATATTTTGAGATGAGGATAAAAGAGGGACCTATTCCCCAGAAGGAAGCAACCTTCAAAGTTACTAAGAAGACAAAGGGTAAGAATTCAGGTTCAAGAAATGAGTTATCCAATGATGAAGAAGCAAACTATGGTAGAAGGAACAAGGATCAAGAAAATATAAAGGTACAAAATTAGTTAGATGTTTCAATTGTGGAAAATATGGTCACTATGCATATGATTATCCAGAGGCTGGAAATAGCAATGATGAAGAAGAAAAGGATCATGAGAACAGGAAAACAAGAAAACATAGGTACCAAAATAAAAGTAGGGATGGACAAGGCAAGCAAGGAAAGAATTTTTTCCAAAGGCATAAGAAGAGTTTCTATGCAAACAAGGCAAGTAAGAGCTCAAGTGATAGTGATGAAAGTTCCTCAGATAATGATAAAAATGAAGTACTATTTCTAGCAAAAGAAAAATATGATGTTAAAAAAAGGGCACCAATGATTCTCAAGTGTTTTAGATGTGGTAACTTTGGTCATATTGAAGATAGTTGTACAAGGAATTGATTTAATTTTAGTGATCATGAATATGAAGATATACTTGAAGGAACAGAAGAAAATTTAATTTTGGCAATAGAAGAAGGAGGTGATCCTATTGAAGACAAATCATAAAGGAATGAAGATGATTCCAAAGGCAAACAAATAGAGGAAGAATCATAAAAAAGAGAATTTGATCTTGAGGGTGAGCTTATTCATGCCCTTGATGCATTAAGTGAGGTAAGAAAGCAAAACTCAAAACTCAAGCTTAAATTTCAAGAATTTGATGAAGATAAAGGAAAGCTTATAGAGGATCTAACTAACTCAATAGCTAAGACAAGGAGATTCAAAGAGAAGTTAGAAGCAAAGGTTTTAGAATATGAAAAGTTAGAGCATGAGGTAGCTTCACTAAGGAAGGAAGTAAAAGAGTCTAAGGATAAGTTACATAGGTTTGGGAGAAGCTCAAAGAAATTGGATAAGATTATCAAGACACAAAAACCTACATCAAACAAGATAGGTCTTTGTTTTGAACAGGTACAAAGAAAACAAGGAGTGGAGTCAGTCTCAAGCTCCGAAGAAGAAGAAGCTTCATAAGAAGAAAATGTAAGAGAGAGTGAGACCTCTGAGGATGAATTGGATAACAAAAATTTCAACAAGGAAAGAAACAATGCACAAATGAGAAATAGATGGAACGGGAAGCAACACAGGGTAAAAGAAACTAGGATACCAATGGGGTTAAGGCAAGGTATTTTCAATGGATGATGCTTCTCATATCATAGGTTTTGACACAAGGCTATACAGTGTAGGACACATGAAATACAGGAATATGAAAATTTTAGAAACAGGCAACTTTTTCAAGGGTATTGCTACTCTTGTAATCAATTTGGTCACAAGGCAATAAATTGTAGGGTTCATGACATGAATGGATATGGCTTCACCAGGAGAAACCCCAAGATATTTACACCTTTAAGGAATAACAACATTAAGTTTTATAAGTGCAATAATGATGGGCATACAGTAAAGTGGTGTAGACCAGAAATCCCAGAGACAAGCAAGAACAGGAATAGTCAGAGGAATTAGAAGAATCAGTTGAGGAAGAAAGCGGACAAAGGTAAAGATTAGTATATGTTGAGAGTAGAAATACTCCCACCCTAGAGTTAATCACCTCAAGAGGAGGTGGAGGAGGCGCTAAGCTAAGATTCTCATTCTTAGCCCCAAGCCCCAAAGGTGGCCCTTTGCCATTTATGACAAAGGGGGAGAGATTTGAGTTAGGGGGAGAGCATTCAGTCAGGGGGAGCAGTTTCTCAAGGAAATAAACTTTTGAAAATAAAAAAGGAATGGTAAAAATAAAGGGGTTGCCATCAATGACAAAGGGGGATATTGTTGGAAATTTTGAGTAGTTTTGTTGTCATTGATGTCAAAAGAATATTAGTTTAATTTCATCGTCATTAATGACATCAAGTGGGTTTTCCAAAAGCAAGAAGGTCTTGGAAAGGAATAAGATATAATATTTATTTTTAATATTATATGCCTAAAAAGCGACCAAAGGATGAAGACCCGAGGAAGGAGAAGTAAGTTTAAATTAAATAATAATATTCTATATTATGATATTTTGAGACAAATAACAAGGTGAAGAAAAACGAAGTTCAAATTGAAAAGACCCATGAGCAATTTTCGAAAGGTTTAATTTAAATTAAAATTTTAATTTAAATTAATAATGGAGGTTGCCTAAATTTAATATTTAAAAACTAAATTCAAATTTTTAAATTAAAAAATGGGCCGACATGAGAAGTCAAAAGATAATGTGCATTTATATAGGAAATGGTTTCCATTTCCTAAAGTTTACAACACACCTTCAAATGTGAGAAAAGAGAATATCGAGCGTTGCATCTAAGAAGAAGATAAATTGCATTTCAAAGAGCTTGGAGGGAAACGAGGCAATAAAGGTCACAAAGTGATTTAACATCCCACCGACAGTGGTAGCGCAGGTCGCAGTTGGAAGAGTGCTAAGGCTTGCATGGAGAAGATCGTGGTTCAATCCACGCGATTGATGTTTTGCGTGAGGAAGAGGCCTTCATTTGATTTACTCGACGGTTTTCATGTGGCAGTATTTTTGGGACAGCGTGCATCATTTGTCTCATGTGGCCACACAACCCACTTGGTTGCCTAGCTTGGAGCTAAGTTTTTGGGAGTGCAATATCACATGGTGGAAGTTGTCGAAGATAGTTTTTGTGGGTAGAATAAATTAAAGATTTGAGGTAAGTCTTGGTGAAGACTTGTTGAGCATATTGGACAAGTTCTAGTGAGGACTTGTTGAGAAAATTTGAGGTAAGTCTTGGTGAAGACTTGTTGAGCATATTAGACAAGTTCTAGTGAGGACTTATTGAGCAGATTTGAGGTAAGTCTTGGTGAAGACTTGTTGAGCATATTGGACAAGTTCTAGTGAGGACTTGTTGATCAGATTTGAGATAAGTCTTGGTGAAGACTTGTTGAGTAGATTGAACAAGTTCTAGTGAGGATTTTTTGATCAGATTTGAGGTAAGTCTTGGTGAAGACTTGTTGAGAAGATTGGACAAGTTCTAATGAGGACTTATTGAGCAGATTTGAGGTAAGTCCTGGTGAAGACTTGGTGAGCAGATTGAACAAGTTCTAGAGAGGACTTGTGGATAGATTTGAGGTAAGTCTTTGAGATGACTTGTGAGCAGAGCTGATTTATTGATTTGTTCAAACATTAAGGTTTGGGGTAGATCTAGCAGAGTTGATTTGTGATTGAGTCAAGCTTTGTGTTAATGCTTGAGGACAGATTTGAGGATAGAGTTTGGTGTAAATTTGAGGACATGTTTGTACCAGACCAGAGATAGAGTTTGAGTAGATTTGTGCTAGACCAAAGGACTATGTTTAGTATAAATCAAAGATAGAGATTGAGCATATTTGTGCTAGACCGAAGGACTGTGTTTAGTGCAGATTTGAGACAGGGCTAAGAGCAAGATTTGGAGGTGACAGAGCAGAGGATAGTAGTCTCTAATGGATAGATATCCATTAGCCAGGGTAGTGAGGACATAGATCTTCTGAGTGAGGATAGAGTCTTCAGTGGAGAGATATCCACAAGCTAGTGTAGTGGAGGCAATAGTCTTCTATAGGATCATCAACCATAGCATAGGAGGATTTCTCCTGTGGATAGAGATCCACAAACCATTTGAGGGGATTAGTGTCTCCTGTGGATAGAGATCCATGAACTTTATTAGGGTATTGGTGTCTCCTTTGGATAGAGGTCCATAAATATTGTAATAGGGAAAGGATTCCCAAGATATTTGTTGAGAAAAATTTAGTGAAATATTTTCTTCGTGGAGTAGCCCACATTGGATGAACCACATTAAATTGGTGTCTCTATTGTGTGTGGTTATTTGTGCATTGCTTTTATTACTATTTTTTATATTACCATTGATATATTGCATAATATTATTTGGGAAAGAAAAGTAAAAAGTGGTCTTATACTGTTCACCCCCTTCTTAGTATAAGCTTGTGTTCTTCACATCCCTCCTCCTCTACTACAAATAAGATTCTTTATCTTTGACACTAACCCTACCAGCACCGATTTCCATCTTAGTAGCCTTAGCAACAATTTCCTCTCCATAAGTACCCAATATGTCAGTCCTCTCTGTATAGCTCTTTCTCTAGGGACCTAAATTCATTACACCAATAACACTCCTCAAGAAGGCATTCAATCTAGCTTATCGAGAGGATTTCAACCCTTCCATGCCACCTCTCAACCACCCCCCTTTGGATACTTCTTCCAACCCATACTACTCAACCCTACACTAGGAAAATTGATAGTTGGATCCTCTACATATCCAAGCACACCACTATACTTCAAGTACATTCAAAGTAAGGTCTTTGAATATACATAAAATAAGGATGTGAAGAGAGTAAATATACTTGTAGAAAAAGACCTCCAAAGCCAAATTAATTTATAAGAAATAGTTCTCCACCTAGCTTACATGGACCCAAAAGGCTCCAAGTTGGAGGAGCAAATACAAATTAAGGATTATCAAGTGACCATGATGGCCATCAACCTAAAAGAGATCATAGCTAGGGGTTGAACCTAATTAACTAATAATGCAATAAAGTTGCTTAAACATGATTTGATGACCTTGGATAGAAAATTGAAAAGAGGGAAAAGAACTTCAAGAAGTCAAAGATACCCTCAAGGACTCTCAAGACAAGATCAAAGAACTCTATAATTAAATAGAATAAGGGGGGAGTGATTGAGAGATAGTTGTCCATCTAGAAGAGGAATGGAGGAAGGATCGGGGATTGATCATTTATCATGGAAGACCAACTGAAATCATATAATATTGACTTTGAGAAGGAGCTACAAGAAGAACAAAGAAAATGTTCTAAAATCATGTAGCAAAATACTACTATATTCATTCAAGATCTATGTCCTGTAATAGAACAACATAACCAATTCCATGGCTTCAGTGTTCTCACTCATTTACTTCATTAGCTTGGCAACCTGATTAAGCATGAAAGTTACTCAAGAAGTGGAGCAGGCCCTAGCAAATGAAATCTAGAAGCCATTGAGATCCAAGGCTAAGAGGTGATATTCAAGAGAGTATGGTACACCATAAACCGAGAGTAGTTAATGCACAATCGTGTGGCCCAAACATAAATAGTAAATAAAATAGTTGAAATCTTATGTGCCTCTCTAGAGTTCATGATTCAAAGAGGGTTTATGTCTTCATGGACATAAGGAGGCTTGCACCCTTTTAGAGAAATAATATGCATAGGCCATTGAAGAACACGAGGGCTAAATTTTTAGAAGAGGCCAAATATCCTAATGACTAAAGACATTGTGAAGGTTATTAGACCTATGTAGAGCTTGAAGTGTAAGTGCAAGAAGTTGCACATGGAGCAACAAGTTTCTCATGCATGGACCAAGTTGAGCTCTAGAGAAACCATAGTCACTTTCATGAAGCCCGTGTATTTTTGAAGAAGAGTGGAAGTAATTTAGCTTAAATAAGTAAACTCCCATCTCATTGAACCTTCCCATGCAGCCTCCCCAAAAAATTATTCCCTATTCCTTTACTTTATTATTGCTTTATTTCATTGTTTTTTCTTTTCTATGTTTGTAATTACAACTTCCAAATTTTGACTCCATACCTAATGGATAAGTCAAATAAGGTTTAGATTCACTCCTTCAGTAAGTTGAGGAGCCCTAGAAGCCACCAAATCTATAGGGAGGTTTTCCCTATAGCCCTGCTTAACTCCAAGCTAAACCAAATGGAAATAGAATAAGCCAAGGCTATGTTTTCCAAAGGCACTTCCTACCTTCAATCAAAACAAAGGAACTTCAAGGAAAAGGTGTACAAGCTAGAAGTCATGCTAATCATCAAATCTTCCATCTATAGCTAGTGCTTCACTTCCACCCGAATCCAACCAAAGCAAGGGTACCAAGGCCCAAAGACCATTTATTTTCAATCCAACAACCTGTGTGGTCCTTTCAATGAAGAAAAGTGCTAGCAAAAAAGGAAGATCCAACCAAAGCTAAAGTAGGGTACATGGTGACATAGGATGTAAAAGCTTTTGAAAACACCAGTTCCTTCCTTTTATTTCTCCTTGAACACAAAATCTTCCCAGCACAGGAAAGCTATAGATACCAAGTGCCCAACACCAAATGCAATACATAGGGTGTAAAATAAAATGCCCCCCTCTCCACTTCCTTCATTTTTGCTCTTGAGATCATGGAGGAGGTTAAAAGCAATCATGAAGTATTGCATGCAGTTTTACAATTCAAAGTGTCCACCATATTCCATTATGCTCTCTAAATAATAAAGTAATAAGATTATTTGTTTTCAAACTTTATTATTTATTTAAATATTATTTATTAATATTTATTTTTATTTATTAATATTTATTTTTATTTATTAATATTTATTTTTATTTATTAATTTTTATTTTATTTAATGAACTCTATAATAATCATCAAATAAATTATTTCTTTCTTTTTTTTTAAATTATCCACAGGGTTTATAACTTTGAGTCTTCTTACCTACTAGCAACTTGATGTCTCCATCTACCAGAGGAAAATAGCTCTCGTGCCTTGGCACTTTCCTTGCCATTGGAGGTTTAATTTATTCATCTATTCAAAGGTATAAAATATATAACATGTAATCCAATTAAACAAGATATTCACACAATGCAAGTCAAACATTCAAAATGCACCTAAATAAATGTAATTGTGTGAGCTTCCATGTAATCACAGGCCATGGTGAGATTTCACACCATCCTCATTTCCCATATTACCTTTTCGATCGACCTTTGTCTGTCCATCGAAGGAGTGTACCAGGTTCTGCAATCACAAATGTCATCAACAGTACCACATTCTAGGAGCAAAAAATAAAGTACATCTCATTCATACCTCTGTACATAAATCAAATAATAGTCATGCTAGGAGGGTTGTTACAATTGGTGGTCTTACTCATGGAAAAAATTTGACCCATTTCATTTATCAACAAATGAATTATCAAGATGTAATATGGCCAAATCAACTTATAAAAAATAGATGATAGCCATAGTATTTGCAGTCCTCCATTGGCAACCATATTTGATAGGGTGACAATTTATCATCAAGACAAATCACCACAGTCTAAAATATATTTTAAAACAATGTATCTATTTCCCTAAGTAGAAAAAAGGGGTCATGAAGCTCTTAGGGTTTGACTATGATATTGTCTACCATAAGGATGATGAAAATGTGATAATAAATGCCCTTTTGAGACTTTCAAAAATACAAGATATTCTATATGCAATATCCATCCAACAAGCTAATTTTCTAGAAGAGATCTCAAGTCCTAGTGGCAAGGTGACCCCACACTTACCAAAATTATTTAGGACCTTCAGACAAAAATAAAGGAGCATCCTAACTACACATGAAGTGAGGGGATACTCCACTACAAGTAGAGAATCATCAACTTTGAAACATAGGTCTTTACTTATAACAAAGCTCTATTCTACACCAATACAGGAACACCTTGGCTTCTTGTGTACCTATTAAAGGTCAAATAGTTATTATTGGTTAGGTTTGAAGAATGGTGTGAAGTAGTTTATAGATGCCTATGGTAGATGCCAGCATCAAAAAGGGAAAATAGTTTAAACAGTAGACCTGCTTCAACCTTTACCCATTCCTAATTCTTTATGGATAGATATTTCTATGGGATGCATCGAAAGACTTCCTCTATCAGGTGGAAAGTGGTGATCATGGTGGTAGTAAAAAAGTTAACCAAGTATGTTCACTTATGCTCTTTAGGTCATCCTTATATTATAAGAAGAGTCGCAAAGAATTTAATGGACTAGATATTTCGACTCCATAGGATCCCTCACTCCATAGTCAATGATTGCGACAAGGTGTTCGCAATAAATTTTTGGAGGAACTTCATCCTATTCAAGGGGTAGAGCTAAAAGGAAGCATACCTTATCATCCATAGTCTGGTGGCCAGACTAAGGTGGTTAACAAATATCTAGAGACTTATCTTAGGTGCATTGTCTCTAAACAGCAATTCAAGTGGAGCCAATGGCTTCCCCTAGCTGAATGGTGATACAACACCACTTTTAATACAACCACTAAGATGACTCCCTACGAGGTTGTATATAGCTAGTCTCCTCTAAAGACTTATTTCTTATCTTTCAGGTAGTTCAAAGGTAGAGGTAGTTGATACAATCCTCATTCATCGACAAGAGCTCTTGCCTACCTTGAAGTATAACTTATTGACTGCTCAAAATGACATGAAACAATAGGTAGATCAACAAAGACAGAGAGTTTATAGAAAGTGACACGATTTTCCTTTGTCTCCAACCCTACAAGTAAATGTCTTGAAAAAAAGGATGACACAAGTTCGCACCAAAGTTTTATGGGCCTTCTAAGGTAATCTAGTGGATAGATATGATTGCTTATAAATTGGAGCTACCGATGTCATCCAAGATCCACTTTGTTTTCTATGGGTCTTGCCTAAAGAAGTTGGGGGAAAACATACCCCAATAACGAAGCAAAATAGGTTTGGGGGAAATCATACCCCAATATTGGGGGAAAGCATACTCCAATATAGATGGTCAGACCAAGGCGGCCCCACAAGGGGTTTTTTCGCTTAATATATATAGATGGTCCTTCTAGAACTAGATGAAGAATGATCTATTATTTTCAAACTAACAGTTGTCCTATATCAACAAACTCGATATTTTATCTCCTATGATATAACTAAATTCCTTGTACAGTGGCGTGGGCTCCAACCATAAGATGCCACATGAGAGCCATTGCAATAATTCCAACAACAATTTTCCACTTTTCAATGTTGAGGACAAAGTTTTTTTAAGGGGAGTGGCATGTTATATACCCCATTAATGTAATCTATGTTGGCCTATGTCATTTTACCATATAATGTGTATAAAGAAGATCACATGTCAAATTAAAAATAGTTAAGAAATATTTGTCATATAATCACATATGTAACAATTAAAAAATATTATCATAAAATATTTTTATAAAATATTTAGAAAATATGCTTGCTGTAAAAAGGTAAAAATATAACCTTCGCATAATTAAAGAAGATTTAAAATATTTTGTTAAAAAAATTACCCCTCGAAAAACCAAACGATTTTCATTTTTCTTATTTTAAGTTTCTATAATTGCTATTGTTATGAGTTTCATTTGTTTATAACTATTGTTTTTGTAAATGCAACATTAATCTTGCTTTTGTTATTAGTCCTTGTATTGACACTCATAATTATTTCTTGATAAAAAGTTTCCAAAGAAAAATTTCATTTCAACAAAGTAAAATCTGGATCTCTTCTTAACAGATTGATTCTAACCTGGACCTAAAGCGCCCCCACCCAAGAGGACCTCACAGTCTACATCCCAAATCTGGGATGTAGAGTTAAAATAGAACACCATGTAAATTTGGGATTTACAACAAAAATAGAACACTAATGTATGTACAAAGAGGAGAACCACATATTCTCTTCACTGAGTAGTGAATGCAGCTGCCCGTTGCTGGTTTCTTTGTCTCATTTTGGTACCCCATGATTCTGCCTTGTAGCAATTCCATATTCTTCTCCTCATCAGCTTCACTAGCTGAGCTTCCCACAAACTATTGCTATTCATTCGCAATCTCCCATCACAATCGCTTAATTCCAATCCGTTTTGCAGTCGCCAATCGTAATCCTGACGAAGAACAGGGTCCGACAGAGTCTGGTATGCCTCCCGGACTCTAACGAACATTCTGGTGGCCTCTTCCTTCTCTGCAGGCGCGCAAACGTCGGGATGGTATCGTAGCGCCATCCGACGGTAAGCGCTCTTGAGATCACGCTCACTCACATTGTGAGAGACAGACAACACGTCATACAATGAAGCAGATGGGGCAGGGGAGAGAGGGGCAGTATATTGAATTGCTCTAACTTTAAGTGTTGCAACCGCGCGCCCCTTCGGCTTCACTCCAATTCTCTGCGACGAAATTCCTGCAGAAACACGATGAGTCTGAAGATGCGTGGGGAAACCTGCAATTGATTTCTTACACTCCATGAGAGCCGAGCTACAGAAGACCTTTCTTTTCTGATGAATTTGCAAAAGAGATTTCAAGTAAAAATGGAAGTCAAGCTCGGTGTTTTGGCAAGATGCCTGTTGATTTAATTGAAGAAGGAATAAGGCCTTTGATACTTATGGGGTTTATGCAGCTTGGTGATTATATAGACATGAAATCATGATGAATCGACAAGGATGAAAAATGATGACGAACATGCTCAGAAAGGCTCGAAATGTCGGCGCCGTGTCTGTGTGGTAAGGGCACCCGGTTTCTACGATGTTGAAAAATACCGCCTTCTAGATGTCCGTCCTTCCTGACGTGTAGCTTTTCCGCGGTTTTTATTAACCATGTTCTTCGCTCCTGTGAGTTTCTCTTGACCTTTTCGCGAGTAAATTTAACAAAGATTTTCTTCTAAGAAAGAGTTTGTAAGAGTATACTTTTTCCAAAACAACAGACAATTATAAATTATGAACAAAACGATTAAACGAGAATAAAGGAAAAAATTTTAAAAATAAAACTAATGAAGATATTGGAACAAATAACAAGAAGCAGGATTAGATGAAAAATAAAAATAAAAATTATTATGAAAATGATAGCATGAAATAAATATTAATAAAGTTTTATAATCAAGGAATAAACTCATAAAACTGGTTCAAATAAAAGGGTAAGTTGTGGGTATGGAGTACTTAAAGACCTTTAATTTAGATATATGAATATAATGTATTATACTTTAATGTATATTTAAATTTAAAGTATTTATATGTTATAAAATGTAATTTTTTATTTGGTTATTGTGAAAAACTTTTATGATTGATGTATAGGGTTAATGAGTCTCCTCTTAACCATGACTTCTTGTGCCAAGAGTTATATTTATCAATAGAAAATTTAACACAAAGCTACTACACCCACTCCTCACACACTTTCCACACCTCGCTTTGGACCTCAGGTTGTATCTCTGCCGTTTCATTCTACGATATAGCCGAGGGCCCCTCTGACTGAGCTTTTTGTGGAGTGAGAAGAAGGCTTTGCCCAGGTATGCACCGTCCTTCTCACTTTTTCTAGAAGCAGAGGACTTATCTCTGCCGTGTCATTCCACGATGTACTTCGTCGTTGAAGAGTCTACACCACTGCTAGTCGGAAGCCTTGCGTATCGATATTTCTAACCATGCGCTGATTTCTCCACCTTAAAATTAAAGCGTTGGAAATACGTGCTTGGTCTAATTTCATATTTCAAGATTTGAAGAATTCACGCGGATGGACTTTAGTACTAATAACCACACTTGCCCTAAGTAGGGAAAAAAAGAAAACTACCAAGGGGTTAGGTAGATTAGTAAGTGTTTATTTGATCATTTATTTGTTAAAAAATATTTAGGTTCAAACTTCAAGGTAGTTTTTTTGCAAAGGTAGTAGTTTGATTTGAATTCTTTGAGTGTACCCCAAATCGATGATGATAGTGTGAATCTCGAGTGATCAGTGGTCCCTTTTATGCCAGGTCAACAATAACGAAGCGGAATAGGTTTGGTGGAAGCAACCCATGTGGTTTGAACCTTGTGCTTGTTAGTTACTAAAAAATAATAATGTGATTGTGACCAACTCTAATAACGAAGCGGAATAGGTTTGGTGAAAGCAATCCATGTGGTTTGAACCGTGCTTGTTAGTTACTAAAAATAAATAATGTGGTTGTCACCAACTCTCCTGTGTAACCGAAAAAAAGAAAGAAGACGTGGATAAGAGTCCTAAAGATTATAAGATTTATATTTCTCTCACCGACTTTGAAGATATTAAGGAAGTCGAGGGGTTTTGCTCCTTGAATATTTATCATGAAGTGTATTTTATAGAATGTTTATGGTTTAACTAACTTAATTAGAAAGTATTTGGTTAGTTAGAGTATTTTGGATATTTTTTTTCAAGATTTGGTATTATCGATGTTTTTTTGTCTATAAGAAATCAAGGTAATAAACTTTATTTTGCATAGTACGTATTTATCTAGCCTTAGGGTCACTTTTACTCCAACTCTCATACACTTGATAAAGGAGAAGTAACTATTTTTGTATCGAATACCTACCACTCCCATTTTGTGACTTGGGGAGTGGACTTGACCTCTCATGTAGTATGAATTATTCTAGAGCTTGAGGGTCAACCCCTTAGCATTCTCAATGTTTATGATACAAGATTAAACCATCAACCCACAGGCAAAGCACATAAAGGATTTTAGACGATGAAGAACTGTCGAATGCATTGCATAATGGGCTATTAATAGCCAAATACAATGGACACGGATAAGGTGGCAATAGTTAGAAACCTTATCCAATTATTCATGGTAACATTATCTAGTTATCTATAACAATATTATCTATGTGGATAATACATTTCAAATATAATTATAGCAACTTCAATCCCTATCATTCCTCCCACCATAGAAGCATTGGTAGTTAGAGCCAAGAACCTGGCTACTTGTTTCTGTTGTGTTTCTGCCATTGTTGAACTCCATTTGGTTCTCAGTCTTCATTTACTATTTTCAAGAGCCAAGAACCTGGTTGCTTATATCTTACATGTTCTCACCTGGCGTTCGAAGCCATAGGCATATGTGTTCAGTTGGGTACTGTTTGGAGGTAGCCAAGTCGTGTTTGCATGCCATCCTCAATTTCTATGTGCTATTTTCAATTTCTACGTGTTTTTTCAATTTTACATGTTTTTTTGGTTTCCTCATTGCCCCGAAGGGAAATCTCCTCATGCCCTTCTCCTTCTCATTGGCATCCTTGGACCAACATCTTGGCGCGCAATTTTGCGATGACGATAAATCTTGCTGCTCGTCACAAACCACGTGGAGGGCTCATCTTCTGTTTTCCATCATGAAGGCGTTTACACTGGTCACACAACCTCATCACATGTGTAACCCTTCAGCCCAACGTCTAGGTGGTAAATATTTCGATCTCCTTGGATGACGCTCTCCTTGTAGCCGGTTACTTTCAATTTTATCCTAATTTGCGTCATGTAGTCGTCTCGTTAGCACATTCTACCTTATGTTCGTATTCTCTATTTTTGCGCTGTCCGAGTGGCCTACCTGCTAGTTGTTTTCACATCAGTCCTTCTTTGTGAGCACCTGGGCCTTCTCTATTGGATACTCCTACTCTCTTCTTCTTCTCTGTGGGATACTCCTGGTCCCTTATCTGTGGGATACTCCTTGTCTAGACACCAAGATGTCTACTCTATCTCTAGAAGAGATAGCTCAACGAGCTAAAAAGCTCTTTATAGAAATTATGTCGGTTAAGGCTGCCATGTTGGAAGAATTAGAAACCGAAGAAATGGCAGACGAAGAAGAAATTTATGTTGAAGACAAGGTATTTTAAGGCTTGTTCGATGGCCAATATGAAGACCCAATGAAAGAAATTAAAGGTTTGTTTGAAGAAGACCTTCTTGATGAAGTTGAAGCTAAAGATTTTGCTTATCACATGACAAAAATATTGTTGCCTTCCCTGAATAATGATGCAGTAACATCATGTCGCATTGCACTCTTTGTCCCAGCCAAAGCTCAATGTATTGTTCAAGTTGTTCCACAACAACTCCTTGCTTGTGACACAGATGTAATTTAGACCAGTCTCAAGTTTCAATCTCTACTTAATGAGATTTTCTACAAGTCATGGTATTTTACTCAAATGATTCCAACAAGACAAGTTGAACGTCTTCTTGAGCTTCACTACACACTATGGAGTTTGTGCATTGCTCCTCAATAATGTTGGGCTGGACCATTATTCAGATGCCTTTCCCCTAGTCTGTGTTGTTTTCTTGTTCGAGACATCCTTTTGTGCTCTACCCAACTTGGGTTAGTTGGGCGGCCACTGCCTTGGCCACCCCCAACTATTTTGGTCACCCCCTTCTCCCTAGTGGCCGAACACCCTCACAACAACCCGCACTCCAACCCTCTCAACGACCCACATGGACTTCGAGTTTATCTTCCCCATATGTTGTTGAGCAAAGTGCAGCAAACAGTATTGTCATTGTTGTCAACACAGTCAGACAGATTTATTAATGCAATGGACAAGAGTTTATTGAACAGCAAGGTGCAGCCAAAGTACAATGGATAGGAGTTCGGTGTTGAGCAAGGTGTTGCAGGAGGATTGTCATTGTTGTCAATACAGTCAGTTAGATCTAATGATGCAATGGACAGGTAGTTCAGAAGTCACTCAGATGCAGAGGATAAAGTTCAAAAGTTTTGTCAACACAGTCAGACAGATTTATTAATGCAATGGACAAGAGTTTATTGAACAGCAAGGTGCAGCCAAAGTACAATGGATAGGAGTTCAGTGTTGAGCAAGGTGTTGCAGGAGGATTGTCATTGTTGTCAATACAGTCAGTTAGATCTAATGATGCAATGGACGAGGTAGTTCGAAAGTCACTCGGATGCGAGAGGATAAAGTTCAAAAGTTAGTCGGATCATGAGTCCTTAAATGATAGATGCACGAAACAGAAAACATAATTCGGAATGAGAAGAAGAAGTCTTCGAACTCGAGATGTCAAGAAGCGGAAAGGTTTTTTGTGAAAACCAAGGCGAGTCAAAATAAAAAGTTTTATTTAAAATCATGGATAACAGATTTGAAATGGGTTTTTCTTAAAACCCAAGTTGGCTCTTCATTTCGTTGAAAAAGATGCCCGGTGTGGTTCTTCCAATCGGTGCGGTGATGAAGATATTTAATTTTAAATATTTAGTTTAAATTTTATTTTATTTAAAATTTAAATTAAAATATTAAATTAAATTAAAAGGGCCGACGTGTTACTATTTCACTGCAATAAGCTACAGGAAGGTGACGAAGGTGGAGAAGAGTTTGAGGCCGACAAAGTTAAATCTGGGCCGACGGATTTTAGGGTTTGGCAGCCGACAATTTCTAGGGTTTTGCAGCCGACATTCTTAGGGTTACAGATCGACGGATTTTAGGGTTTGGCGGTGACAAATTCTAGGGTTTCTCGGTCGACGTTCTTCTAGGGTTTGTTTCTAAAATTTCTTCTATAAAAGCAAGGGTTCTTCGAGTTTGAAAGATGGGGTGTTAAGATAAAGTGCAAATGCGAGCATAGTGTTTGTGAAAGTGAAGTTCGTGTTGAGCAGAGAGCAAGTCGTTTCGATTCAGAATGAGAGCGAAGTGATAGTTCTTTGGAGTTGCAGTAAGGTGTGCGTTGCGATGAGATAATGTGCGAAGAGCGAGTAGAGTGACTTGTGCGAAGATAAGAGCGCGATGTGCAGAAGTTGTGTTCTAAGTCTGAAGTGACAGTGCACAGTTTATGAAGTGATTGATCATCTGAATGCGACGAGAGAGTGCAAAGAAGTACGAGAGAAGAGGTGGAATAGTGCGACTCATTTTGCGCAGAAGCAACAGAATGCGAAAAAATAGCAGACCGTGAAAATTGAGGTGAAAGTTTTATTCTGTAATTTTTATTATTGTCTTCCAAGTTGTTGCTTGGATTAAGGGGTTGGTGCCTCTTTCCAGTAGGTGCTGGTAAAATAGGAGTTGGTGCTCCATTCTGTTGAAGCAGATAAAGTTAAGGGGTTGGTGCTCCTTCCAGGTTGGTCTTGGTAAAGGATTATGTAAAGTTGTAGCTTTGCATTGACTGGATTTGGATGGTAGTCCAAGCGGTCTTTTTGAGGAGTAGCCACATTGGTGAACCTCGTTAAAATGTTGTGTTATGTGTGATGCTTTCTTGATGCATTTAGTATCTCTTTTATCTGCTTTAAACTGCTGCTTGGTTTTAAAATCATATGTTTTAGAAATTTTAAAGAACACACTGATTCACCCCCCCTCTCAGTGTCATTGTGATTACAACAATTGGTATCGGAGCCGGGTTCCCAATTTTGGCTAAATCAGTCAGGGTTGATCTTGGATTAGTACACAATGGCTAAGAAGAATAGATCCTCATCCAAAAAGGCATCCCAGTCAGTTTCAGTTCCTGTAGAAGAGAAATTTGAACCAAAAAAGGTAGAAGAAGTGAATCCTGAAGTCTGTGATGAAAATCTTGAGGCTGAAGTAGATTTTGAAGGAGAGTTGATATCTGCACTTGAAGAGTGGAGTATAGAAAAGAAAAAGAACAAAAGACTATCCAAGAAGTTAGAAGAATATGAGGATGAGATTGAAGATCTCTTCCTACAAGTTCAAAAGGCCAAGAAATCGGAAGAAGCCTTGAAGACACACCTGGATAATAAGAATGATGTATACGACACAAGTGAAGAGGAATATAAAAAGGTTATTGTTGATCTAAAGCTACAAGTAGAACAGAACAAAAGGATTAAAAATATTCTTAGGTCTCAGATCAATGAGAAAGAGACTGTATCTTGCCAACAAGAAGAAGAGATTGTTTCATTGAAGAAACAACTAAAAGAGGCCAATATAAATCTCAAATTTGAGAAGAGCACAGAGTTGCTAGATACAATGATAAATCAACAAAGAAGCCCCACAGCTAAGTTTGGTCTTGGATATGAAGCTGAACAACCTTCATCCTCCAAATATGCGAGAGAAGAAGAAGTCCTCGGTTGAAGGATTGAAACAAGAAAAGTCTGAAGCTGAATCCTCAAAAGGAAGAAAATATCAAAGAAGACCTACAACAAAGCAACCACAGCAAAAGAGGTTCTCTCACTCTCACTCTTTTAATAATAATGCTTTTTATGGCTATTGTTCTAAATGCAACCACTTTGGTCACAAGGCAATTTATTGTGGGTGAACAATAGATCAAAGAGTTATCTTGATAAAAATACTTCTATTTTTTTGAGTGAACACCACGTGCGATGTTTTAAATGTAATGGCCATGGGCACATAGCAAGGTTTTGTTCAAGCACTTATGTATCCAATCTAAGGCAATACCATAGATTTCATCATACACATAGAATGCAATACAAACGGGGAATAAAACATGTGCAATGTTTTAAATGCAACGGTCAAGGGCACATAGCAAGGTTCTGTCCAAGCACTTCTATATCTAATCTAAGGCAAAACCCTAGATTTCATCGGACACAAAGAGGACAACACCGACAAGGAACATATCATGTGCATAAAAGAAAAGAAAATAATCATCCATCAAGAATGCACAAGAGACAACCCCACAAGAGAAATGTTCAAGTTCACGAACAGGAGCAAAATAGGGATGTTGTTGAAAAACCCAAGCCCAAGTTCGGGAAAGTCCGGAGAAAGACAGAAGAAAGGAAATTGTGTCTCCTTGGACTGAAGGAGGCTACTCTGCCATTGCTCTAAGCAACTCCAGGTGGCACATCCTCGGGAGGAGCAATATTAAAGTTTTATTTTAATGCTCCTATGTATTTGTCTAGGTATCTGAGGATGAAAGGTAAGCGGTCGGGTTAATGTTGTATAGTTGTTAAAGTGTGTTTTTCAGTTTATATAGTGGTTTGTGGAAATGCCGTGAAGTGTGGTGTTTAATTTGAGAGCTGTCACCATTGGTAGTTTTGAGATATGTCACTTGTTGTCTTGTTGATGATTCTTAATACCACTTGTTCAAAATTACGAATCATAATAGTCCAGATAATTTGCTCAACGAAAGAATGCTTGCCCTAGATGTGTATGTGTGTTTCGAGCAGCATGTATTTGTTTTTACTCTTTGATGTGAAGATTGCCAGATCTTTCATGACACCTTGGTGAATATATTTAATTCACAGACAGTTTTGTTTTAACTATTGATTTAATGCCAGTCCAAGGATAAGAAGCTTGAGGCTGAGTAAGGTGCACTACGGTTGGCCATAAAGTGTTTGACAAAATGTCTTCTTTCGACATGCATAGTTGAAAGTAAGAGTTGGCAATAAAATTGCGAGTCTTGGACAAAAATTGGTACGAGATGTGAGTCACTTGTCAATTCCGTTGACAAAAGTGAAATCAGCATGTTGAATGGGAAGATTGAAGAAAAAGTTTTTTTAATGAGCAACCAGATGATTTCCAACCTGGTGATGAATAGTTGAGTTGCTTTCATAGTGGTTGTTTTGATCAAGTTAATGCTTTTCTTGATACATGATTTGGGCTTACTCCATTGAGTTTGATTTGAGCAAGTTATTCTTTGCCTCGGTGATTTATGTTGGTGGCTGTCTTGTTCAAATACCTTTGGAAGGAAAAGGATGTCTTCTAGTTTCCTTTTCATGTAGTGATTGGTTGAATGCTTCAAGGTTAATCTTGAGTTGAATGATGTTGGTTAAACCTTGTCTATAAGCATTGTTGCTAAAGCCCTAATTGGTTGAAAAAAAAAATATGTTGGTTGTGTTGTGGTACAGTGTTTGGTACTTGCATAGAGTTGAAAGTGGATTGAGGTAGCCTGCTGGATTCTCACTGCAGAGAGAGACAAACAGTTGTCATTAGGTTCAAGCTTGTTGAGAATATATCCAAGATGCATGGTGAAGTTGTATGCAGATGTTGTTGGCATTGCAGAACAAAAAGCTGGCTATATAAGATTATTGTATGCCTTCACTAACAGTGGACAAGTTTGAGTTTGCAAAGCAACGAGAGGGTAGTTGCACGGAAGACGAGTGGTTCGAGTCATGTTCTTACACATGTTATATTGGTGAAGTTGACGGTGATGGTGTCATTCATTGGTTATTGTTGCTATTCACATTGTTGATTTTATTGATGCCTATTATGCTTATCATGATGTTGTCAATCAGTGAAATGAAGTGGTCTTGGACTCAGGGGGAGCATTTGTGTATTTGTTTTTCTTCTTGTTCATGCTTGGAATATTTGCTAATTGTAATAATTTGTGTCTAAGAATATTGTGCATAGACTCAGGGGGAGTCTGCAGCAACCCTTTGGTATTATTGTCAAAGGGGGAGAAGATTTACAAGAAAATTGCACATGTGTTGCCAACAATTCCAAAGGGGGAGATTGTTGAGCAAAGTGCAGCAAACAATATTGTCATTGTTGTCAACACAGTCAGACAGATTTATTAATGCAATGGACAAGAGTTTATTGAACAGCAAGGTGCAGCCAAAGTACAATGGATAGGAGTTCAGTGTTGAGCAAGGTGTTGCAGGAGGATTGTCATTGTTGTCAATACAGTCAGTTAGATCTAATGATGCAATGGACAGGTAGTTCAGAAGTCACTCAGATGCAGAGGATAAAGTTCAAAAGTTTTGTCAACACAGTCAGACAGATTTATTAATGCAATGGACAAGAGTTTATTGAACAACAAGGTGCAGCCAAAGTACAATGGATAGGAGTTCAGTGTTGAGCAAGGTGTTGCAGGAGGATTGTCATTGTTGTCAATACAGTCAGTTAGATCTAATGATGCAATGGACGAGTAGTTCAGAAGTCACTCGGATGCGAGAGGATAAAGTTCAAAAGTTAGTCGGATCATGAGTCCTTAAATGATAGATGCACAGAAACAGAAAACATAATTCGGAATGAGAAGAAGAAGTCTTCAGAACCTGAGATGTCAAGAAGCGAAAAGGTTTTTTGTGAAAACCAAGGCGGTCAAAATAAAAAGTTTTATTTAAAATCATGGATAACAGATTTGAAATGGGTTTTCTTAACGTTTTTTTGAAATGGGTTTTCTTAAAACCCAAGTTGGCTCTTCATTTCGTTGAAAAAGATGCCCGGTGATGAAGATATTTAATTTTAAATATTTAGTTTAAATTTTATTTTATTTAAAATTTAAATTAAAATATTAAATTAAATTAAAAGGGCCGACGTGTTACTATTTCGCGGCAATAAGCTACAGGAAGGTGACGAAGGTGGAGAAGAGTTTGAGGCCGACAAAGTTAAATCTGGGCCGACGGATTTTAGGGTTTGGCAGCCGACAATTTCTAGGGTTTTGCAGCCGACATTCTTAGGGTTACAGCCGACGGATTTTAGGGTTTGGCAGCTGACAAATTCTAGGGTTTCTCAATCGACGTTCTTCTAGGGTTTGTTTCTAAAATTTCTTCTATAAAAGCAAGGGTTCTTCGAGTTTGAAAGATGGGGTGTTAAGATAAAGTGCAAATGCGAGCATAGTGTTTGTGAAAGTGAAGTTCGTGTTGAGCGAGAGAGCAAGTCGTTTCGATTCGGAATGAGAGCGAAGTGATAGTTCTTTGGAGTTGCAGTAAGGTGTGCGTTGCGATGAGATAATGTGCGAAGAGCGAGTAGAGTGACTTGTGCGAAGATAAGAGCGCGATGTGCGGGAAGTTGTGTTCTAAGTCTGAAGTGACGAGTGCGTAGTTTACTGAAGTGATTGATCATCCGAATGCGACGAGAGAGTGCAAAGAAGTACGAAGAAGAGGTGGAATAGTGCGACTCATTTTGCGCAGAAGCGACGAGAATGCAGAAAAATAGCAGACCGTGAAAATTGAGGTGAAAGTTTTATTCTGTAATTTTTATTATTGTCTTCCAAGTTGTTGCTTGGATTAAGGGGTTGGTGCCTCTTTCCAGTAGGTGCTGGTAAAATAGGAGTTGGTGCTCCATTATGTTGAAGCAGATAAAGTTAAGGGGTTGGTGCTCCTTCCAGTTGGTGCTTGGTAAAGGATTATGTAAAGTTGTAGCTTTGCATTGACTGGATTTGGATGGTAGTCCAAGCGGTCTTTTTGAGGAGTAGCCACATTGGTGAACCTCGTTAAAATGTTGTGTTATGTGTGATGCTTTCTTGATGCATTTAGTATCTCTTTTATCTGCTTTAAACTGTTGCTTGGTTTTAAAATCATATGTTTTAGAAATTTTAAAGAACACACTGATTCACCCCCCCCTCTCAGTGTCATTGTGATTACAACATATGTGGCCTCTTATACATGCATGGTATCTTATGGATACATGGGGATTCTATTGGTCTTTTTTTATCCTGATTCAATGGTAGCCTCATTTTTTGTATTTTGTGAAGATCTATTGCAACACCTCCAACAACAAAGTTTGGCTCAACGGTCTTCAAGTTTTTATATGTTTCTTCTTCATATTTGTACGCATTGGAGTTGATGTGGAACATCCACAAGAAGGCTCACACACTGAAGACCCAAGAACTCACTGATTATTATTGTGCAGGAAGAGCCTATAAATAGGTGAATTCAATACAACTGGATAAGAACATATTGTCCAAAATCTTATCCATAACAACTATACATTACAAAATAGAAAGTATATCCATATACAACAAAATAGAAAGTTTTACATGTCATTCCTTATCATTCCTCCTTATCGTAAGAGCATTGGGCTCCAATACGGTCAAAAGGGAAGGAAAGTCACGAACCATCTAGCTATGAGAGATCCATTGGGCCTGATATGGTAGTTGTCCTCATTTGGTCACAAGGTAGGAATTCAAAGTTCCTTGGCGAGTGTGACGTGTCCTAGTGTCAAAAATATGATCATTCACCAAAGGAAAGTGGACGTCAGGTACAATATCAATAGGATGACTAATGACAGGGTCTGTCTCCAATGTAGACTCATGGTACAATCAAAGCAAGTCAACATTGATGACATAATGGATACCCAAGTGTGCTGGAAAATCAAGCTGAAAAGCATTCTCGGACACTTGTATAATAGTGTATGGCCCAAAGTGAATGTGTTTGATCTTGTTATGGGCCATCCCCTGGAACCTACGATGATCAAGGTGCAACCAAACTCTATCTCCCTCCTGTAAATGATGTGGAACACAGTGTTTGTCCATGGCTCACACACTAAAGACCTAAGAACTCATTGATTATTATTGTGCAGGAAGAGACTATAAATAGCCTAATTCAATACAACTGGATAATAATATATTGTGGATAAGAACATATTATCCAAAATATTATCCATAACAACTATACATTACAAAATAGAAAGTATATCCATATACAACAAAATAGAAATTTTTACGTGTCATTCCTTATCAGTTTATGCTTGTAATGATGCTTTGGGAAAATGCAATCTCTAGTGGTGGATTACTTTATCTCTTCCTCCATCACCTGGATTTTCAGCGACGACTTTAATATGGTTGAATATGCACATGATAAAGTTGGGATCCTTCTTTTGAGTTGGGCTACAGGAGAACACGAGGTTTGGTATTTTATGAATAATAAATTAGGGCTTCTTGACCCTAATTATTGTTTCTCCCCCTCCTCCAATCATTCTTGGTTCTCCTGGTCTAATCAATAACAGGGAGAAAATCGTATTGAAATGCCTTGATAGAGTTATGATTATTGACCAAAGAGCCTTTTCATTTTCTCGTTTGTCTAGCTCAACTCCTTTCATGGAGGCTCTTCCTAATGTCATCCTCTCTAATCATTCCCCCATATCTTTCTCTTGAAATATCCACCTTCGCTCCTTGCTAGTTCACCTCTCATTTCTTTCTAAATACCTCATATTGGTGCAAAATATTCCTTTGGTTACGTTTGCACCCAAGACTTTGCCAAAATTAAAAGACCAGGTTCAAAACAGAGTTTACCTGGTTCAATCTCCAGAGGAGGTTGGTTCCTTGCTTTATTTTAAGAAAAGGGAGAAAGTAAAATGCATAAAGAGAGGGAAATATACTTATTTCTAAGAACGTTTAGATGGTGCAGATTAGATAACAACAAAGAAACATCTACAAACTTTTACATATAAGCATTCTTTGAACCATCAAATTAGAATAACTAGTCCTCTGGTGTAGATTTACTCAAACATAAGCTTAATGGAAATATCAATTTCAGAGCTAGCTAAACCTTAAAAGCATAAATTCAGAATAATAATTAAGGTGGTTTTTATTCAATGTAACTTATATAGCAATCAATAATCCATACATACTTGATAACTGTACCACCCTAAAATTGGCGCAGTAAAATTGGAATAATTACATTCACCTTAGTAAATAAATTTAAATTCAAATTTAACCTCCCAAACCGCCCGTTAACCGTCGAGAAACCCGTTTCCTCCTTTTTCGTGCCATTTTTAGCAATTGTTTTGACCGTTTGACGATATCGTCTCCGATCAGACGATATCGCCCCAGATTTGACGATTTCGTCTGGACTAGAACGTCCAGACGATTTCGTCGCAAAACTGAATTTGCATAGTTGGAATCCGTTCCAACGGGTCTCCAATCCGGGCAGAAGCGTGTCTGTGCCGTTGGGACCCTTCCCCCGTTGGAGATCTCCCAAATTGGGATGATCTCCAACCTCCCAACAACTATCCTATGCCTATTTAACTCTAAGACTTTTCCCTCCCCAACCCCTGGCTGAATTTTTATGTAAATCAACTCCCTATGTGCTAAAACACTTCAAATTTGCTCTTGCACTAGTCCTATATTAATTTTATTGCAGGTACACCACTGGTTTTCGATCGGAGCCAGCATCTATCGCGGTCGACGAACCTATCAAGATCGGAGGCGATCTCATCAAATTCGGGACGATCTCGTTTTGATGCGAGATGATTTCGATTGCAGCACACATCGAGGCAATTAGTGCCCGGAGTTTGCTCTTCTTTCTCTTTTCTCTGTTATTTTATGCTATAAATTAGATTTTCTATTCAGTTTTTATACTATATTGCATCTGGAGTTCACCCATTTTGTCTAGTTTGCATATTAAGATCATATTATGCTATCTAAACACGGTGATTTGCATTTACTTTTGTTCTTGTATATTGTTCAATACTCATATTACTTTTTCATATAGTTTGCCCCTGTTTACAAAATAGAATTTCTTGTATTTCGCATCTGTTTGCTGTTTTGCAGGTCTCTGATGAATTCGTCTGACGAATTCGTCAGATTGCAAACGATCCTGTCAGTTTAGACGATTTTATCAAATTGAAGGCGATCTTGTTGAATTGCGAGACGATCCGAGTCTGCTACAAGTAATCGAAACTTCATCAGACTTCCGGATTAGGTAATCTTCATTTGGCATCCTGCAAATTCTCTGTTTCTGCTTTCTTTTATGTTTCTTTGTATTCATTTAAATTGCATTTTCATGTAGTTTAAGTTAGAATCATTCGGCCAAACCTAGGATGAATGTTTAAAAATAAAACGAACTCATCAAAACTCATTCCCAAAACCTAGGCGTGGAAACTGCCGCCAAATGTTTCCTGGTGAACCCACCATCCATCGAAAAATCACCAAAATGCACCTCCCTTGAGAGGCGGGACCTTCGCAAAGTCCTCTCGTCCGAGGTACCGCACCATCCTTTTCCCATCCTCCTTTCGGGCGCGGATCCAATAGCCTGAAGGTAGGGATGCGAAAAATTTGGAGCGATACATTTTGGTGAACCCGACGTGAAATGCATCATAACCTTTTGAAAACAAAAGCAAAAGCAAACAAAAACAAAAAATTAGAACAACTAAAACTTAGATGCATTTTAAAACATTTAAAGTTCAAAATCATGTTTAGATGGTAGCTCCCAAAAAGAGGTTAGCAGTTACTATAAACGTAGTAAACCAATTAGCAGCCATAGAAGTTAATGTTGTCCTTAGTATCACTGAAACAAGTAGAAATCAATCCTTGTGGGACGAGCTTATCAGGAGACTTAGTATCATTTCATCTAGGTCCACACAACTTAAACAGATTAAGAGGCTAGTCTTGGATAGAATCCTGGATCCTCATCAATTAGTGTTTTATCATGAACTTGAGAGAGCTTGCCATAGGTGGTTAGCCTATGGGAGAGCTTTAGTATCTTCGAGTTGTTCAGCTTCGAGGAATACCTCGAGAATGCGGACATTGTACATCGATTCCTAGGCCTTGTAGAGGACCAAGAAGTTGTTCTCACGGATAGGGAAAGATGGAATAGAGTTCCGCGAGCTGTGCTATATCGAGAGTATTGCCATGAGCTTTACTTTTATCAACCGAGCATCACGAAACAGACAATATCACCATAGCCCTTTTCATCAAATTCTTAAAAGAAAACTTTCAATTTGAAGAAGAACATTTCATGACCCCCTGAACGACTTGAACCTATTAATGATATTCATAAGTTATTCATAGAAGATTAGTTCATCTACTTTCAGCCTTATTATTATTGTGTGCATTTATTGTTTCATTTGCTGTCTTTATTATATTGTTTCAAAAAAAAAAAAAATCAAAGAACATAGTAAAAAAACTTAAACATTTCATTTACAATATTGCATTAGGTATATATAAATATATACCTTTTAATTTGTTGCATATATATATATATATATATATATATATATATATTTCTTGAAATCAAAACTTAGCACCATGACTAAACTTAGGAATGGTAAAGAAATTTTAGGAGAAGGAGAAGATTGGCTACAAAATACAACTGAAAACCCAAATGTCCTTCTTGGAGATACAAATCCGGAAGGTGAAACTCTAGGTCAATAAGATGAAGACTTAGGTGAAGATAAGGAACAAGAAGGAAGTGTTAAAGAATCTTCGTCCCCTAGAATAGCTCCAAATGGAGGCATCACTTTTGACAACGCGGAACATTTTCAAAAATTTCTTAATCAACATATCGACGTCCTTAATGTGGCGAGTCCGTATTGATAAAGGGGAAATTAGTGATGCTCAAACAACCTTAGAACGGGCGCTTGATATGCAAACTAATCCCTTGTCTTTCATTGATCAAGAAAGTGATAAGGGTGGGCCATCTAATGCGAATATGGTCACTATAGCCCAAGCCATGACCAAACAAGAGGTCACCCAACCTCCTAAGCAACTTTGTTACTCAACCTAAAATCACTCCCGCACAAAAGAAAATTCCCTTCACTACTTCCTTCCTCCAAACTATTGAGCAAAATGCTTTAAATAGACAAAAATCTAAAACAAAGCCAAATACAAACTTTCAACAATCTACAATACAACACAATCCAACTTCAAAACTCCTCCATAATATTTTTCCTACCAATGTTTTACACAATAGTAACATGGCATCTAATCTGCATGTTCCTCCATCCTACGCCCATAACACTTATGGCAATGCCCCACCGAATCAATATGGGGGGCAAACTAGTAGTTTGGAAGCTATGGTGAAGCAATTGGCTTCACGTATGGACCAGATAGATCCCTACCGTCCCTCGTATAATTATCGAGAGATTTGTAGCCAACCATTGGATCCCATAGTGGTAGCTCAACCATACCCTAAACATTTTCCCATGCCCGTCCTGCCTATCTATAAAGGAACCGAAGATCCCATAGAACATCTTCGCATGTTTAGGATAGCATGTCACGACATATCGCATGACGACTTGCTATTACTAAAAATGTTCCCCAAAAGTTTAGGTGGAATGGCGTTAGAGTGGTATTATCAATTGCCCACTCATTCCTTAAGAAACTTTGAAGAAACAGTCGAGTCATTTGTTCATCAATTTAGTGCCTACATCGAGAGGCATGTAACTATTAAAGACCTATACAATTTAAAACAAGATAAAGACGAATGTTTTGCTGATTTCTTAGCAAGATGGAGACAATTGACAGGAAAACTGCACTTTGTGCTACCCTATAGGGAAATGTTAGACATTTTCATTAACAATTTACAAGAACAACTTTCTTATGAACTATCAACGACTACTTTGACTACCTTCGATCAAGCTATAGACTTAGCTCGAAGAGTAGAAGATGCCCTCATTAGGAGAGGCCAACTTAGAAAGAAGGATGATGAGAAAACATCTAGAAATCAATATAAAAACAAATAGGTTGTCGGTGATGGAGTCACTGACAGCAGAAATGTTGCTAATGTCAATGCAACAAAAACAACAGAAAAATTCATCTTGAAACCTCCTGATAAGCCTCCTCGAGAGTTCACTAGATTAAACCAACCTTTATCAACTATTTTACCTCAACTTCTTGAAAGAGGTTTAATCCAAGCTGCCGACTATCCAGGACCTGACCCAAGCATACCCGGATATAGAGCTGATTTGCACTGTGATTTTCATAGAGGTCCTGGACATTCTACCAATGCTTGTAAGAGATTAAAACATAAAATACAAGATTTGATTGACAATAATGAAATGGAAGTGCAAGCCTTCCAACCCAAACAAAACCTTCCTAATAATACTCAAAAGACTGTTCCCCAAAATCAAAATCAGAATGCCAATCAAACTTTAGACATATTTCAACACCCTTTACCAAGACATGGTAAAGAGGTAGCCAATCAAATTGAACATCACAATGTTCCCCCTCCTACCCGATATGTAGGAACCATTAGCGGGCAATTACCTATTCAGGACTCTCACACATTCGACACAACCTTATCCCTGGTTACAACCAGGCCCTTACATAATTTTCAAACTTCTGATTCTAGCGATATAGAGTCAGATAGTGAAAGTGAAGTAGACACCATTCAATCGAATAGTTCTGAAAATGAATCAGATCCTATTCAACCTATCACAGATGCTAATGTTCCAGAAGAACCATTTCCCCGGAAGAGTCACTACTCGACCTTCTTCTAATGAAGTCCTTCCTTATGAACAAGCCATAAACTCTCAACCGAGACCGTTTCAACGTCGTCACTATAACATTGTAGGTACCATCGGAGTCGTCACCCGACAACAAGCTCAAAATCCCCAACAAGAACCAAACCAGAACGATGGACCAGCTCCATTTGTTCTAAAAAATCCTAATAAAGGAAATAATGCTCCTATTGTTCAACCTAAACCCCCTTACGACATTAATGAACAGGTTGTCTAATACCACCGCGAGAATCTCCCTTTTAGATTTATTAAGATCCTCTCCCACCCATAGGGATGAATTGATGCTTACTTTGAGCCAGATGATGGTACCTCAAAACATCCAACCTGAAGCTATGGCCAATACTATCATCACGCGAGAGATTGATTGTATTGACTTTCGGGATAAAGATATCCCACAACACAGTTTACACAAGGATAATCCCTTGTATATTACGGCTTTAATTGGGGATGTAGGTCATCAAGCGAGTCTCGATTGATAATGGCTCATCTCTAAACATCTGCACCTTTGACTTCTACCAATGATTTGGTTTTAGAAGTGATGAAATGAAGAAGACCGATATGATTATCAAAGCCTTTAATGACGAAACACAAGAAACGTGTGGAGTCATTACCCTCCCATTGCAAGTTGGTCCTAGAACCCTTGAGACAGCTGTGTTTATTGTACATTGCCCAGCATCGTACAATATACTTTTGGGTCGCCCTTGGATTAACGCCATGCGAGCGAGTCCCATCAACTTTACACCAATGTGTTAAGTTTGAGTTTAAAAATCAGTTGGTCACTATTCATGGTGACCCTAGACCTTTTGATATGTGCGCATTGGCAGAACCAGTTGGAGTGCAATTTTGCCCTGCTCTGTCATCCACATATCCTAGTTCTTCTTCATCTAAAGCTGTGAAATATAAACCCATCATTTCATCTATTCCTCCTCCATTAACTTCATCTTCCCATATAGATCAACCACCTTCTAAACAAATTACTGTAGAACATCAAAAAGCTCTTAAAACTACAACCAATTCTTCAAGTCCTAATCCCATAAATTCAAAACCTTCAGACACATCTATCATACCTTCCACATCTCAAGACATAGGTAATAAGCCTTCTACATCTTATGCCCTTTCCGATGATCTTTTACCAGATTTATCTACAACCTTAATATCAGAAAAAATGAATGCTTTCATGCAAGATTCAAACCTTTTAAATCAATTGCCGCCATCTCCTCGTACTTTGGGCCTCCCACAACCTATGGGAAGTACTTACCAAGTCGGGAGTTGCGCCTTCATTTACAAAGGATATGACTAGGGAAGAATCCCTCAGAATATCAAAACCCATCATGATGGATATGCTCGGTGCTATTTTACCAACGATTATATTAAAGCTAAACCCATGATGCTTAAAATGGGATATAAAGGGAAAGGCTTAGGACCTTTCCAAAATGGCATGAAAGAACCTTTCGAGGTAGAACCATGGCCTACCCGATGTGGTGTGGGCCTATTACCTAGTAAAGGTCAACCCTTTCCTTTTGAGGAGGATGATCATCTCATATGCTATCAAGACTATTTGGATAGACATGTTGATTTGCCTCTTAAAAATCCGTCATTTTCATGCAACATGCTATCCATAGCATACCCTGAAATGATTGCTGACCCCGATGAAGAGTTGGAAGGAGATATCTTCCATGATGTCTCTGTTGAAGAGATGTTGTACAACGGGTTTTATTTTGATGGTTCTATACCAACCATAGCTCAACTTGAGGCCACCGACCCTCAGAACGAATTATCTAATTTAACTTTACAAGAATTACAAGAGTTGGGCGTTTCACCCGCCCCACCTAATTTTGAAAGAGATCTACACATGGAGGTAGAAAATGTCATTAAAATTAATATTGGAACTGAGGACAACCCTCACATAATCAACATTGGACCAGAACTAAGTCAAGAAAAACAAAAACAATACATAGCATTTCTTAAAGAGTATGAAGATGTCTTCGCTTGGACATATGAAGATATGCCAGGTTTAGACCCTTCTGTAGTCATGCACCATCTAGTGGTCCATCCGGATGCTAAACCTGTTAAACAAAAACTTAGAAAAATGCATCCCAAAGTGGCTCTGCTAGTCAAAGGGGAGTTAGAAAAACTCCTGAATGTTATCTTCATACAAGCTATTGATTATGTTGAATGGATCTCCAATGTAGTCCCAGTCACCAAGAAAGAAGCCACCAAAGTTAGGGTTTGCACAGATTTCAGAGATATTAATGCTGCATGCCCTAAAGACGACTTTCCTCTTCCAAATATGGATCAAATTATTGACTTCACTGTTGGGAGTGGGATGATGTCCTTAATGGACGGATTCTCCGGCTATAATCAGATCAGGATAGCTCCTGAAGACCGAGCGAAAATAGCCTTTACTACCCCCTGGGGTACCTTTTGCTTTGGAAAGTGATGCCCTTTGGCCTAAAGAATGTCGGGGCAACTTATCAACGGGCTATGACCTACATTTTTCATGATATGATGCATGATATCCTACATGATTATGTAGATGATATTATAGCTCGCTCTCTTATTGAAGATCATCATTTAGACGATTTAAGAAAAGTTTTTAATCGATTACGAGAATATCTCATTCGATTAAATCCAGCAAAATGTATATTCGAAGTTAAATCCGGCAAGTTATTAGGGGTTTTAGTTTCTTTACGTGGTATCGAAATTGACCCTCTCAAAATTGCGGCTATCACTGATATGCCCGCACCCACTAATATATCTGAATTACGAAGTTTACAAGGTAAACTTCAAGCTATCCGTCGCTTCATTGATAAGTTGGCGGACAAAACTGGTCCCTTTCTTAAACTCCTTAAGAAGGACGTCCCCTTTAATTGGGACACAGAATGTAGAGAAGCTTTTGAACTTCTCAAGCAATATCTCCTTAACCCTCCGGTGCTTTCACCGCCTAAATCCGATCGCCCATTTCTTCTATATATTTCTGCTTCAGATTATGCCTTAGGAGCTATGTTAGCTCAGCTTGATGATGAAAAATGAGAACGTGCTAATTATTACATTAGCCGCACCTTCATCAGTTATGAAACCCGCTATACAGCGTTAGAGAAGTTATGTCTCGCAGTCGTGTTTGCTACGCAAAAATTACGACATTACATGCTTAGCCAAAAAATGTATGTCATTGCCAAATATGATCCTTTAAGATATCTCATGAGTCGACCTTATTTATCGGGTCGCACAGCCAAGTGGGTTCTTGCTCTAAGCGAGTTTGATCTCACCTTCATAGGACAAAAGTCTGTTAAGGGTCAAATCATAGCGAGATCAATTAGTCTGCTTGCACCCTTAGAGTCTACTCATCCCCTCATTATCGAGTTTCTCGATGAATGCCTTCAATTAGAGGCGAGACCTTGTTGAACAATGGTCCTTATACTTTGATGGAGCCCGATGCATGAGTGGGTCTGGTGCGGGTATTATTTTAATATCTCCGCAAAAACATCTTATTCCTCTGTCCTTCAAACTAACCTTTGCTTGCACCAACAATACTGCTGAGTATGAAGCTCTAATCCTTGGATTACGAGCTGCTTTAGCGCTTAAAATTAAAAACCTCTTAGTTTTTGGGGATTCCCAATTGGTTATAAACCAAATTAATGAAGTTTATCAGACCAGAGATGATAAACTTCGCCCATATAAGGCCTATGTTTTACAACTAATGGCCTTGTTTGATCAAGTTACCTTGGAAGCCATTCCTCGAACTAGCAACCGTGCAGCTGATGCTATGGCCATCGTTGCATCTCTCTTACCCTTGGAGTTAGGCAGACGAATATGCTACTATCATCATTCGTCGACTCCGAGAACCCGCTTCACATAAGTCATGCTTAGAGCCTTTGGATGTGTTTCTAATCAAGGAAACTACTCTCGAACTACAGTATCTGAGACATATTTGATTTCCTCCAAAATGGGACTTTCCCTGCTAATTCTAATCGTAACCGGCGTCGGTTATTACGTCGACGAGCAAGTCGATTTGTAATCATTGGCAATACTTTATATAGGAGATCTTTTGAAGGTATCCTATTAAGATGTCTAAATTTAGAAGAGTCTAAATCAGCCTTGAGTGAAGCCCACGATGGATCTTGTGGAGGACACTTTAGTGGTAGCGTCATTGCTAAAAAGCTCCTTCGGATAGGATACTTTTGGCCTACCATGGAAACGGATGCACATGAATATGTGCGCCATTGCGACAAGTGTCAAAAACATGCTGACCTTGTCCATGCGCCTGCACAAGAGATGAAGGCTATTTCTTCTCCTTGGCCCTTTTCTAAATGGGGCTTGGATATTATTGGTAAAATTAATCCTGTGTCTTCGATGGACATAAGTTCATCATAACTGCCACTGAGTATTTCACGAAGTGGGTTGAAGCTATGCCTTTAGCTTCCTGCACTGGTTCACAGGTCTCTAAATTCATTTTTAATCAAATCATCTGCAGGTTCGGAATTCCTGCCAAATCTCATCTCCGACAATGGAACTCCGTTCAAAAATAAAGATGTTAAAAAATTATGTCAAAAATATAAGATTCAACATCGCTGGTCTACTCCCTATTATCCTCAGGGTAATGGTCAAGCAGAAGCTTCTAACAAAACCCTAATCAAAATTCTCAAAAGACTAGTCAATAAAACTGGCCGTGGTCGGCATATTCAATTATATCCAGCCTTGTGGGCTTATCGAACTAGTGTTCGAACCCCCACGGGCACTTCACCATTTGTTTTGGTATATGGTGCCGAAGCAGTTTTTCCATTTGAATTGGAAGTTCCTTCTTTGGCTCTGCTACTTCAAGACACCGAAGTAGGAGATGAATATCGCGCTGGCAGACTCAGTCAGCTGGAACTCCTAGATGAAAAATGCATCAATGCTTTAGAGCATCTCCGGGCATACCAAAACAAGCTTAAAAGAGCATATAATAAGAAAGTTCGTCATCGATCCTTTGAGATTGGCGACCTTGTTCTTAAAAGAAAATCAAAAAAATACAAATGCAACCAAAGAACTTAAAGGTAAATTTGAGCCCAAGCAGCTCGGACCGTACATCATTACTTGCCAAAATTTGAATCGGGGAGCGTATAAATTATCTACCTTAGATGGTAAAGAACTTAAAGAACCCATGAATATTTTACATCTCAAACGTTATTATGCATAAATTTGGTCATTTCATCCATGTATATATTTGTTCAAAATCATTATCTTGTATTTCTTTCAATTTATTCAAAAACCTCAAAAACATTCATAAAATCTTCAAAAATCTTCAAAAATATTTATTGCATTTTTTAAAAGCACTTGTAAAGGTCCTTTTGCTCCAAAACAAAAATCAACATAAAAATCCAAAAACAGCTATATGCTTGACTCTTTCGAAACCAAAACAATATACAGCATAAAGAGAGAGTCAACATTCGCAAAACTTTCTCAAAATCATTATTTTCCTACAATTATTGCAGTTATATGTTTCAACTTATTTTGGACAAAACTAGCATTTATTTGGCATCCCTCACTTGCACACTCACACAATAAATATCTTGATTTTATCTGGCATGATTACTAATCTCTCTTATATCAAAGTTCACAAAATTCAATTAAATAAAGTTTGAGCATAGAGAATTGATCTTGTTATTTACTTAAACCAAGCACATCTTTTCACAATAAAATGATTATATTTGTAATTTCCATGTTTTGTTACATAGTAGAACTGATTTCTTGAGTGAAAAGTTTCCCCTGCTATCCTATCATGCACATGGTCTAGAATCTTTGAGAATTGGCAAAAGGACAAGCTCACCCCTACCCAGAATAAAAATCCCTTGCTCTACAGCTAATCTGAGCAAGTATCCCTAGAAAAAGAAAAAGAAAAGAAAAAATTCAAGAAAAAGAGAACAGAAAAATGTTATGTCAGCAATGTTCCAAGCATTATCAAGCAAAAGAAATACAAAAAGAAAAATAAGCAAAGTTCAAAAGAAAGCAAGAAAAGCAATAAAATCCCTTTCCCTACCCTTTGAAAAGAAAAGAAGGGTGAATGAGCTTGAATCCCTGGAATTCTCAATTATTCGAAAACTGTGAGGTAAGCCCCATAACAGGTGGTTTGTGCCCAACCTGCTTGGCCTTGGGTAACTCCTAGCGTGGCGATATGTCTGTCACATTAGCGACCTTCTTTTGTACAGACCTATGTCTGCTTATGGATTAGCTAGCTCTTGATAATCCGATCTACATAGTAGCCTAGTATGGTTATATGCATCTACATCATGGTTAATGAACACTTAGTTGGTTTCTTCAAATCACTTGTATCATAGTACCTTGCTCAAAAGCTGGTAAATGAACAATGCAATTGCACACACATTTGTATTTGAGAGATTTTGTCTATCATTATGATAAATCAAGATTGGCAATGAATTCACTTATGCACATGGGATTCCTTATAAATTTAACTTTTGTCTTCAAAAATACTTTGAAATATTATTTTTGCAACTTGTTTGGAATAATCAAGTACAATTATTTACCACAAAGACAACTATATAATAGAAGAAATCAAAAATTTCAATCAAAACATATCATATATATCTTATCGACTTTCGCAACGATGGTATAGTTTCAAAACCAAAATTGGAATTTTATGCTTAGCGCAAGTCCTCATTTTCATCTTTTATGTTCATCAAAAATCAATCATGCAATAAAACTATCCTTTCTTTGATCTTCGCGATGATGGTATAAGTCTATACCTACATATTCTATGCCTAGCGCAAACCATTATACCAATTTTATTACCCATTCATTTAAAAATCAATTCATCAAAACCATATGACTTAAATCATTATGTTATACAATTCTATTTCTTTTAACAAAAAGCATGCACATTATCACTATTTCATGTCATTATGTCAACCTTCAATTTTGCAATGATGGTATAATTCCTAGGGAATTATCCAAAAAATTTATCACACTTAGGAATTTATGCCTACCAAAAATCATTTTACAATATTTCATGCATAATATTTTTATGGAAATCTGAAAGCAAACCATCATCATCATCATTTGCATCATTACAACAAAGTCTTAAGGCGGTCTCTTAAGCACTCTTTTCTTTTAACAATATTTCTATCCTGGGACTAGCTTGACGACCGAGTGAGCGGCGACTCCATGAAATGGTCTATAATAGCGACAATGTCCTTTGAAATTATTGTTAGAAATCTCTTTTTATTTTTATCACATTTCATTACAACCAATCAATTTGTTACATCAGATTATTTCATTTAAAATATTTAAAGCATGACATCCAAGTTATAATATTTTCCAAAATGACATAATTACATGAATCATCAATAAAATCATTACATCAATCAACTCAATCAATCAATCAAACATAAAAAGCATCATAAGCATCACATAAGACAAGTCATATGATCAAAAATATCTCATCTATATATATCAACAAGAATATATACATCATCAACAACTGGATTGGTATGCCACAATCTGTACCTCGGCATACTCAATCCTCTATCAATACAAGTATAATACAATATCAGTGGCAGTATCCCGCCCTCTAGCCTCGAGAGCCTCTAGAGCTCTCGGCCTCATCTCCTCCCCCGCCATGCGGAGGGCGAGGTGGTCCCATCGCAGTATGTGTGGTACTGCGAGTCCTCGTCGTCGACCGGGATGAGCTCCTCGTCGACCCTGTCCTGATAGGATCTGCTATGGCAGGTGGCAGCTGTACCCTCTGGCCCTCTGGCACCGCCTGGTAGTATAGCGCCTGATAGAATGCGGTCTGAGAAACCGACCACAGTAGCTCTTGAGTGCTTACCCCTCCGCCTCGTGCCCTGAGACGAGCATTCTCGTCTCGTAGCTGCGACACCTCAGCCTGGTGTTGTGCAGCTGCATCCTGTAACGTCTGCACCTGAGCTCGCAGACGATCTCTCTCTGCCCGAGAGTAGCCATCTCGCTACTCTCTCCAATGTCCACACCCTTGCCCTTATCAGGCGATGGTGGCCTCTGTGGAGATGGGGGTCTCGCCTCCCTCCTCTCCCTCTCCCTCTACCGCGGCCTCTCCTGTGCCTGTGGCCTCCTTCGCTCTCCTCTGCCGTGACCCCGGGCTGCCTCTACCGCCGCTTGGCGCCGCCTCCCTATCCGATGCACAACTGCGTGGATCGGTCCCTGTGCCCTCGTCATCCGAGGAGGGCGGATGCCTGCGTACCAGGCATCGTAGCCATCGGCTACCCCTGTGTCGTCCCCATCCACTGGCTGAATGGGGGCATCATCCGCGTCTTGACTCCAGAATCGCTGCATATCTGGAGCCCCGCTAACTGTGGTGTTATCCCGGACGGTCCGGGAAAACTCATAATCCCTGAGAGATGGGATCCCCTGCTGTAGACCGAACTGTCGCAACACTCGGTCGTAGCGGTGGAGCTCCACCTCTCCCCTCTCCATCCATAGCCAGCAGACTCGCCTGATGCGAGCCAGCTCCTGTGCGTCCTCTGCCCACCCTGGATGCTGCCTCCACGGCCTCCAGGTGATGCGGTCTAGGACCAAGTCATACGAGTAGTCTCCGGGACACCGGCGGGTCGATCCGTCGCTGTGCCCCTCTCTGGAGCCACCAGTAGAAGACTCGGGGCCTCTCCCCATCAACCCCTGTCAGTGGAAGCCCTACCGGCCTCCGCACCGCAATGTGCTCCCGGCACCAAACCTGTAGGAGCGATGTCATGACCAGACATCGCCCGCCCTTGTACACGACCCCGTAAAGGATCTTGTACAGCCGGCATAGAACAAAGCTGCCCCAAGAAAATCTGTAGCCATGGTCGCGCATGTCGCAGATCACATCTGCCAGCATCCATGGTACCCTGCATCCGCTACGGTGGCACAGCAGAAGTCCACCAACCACCCCGGCCAAAACTCGTGTCGGTGTAGATGCCCCGGGCATCCGGCGCGGTGCCTCGATGTTCACTCCGCCCTTCTCCAGGGCGAAGCTCGGGTCACCGCAGAGTCGTCCCATCGCGTGGCCCTGATTGGCCGCAGGTGTGATCATCCTCCCTTGTATGGGGATTCTAAGAATCCTCCATACATCCTCTAGTGTGGGAGTCATCTCCCCTATCGGTAACCGAAAGCATGAAGAGCCCGGGTACCACCTCTCTGCTAGGGCCGTCAGTAGCCCCATGTCTGTAGATACTTGTGGCATCTCTGCCACATGTAGTAAGCCGGCCTGTGCCAGCTGATCTCGCTCTGCCTGTGTCAGAGCGGCCAAGTCATCTCTCAATCCTCCATATTTCCACTCTCTGCTCTTTAGTAATCCTCTCTGCAAGCATAAACAATCAAAACAACAAACAATCATTAATAACAATTTTAGCAATCAATAATGCAACTTAAAGATCAAATTTTTGCAATAGATGATATCGCCCACTATTGGCCGATATCGTCTGAAATTTGAGCAAAATCGTCTCCGATTTCGCGTGTCGAAATCGTCTCTAATTTGACGAAATCGTCCCTTTTTCGCCGATTTCGCCCTTGGGCGAAATTGACGAACTTGAGACGATTTCGTCCAACTAGGGGCGATTTCGTCCGGACGACGTCGATGGCCAAAAACGGCCGCGATGCTCAAAATTCATCCTAAAATTCATTTACAAAGCATGTAAATTCAAATTAAATCAATCTAAACTAAGTTTAAACCCTTACCCGTAGACCGCGGCGGACCTCTGTGGATACGTGTCTTGTCTCTACCATTTTTGCTCCAGAGCTCTAAAAACAGTAAAATGAACAGTAACAATGAATTAGGGTTTTACCCTATTTTTCTTAATTTTATTCAAAATAATTCAACAATAATTTTTGCTTTTCCGTGTTTTTACCGCAAACGTTCGATTTGGGTAAAAACACGGAGGGGGCACCATAGTAAGCTGTCGTACGATTCGACCAAGAATCGTCGCCTAAAAATGGGAATAATTTTTTGCTTTCTCGTAGATCGAGAAGAACTCATCTTTAACGCATTTTCTTCGAAAAATTCGCTAAAGAGGGGGCAAAATGTAGCACCCTAAAATTGGCGCGATAAAATTGGAATAATTACATTCACCTTAGTAAATAAATTTAAATTCAAATTTAACCTCCCAAACCGCCCGTTAACCGTCGAGAAACCCGTTTCCTCCTTTTTCGTGCCATTTTTAGCGGTTGTTTTGACCGTTTGACGATATCGTCTCCGATCAGACGATATCGCCCCAGATTTGACAATTTCGTCTGGACTAGAACATCCGGACGATTTCGTCACAAAATTGAATTTGCATAGTTGGAATCCGTTCCAACGGGTCTCCAATCCGGGCAGAAGCGTGTCTGCGTCGTTGGGACCCTTCCCCCGTTGGAGATCTCCCAAATTGGGATGATCTCCAACCTCCCAACAACTATCCTATGCCTATTTAACTCTAAGACTTTTCCCTCCCCAACCCCTGGCTGAATTTTTATGTAAATCAACTCCCTATGCGCTAAAACACTTCAAATTTGCTCTTGCACTAGTCCTATATTAATTTTATTGCGGGTACACCACTTGGTTTTCGATCGGAGCCAGCATCTATCGCAGCCGGCGAACTTTTCAAGATCGGAGGCGATCTCATCAAATTCGGGACGATCTCGTTACGATGCGAGACGATTTCGACTGCAGCACACATCGAGGCAATCAGTGCCTAGAGTTTGCTCTTCTTTCTCTTTTCTCTGTCATTTTATGCTATAAATTAGATTGTCTATTCAGTTTTTATACTATATTGCATCTGGAGTTCACCCATTTTGTCTAGTTTGCATATTAAGATCATATTCTGCTATCTAAACACGGTGATTTGCATTTACTTTTGTTCTTGTATATTGTTCAATACTCATATTACTTTTTCATATAGTTTGCCCCTGTTTACAAAATAGAATTTCTTGTATTTCGCATCTGTTTTCTGTTTTGCAGGTCTCTGATGAATTCGTCTGACGAATTCGTCGGATTGCGACGATCTGTCGGTTTAGACAATTTTATCAAATTGAAGGCGATCCTGTTGAATTGCAGACGATCCATACTGCTACAAGTAATCAGAAACTTCATCAGACTTTCGGATCAGGTAATCTTCATTTGGCCTCCTGCAAATTCTCTGTTTTTGCTTTCTTTTATGTTTGTTGTATTCATTTAAATTGCATTTTCATGTAGTTTAAGTTAGAATCATTCGGCCAAACCTAGGATGAATGTTTAAAAATAAAACGAACTCATCAAAACTCATTCCCAAAACCTAGGCGTGGAAACTGCCGCCAAATGTTTCCTGGTGAACCCACCATCCGTCGAAAAATCACCAAAATGCACCTCCCTTGAGAGGCGGGACCTTCGCAAAGTCCTCTCGTCCGAGGTACCGCACCATCCTTTTCCCATCCTCCTTTCGGGCGCGGATCCAATAGCCTGAAGGTAGGGATGCGAAAAATTTGGAGCGATACAATAACAACACCAGTGAGCGAGAAAAGTCTAAGTACATTTCCTTGTAAAAATCCAAGATTCAACCATTTGTTAGGGTCGCTCATTATATATATATATATATATACATAACAAAAAAATTGAAAGTTATTACAACAATACACTCGTAGGCTCATTATAGTAGAGTTGCAGTTAAGAGAGTATGGTATATTCAACCGAAAATGGTTGAGATATTATTGTTACTATATATCTGCCTTTATCTTATTGGAGACATCATGGCCCAGATGTCTTCCACTTCTTTACTTTTGGTTAAAAAATATCATGATATCACGATGTTTTCTCTTCACTTGGTCTTTGGGCTCAAAAATGTCGTGAAACTGTGATGTTTTCTCTTCACTTGGACTTCGGGCTCAAAAATATAGCGATATCATGACATTTTATCTTCACTTGGTCTTTCAACTCAAAAATATCGTGAGATCATGATATTTTCTCTTCACTTGGTCTTCTAGCTCAAAAATAGCGTGAGACCATGACGTTTTCTCTTCACTTGGTCTTCGGGCTCAAAAATATCGTGAAACCGTGACGTTTTCTCTTCACCTGGTCTTTCGGCTCAAAAATATCATGAGATCATGATATTTTCTCTTCACTTAGTCTTCTAGCTCAAAAATATCATGAGATCGCAATGTTTTCTCTTCACCTGGTCTTTCAGCTCAAAAATATTGCATGATTGCAACGTTTTATCTTCGTCTGGTCTTTTGACTCAAAAATGTTACGAGATCATGACGTTTTCTCTTCACTTGGTCTTTCGGCTCAAAAATATTGCGATATCATGACGTTTTCTCTTCACTTGGTCTTCCGGCTCAAAAATATTGCGAGACCATGATGCTTTCTCTTCACTTGGTCTTCGGGCTCAAAAATATCGTAAAATCATGATGTCTTCTCTTCACTTGGTCTTTTGGCTAAAAAATGTCATGAGATCGCTACATTTTCTCTTCACTTAGTCTTCAGGCTCAAAATTATTGCGAGATCGTGAGGTTTTCTCTTCACTTAGCCTCTAAGAAACAAAATATCGCAAGATCGCGACGTTTCTTCTATACTTAGCAAAATTTTGAGAAGACCACTCCTTACTCCCCTTGATGTGGTCATTTTGACCTACACCTCCCTTCTTTGTCATTCCACCTTTATTTTATATATTAGGAGGATATAAAACTTGGTTCCTCATCCTTTTGGCACCACTAGATAGATTGAATGGTGGTTAGATGCCATCTATAGGATGATCTCCTTTCTCAGATCTCTTGGAAAACATGTTGTCAATTTGAGGCATCAGACCAATGCTACTCTAAAAAAATAATTAGCTCAAGCTTCTTGACAACTTGAGTCTTACCTTATTAATCATGATATCCAATAGCATGTGGTATAATTTCATCACCAACTTATCTTGGCTAAATATTATGATGTTAGGGGAGCTCAAATCAAGGTCAAAATGCATTGGCTATGAATTGGAGATAGGATCTCTAAGGAAAATTTCCATAATTTTAGGTCTCTTTATCATAGTGCTTACATCAAGGCCATTCAAGAGGCCAAGGTTTGAATTATTGCCTTGTTGGAGGTTGCTCAAGCCTTTGTCTATCACTACAAGTAGGCCTTTGCCTAATAGCAACCTTTAGACCAGAGGGAGAAAGCCCTCTAGGATTATCTTTTTGTGGTCCCTAGCAAACTCTTTGATGCTCAAAGAGTTGCCTATGATTGATCACTCTTGCTCTAAGATATGCATGAGGCCCTCTCTCAAATGGCAAATGATAAAGCTCCTATGCTAGATGGATTCCCCTATAAATTTTACAAAGCCCTTTGAAACATTGTAGGCCTTAATTTACTCCAAGTTTATCAGGAAGATTCAACAAATGGCTCTCTTAGACCAAAAATTAATAAGAGTAATGTCAAATTTATCCCTAAGACTGGAGACCTTAAGTTGATCACCAATTGGCATCCGATCACCCTTCTCAATGTGCCATACAAGATCATCATCAAAACCTTAGCCTATGTTTGTGTCATTTACTTCCTACCATCATCAAACCAGAGCAAATAGGTTTCATCAGAAGTAAATATATATTAGATAATGTCTTAGTTGTTTGGGAGGGAATGGAATGGGCCAAAAAATCCAACCAACCAACCATTTTTTTTAAATTGACTTTGAGAAAGCCTATGATCACGTTGAGTGGTACCTAATTCTTGCAATGCTCAAAGCCCTTGGTTTTGACAATAGTTTCATCTCTACAATCAATATGCTCTTTGAAAATTTATTTTTTGTTATCACTATCAATAGAACTAAATCAAATGCTACTAGTCCTTTTTGTCCAATTAGATAAGATTGTCCCCTTAACCTTGCTCTAGGTCATTGCAACTAAAGGTTTCAATTATATCCTAGCTCAGCAAGCCAATTTTGGTCTTCTTAAGAGTATTTACCTTCCCAACAATCAATCACAAATGATCAACGAACACTTTGTAAATGACTCTATCCTCACATTAGCTAAGGATAAATAATCCTTCACTTAGGTCATTCATTGTATAGATACATTTTGTCTTGCATTTAGCTCTAACATCTAGTGGAAAAAAGATTCCTTGTTTTTGATAATCTACATCTCCACTTACAGCTTGGTTGACTTAGTTTCATTGGATATGGATAGAGGATAGGGAAGTGATTTAGTTCTTGGGTATCCTCTTGACCTTCCATAGTTCCTCTAAAAAGCTCTAAAAAATTTTCATACAAAAAATTGAAGCCAAGTTTACTTTTTGGACCACTAAGAAGCTTTCCCTTGCCAACAAGTTTAAAATTTGCTTCAAAATACTAGCTACAACCCATATATATTACTCATATTGGATCTTGTCCAAGGCATGTTATTAGAAGCTTTACAAGTTTCTCAGAGATTTTATTTGGACAACTTCTACCTCTAGCTTTGGTTTCCATAGAGTAGCTTGGGAATTTTGTTGTTTATCCAAGAAGAATGGGAGGATGAGTCTTCTTGACTACAAACACTGTGGCATGGTCTTATGTGTTAAATGGATAATTCGAGCTATCAAAATGTTAGGATTAAAAAATAAAACATGAGCAAAAAATAAATGCAGAATAAAAAAAAAAGAATAAAGCAACACTTAAGACATAGATTTACTTGGTTCATCCAATATGGGCTACATAACCAAGCCTTATTTATTTTGTCCAGCAAATCTCGAAGGGATACAACCTACAACAAATCCGTTGTACTTCCTCTTAGATATCACAATTACAATCTCTCTTCATTCTTCACATATCCGATGTCAAACAACATCCTCTTATAAAATGAGGGTTACAATTTTAGAGCAAATCATTAAGACCCCAAAATTAAAAAAAAAAAAATACTATTTTCAGCAAATTATCGAAATTTGCCATTTATAGTAATTATTATTTTTAAAAAATTATTTTTCATAAAAAAAATTCTGTTTTTAGTAATTTCTATTTTCAGTCAATTATTTTTCGTCAAAAATTTTTCTTTTTTAATAATTACTATTTTTGAAAAAAAATTGTCAAATTTTTTTCGAAAATAGTAATTCACAAAAAATCTCGGATTGACATGCAATTTGACACAATTACATAACACCTATATTCTTTTGTAGAGTGGGTCCAAACGCGGCTAAAAAAGGGCCTCCAAATTAGAATCAGGCTCCACAACCAACAATCTCCCACTTGGAGACAGATCATAGTAACTCCATCACTACTGCACCTGTTGGACTATGCTTCAAATTTGGACCTAAAACTTTTCTCACCTTTTACCGTCATGTTTGAAGATCAACTAAAACTGAGAAATAACTTAGTTTCTCCCTAGTTACTGCCTTTGTAAACATATCTGAAAGATTCTGGTTAGTGTATATCTTCTCTAGTTCTAATTGTCCATCTTTCAACATTGAGCGTATGAAATGGTACTTGGTCTGTATATGTTTAGTCCTAGAATGGAAGGTTGAATTCTTTGCAAGATGAATGGCACTCTAATTGTCACTATATGATATGCTATTCTCTTTCTTATTTTCCAACTCCTCCATAAACCTTTGTAACCAAATCATCTCCTTACTAGCCTCTGTAACAAGCTTCCATTATTGAAAGTGCAACAACCTTCTATAATTTTGAAATCCAACTTACTGCAGTTCCACCTATAGTAAAAACATAACCTATGGTACTCCTATTGTCTATATCACCTACAATATCTAAATCAACATATCCCTGTAAAGTAGTGTTAGAACCTCCAAAGTATAAACCTGAGTGACAGTACCTCTTGATGAGCCTCGAAAATGCACATATTTTGTATGAGTTTCATTCATCATTATGTGGCTATATAATAGGAATTGTATATTTTTATGAATGGTTATGTAATTATTTGATAAGATTATGTGTGTTATCTAATTTGTATGTTTTAGTGTATATGGAATTGTAGTTGATTTAGTCATATTTGGATCAGTCGAGGTCTTTTCATGGACCTGGCACTTTGTTTCTTTCAGAATTAACGCATGGTGAAGGTGCCAATAGGAGATAAGCGCCTTCCTCTTCCAAGAAGGCACCAACAAAAGGTAGGCGCCTTCCTCTTCCAGGAAGGCACCAATAGAAGGTAAGTGCCTTCCTCTTCCAAGAAGGCACTAACGGAAGGTAGGCACCTTCTGTATAAAGAAGGCACTCGATATACTTAGGTACCTTCCTCATAGAGAAGGTGCCTCTGTTCTTTGCCCGTTGACTAGATAACGCGACGTGGGAAACATTGACTGGTGCAGTTCCAACTCTACGTCATGTAAGTTAATTTGGGAGTTGCACTAACGTATGAGAACATCCTACCTACGCCAGGTGAAGTACGAACCAATAAGAGAACAAACCACCATTAGGAACGAATACCAGTTTTAGCAGACGTCAATTACATTTACCAAACTATCTTAGTTTTTTCTAGAATGAATCGAATGTTGTAACCACCTTGTAATAGAATATTTGTGGGTGTGCTATATAAACACACGTAGACCTCTCTGATAGGATATCAAAATATCAAAGATAAAATACAGAATATAGATAGTAGTACAAAGGTTAAGAAGCATTGTAATTCCTTGGTGATTATAATAAAGTTCTAAGAGTTCTTAAGCGCGTGTTCAGCTGGGAGGAAGCTGCTGGAGCCTAGGCCCACTCCAGGCCAGTATTTCTTCCCTTTATTTGTGTTTTCTAGATTATCTTATCGCTTTCATAGGTTTATTTTTGCACTGTTATTTTATGATTGCAATAGGTTTGTTATTAGTATGCACGTATGAATGTTTTATTTCCGAAGATTTAATTATTCATACGTAATTTATTGAGGAGTGAATGAATGATTGACAACCTTTGAAACACCCCCCAATAGTAGAGCTAGTGGACTCATCTCAAAGTGGTATTGTAAGTGATCATGTGTGAGACCCTTTGCAATTTTACGAAGCTTCCTAGGTTGATAATTAATGCACGGGCAAGTGACAAAAATAGAAAAGAATTTAACCTTGTTTGGCCTGCAACACCTCTCAAATACTTAAGAATCAACTTCATTGCCTCCTAATGCTACTTTTTTAGATTGTTCATAAACCTACTCACAACTCCCACTACATGTGCAATATCTGACCTTGTGCACACCATCGCATACATTAAACTGCCAACTACTGATGAATAAGGAACCTTGGACATATAGTCAGTATCCTCCTGTGTCTTGGGCCACATCTCTTTGGTTAGTTTAAAATGATTTGCAAAAGGTGTACTAATAGGTTTTGCATCCTACATATTAAATCTTTCCAACACCTTCTCAATGTACTCACCCTGAGACAATGTTAATTTACAATTTTTCTTGTCTCTTGTTATTCTCATACCAAGGATTTGCTTTGCAGCACCCAAATCCTTCTTTACAAATGAATCTATCAATTTTCTTTTGACCATAATTATATCCTACATATTAGACCCTGCAACAAGCATATCATCTACATACAATAACAAGATACTATAGGTACCATTATTCAATCTCTTAAAATAAACATAGTAGTCAAAATAACATCTACTATAACTTATTCTGACATAAACTTGTCAAATTTCTTATACCACTGCCTTGGAGCTTACTTCAGGCCATATAAGTTCTTTTTCAACCTACATACTAATTCATCCTTCCCTTTGACCTCATACCCTTGTGGCTACTGTATATAAATATCTTCCTCAAAATCCCCATGGAGAAAAGTTGTTTTTACATATAATTGTTCAAGATGCAAATCCTCTATAGCCACTACGCTTAAAATAGTTCTAATTGAAGTCATTTTAACAATAGGAGAAAACTTCTATCATGATCAATACATTTCTTCTGTGCAAACCCCTTTACAACTAGTCTAGCCTTATACCTCTTTTTACCTCCATATTCCTCTTTCACCCTGTAAACCCATTTATTTTGCAATGTTCTTTTTCTTGCAGGAAATCAAACCAGATCCCAAGTCTGATTGTGTACCAAGGAGTCCATATCCTCTTTCATGCCTTGCTCCAAATTCTTCCTGGTTTCTATCTACATCACTTCTTCATATGTTTATGGTTCACTAAAGTCAAACAATAATACATAATATAATGAAAAAGAGTAATTATCATGGGTTCTACTTATCCTTGTAGATATTCTAACAACATTTTTGGGAGTTTGAGGGGCTTGCTGATGCTGTTCTTCTAGAACCTTTGGAGTTTCAATTTCATCAAACACTATGTATTCTATATTTACTTTTTTCTATTTCTTTCCTTGCAACTGATCCTTATACATGACCTTCTCATTGAATATCACATATCTACTCCTAATGATTTTATGATTTACATAATCCAAAAAATGATAACCAAAATTATTAACTCCATATCCAATGATAGTGCACTTCTTGGATTTTACCTCAATTTTAGTTCTATATTTTGTTTATCAATATGCACGAATGCTTCACAACCAAAAGTCTTCAAAAATGAGTAGTTAATAGGCTTACCTGTCCATGCCTCTTCTGGAATCCCACCATTCAGGGAACTTGAAGGCCCTTTGTTTATTAAATAAACAATAGTATCCACAACATCTACCCAAAATTATAAGGGCAATCCTATATGTAATATCATACACCTAGCACATTTCATGATAGTCTTGTTCATCTTTTTTGACACACCATTTTCTTGTGGAGTTCCTGGAACCGTCTTCACTCTACAAATCCCATGGTATGAATAGTAACTGTCAAAATATTTGTTGTAGTACTCACCTCCATTATATGATCTGAGAGACTTCAACTTATTTCATGTCTCATTATCAACTAAAGCCGTCCATTTCTTAAAATTTTCAAAGACATGATTTCTTTCAAATACAATAAACCCAAGTTTATCTAGTTGCATCATCAATAAATGTAACATAATAATAAGAGCCACCAAGAGACGATACCTAAGTGGTCCCCATATGTTTATATGCATAAGCTGTACCTTTTCACTCTTCTTTTCTTTTCCAACTCTAAGAAATCTACCTCTCTTTTTTTTCCATAAACGCGGTGCTCACAAAAGTCCAAATCAACCTGCTTCAAACCTGGCAACAAAATTCCTTGAGTGGAGAATATGCATCCCCTTCTCACTCATGTGCCCAAGCCTATGATGCCACAAAACTGTATCCACTCCTATAGAAGCTAAAGCAATAAAAATATTAGTATTACTAGTACATACATACAACATACCTTCCTTATTTCCTTTTGTTAATAGCAATGATCCTTTAGAAACCTTCCATGAAATTTATTGAGAATGTAATTGTACATCCTTCACTGTCCAACTGCCCTATGGAAATTAGATTTCTTCTCAAATCATGAATATGTCTTACCTCTTTTAGCAACCATTGGTTTCTATTTGGTAACTTTATCTGTATCTTATCCTTTCCAATGATTTTACATGGTCTATCATCACCCAAATAGATCTGTCCAAAATTACCTTGAACATAAAATAGAAAATATTTCCTAAGGTGTGGCATGATATGAAGTCCCTAAGTCTAGCACCCAATAATCATTAATATTATCTAGTGAAAGGATTAAAGCATCTTGCAATACATCACCTGCTACATTTTCTTCCTGATTACCCTATTTTTTTCTCCTTGTTTTTCTTTTTGAGTTCAATAGTCTCTTTTTAGTTGTCCTTTCTTCTCACAATGCCAACATTCAAATTGCTTCCCTTTGGATTTGGATCTACCTTTCTTTGATTTTCTATGTTTTCTTGGACTCTTTCCTCTCTCCTTTTATCTCCCTCTATTTTCCACAATTAAGCATTACCCGATGTCTCACCTATGCTTTTTCGTTACATTTCGTCGCTAAGGATAACACCAATAATATCATCAAGTTTTAAAGTATTTGTATCGAAAACATAATTACTCACAGCCATGACCAAGCTATTCCAACTTTCTAATAATGAGCATAAGATCAAAATAGCCCTAACCTCATCACAAAAATTTACTCCAACATAATTTAACTAATCGATAACCATGTTAAATTTATATAAGTGATCGATAATAGACCCACCTTTCGACATCTACATATTAAATAAACACTTAATAAGAAATACCTTGTTCAAAGTTGAGGGTAATTCATATAGTTTAGCCAATGCATTCATTAAACCCTCAATTGCCTTTTCCTTTAAAATGTTGAAGGCCATCGATGTTGCCAAGCATAACTGTATTGTTTCTAATGCATTTCTATCAAGAACTTCCCATTCTTTGTTTGATAGCTTTGCTGGCTTCTTTGCTATTCCGCTTAATGGTAGGTAAAGATCCTTCTGATAAATATAGTCCTCCATTTGCATCTTCCATAGCTGGTAATTTTGGCCATTAAAATTTTCAACTCTAAATCTGCCAGATTTTGCCATTGCTTCCACTCGAATCAAAAACCCTCCTTTCAAGTGCGTTTTTCAAAATCCTAGGCTCTAATACTAGTTGTTAGGATTAAAAAATAAATCATGAGAAATAAATAAATGTATAAATTAAACATAGAAGAATAAAGCAATACTCAAGACACAAATTTACATGGTTCACCCAATGTGGGCTACGTCCATGGAGAAAATAACCAGGCTTATTTATTTCGTCAAGCAAATCTCAAAGGAATACAACCTACAACAAATCCATTGTACTTCCTCTTTGATCTGACAATTATTGTCTCTTCATTCTTCACATACTCGATGTCAAACAACATCCTCTTATAAAATGAAGGTTACAATTTTAGAGCAAATCATTAAGACCCCAAAATAAATAAAAAATTACTATTTTTGGTAAATTATATTTTTTATCAAAATTTGCCATTTTTAGTAATTAATATTTTCAAAAAATGATTTTTTGTCAAAACAATTCCGTTCTTAGTAATTACTATTTTCGGAAAATTATTTTTCATCAAAAAAATTCCTTTTTAGAATTACTATTTTAGGAAAATTAATTTTTGTCAATTTTTTTTCGAAAATAGTAATTCACAAAAAAACTCGGATTGACATGCAATTTGACACACAATTATGTAACACCTATATCCTTTCGTAGAGTGGGTCCAAACGTGGGTAAAACAAGGCCTCCAAATTAGAATCAGGCTCCACAACCAACACAAAGGTGAGGAATCCTGAAAAGTGTTGGTTCGACATTGCATTACCTCATGTTCTCCCTATGGGCATAAAGGATGGAGAGGTATGAATTTTCCCTCCCTTATCGTTTTCATAGTTCCCATCAAGATTTCAGGCTATGTTGTCATCTGTAACATTTGGCAGGTTTGGAAAATATTAAATCATGGTTCCGATAGAAAGGTAATGGTATTTCCATCAATTCTAAGAACCTATGGTGGTCTTAGGGGGGATAGTGCAATGGTTCATGCTTTGGATCTTCTTCGGAAGGTCCAAGGTTCAAACTGTGATGTGGGCAAGTGTGTGATGGGGTGGTTGTGTTAAATTCCCTATTGATAAGCATAAATTTTAGTTTTACGAGGGGTCATGTTTGGGAGGAGACTGCTCAACCATGTGCATTGGTCATAGGGGTTTCTCACACTAACTAAATAAAAAACAAAAACCTATGGTGGTGCCCTATTTTGAATATTTAGGGAGTTCCTTTTTCCCAAATCCCTTAGATTCATGCATAAAAATTATCTAAAATGGGTATCTCTATAGTGTCCAACTTGTTTGCTCGATCAACTAGAGATTGTCATCCTTGAGATTATATCAAATTTAGGTTCAAACTCACCTCCACTAATAAGGAAACCTTTGAGGTAGTTAAAGCAAATATGTTTGATTCTATGCTTCATAATATCTCAATGTGTTCTCAACATCCTTGATGGAAGGATTGGCAGTTGTATCCAAGGACACCCCTCCTTAATTATAAGACCAAATCGGGTTACGAATGGTTATCACCATAATTACCCATGGTTAACAAACTAAATGCTCATTGAGACATTTTTCACCCATGTATATTTGGGCTTATTATTTTCACATAACCTGGTCTACATATCTCAAACCCAAACAAGTTATCTTTACCTAGAGTTTAATTCGCCAAGGCCTCTATTTGGTAAACAAATTATCTACATTGGGGTTCCCAGCCCACTATGTCCATTTTTCCATGAACCTTAAGATCTTCTTCACCTCTTTTGGAGATGTCATAAGATCAAGATGCCTAGAAGTAAATTTTTCTTTCTTTCAACTTTTTCTTCCATAGTGGTTCACTTTTCTTTCAACCTTTTCTTCCATAGTGGTCCTTAGTTAACTCTTCTAGTCCCCTTTATTCTTTCTCTCCAAGGCCCTTAGGTTTCCCTTGTTGGGTATGTTGCTCATGCTATTGAGCAATCAACCTTGGGTATATGGAGTGTTGCAACCCAATTGTCAAGGAAATATAGCTTGGTTTTAAGTCCCTCCTATCAGTTAGGCAAGTGGGTCCTAGTCGACTGAGTTGCTTAAGGCCCCATCATCAAGGGAACCCTTTTAGTCACCATGGAAAAGGTTCGAGGGTTGATGAGGCATAAAAATACCTCATTATTTCATCATTTTGCACATGAAAAACTACCATATTTTGATCAATAATATAGTTATTTTCCAAATATGTGATTAAAATTGATTATTATGTTGATGTTAGCATGAATAAATGTTAAGTACTATGCTACTGTTTTGACTTTTTTTGGCACTTTTTGTCATCTTTTTGGATGATTTTAGCAGTAAAAATGCATAATATAAATAGTTAGTAAATAAAGGTTTTTTGAAATATGATTAGCTGAGTGATTTTAAAGTGTTTTCCTACCTCAAATAATTTTATAAGATGATGTATCATCAAGAAAGCCACATTGCAGTTGAAATAGGAAATAATACAGTTGGACACAAAATTTGTAGGAGTAGCTTCAAAACATCTAGGCAACCACCTATATATTAATAGGAAAACGAGAACAAATACCAAAAGTGGAGCTAAAAACATTTGGGGATAATCATAGCAATTAGGAGGGACCCACCAAGCATTTGTAAATCCTATGTGATCAAATTGAATCCAACAACATTTGACAAGTGTGTAGCCTAATATTTCGAAGCTGCTACAGGAAGACTATAAAAATAGTAGAAAAATAGGTTTTTGACAAAATATTTGTGAAAATGAGCAAGTAGGTGCATGGATATCTATGACCAATGATATTAATCTATTCCTGGCCTATTTTCCATTAAACTAGAGGTAAAGACAACTGCACACCTAGTTGCAAATTGGATTTTATCCTAATTCTAGATTGAGTTCATTGTAGCCAAGCAACAAATCATGAGCCAAAAATAGAATAGATTAGTTTGCATTTGTTAAATGTAGTCTTGGTATGTGGAAAAAAATGTATAAATAAATCCACCCACCTACTTTTAAATAGTTGAAAAAAAGTTAGCAAACTAGATAATAAACAACATTTTCAATAAATTTTGTAATAGCAAGAATTTTCCAATAAAAGTGTAGTATTTTCCATGTCATTTTGATGTCTTGAGTGGATAGTTAGAGATTATATTTTGGTGTGTTAGACCTTCTAATGGACCTAGGAGCAAGGGACCACTATCGAGGCTGGTGGAAGGAGCTATTACATTTTTTACAGGTTTTCTATTTTTATTAATTTTCTATCAAAAAGTTGTTATTTTCTTGCTAAAGTGTTGTAATATATTTTTGCTATGTGTTTGCTCTATTTTAAAGTGTGAATGTGTGAGTGTGGTTTTTCAGCTAGCTGACATTATTTCCTTCTGTATTTCTCATTTAATTTCTACAATTTCATTAACATCATTTAATTTACAATTTCAGCAACAATTTTCTATTTTAGTAAATTCTATTTCAGTAGTGTAATTTCTAGCATTTGTTAATTTAGTGGATTTCAATTCAGTATTTACATTTCATAGCACTTCAATTTAGCAAATGTAATGTAGTTTTCTATTTTTCTTTAGCACAGTTCAATTCTACAACTTAAATAGGTTTTAATTCTACAAACTAAGAAGGTTTCAATTCCGTAATTTAGTGATAGTTGATACTTGTAAGAACCCTATTCTTACAAAGATAATCAAGTAACCTGATTTTTAAATTGTATAATAACAACCTCATATATTGTATATAGCCTTGGGCACTGCCCTAGATTTGAGAAATTAAAATAAAATTGGAACATTAACGACACATTATTTTTAGCATCATTGCTGGGGAACATAGGTGTTGTTAGAGGATAAATTAGTTATACACTTATTACTATATCAATTTGTGTCAAATGAACCTTAGAGTAACTTCTAAAAAAAACAACTTATATAGAACATAGTTGTGTTCCTGACAATTGCATTTCAAATATTAGGACATAAGCATAAGATGTATGAATCAGCCAAGGGACAAAAAAGGATGATTCATTAGACAAAATTTCCCATCAACCATAGGAAGGTGGTATTCATGATACGATGGTGAATTACCTACATTTGAGATTCTTGATAACACTAAAAGAGGATTGCAAACCTCATCTTCAAGAAGTGTAGAAACTACTGAGGGAGAATTACAAGAAGAGCAAATTGTTAGTTCCTCATCACCTACCACTGATATATCCTTAAGATCAAACCAATATAAATGAATATATACTACATGTTGGGAAGATATAATGGAATATTTACAAGGAAATCTAGATAGGGATAGCAATATTCTCAATCAGAGTAACAACCCTGCTTCTATTAGGACATTTGAATATCCTATTCGATTGAACTAAACTAAGAACTCCCCAATGAAAACCATTTCACCTTCAATGTTATCAACCTTTAGGGGTGTTGCATTAGAGGATCCTGACCAGTTTTTATTCAAATTCAAAGTGGTATGCCAAACATAGGATTATAAAAATGATAACCAAAAACTTAAGGTATTTCCTTCCACACTTGAAGACTCAAACTTACGTTGGTTTACGAGTTTGGCACTTGATTCAATCCAAACCTGGAAAGAAATGGAGCAATTATTTTTGGACAAGTATTAAGAATATTATCAAGTGAAAAATAGGAAGGATAATTTTTTCAGAATTAAACAAGAAGATGATGAAAATCTAGAAGATTATTTTGATAGATTTACTTTTGTGCAAAAGAGATGTGGACCTATTGAACCAGAATTATTGAAAGCCATATTTTTGAGTGGGTTACAAGATGACTCTAGAGAAGTATTAGATCTAATGGGAAAAGGAGATGTGAGTACCCTTGACATGGAAGAGATTTTGAAATTATGTAGAAATTACTTCTACACTAAACAAAGAAGATGAAAGAGAGGTAATAACAGAAGTGACATGAAAGAACTAATCGAAGAATTTGCTAATTTAAAAACCAACATTCTTGTGCATCTCAATACTACATTAGGAAAAATAAATGTAAAAACTAAATCTATAGGACCCTTAGCCATTTATTGCTCAAGGTGCAGAAATAAACATGCTCTTCAAGATTATCCATTAAACAAAACCTTTAACATATCATAGACCATTTTCAATTACTTCTAGAACTCAAAAATATCTTGGAAACACAATAAGAACTAAATTTTATCGAGTAAAGACAAGGGAGGAATTTTACACATATCAATATCAAAATGCCCCATGTTTTCCCACTGATTGGGAGAAAAATCCTTGGTCTATGCCATGGTCTTACTCAAAACCACCACAAAAATCTTGGAATCAACCTCCATGGTCATCCTATTAGGAATGATCACACTATGGGTGGATAAATCCACAATGGAATCAATAAAATTCACCATGGATGCAATCATAATCATGTGGACAAAACTGGGGATAATAGTACCAACCATACCAGGGATAATAGAGATACCAAAATCCACCACAAAATTCATTGTCTGGACCTGCTCAAACTTTTCCTCAAGGTTGAAAATCACAACAACAACAACAACAATAGGTGAAACAACCTCCAATTTTGGCCCGAGTTATGGCTAACCCTAATAGTACTAGACATACAAACCCTGTCTATATGGTTGAATCGGATGATACTACCATGATAAATATAATTGATTGTAGTAATATCCAGTTACATTTAGGAAATATGCTTCTTGAAACTACTCCACCTATCATTTTAGAAATGAGAATTAATGAAAATGAACAAGACCCATCTACATCTGATCCACAATAATCACATGTTGAGAAAGAAAAAGAAAAATAAGAAGACTTGCCTCGGAATGATTTACCTTCATCAGAAAAACCATACCTTGAATGGTTTGAGAAATCTAAAATTTCTTTAGAATAAGATTTAGTAAAGGAACTAAAATGCTTAAATATCACAATGCCTTTATTACAAGCTATTAAGGATATTCCATTAATAAACAAAATTGTTCAAGACCTTTGCATTAAGAAACTAGGAAATCATTTCCCAAAACTATACAAGTAGATGGAAAGTTAGTTGATCTTCTTTCTAGGAAACTTATTCCACAAAAATATGATGATCCAAGAAGTCCAGTAGTCACAGTAACCATAGGATCAATGTAGATATCCAATGTTTTGATTGATCTTGGGGTAACCTTAAATGTTATGATAAAGTATGTGATGCAAATATTACAATTGAATAAATTGAATCCTATATCTACTGTATTCAAAATGGTTGATAGATCTATAGCTAAACAAAAAGAAAATATAGAATATATTCTTGTATCAGCCTCCTCATAGGAATATCTAGTTGACTTCTTGGTTTTACAACCTCGCAACTCTATAAATGGTTATTCGATAATTTTAGGAAGACCTTGAATTGCTACGACAACCACTTTCATTGACTGTTGGTCAGGGGATATGACCATTTCAAATGGGATAATTCAAAGAAGATTTTTTATATCCTCCTACGAAACTTTTAGTTAACTTTTCAGGTCTCTTATGGTTTCTTGATTTTGATGAAGAACATGAAGAAACTATCTTGACACTAGCCACTGTAATTGTGAAAGAGCATATAGAAGAGTTAGATTCATATATAAGAGATTATTTTGAAGATGAAACCATTTTTGTTAACACCATGTATGAATCATGACTTGAAGATGAACCAATCACTATTCATCATATGATAGTCCCTTCAAATTACCACATGGATGGCATCGTCATATTTTATCATCTTTTCACTATCCCATATAAAAAATGATTCCATCAAGAAAATACAAATAAAAATGATTCCATCAAGAAAATATTTCATTCTCTTCTACCACATCATTATCCTCTTAACTCCTTAATAAGCAAATTTTAAGGAGTTAATTTTGTTCATCCTACAACAAAACAAGTTGAAATACAACCAAGAATTTTTTTGAACATCAAAAACTGGTTGACTAATGATCAAGAAGTAAAATTGCTTACTATATTAAATTGCATATCAATGAATTTGCATGGGATTACAAGGATATATCAAAAAATCATCATGATGTGTGTACTCATAGAATATATACAAAATATGTAAAACCCTTGTGCCAACCATAAATATGATTAAATCCTACTTTGTGAGGCATCGTAAAAGATGAAATCAAAAAACTTTTAGAAGTATGATTCATTTATCCAAATTTTGATAATCGATGGGTTTCTCCATTGGTTATTGTTCCAAAGAAAAATGGGAAATACGAGTGTGTGTGGATTACCGATAATTGAATAAAGTCATACACAAGGACCATTTTCCATTACCTTTCATTGACAAAGTGTTAGATACACTTTATAGAAAGAAATATTTTTGTTTTCTCGATGGATTTAGTGGGTATAACCAAATTTAGGTTGCACCTAAAGATCAAGAAAAAACAACATTCACTTGTCCATGGGGAAATTTTGCCTACAGAGTCCTACCTTTTGGACTGTAATGTGCCAACAACTTTCCAACGAGTTGTTCTGGCCATCTTCTCTGACTTGACTAATGAATGTGTGGAAATATACATGGATTATTTCATAGTTTGTGGGGAAGTCTTTGATATCACCTTAGAACATATTGACAAGGTGCTAACCCATTATAAAACTTGTAATTTATTCCTAAATCCTAACAAATGTTTCATGATGATGGAAGAAGGTATTGTCCTTGGTCATTGTTAAAATATATTACATTATTTGTTATTCATGCCAAGTGTCATGTGAAATAGACCAAGTGTCACTTGAGGAAGACCAAGGGTCATTTTTTAAAACCTATATAATGGACTCTTAGTTCCATACTTCATTGTACAATTTCATTCATGTAATATGAAGCCATTCTTATTCTTCTTCATGTAGCTTATTTACTTTCTCATTTCCTTATTAGTAATTATGTTTCTTGAGTAGATAGAATAGTGCAAAAACTATCATTGGCATTAGATCTACGAGGGGACCTGATGAAAGGTTGATTAAATGTAATTGTAGAATATTGCAAGGAGGAGAAACTATTGAAAGAAGAATTTAGGATAATTTTCACCATCCAAAAAGAAGCCCAAAAAGGAAGAGGATTATTTACAAGGAGACCAAGATTGAAACTGTATTTTAGGGCAACAAGTTAGAGGAGTGATAAAGCTACAAAACAATCAAATTTTAGGGAAACAAAGCATATCAATTAAATCTAAAAATTTAGAAAATCTAGGATAGAAAATAGGTGAACCAAATCACCAAGCGATATTGCTACAAGGAGGTAAAAATAAGATTTTATAGTTGTGAAGAACACAATATTATACTGAGAGGGGGGATGAATAGTATAAGACCACTTTTTACTTTTCTTTCCCAATAAATATTATGCAATGTATAGATAGCAATATCAATAGAAGTAATCAAAGCAATGCACAAAACACCATACACAATAGAGACACCATAATTTATGTGGTTCACCCAATGTGGGCTACTCCACGGAGAAAATATTTTACTAAAATTTTCTCAATCAATATATTGGGAATCCTTCCCTATTACAATATTTATGGACCTTTTTCCAAAGGAGATATCAATACCCTAAATCAGGTTCGTGGATCTCTATCCACAGGAGAACTCCTTCTCCTCTACTCTAGCTAGTGATCCTCTAGAAGACTACTGCCTCCACTACACTAGCTTGTGGATCTCTCTCCACTGAAGACTCTTATCCCCACTCATAAGACATGTCCTCACTGCCCTGGCTTATGGATCTCTTTCCATTGGAGACTACTGTCCTCTCTGCTCTGTCACCTCTACAACTCTATCTCAAATCTGAACTAAACATAGTACTTCGGTCTAACACAAATTTTCTCAAAAAGTCCACTCAGAACTTGCTCAAATATGCTCAACAAGTCCACTCAAAACTTGCTCAAATTTGCTCAACAATTCCACTCAAAACTTGCTTAAATATACTCAACAATTCCACTCAGAACTTGCTCAAATATGCTCAACAAGTCCACTCAGAACTTGCTCAAATTTTCTCAACAAGTCCACTCATAACTTGCTTAAATCTGCTCAACAAGTCCACTCAGAACTTGCTCAAATCTGCTCAACAAGTCCACTCAAAAATTGCTCAAATATGCTCAACAAGTCCACTCAAAACTTACTCAAATATGCTCAATAGGTCCACTCAGAACCTATCCAAATCTGCTCAACAAGTCCACACAGAACCTGATCAAATCTACTCAACAAGTCCACTTAGAACCTATCCAAATCTACTCAACAAGTCCACACAGAACTTGTCCAAATATGCTCAACAAGTCCACACAAAACTTATCCAAATCTGCTCAATAAGCTCACACAAAACTTAACCAATCTCATAGAAACATAAAGTGAATTTTTAGAGACCCAATATGTTTTAACTCAATGCTCAAAAACTTTCTCAACTCAAATCAAAATATAGGATGGTTTGTTTTATGGAACTTGAACAATCACTTCATACAACCACTTGACTAGGCTCAACCAACTCTACTCAACCAATCACTCAAGAAACAACCCTTACAAACCCTAGTCCAAGAATATAACCACCAATTCAAAATGTTTCCAACAATGCTCAACAACAAATCTCACATAACAATGATACTCATGTTCTTTTCAAAACTCTAACTCAAATTCTTCACACAACCAATGGTTTCAACAACAATGCTTATCAAACAAGGTTTTAACAACAACTCCTTATTCCAAAAACCTTGAAGCATTAACTCAAACACTCTCAAAAAGGAAACCCTAATCAAGTCCTTTTCACTCCAAACTTATTTTCATAAAACCATTCAATCAACTCAACTAAGGAAGAATTTGCCCATACCTTTTGCTTGACAAGAAGTAAACCACACAAATCTACCACACTCACAATCACTTCTTTCACAATCTCAACAAGGGTTAGAAGATAATAATTTTCTCAATGAATAAAAATACAAAAAAATATCAAACAAAATACACCTTATCACTCCAAATTCAAAATAATATCCAACACCTTCATAATAATATTTTTGGCAAAAAATCCCTTTAAAAATAAAATCAACACTCTTAAAGTCTTACTCCTCCAATATACAAATATAACAATTTAAGAATTTATTAAAAATAAAATCAAACTCCTTATAACTCCAAAAATAATTTCCAACAAACACAAATTTCCAACTAGCAACCCTTTTAACTCCAAACTTTATTGAAAAATAAATTTCATTTAACAATCCCTTTCAACAACCTTTTAGCTCCAAACCTTAGGCAATATCAAAAATTAATTATCAAAAGTATTACCTTGCCTTGGAAGGGATTCAAACTCCCAATGTAGCCCACGACCAATGCCTTATCCGTGACTCCAACCATTGTGTGAGCTAAGTGCTCGCTTGGGAAGGGGAGAGCACCACGTGCTCTATGAACCTTTCGTTCTCCACCAAAGATAAAAACATGCACCTTCTTTTGGCGCTTCAACACAATGCAAACACTATCATCGCATTTCGAATGCATGCCTCTCGATGCCTCAATGTTTTAGCCAATGCCTCCTTGCCACTAGGCCATGCTACCCAGCTAGCTCCAAAATTTCCGTCACTTTCAAATTATTCCCAATTGCTGCCACAAGGAAATATGAAATCACTATTTTCTCACAAGATTCCTCTTTCACAATTCGCATGCGATCACGTTTCGAAGCAAGGATAATTTTGAATGTCTTTAAGGCATAGTATATATAGCCTTTCCACCTTTATGCAAACACGTTGGCGCTCGAATTAATTTATAAATGATTTAAATTTATTTAATTTTAAATATTATAAATTAATTTAATAAAACCTTTGGTTTTATTAGAGCCTTCTCTAATTGCACAACTTGGCATTAATGATATTTATTTATAAAATTTAAATTCCTTTTGAATTTAAATATTTTATAAAATAAATATTAGACCTCCTTTTAACTTTGCAATAGGCCTCCTTTGGTTTTTATAAAAAAACTTTAGCTCTTGCTCCCATATAATATTAAAATATTATGAAGCCCTTTTGCATTTAACTTATGCAATGCTGAAGATTCTTCCTGGATATCGATGACAACTTTGACGACTTTATTTCTTGCTGAATTTCTTGACATTAATGATGACTTCATATGGTGACATCAATGACAACTTTGAATTAGGGACTCAAAATGTCTAACAATATCCCCCTTTTTCATTGATGGCAACCCAGATTATTTTTACCAAAAACTTGACCTTTCCTTTTTTTTTCTTTCCCTAGGACACTACTCCCCCTGGCTCAATACTCTCTCAAATATCAAATCTCTCCCCATTACTCAAATCTCTCCCCCTTTGACATCAATGGCAAAGGGTCACCTTTGGGGTTTGGGGCTAAGAATGAGCCTCTTATCTTAGCCCCTCCCCCACCTCATTTTGAGGTGGTTAATTCTGGGGTGGAAGTATTTCTACTCCCAGAAAGCATTGTTCTTTACCTTTATCCTATTTCCTTCTTATCTGATCCTTTTGATTCCTCTGACTGTTTCTATCCATGTCCTTGTTTTTGTCCATGTCTATATTCTTGTTCCTGTTCATATCCTTTTTCATGCTCCTATTCATATACATGTTCCTGTTCCCATTTCTGTTCCTGTTCACATTCATGTTCCTATTCCTATTCCTATTTCTGTTCATGTTCATACCTATTTTTGGGATGTCTGCTCTACACCACTTTGTTGTGTGACCATAATTATTGTACTTATAACACTTAATGTTATTATTCATTAGAGTTGCAAATATCTTAGGATTTCTCCTAGTGAGGCCATATCTTCTTCTATCATGAACCCTGAAATTCATTGCCTTGTGACCAAACTGATTACATGAGTAGCAATACCCATGTAAAAGTTGTATGTTTCCATATTATCGTCTTTCATGTGTCCTGCATTGTGAAGCCATGTGCCCAAACCTGTGACATGAAAAACATATTCCATTTAAGTTTCCTTGTCTTGACCTCATTTGTCTCTTAGTCTCTCTTGACTTGTTCTGATTGTTGTTCCATATGTATATTCTTTGTGCATTGTTCTTGTTTTTTTTAACTCTCTATTGTCCAACTCATCCTCAGATGTCTCACTATCTTTTACACTGTCTTTTTTGAAGTATCTTCATCTAAAGTTTCTTCTCCTCCAAAACTTGAAGTTGACTCTCCTTCCCATTTATTTTGAACCTATTCAAATCCAAGACCTATTTTTCTTGATGTAGGCTTTTGTATCTTGATGAACTTATCCAAGTTATTTGAGCTATTATTAAACCCTTTCATCTTGACCTTTGAGTCTTCTAAATATTCTCTTAGTAGTGCCACTTCTTATGCTAACTTCTCACATTCCAAGATCTTTTCTTTTGACTTATCTTTGAACCTCTTTGCCTTAGCCTTTGATTGTTCTAAATCCTCTATAAGCAATCTTCTCTCTTCATCACATTCCTAAAACTGAATTTCAATTTTAGAGTGTTGCTTCCTTACCTTCTTTACCGTGTCAAGAGCATAGATAAGTTCTCCCTTGAGATCATAACCATTATTTTTTTAGTATTCCTCTATTTTTTTTCCTTTGTCCTCATCTTTATTTTCTATTGTCTTGTCTTCTATAGGATCACTTTTATCTTCTTCTAATGCCATTAGAAGATTTTCATCTGGTCTTTCAAGTGCATCTTCATATTCATCATCACTGAAACTATAACCATTCCTTGTACAATAATATTCAATATGTCCGAAGTTACCACATCTAAAAAACTTGAGAATTACTGGAGTCCTATTCTTAACTTGCTCTTTTTCCTCAATCATAAACAAGACTTCATCTCTATCATTGTCTGAAAAACTAGCATCACTATTACTTCAGTATTTACTTGCCTTATCCGCATAGTAGATCCTCTTTTGCCTTTGGAAGAACTTATTTCCTTGTCTATTTTGTCCATCCTTGCTTTTCTTTTAATGCATGTATCTTTCTAAATCCCTATACTTGTAATCCTATTTTTCTTCACCATTGTTGCTCTTAGGTTCTTGAAAATCTATTGCAAAATGTACATACTTTACACAATTGAAACACTTAAAAAATATTAGATATCCGGATCTTCTGGAATCTTTATCTCTTTTATTGTATTTAGCTTCCTCATCACTAGATGACTCATTACTTGATTTTGACTTCTTACCCTTTGTCTTATTGACAGCTTTGAATGCTGCTTCCTTCTGGGGAATATGATATTTTGTTCTTATATCAAAATTTGTGAGCATACCAAGCAATTTATCTCTTATCAAAGTATCACCATCCATTGATACTTCTATAGAATAAACCTATTCACTGAATTTTTTTGGAAGAGTTATTAAGACTTTATCACAAACATCTGATTCATCAATATTCATTCCAAGTCCTTGCATATCATTAACAACCTCATCAATTTGAATTAGATAAGCACTAATATTTTCCTCTTCATTCATTCTTAATGCTTCAAGTTGTCCTTTGATATTTTACATCTTTAATTTCTTGACACTTTATCTCCTTCATATATATTTTGCAATTTATCCCACATCTCTTTTGCAGTTTTACAATGCATAACTTTCATAGACTCTGTTCTACGCAAACTTCTCACAAGAGAATTCATTTATTTTGAATTGTAGTGTTGTAAAAGCTTACCTTCCTTATTTATAGGAGTATTGATTAAGGGATCATATACACATTCCACTGATTCCTAAATTTCATTACCAAGTACCATCAGGTAGATCTTCATCATCAGACTCCAATACATATAATCACTTCCACAAAGTACTGGTTCTAAAATATTTGAGGACACCTGCTTAAGATCCATTGTTTTCTTGTTAGATTTTTCTTCAAGTTGTTAAACTCTTTTGAAGGAACTGACTCTGATAGCAATTGAAGAACACAAGCTTATACTGAGAGGGGGTGAATAGTATAATACCACTTTTTACTTTTATTTCCCAATCAATATTATGTAATGTATAAATACAAATATCAACAATAGTAATCAAATCAATGTACAAAACACCATACACAATAGAGATACCATAATTTACGTGGTTCATCCAATGGGGGCTACTCCAAGGAGAAAATATTTTACTAAAATTTTCTCAATCAATCTCTTGGGAATCCTTCCCTATTAAAATATTTATGGACCTCTATCTAAAGGAGATATCAATCCCCTAAATTAGGTTCATGGATATCTATCCATAGGATAATGCCTTCTCCTATGCTCTAGTTGGCGATCCTCTAGAAGACTACTGCCTCCACTACATTGGCTTGTGGATCTCTCTCCACTGAAGACTCTTGTACCCACTTAGAAGACTTGTCCTCACTACCCTATTGATGGATATCTATCCACTTGAGAATACTATCCTCTCTGCCCTGTCACCTCCAAATATTTGTCTCAAATATGCACTAAACACAGTATTTTGGTCTAGTACAAATTTGCTCAACAAGTCCACTTAGAACTTGCTCAAATTTGCTCAACAAGTCCACTCATAACTTGCTCAAATTTTCTCAACAAGTCCACTCAGAACTTGCTCAAATATGCTCAAAAATTCCACTCAGAACTTGCTCAAATATGCTCAACAAGTCCACTCAAAAATTTCTCAAATCTGCTCAACAAGTCCACTCATAACTTGCTCAAATATGCTCAACAAGTCCACTTAAAACCTATCCAAATATTCTCAACAAGTCCACACAAAACCTGCTTAAATCTACTCAACAGGTCCACTCAAAACCTATCCAAATTTGCTCAACAAGTCCACACAAAAATTGTCCAAATATGCTCAACAAGTCCACACAAAACTTGTCCAAATCTACTCAATAAGCTCACACACAACTTAACCAATCTCATAGAAACATAAAGTGAATTGCTAGATACCCAATATGTTTCAACTCAATGCTCAAACACTTTCTCAACTCAAATCAGAATATAGGATGGTTTATTTTATGGAACTTGAACAATCACTTCATACAACCACTTGACTAGGCTCAACCAAATCTACTCAACCAATCACTCAAGAAACAACCCTTGCTCACAAACCCTAGTCCAAGCATATAACCACCACCTCAAAATATTTCCAACAATGCTCAACAATAAATCTTGCATAACAATTATACTCATGTCATTTTCAAAACTCTAACTCAAAGTCCTCACACAACCAATGGTTTCAACAATAATGCTTATCAAACAAGGTTTTAATAACAACTCTTTATTCTAGAAACCTTGAATCATTAACTCAAACACTCTCGAAAAGGAAACCCTAATCAAGTCCTTTTCACTCCAAACTTATTTTTATAAAACCATTCAATCAAATCAACTAAGGAAGAATTTACCCATACCTTTTGCTTGACAAGGAGTAAACCACACAAATCTGCCACACTCACAATCACTTATTTGCCAATATCAACAAGTGTTAGAAGATAATAATTATCTCAATGAATCACAATACAAAAATATATCAAACAAAATACACCTTATCACTCCAAATTTAAAATAATATCCAACACCTTCATAATAATTTTTTTGGCAAAAATCCCTTTAAAAATAAAATCAACACTCTTAAAGTCTTACTCCTCCAATATGCAAATATAACAATTTAAGACTTATTTAAAAATAAAATCAAACTCCTTATAACTCCAAAAATAATTTCCAACTAGCAATACTTTCAACTATTTCCAACTAGCCATTAAATAGCACTTGGTATTAAGCAAGTACGTAATATTAGTGTACAAATTAGAGTTGAGTTGGAGTGTCAAAAGACACTATTGAGCACAGGTAAAACTGCAACAAGTCTTGGTGAAGAGAAGCCACCAAAAATAGCATTGTAACCATAAAGGAATGGAGAGGATGTCGCAATACTTGAGACAAGAAAGAAATCTACATAAAGAGACTAAGAAGGTCTCAAAAATCCAGGTTCAACTAAGGTATTTTATCTTAGTTTATAATATATTTATTTGCAGTCCATAATAGCACCATACTTGTCTTTTTTCAACGTAGCAAAAGGAAGGTAAAGTTCAAGTGTCTTAAGACACCAAAGTAGCATAAAGTTAAAGTCATCAAGCAACAATATTAACCAGGTTAAAGCACAAGCTACGAAGCAAAGGAAATAAACCCATATAAGGGATTAATATAATCCCATTAAAGGTATCTAAAGACATGAAATTTTGTGTCATAGTCTCATAAAGGTAGCACTCACAATGCACAAGAAATCTACAAGAAGAAAGAAGACTTAGCAAGGATAACATAAAGCAACAAAGTGCAAGTTGCAATAAGGATAATGCAAGGAGAATAATGTAACACAAGGAAAATAATATCAAATATTTACCCAAGCAGAAGAGGAGAGAAGCTTGGATGAATGACCACCTTGAAGAAAGCATTAAAACACCATAGGAGGAGTCACCTTCATTGGAGAGGAGCCACCTTTGTTGGAGAGGATCCACCTTCATTGGAGAGAATCCACCTTCATTGGAGAGGAGCCACCATACATTGAAGTTTAATAAAGCACGCTGGAAGAGAAGCAAAACAACATGCAAGAATTTGGAAGAGCATTAAGGAGATAAAGAATGTTGAAGAGTTTGGTTGCATGTAAGGTAAGAAACCTCCACTTGCCTCACCAACAACCAAAGGAATCTTGTGCCACTTGGCACAAAGAAAGAAGAGCACCTATGAATCCTTAATAATGCCTCAGGAATATAATTCATGCACAAAAGAGAAGAACACCCATGTTTGAAGTAACACTCCATTCAAGACAAGAAGGAATCGATAATCATTATTTCAATGTTCAAAGCATAATATAAGACTTGTGCCATCTAAATTAGTGCCTTTAAAATATTATAACATTCTAATGCCACCTAACAAGGATACCTACGTTCTAGTGCAACGTAAAGTGCCATGTGGCTTGCATTCCAAAAGGAGAAAGAGGAGTATTAATAGCCTTGTCTAAATAAAGTGTGCATGTCAAGATTGCACAGGTCAAAGTGCATTGAAGGAAGAAGAAGATAGTCTTAAGAGCACCATATAATGTAGAGAATTTAATGCTCACTATCATACTTTGAATACAAAGGGAGTACAACATGCAGAAGCCTTGAAAGTGTAGTCAAGGAAGGAGCTAATCAGCACGTAGCACATCACATTACAAGGAAGGTATATTTACATTGAAATTAATACTTGATTTCCATTAAAGTGCAAGGAGATATAAGGTGCATTATATCTAAGGTTAATTTTATTTAATTATTGTATTGGATATATAAGGAAATTACAACCTTAGTGGATTAGAAAGTAATTAAAACAAGGATATTATATCTTTAAGTGCTATTTCAAATTGCATTAGTTGAGATTCAAAAATCAAAGTATTTGCAAATAATTAAACTAGGAGATATAAGGTTTTCTACCTTGGAAAATTGAAGCATTATTTTTATGCAAATATTATCATTTTCTAAATTTCCAAATAGGGAGATATAAGGAGTACTACTTCAAAATTTAGACCATTGAAATTTAGAAAACTAGACCATTGAGAATTAAAGAATAAAGGAAGCAAAATCATTAATTGCTTGAAACTTAGAATTTATTGTTTATACTTGTCTCTTATACAAATTAAAGGAACAAAAGGAATCCAACCATAGAATCTTAAAAAATAGATAACTTTATCAAATTAAAAGTGCCTATATCAATAGGGAGAAATAAGGTGAAATTAGGAGTGAACCTTATATTAAAATTGACTTCAACATTAGGGAATAAACTCAAAAGAAAAGTTAAAAGAAGTTGAGCATTTTATCAAGACTATAGTACTCTCAATCACTTGGGAGATATAAGGGGTTATATATAACTTAAGTTTTGAAAAGGTTTTGTCAAGATTGATCATATAATCAAAACTAGGGAGCCATAAGGTAGACATATTCATATTAAAAATTTGAAAACTTCATAGCCATGGACCATTGGTATATAGATTTATGAGCAAGCAAACATATGATTGGACACAAACAATTGTTTGAATCTCTACAAAAGAAAAATGAGAAACCAGTTGCTATAACATATAGTAAAACTTATGAAGTAAAGGGGATAGGAAATGTTTCGATCAATCTAATAAATGGAAAAGGGATAATTAACAATGTATTATATGTTCCAAGATTGACTACTAATCTTCTTTCAGTTTCTCAACTCATGGATCAAAATATGACTATAGAATTCAAAGTTTCCAATGGAAGAAATCAGTATTATATTTTAAACAAAGGAAAAAAATAGCATCAAGTTCCTATAAAAGTGGTATGTTTGTTCTCAATACCACTACACATTTAGCTTTTTTAGTTAAGGCTTTAGATCTATGGCACAAATGGCTAGTACATACTAGTGTATCTTCTTTAAATGAAATGGTCAAATATCAAATGGTTGTAGGAATACCAAACTTATCCTTAGAATCTACTATTTATCTAGAATACCTAGTAGGAAAACAACATAGAATTCCTTTTGAACTTCGTCAACATAGAACTCAACAACCATTAGAATTAATATATACAGATTTATATGGTTCAATGAATATCACTAGTATTGGAGGGCATAAGTATTTTCAATTATTTGTAGATGTTCACACCAGAAAATTGTGGGTGTACTTCATGAAATATAAATAAAAAACATTTATTCATTTTAAATAATTCAAACTTCAAGTTGAGAAAGAATCAAGAAAGACTATTAAAACTCTTCATTAGGATAGAGGAGGTGAATTTGTATGAAAAGAATTCAATTCTTTTCTAGAAGAAAATAGAATTAAAAGACAACTCACTACAATATATTCACCACAACAAAATGGAATTGTAGAAAGAAGAAATAGGTCTATAATGGAAATGGTGAGGTGTATGTTAAAAGAAGCTCATTTTGATCATCAATATTGGGCAGAGACAGTTAAAACAACAATATACTTACAAAATAGATTAACTACAAGAATACTTAGGCATATCGTCAGGAGAAAAACCTACATTTTATAAAGAAAGTAGAGGGATGATTTTAGCAGTCAACCTACACCTTCAAATCTCTACAACTATTAAGCCTTCCATATTTTTAAAGTACCAGGATTGCTCCCCTAGATTACATATAACACATGTATACAAGGGTTGAGTGGGTGGCCTTATCCATTGGGCATGGAGTCAAATGACTCCCCTGACTTGCTACCTAATTACTTTACTACTTGTTCCTCTTTTTCTAGATCCTTGGGTGGAATACCTTCATATCCATAGAACCAGGAGTTTTGAGCAACTTATTTTTCTTTGGTAGACTACTACCAAGGGTGAGTAATTTTATAATTGTAGGTAGATCAGTACCAATTCAAACTCCCTCTTTGCATTTGATCCTGTTGGCATGCATCTTCCACCTCTAACTTAAATATTTTACCCCTTTCATGTCCTTGAAGTTGAAATCCCTTCCTATTGGCTCGAAGAAGTGCCCATGCTTGTTTTTATGAGTACTTTGTAGAGAGAAGACTCCACTACCTCTACTATTCAATGGTCCATTTGATTATCAATTTGGTCTTATGGCACCCTGGGTACTACTTCCTCTACCTCTAAGTACTCTTCTTCCTCATCCCCCATTGTCATAGTCAGGTTGGAAGTAGCAGGTTGTGGCAAAGGAGAAGGTTAGGGAGTAATAGTCTAGATAGCTAGAGCCAGTTTCTGTCTTTCTCTAAATCTATCTATGAATAGGGTAACAATTTGGTTCCATTCAATAATTGCATGCAAATAAATAGATTCATACCCCTCATAATCTCTATCTCTAAATGAGGTTGCATATAGTCTCAGATCCATGTTCTACTTTGTGATATTATGTAGTTTAAACAAGAAAACATTTTTTGTAGATGTTACCATCAACTTGATATTCCTTTGTTAGTATAATATGGTAAATTTTCAAGTGTTTATGTTAGAATTCATCCCATACATCTAGTGGCATTGGAGGTCATAAGGGACTTCTTTTGCTTCATGATGAAAAACACATGAGGAATGAAGCATTCATGATTTATCCTTTAGATATGGTGGTAATTTTCTTATAGTCCTTTTGATCCTTTAATTTGAGTGAATTTTCTAGGTGATTATGACATTTGAAGGTGCAGGTTGACTGCTAAAATTCCCCCCTTCACTTTCTTTCTAAATGCAGAGTCCTTCAAGCAGTTTATTTTGGATATTCATTCTTGAGTAGAGTCGCCAAGTGATTTTGAAGTGCTTCAACAAGTAGAATAGGTAGATACCCTCATCAAATTCTAAACCTAACTTATTCCTAATTGTAGGACCAAAGATAAGTCAAGGGGGTCCCATCAAGTGTTTCATTTAACTATTGTCCTCTATGATTGTTTTGACCATAAAATGGGATTTGGACCAAATGGTTAGGGTTTTAATGCCTTGAATGGAGTGACACAACAAGTCACGTCCTAATAGAGTAGTCCTCTCTTGAGAACTATTTAAGGTCCATCCAAAAATGGACCAAGTGGATTGAATCATCAAATTTGGATCCAAATCTAAGCTATCTGAAATGTTATTCTTAGTGATTCTAGAAGTCGTCAATGGTTGAGTGGTGACAATGTTCTTGAGCATCATGGGTATGATTTCATTGTGCAACACCACTATGATCCATTGATCTATTTTAGATCTGGTGACCAAATCTTTGCTAATGCAAGAAATGAGCTCAAACTTGATAGCTATCAATATTTGCATACCAATTTTGATGCTTGTGCCTAGTGAGCACTCCTTGTTTGTGGTAAGGTGAGTGGGCTATGAATTTTAACCAATACATATTAAATTCTATGCTCCAATCCACTCCTACCATGTGTTGACAAGATCTAAGTGATTTTGACCTAGATTGTTTTTCTTGTTGGCATACTCCAACATGATCATGGTGGGGAATAGTATCACCCTCTATAGGTCCCTAGTAGGGGGAAATTGCTTTCGGTGGTTTTATGACAAGCTCAATTGTAAAAAGGTGTATGGTCTTATACTTATGACCATGGTGGGGGAACCCTCACTAGCAGACTCTTATTTAGCCACATGGCCAATGCTATGATGATCTCACTCTACTTATTCTACTTCTAGCTTGACTACAACATGGAGGACTTTTTTAATTTCCACACTCAAAATTCGTTTTTACCCACCTTTATGTTAGGGAGGAAGATCAAGATATTTGACAACCACATCCTTGAACGAATTTTCTAAGAGTGGGAGGGAAGAATTTCCAAAGAGGATTTCATAATTTATGCCTCACACTTTAGGTAGGAAAGAACCTAATCAGATACCAATGATAGAAAAAAAACTTAATTATTCATTGAGGCAAGAAAATATTTAATAAAAGCCTTAGGATTACAAACTAGAAGATCAATATTCCCAAGAAGTAGATCATTACATGTAAAATTTATTAAAATAATTCTCCATATAAAAATGAATGATGTAATCATCTAAATATGCATGACCTAATTATAAAACTAAAATAATGTAATTAAATATTCATATCATCCTCCTCTTATTAAATTATTTTAAATAGAATATATTAGGACCCTCCTTAATTTAGAGGAGTCCAAGCTCTACTCTTGGTTTTTGCACCTAGCTCTTGGTTCTTGGCTCTTAGCTCTATATCTAGCTTTGGCTTTGGCTATGGCTATGGATTTGTGTCTCTTGCTATTGCTTCTGTAAAAACCTTGGGTCCTCCTTTGGTTTTTCTACCACTAGGTCCTTCTCTAGGTCTATTGCCTCAAGATCTACCACCTCTAGGTCTACCTTTATTGCCTTTAAAACTACCTTTGGGTCTATCTCTAGGACTACCTCTAGGACTGCCTATGGATCATCTTTTGGTTCATCCAAGTATATCAAGTACACAACAATAGTGGGATTGGTCTTACTTTACTTCTCCAACTACAAGTATCCTTATGGTAACATTCTCATCCTACTAGATTACATGGATAACCATACACTACAACCACCAAGTGTAATAGATTAGATCACTACTTACAAGTTTCACTCTATTGTCTTATGTGTATTATAGGGATTACCAATGTTTGCATTCCAAGTTTGATGTCTATACACATTTCAACTCCAACTAACTCTTCATCTCCTCAAAATAATGGGAGATATGACTCTTCATATTTCTCATTAAAAAATATATTTGTTGACTCCCTAATAATTAAAAACATCTAATGATGATGGCGGGAGCTGGAGTAGGAACGAGAGCAGGAGCGGGAGCGGGAGCGGGACTGGAAATAGGTTTAGATGCTGGTGCAAGTTTTAGGGCAGGCGCTAGATCGAGATCAAGGTCGGGCATGTCGAGGCTTGGACCTGGGCCCATAAGGCCCTCGACAGGCCCAAATGAGGGCTCAGAGGCTGAGTAGAATGGTGGCCAGGGTGGGGACAACATATTGGGCCCAGGACCTCTTCCCTGCCTCGATGCAAGCACAAGACTAGGGAAAAAGCCTCCAAATCCTGGGTAGGGTTCTGCTCCAAGTGGGCCCAAACCCTCCTATCAACAGATCCTGGCTGGTGCCAGGGCCCAACCTTAGGCCCTGGGTTTAGGTATTTCCCTCGAGGACACCTACATTTCTATTCAAGAGGAGGTCTACTCCTCCTTTGTCATTGGATCCTCTGCCTCCCTAGTTGGGAAGTTCCTAGGAGGGCGACCAGACATGGAGACCGTCCGTAGATGGGCAGATTCCAAATGGAAATTCTTTGGACATATTTAGCTGGTGGCCCTTACCAAGGGATTTTTCATCATCAAATTAAATAACAACGATGACGCTGAAAAGATCTTGTCGAGCAGGCCCTAGTTTTTGGGACGTAAAAGCCTCTTTCTCAGGCGATATGGAACTGACTTCCACCCTAGCACCCAAAGCATCAACTTTACCCCAGTCTGGGTTCGGCTCCCTAATCTTCCCTTCCACTTTTGGCATGAATATGTCCTCAGGCTTGTTGCCCAGTCGGTCAGGGAGTTGGTGGCCTTCGACCCCGCTACCAAGGCAGGCTCTCGAATGGTCCATGCCAAATTTTACATCAATGCAAATCTAGAATTCGAACTCCCCTCTTCTGTGACCATATCCTCTAGGTCCTTCTTTTAGTGCCAAACTCTTATCTACGAAAACAAGCCTACCTTCTACCTTTTCTACTGCACTCAGGGACACCTCCCCCATCAATGCCCTGTATCCAAGAAGGCTGAGGGCCCTCCCCCCAAACTCCCTTCTCAACCAGATCGAGCTCCCTCCTGAGGACCCCATCATGATGGTCTCAGATCCTAGGCCTAGACCACCAAGGAGGCTCCCCTATCTGCCCCAAATGAATCCCAAGTGGGCCTTGGCCTAAAGGATGGTCTTTCCCAAGTTTCCCCTTCCCCTGCACACTTCCATGGGTCTTCTTCTGGGGCCCCGATCCTAGGTTTCCCCCCCTCGCTCGATGTGAATCCCTCCCTGTAGGCCCCTATTTGTGCCCCCTCACAGCCCTGTGAGCCGCCCAAGCTCTCTTCCCCGTTGGCTCCCACCTTCTTGTCTTCCTCTGCTAGGGTTTCCTCCTCACCCTACCACCCCCGCTATCACCCCCTTGACCCCCTCTCACCCCTCTCGATGGTATCTACTGGCCTTCCCCCATCAGAATGCAATTTTGAGAGGTCTGAAAAAGAGGTTGAGGGCAGTTCTCTGTCTGGACCTGATGAAATCAGCCCCAAGATGACCCGAAGCAGGACTTTCACCACAAACTTTGGCAGTAAACTCAAGAGAGGTTGGCCCACCCTGGGCGACGAGCGATCGAGGATCACTGAAGATGACATATCCAATGGCTCCCAGGAAACCCTCTCTGATGTTGCCATGAGCCTCTCAAAAACATACACCCTTCGACTCAAACCCCCCGCTCAGCTCAGGAAGGGGGGCAAGTGACCCCACAAGGGTGTCAAATGAAGCTCATCACCTGGAATGTTAGGGGGCTCAATGGTGCCCCCAAGAAAAGGATCCTCGAAAAACTATGCAAGGATCATCGCCCGTCCTTCCTCCTACTCCAGGAGACCAAAATAGATGAAGCAGCTACCCAGAGGGTCGCCCATGCTACTTGGCACAACAACGAGTCCCTGTTTACCCCTACGGCTGGCACAGCCGGGGGCCTACTATGCATGTGGGATCCTCGGTCTTATGAGGGGAGGCTCATATCATCTTCTCCTAGAATAATCAACATTATGGTCCATTGTGTGAAGTCAAGGCATTCATGGATCCTGTCTAACGTCTATGCTCCCAATAGCCTAGTCGAGAAAGTTGCCTTATGGAAGGAAATCAGCTCGATGAGAGAAGCCTTTGCACCCCTTCCCTGGATCTTGGTTGGGGACTTCAACGGTCCCCTTTTCCTTTCTGACAAAAGTGGGGGCTCAGTGGCTTCGAGAAAAAGCATGGAGGACTTTGGAGCCTTCATCGACCTCAACGAGCTCATGGACGTCAGCCTGAAAGGAGCCAGGTTCACCTAGTCAAACAGAAGAGCAGGGGCAAGCCATATCCAGGTCAGGTTAGACAGAGTGTTCTTGTTTAAGGAAGACATTCCCCTGTTTGCTGACACAACCTTGCTGGCTCTCCCTAAAATTGGGTCTGACCATAGCCCCCTCCTTGAAATTGACCATCGCTCCTCCCCTAAGTGACCCTTCTGGTTCGAGTCCATGTGGCTACATCATCCCAATTTCAGGGCCTAGGTTGGCTACTGGTGGGCTCCCCTAGTCCCTGGGTGCCCCACTGAGCAAGTCTACCACAAATTGAGATGCCTCAAAGAGCAACTCAAGGTATGGAACAGAGAGGTGTTCGGTGACATCTTCAAAAATAAAGCAGCAGTTAATAAAAAACTCGAAGACCTCGAGCTTAGGTTCCAGGAAGGCTCCCAAGTTTTTGGGATTAGGGAAGAGGAACACTTAGCCCTTAGCGAGTACCATAATATACTGGCTAGGGAAGAAACATTTTGGAGACAGAAGTCAAGATCCCTATGGCTCCAATATGGTGATGCTAATACTAAGTTCTTCCACACATCGACTCTCAGAAATAGGGGCTCTAACAAAATTGTCGAGTTGGTGAGCAGTGATGACAGAATTATCAATGACGAAGAGGACATTCAGAATGAAGCCACCAACTTCTTCCAAGAGCTCCTTGGCGAAAATCCTCCCATGTCCCCAGAAGCGGTAGAATCCCTGCTGGAACATATCCCAATTCAGTTTCGGTCATGGCAAACGAGATGCTCCTACAGCCCCTGTATGACTTTGAAATCCATGCTGCCATGTTTTCCATGAAGGCCAAGGTGGCCTCGAGCCCGGATGGGTTTCCCCCTCGTTTCTTCTAATCCTTCTAGGACATCATTGGTCAAGAAGTGTGCGCAGCCATCCGGGACCTCCAGACTGCTAGCTCCATCCCCAGAGGTATAAACTCCACCTTCATTGCCCTAATCCCTAAGTCTTAGGCAGCCAAATCCCTCTCCAATTTTTGCCCCATCAACCTATGCAATGTCTTATACAAAATCCTGATCAAATCCATGGCCTCTCGCCTTAAGGATATCCTTCCCCTAATCATTTTCCCCTACCAGGGGAGGTCGGTCAAAGGCAGAATGATCACAGACGGAGTTATCATCATGCATGAGGCCATTCACTCGGCCTTCCTTTCCAAAAAGACCTCCTTTCTGCTCAAGCTGGACATCAACAAGGCCTTCGACAGAGTTTACTGGGAGTTCCTTTCCAAGTTCCTTCTCAAGTTCGGGTTCCACCCCTCTTGGGTCAGACTCATCAACAACAATGTTCTCCCCTTGGTTCTCTATCCTCATCAACGGATCTCCTGTCGGGTTCTTCCCCAGTTCCAGAGGCCTTCGCCAAGGCGACCCCTTGTCCCCGATCCTCTTCATCATCCTGGCTGAGGCCCTAGGATGAACCATCTCGAGTGTTGTTTCCTGTGGACTCATTTCAGGCATCAAGCCTGCACCGGGCCTACCCCTTGTGTCCCATCAGCAGTTCATGGACAATACCATCCTTGCCACTTCAACTTTGATCCCTCAATCCAAGGACCTCAAGCACATTTTGACCCTGTACGAGGAGGTGACCGAGAAAAAAATTAACCTCTGAAAAAGCAAAATCTTCTTCATCCACACCCCTCTGGCTAGGCAAATTAGAATTGGGCAAATTTTGGGCTGTACCCCTGATTCCCTTCCCTCCTCTTACCTCGGGCTTCCCCTGTTCACAGGTGCGTCCTCCAAGGTCCTATGGAGCGGGATGATGGATCGAATCCAGAGGAAGCTGACCCCCTGGAAAGGCCACCTCCTCTCTCAGGCTGGCAGAGCCACCCTCCTGTCGGTAGTTCTTCAAATCATTTCAATATATTTCATATCGGTCTTTAGAATCTCGGCCTCCATTACATCTCACATCGAACAAATCCAAAAACGCTTTCTATGGTCGGGCAACGAAGATAAGAAGAGGATTCCCCTGGTTTCCTGGCCCCTGGTCTACCACCATAAAGGTGAGGGAGGGATCGGTCTCAGGCGGGTGACCCTCATGAACAAGGCCCTCTTGTCCAAGCACACCTGGAAGGTGTTCATCAACGCCCTTGACGAGTGGGTCAGTATCGTGCTTAGGAAATACTGCCACCTCCACCCCTTCCTCAATGAGTCCCAGCCCAGATACGGATCAGCCTTCTGGAAATCCTTAATTTCCACTAAATACATCATTAAAAAAGGGACCAAATGGATCCTCGGGGATGAAACCAAGATCGACTTCTAGGAAGACAAGTGGATCCAAGATGAGGCCCTGACTGCTGACAACGATCTCCTCATCCTCAAATTGAGCCTGGTGGACAAAGGGCCCAAAGTGTCGGCCTATCTCTCCCAGAACCAAGTACGGGTTACATGGAAACCCATCCTAAATCCCAAGCACCCGACCCAAGCTTCTAGGCTCCAACGCCTCCTTAAGGTGACAATTATCCCATATTCTTAAGGGAATGACAGATGTGTTTGGCATGGCACTCCCAATGGCATATTTTTTGTTAAATATGCATACAACCTCCAAAGAGTCCCTGACGAGGCCCCATTCCTAGCCCATTAGGTGTGGGCCAAGAATTTGATCCCCAAAATCAGCCACTTCATCTGGGCGGCCATCCAAAACAAGATCCTGACCATCGAGAACCTGATCAGGATGGGCTTTCAGATCTCAAATAGATGCTTCTTTTGTTGTGCTGCATGGGAGTCCACTAATCACCTCTTTCTTAGATGCCCCTTCTCTTCTAAAGTCCTAGGCCTCATCCTTTCCCAATTTTCTATTCAGTGGATGGCCCCCAATTCCATATTTGACCTCCTATCTCAGTGGCCCAATCCCTTCACCCACCCCTTCATCCGCTTCCTCTAGGGCTCCTGCCTTCCTCACTTGCTTTGGCAGCTCCGGCTTGAGAACAACAGTAGATTCTTCTCCTCCCTGGCCTGCTCCCACCAGTGGGTAGCGACCAAGGTGGTTACCTTTGCCATTGAGAAATCTCGCTCCATCCCTCTGACCGAGGCACCCCGACAGCTGGGCGAGTCCACCCTCCTATGCTCCCTTGGAGTCCAGCTTCCCCCTCGGTTCCCCCTTGCCCCTCCCGTCATTCTACGATAAGGTGGACTCCTCCCCCTCCTAGATGGGTCAAACATAACTTCAACGAAGCTTCTAAAGGAAATCTCGAGCCTTCTGGTGCGAGTGAGGTCATTCATGATAGTCACGGGGCCTTGATCCTGGCGTACACTGCTTTGCTTGGCATCCAGACCAGCAACTTCACCGAAGCAACAACTCTCGTCAGTGGGCTAACTGCCCTCAAGGAGTCATCCCCAAAATTCATCATCGAGGGTGATTCCCAAGTCATAATCAAAGTTGAGCGTAGCCTGGGAAATAGCTCTTGGTGTATTCACAACTCCATTCAAGAAGTTCTCACCATCCTCCAAGGTCTCCCTTACCACACCTTTTGGCATGTGTACAGAGAAGGCAACAAGGCAGCCAATTTCATGGCCAACCAAGCCACTACAACAGAAGATTTCACTACCTAGACCACGAACTTCCCTGAAGCTCTGGTCCAAATAGTATCTCAAGACAATTCTAGTATCGATGAGAGCCCAGGCGCTTAGCCTGCCCCGAGTCGGGGCCCCGAAGATGCACTGTCGTGCCCCCTAGTGGTCAGGGGACTCTCCCCCCTGCTTCGTCATGACGATTGGCCCCTGTGCCCCTCTCGCTCGAGAACTGGGCAATCCGACCAAGCTCTCACACACGGTTCCAAGTGTCAGCAGCCTTGTCAAACTATCGGTTCATCTCGTTCTAGATAAACGCAGCCCTATTGGCAATCTTGGAAAATCCAAGTCAGAGTGTGCGGCTTCCCACTTCGACCTTTCTACCTTGGATGTCCTGTTGTCAGATTCCCATGTCGAGTCAGCTTGCTCGTAGCTCTATACCGTGAGGTCTCCCCAAGCTACTCCTCCGCTTAGATTGCATCATATGGAGCACAGGAATTGGCCCCCTCCTTTGCCCCACGTGGCAGCCACCAGCCATGCCCCCTTAGCTCCTCCTAGCTCGTGTCGCCCTCCGCCCCAAGCACTCCTTCTCGACGCCGACGACCCTTCCCCTCCTCTGTGCCCCCCTACAAGTTTTTAAACCTGCTGCGTGCAGAGCTCTCTCGCATTCTTGTCTGCTTCCCCCTCCCCCTGTCCCTGCGTCTTTGGTCAGGCGACCCCTTCTTCCTCAAGCCTCCACTCTTGATCTGAGCGAGTCTGCCAAAATATTTTCCAATGCCAAGAAATACACCCCTTTCTTCAACAAATTCGTAGGGGCCAACGAAGATATTACTCAAGGATTTATGGACACTTGGAACGATGGAGAGGTCAAAGTGAAGGGGCTGCACTTCAAAGTGACCAAAGAGTTTCTGACGAAGGTGACAGGTCTACATCATGAGAAGAAAGGCAGATTCATCTGACGAGAGAAACACAATTTGGAGGAGAAGCTATCCCAGTCTCTAGAGTAGCAGTGGGATAAGGCCAACCTCTTCCACGCTGACCTCCCGCCCCCCTTCGACGAGGTGATCGTCCCTATGATGCAATACATCACTTGTGATAACCCAGACCAGCGACTTTATAGCTTCCACCTCAACTTCTACAACCACCTTCGTGGAGCCACGCTGCTAAGCATCCCACGGTTTCTCCTTTACTCTCTGGGCCTCATCATCGATCGGGCTCGCAGGAACCATTCTCGGCCCTCCCACCAAGGGCTCATGGTTGTCCTGTATAGGCACACCCTAGCTAATCAGTCGTAGCTTCACTGCATACCTCCCCTGTCCTCTGTTCCCCCCTTAAAGCAGCTGTCTCTCTCGGTGTTTCCCCTGTAGTTTCCAAATCCAAGGAGACCCCCTCCCCCAAAGCCTCCCCTTCCCCGAAACGGTGCAGACCCACCCGAAAGTGCAAAACCCCGGCTCAGGGCCTAGGCGGGGCCCCGACTCCTGGCACAAGCTCAATCTGCAAAGGCATAGCCCCAAGTAGCAACAGGGCTACTAGCAGCTCCAAGAAGGCCAAGGTGGAGATCTCGGAGGCCACCAAAGTCAGCTCTGACTCTGGCAGCAAGATGCAAAACTTGGTGACCAGAGCCCTCCTCGACATTACGATTGGCTCCCTGACCGCTTCTGCCAAAGCGACTTCCTCAGCGGCCAATGCCCTGGCCAAAATACATCGTAGGTTGGGCGATGGCCCTAATAGGGAGAGGAGTAGATCTGTCAGGTCGGGCCCCGTCCAGGACAGGCCCAGCTGCAGGGCTACTCGGAGTGACGGTGAGCAGTTTTTCGTGTTATTGGCTTTGTTGTTGTGTGATTTTTTCATGTTTTGGTGGCCTCAGGCCAATTTTTGTTTTGCTGGTCATAGTTGGCCTGTCCTTTTTGTAGGCACCAGGGCCCTAGGCCCCGATTCATTGCCCATGGGTGCAGCCCCGGTTTTTAATCACAAATTCAGCCACGGCTACCTATGTAACTAAGGTTTTGGGATCCTTAAAAAAAAACCCGTTGTAAATACATTGTACTTATCAAAAAAAAAAAACATCTAATGATTACTAGATGGAAAATATTTACAAGACTCCTTTACACCAAATATTTACAAAGTACTTGCATAGTATTTACATTATTCTTCCAAGACACCAAATAATGTAATAAACTCCAACACTAAGGTCATGAAAGAATGGTCAAAACCTAAAACATTAAAGAGCCTCTAGGGATTTCTCAAACTCATAGGGTTCTACCACAAATTTATCAAGAATTATGGTAGGATCACAATGTCCCTAACAACTATGCTCCACAAGGACACATTCATGTGGAACCATAAAGTAGAATAGGCTTCCTTACTCTAAAAATTGTTATGTGCCAAACCCTAGTTCTAGCAGTTTCTGATTTCTCCAAGATCTTTGTAATACAAAGTGATACCTCAAGGGTTGGATTGGGGGTCGTACTCATGCAAGAAGGTTGACCCATTATATTTATAAATAAGGCATTATCAATATGTAATATGGCAAAATCAACTTATGGAAAAGAAATGATGGTCTTAGTCTTTGCAGTCCTTCGTTAGAAACCTATTTGATAGGGTGACATTTTGTCATCAAGAAAGGTCACCATAGTCAAAAATATGTTTTAGAATAATCAGTCACTAAGCTCTTAGTGTTTGACTATGATATTTTCTACCATAAGGGTAATGAGAATGTGATAATAAATGCCTTTTTGAAACTTCAAAAAACACAAGATATTCTATATACAATATCCATCCTCCGAGTTGATTTGTTAGAGAGCTCAAGTCAAAGTGGTAAGGTGACCCCACATTTACCAAAATTATTAATTAGGACCTTTAGATAGAAATAGAGGAGCATCCTAACTACACATTGATGGAGGGGATACTCCACTACAAGTAAAATATCATCCAGTTTGAAACTTAGGTCATGACTTATAACAAAGCTCCATTCTACACCAATAGAGGGACACCTTGGCTTCTTATGTACCCTATGAATGGATCAAATAGTTCTTACTGATCAACTTTGAATATTGATGTGAAGCAAATTGTAGATACCTATGGTACATGTCAACGTCAAAAAGGGAAAATAGTCTAAAAACTAGATCTGCTTTAACCTTTATCTATTCTTCATTCTTCATGGATAGATATTTCCATGGAATTCATCGAAAGACTTCCTCTATCGGGTGGAAAGTGGTGATCACGGTGGTAGTAAACAAGTTAACCAGTATGTTCACTTATGCTCTTTAGGTCATCGTTATATTGTAAGGAGAGTCATAAAAACATTTATGGACTAGATATTTCGACTCCATGGGATCCCTCACTCCATAGTCAATGATTGCGATAAGGTGTTCACAATACATTTTGTGAGGAACTCCATCCCATTCAAGGGGGAGAGCTAAAATGAAGCATGTCTTATCATTCATAGTCTGATGGCCAGACTAAGGTGGTTAACAAATATCTAGATACCTACCTTAGGTGCATTGTCTCTAAACAACAATTCAAATGGAGCCAATGACTTCACCTAGTTGAATGACGATACAACACCACTTTCAATACAACCACTAAGATGACTCCCTATGAGGTTGTATATAATCAGTCTCCTCTAACACTTATTTCTTACCTTTGAGGTAGTTCAAAGGTAGAATTAGTTGATACAATCCTCACTCGTCAATAGGATATTTTATTTACCTTGAAGTACAACTTGTTCATTGCCCAAAATGACATGAAACAACATGTAGATCAACACAAGATTGAGAGGGAGTTTATAGAATGTGACACAGTTTTCCTTTATCTCCAACCCTATAAGTAGATGTCCTAAAAAATGGGGGTGACACAAGCTTGTGCCAAAGATTTATGGGCCTTATAAGGTAATCTAGTGGATAGAGATGGTTGCTTATAAATTGGAGCTACCGATGTCATCCAAGATCCACCCTGTTTTCTATGGGTCTTGCCTAAATAAGCTAGGGAGAAAGAATACCCCAATACAGTTGGTCCTTCTAGAACTAAATGAAGAAGGATCTATTATTCTCAAACTAGTAGTTGTCCTATATCAACAAAATCGACATCTCTCTCCTATGATATAACTAAAGTCCTTGTACAGTGGCATGGGCTCCAACCAGAAGATGCCACATGAGAGCCATTGCAAGAAATCCAACAATTTCCCACTTTTTAGCATTGAGGACAAAGTTTTTTTAAGGGGAGTGGCATGTTACGTACCCCATTAATGTAATCCATGTCAGCCTATGTTATTTTACCATATGATATGTATAAAGGAAGTTACATGTCAAATTAGGAATAGGTAAGATAATATTGTCATATAATCACATATGTAACCGTTAGAAAATATTATCATAAAATATTATAAAAAAAAATTTAGAAAATATGTTTGTAAATATTATAAAAAGGTAAGAATGTAACCTTCATATGATTAGAGAAGATTTAAAATATTTTATTAAAGAGATTGTCCTTTGAAAGGTAAGCGATTTTCATTGGTCTTGTTACACCTATAGGCGTCCTACAATGGCAGTCACGAAGGTCAACCATACAATATTAATATTTTATTAAAATGGTCGATATTAAGAAAATTATCTGCCGACATTAAGGGTTACGATGGATTTAAAATATTTAAAAAATATTTAAACAATTTAAACTAAAATGGTACCCAAACTTTCTAATATTATTGATAGATAGACACCTCGAGATTAATAACTCTCGACGTTTATAGATATTCATATTTTATATAACTAAGCTAGCTATAAATTTCTATAATTGCTATTTTTTTTTTTGAAAAATTTGAAAAAAACTTGTATTAAAACATTGATCAGTTACAATTGGGATAAGATACATCCCAGCCGAAAACAATGAAAGCACATGATTACAAGAGAAGAGGAAGATTTGCACTGGATCCAAATCTCTTGAACCAATACCAAGCTAGCTGAGAGAGCTGATAGGTCAGTTACAACAACTTATCGCGAAAACACGCAGCAAACACCAACTTCACCTCTATCCGCGAAAAATCTACAAGTCGCAAAATCGCAACACAAGACTCCTCTGACCGCAAAAAAGTCAACCTATCGCGAAATCGCGACATGTCGCGAAATCATGACAAAAATCCAACCTTGGTCGCGACGGAGCAACATGTCGCGATATCGTGACAAAAATCCAGCAGCAGCCACAACGACGCAACACGTCGCGAAATCGCGACAACTTTCCTCCAGCGATGACGACGGTGTAACATGTCGCGAAATCGCGACAACTTTCCTCCCTTGGCCGCGACAATGCAACATGTCGCGATATCGTGACAATTTTCCTCCCTTGGCCGCGTCGGTGCAACATGTCGCGAAATCGCGACAAATTTCCCTCAGCGGCAACGACGGCGCAACATGTCGCGAAATCGCGACAACTTTCCTCCCTTGGCCGCGACGGCGCAACATGTCGCGAAATCACGACAACTTCCCCTCGACGGCAGCGACAGCGCAACATGTCGCGACATCGCGACAACTTTCCTCCCTTGGCCGCAACGGTGCAACATGTAGCGAAATCGCAACAACTTTTCTCCAGCAGCCGCGACGACACAACATGTCGCGATATCACGACAGCTTTTCCTCCAATGGCCGCGATGGCACAACAGGTCGCGAAATCACGACAAAAACCATACTTAGCTTTTTCATTGATCATTGTCTTAAGGATCTTTCAACGACAACTTCCCCTAGGCGACAACGACGGCGCAACATGTCATGATATCGCGACAACTTTCCCACATCGGCCACGACAGCGCAACATGTTGCGATATTGCGACAACTTTCCCTCGGTGGCAGCGACGGTGCAACATGTCGCGATATCGCGACAACTTTCCTCCCTTGGCCGCGACGGCGCAACATGTCGCGATATCGCGACAACTTTTTCTCGGCGGTCGCAATGACGCAACATGTCGCCATATCACGATAATTTTCCCGCATCGGCCGCAACAGCGCAACATGTCGCGATATCGCGGCAACTTTTCTCCAGTAGCCGTGACGACACAACATGTCGCGATATCGCGACAGCTTTCCGCCAATGGCCACGATGGCGCAACAGGTCGCGAAATCGCGACAAAAACCATACTTAGCTTTTTCATTGATCATTGTCTCAAGGATCTTTCAAGGCCCTGCCTAATCACCTCATCTGCAATAGGCATGTCACTGTGCAACTGCACCCCTACCTCTTTCGCAGCACCCATCTTAGCCAGGAAATCGACCGCTTTGTTGAAATCTCTGCTCACATATACGGGAATCACATCATCTAATTCCCTCCATAATTTCTTGATTTGAGAGACCAGAATCCTCAACCTCCAAGCGTTCAACGAAAAGTTCCTCATGCAGTCTAGAGCTCCAACCAGAATTTGAGAATCGGATTCAAGAATTATCCTCCTGTGACCCTGAGTAACTGCCCAAATAGAGGCAGATTTGATAGCAATGGCTTTTGCTTCATTATTTGTGGCTCTACCCAAACCCCGTAGTTCCCAATAAAGCACTGATCCCTCATGCTTCCGGCAGACCACGCCAATACCGACGCTACCCGGATTGCCCTTTGCAGCTCCATCAGTATTGATTTTAATCCAGCCTTCTGGGGGTGATTTCCAACTGGTTCTATTATGTGCCTCTCTTTGGTCAACTCCCTCTTCCATTGGCCCAGGAACAATCCGAGTTTCCTCTTTAGTGTAGACAGCAACAATTTCGGTGACTTTGCTCCAGATGACTTGCCAAACTCCATCTAGCGAGGAAAAGGTTTCTCTAAAAACTCTAGCGTTTCTCTCCAACTACACTTGCTATTGTTATGAGTTTCATGTTTCATTTATTTAAAGCTATTGTCATTGTAAATGCAACATTAGTCTTACTTTTGGCGTGTCCTTGTATTGACACTTATAATTATCTTGATAAAAAGTTTCTGGAATAAAAAAAATTCATTTCAAAAAATTAAAACTTAAGATGATTCTAACCTGGACGTAAAGCGCCCACCCAAGAGGACCTTACTTTCTACATCCCAAACTGGGATATACAGTTAAAATAGAACACCATGTAAATTTGGGATTTACAACAAAAATAGAGCACTTCTATGTACAAAGAGGAGAACCACATATTCTCTTCACTGAGTAGTGGATGCAGCTGCCCGTTGCTGGTTTCTTTGTCTCATTTTGGTACCCCATGATTCTGCCTTGTAGCAATTCCATATTCTTCTCCTCATCAGCTCCACTAGCTGGGCTTCCCACAAACTATTGCTATTCATTCGCAATCTCCCATCACAATCGCTTAAGTCCAATCCGTTTTGCAGTCTCCAATCGTAATCCTCACGAAGAACAGGGTCTGACAGGGTCTGGTATGCCTCCCGGACTCTAACGAACATTCTGGTGGCCTCTTCCTTCTCTGCGGGCGCGCAAACGTCGGGATGGTATCGTAGCGCCATCCGACGGTAAGCGCTCTTGAGATCACGCTCACTCACATTGTGAGAGACAGACAACACGTCATACAATGAAGCAGATGAGGCAGGGGAGAGAGGGGCAGTATATTGAATTGCTCTAACTTTAAGTGTTGCAACTGCGCGCCGCTTCGGCCTCACTCCAATTCTTTGCGATGAAATTCCTGCAGAAACACGATGAGTCTCAAAATGTGCGGGGAAACCTGCAATTGATTTCTTGCACTCCATGAGAGCCAAGCTACAGAAGACCTCTCTTTTCTGATGAATTTGCAAAGAGATTTCAATTAAAAATGGAAGTCAGGCTCTGTGTTTTGGCAAGATGCCTGTTGATTTAATTGAAGAAGCGATAAGGCCTTTGATACTTATGGGGTTTAAGCAATTTGGTGCTTATAAAGACATGAAATCATGGTGAATCGATAAGGATGAAAAATGATGACGAACATGCTCAGAAAGGATCGAAACGTCGGCGCCGTGTCTGTGTGGTAGGGGCACCCGGTTTCTACCATGTTGAAAAATACCGCCTTCTAGATGTCCTTTCTACGATGGTGAAAAATACCGCTTTATATTCTTCGTTCCTCGTTCCTGTGAGTTTCTCTTGACCTTTTCGCTAGTAAATTTATAAAAAAATACTTCCGCGAGTAAATTTAAATAGATTTTCTTTTAAGAAAGAGTTTGCAAGAGTATACTTTTTCCAAAACAACAAACAATTATAAACTATGAAGAAAACGCTTAAATGAGAATAAAGAAAAAAAAAAAAAAACCTAACTTATGAAGATATCGTAACAAATAACAAAAAGCAGGGTTAGATGAAAAATAAAAATAAAAAATATTATGAAAATGGTACCATGAAATAGATCTTAATAAGACTTAAAAATTAATAAAGTTTTATAATTAAGAAACAAACTCATAAAGCTGGTTCAAATAAAAGGGTAAGCTGTGGGTATGGAGTACTTAAAGACCTTTACTTTAGATATAAATGCGTGAATATAATATACTATGTTGTAATTGATATAATTATAATTGAAATGTATTTTCAAGTTTTTAAAATTATAATTCATTTATAATATTATCATTAAAATAAAAAATATATATCTAAAAATGCTCCGTTGGTTAGTTGGTTGTTTTAGTTTAAATATTTTAAATGTTTTCAATGGTTAGTTGTTGTTTTAGTTTAAATATTTTAAATGTTAAACAGTTGGTTAGTCGGCTGTTTTAGTTTAAATATTTTAAATGTTTTTTTTTTTTTTTTGTTAATGTCGGTTTTTTTAATAAAAAAAAAAATTGTTTACAGCGTGATATGTATGACCTCTTTGCGTCCCACCCCTTGTCTGCCATTGTAGGAACGCGCGTAATTATACTAGCTTAGCTATAAAGGATATATTAAAAACGCCGAGAGTTATCAATCTCGAGGCACCTATCTCATTTCTTGGGGGTGTGATCTCCAAGATAGGCGCCTCGGGATTGATAACTCTCGACGTTTTTAGATATATATCTTTTATATCTAAGCTAATTTATTAAACAGTTGCAACGATTGGTTAGTCGATTGTTTTAGTTTAAATATTTTAAATGTTTGCAACGGTTGGTTAGTCGGTTGTTTTAGTTTAAATATTTTTGTTAATGTCGGCTTTTTTAATTAAAAAAAAATTGTTTACGGCGTGACATGTATGACCTCTTTGTCTCCCACCCCTGTCTGCCATCGTAGGAACGCCTCTCAATATAATTATTTTTTTATTTTTTATTTTTAAAAGCAAAAAACCCCTGCCATCGTAGGAACGCCTCTCAACGTAATTATTTTTTTATTTTTTATTTTTAAAAGCGAAAAACCCCTTGCGGAGCCGCTTTGGTCTGAGAGACCACGAACAAGGATTCTACACCGTCAAAGTCACCCGGGTCGCACCCGACCCTGCCCGCACCAACATTATCAATTGGATTTTAGATACCCAATTCAACTTTTTGATAGGGTGGAGATTTGAACCTGAGACCTCCTTTGGAGGATTGCCCTCTCCTCTCCAACTCACCTACAACACCTAGGTTCCTCTCAACGTAATTATATTAATATAAAATATTACATATTTTAATCTTAATTATATTCAATTAAATAATTATTTGTTTAGATTTCCTTATATAGGCGTTAATTTTTTTTAAATGTTAATATCAAAAAATGCAAACTTATGTACTTGAGGCGTTTTGGGCTTTGGTTCTTCTGGAGGTTTAAAGGTTAAACCGTGTGAGTTGTGTGAAGGGTGGGTGTATTCCCCATTGATAAGTATAGCTCTCAACTTTAAAAAGGGTTATGGTTAAAAAAAACTATTCAACACTGGACGTGGTCATAGAAGGTTTTCTCTGCATTAAACACTCATGTCTTACTTTACAGTCATATTAACCTCTTTAATCACGAATTTACATTAATACAAATTTAAATAACCAAATAAAAAAATGTAAACCCATAGGGGTTGAAAAGAAACCGTTAGAAGAAAACCCAGCCTTGAGATTCCACGAGGCAATCGCAGAAGGACACCTAGAAGGCTTTTTTTCCTATTTCGTGGAAACGTGCGTTCTACGTTTTGAGCCTCTTAACGGCTTTGTCCACGTATGAACCCTTCTCACTTTTTCTAGAAGCCGAGGACTTACGTTTTGAGCCTCGTAACGGCTTTGTCCACGTATGCACCCTTCTCACTTTTTCTAGAAGCCGAGGACTTATCTCTGCCGTGTCATTCTACGATATACTTCATCATTCAAGAGTCAATCGGAAGCCTTGCGTATCGAGATTTCTAACCATGCGCTGATTTTTCCACTGGTAATTGTTTATTTGGTTAGTGATTTATTAAAAAGAAATTTTGGTTTAAACTTTGTGTAGGTTTATAAAGGTAGTAGTTTGATCTGAATTCTTTGAATATGCGCGAGAACGATGATGACGATACGAATTCTAAGTAATTGAGGGTTCCCTTTACGTTAAGTCAACAATAACGAAATTTGGTAAAAGCAAAGACTTTAGTTAATAACCACACTTGCCGCTAAGTTTTCTATCCGTTTAAGTGTTGATGAAAAAAAACTACCATAGAGTGAAAGAAGACGTGGATAAAAGTACTAATAAGATTTATATTTCTCTCAACGACTTTGAAGATATTAAGGAAGTCGAGGGGTTTTGCTCCTTGAACATTTATATGAAGTGTTTATGGTTTAACTAATTTAATTAAAAGTATTTTGTTTGTTAGAGTTTTTTTTTTTTTTTTTTACGAAATTTAATATTATTAATTTTTTTTGTTTATAAAAAGTTAAGTAATAAATTTTATTTTGTATAGTAATTGTTTATTTTATTTCAGGGTCATTTTTATTATAGTTTTTATATTCTTGATAAAGAATAGTTATTTTTGTGTCAATATTTATCACTCCCATTTTGTGATTTGGGGAGTGAACTTGATCTCTCATGAATTATTCTAGAGTTTAAGGGTTAATCCCTTAGCTTTCTCAATGTTTATGCTTGCAATGATGCTTTGGGCAAATGCAATTTTTAGTGGTGGATTATTTTATCCCTTTTCCCGTCACCTGGATTGTTAGCGACGACTTTAATATGGTTGAATATGCACATGATAAAGTTGGGCTCCTTCCTTTGAGTTGGGCTATGGGAGAACGCGAGGTTTGGTATTTTACGAATAATAAATTAGGGCTTCCTGACCCTAATTCTTGTTTCTCCCCCTCCTCTTTCTTCAATCATACTTGGTTCTCTTGGTCTAATCAATAGAAGGGAGAAATTCATGTTGAAATGCCTTGACAGAGTTATGATTTTTGACCAAAGAGCCTTTTCATTTTTTCGTTTGTCTAGATCAACTCCTTTAGTAGAGGCTCTTCCTAATGCCATCCTCTCTAATCATTCCTCATCTCTTTCTCTTGAAATATCCACCTCCGCTCCTTGCTAGTTCACCTCCTATTTATTTCTAAATACCTCCTTTCTTTGTCATCCCACGTTTCTTTTATATATTAGGAGGATATAAAACTTGGTTCCTCATCCTTTTGGCATCACTAGCTAGATTGAATGGTGATTAGATCATCTATAGGATGATCTCCTTTCTCAGATATCTTGGTAAACATGTTGCTAATTTGAGGTGTCAGGCCAATGTTACTCTCAAAAAGGAATTAGCTCAAGCTTCCTGATAGCTTGAGTCTTGCCCTATTAATTATGATATCCAATAGCATGTGGTATAAGTTCATCACCAACTTATCTTTGCTGAACATTATGATGTTAGGGAAGCTCAAATCAATGTCAGAATGCATTCGCTAAAAATTGGAGATAGGGTCTCTAAGAAAAATTTCCATCATTTTAGGTCTCTTTATCACAATGCTTACATCAAGGTCATTTAAGAGGCTAGGGTTTGAATGACTGCCTTGTTGGAGGTTACTCAAGCCTTTATCTATCAATACAAGTAGACCTTTGCCTCATAGGAGTCGTTAGACCAGAGGGAGCAAGCCCTCCAGGATTAACTTTTTGTGGTCCCTAGCACACTCTTTGATGCTCAAAGAGTTGTTTATGATTGATCACTCTTGCTCTAAGATATGCATGAGGCCCTCTCTCAAATGGCCAATTAAAAATCTCATATGCTAGATGGCTTCCCCTATGAAATTTACAAAGCCCTTTGAAACATTGTAGGCCCTAATTTACTCCAAGTTTATCAAGAAGCTTCAAAAAATGGCTCTCTAGGACCAAAAATTAACAAGAGTAATATCAAATTTATCCCTAAGGTAGGAGATCTTAAGTTGATCACCAATTAATATTCGATCACCCTTCTCAATGTGTCATACAAGATCATCACCAAAGCCTTAGCCTATGTTTGTATCATTTGCTTCCTACCACATCAAACCAAAGCAAATAGGTTTCATTAGAAGCAGATATATATTAGATAATATCTTGGTTGTTTGAGAGGGAATGGAATGGGCCAAAAAATCCAACCAACCAACCATTTTTTTTAAAATTGACTTTGAGAAAGCCTATGATCACATTGAGTGGTACTTAAATCTTGCAATGCTTAAATCCCTTGGTTTTGATAATGGTTTCATATCTACGATCAATATGCTCTTTGCACATGTATCTATTGTTCTCAATATCAATACAACTCAATCAAATGTGACTAATATTTTTTTCCAATTAGATAATAATACCCCCTTAACCCCTCTCTAGGTCATTGCAACTAAAGGTTTCAATTATATCCTAGTTCATCAAGCCAATTTTAGCCTTGGTAAGGGCATTTACCTTTCCAAAAATAAATCACAAATGATCAACGGACACTTTGCAAATGACTCTTTCCTCACATTAGCTAAGGATAAAGACTCCTTCACTCAGGTCATTCATTGTCTACATACATTTTATCTTGCATTTGGCTCTAACATCTAGTGGCAAAAAGACTCCTTATTTTCTACAGTCTACATCTCCCCTCCCAGCTTGGTTGACTTAGTTTCAATAGATATGGATATAGGATGGGAAAGTGTTTCAGTTCTTGGGTATCCTCTTTACCTTCCATAGTTCCTCTTAAAAGCTCTAAAAAAATGTCATACAGAAAATGGAAGCCAAGTTTGCTTGTTGGACCATTAAGAAGTTTTTCCTTGCCAACAAGTTTATAATTTGCTCCAAGATACTAGCTACAACCTATATATATTACTCCTATTGGATATTGTCAAGGCTTGTTATTATAAGCTTTAGAAGTTACTCAAATATTTTCTTTGGACAATTTCTACCTCTAGCTTTGGTTTCCATAGAGTAGCTTGGAAATTTTGTTGTTTACCCAAGAAGAATGGGGGGATGGGCCTTCTTGATTGCAAATGTCGAGTAATGGCCTTATGTACCAAATGAATAATTAGAGCTATCAAAGATGAGGAAGCCTAAATAGTGTTGGTTCGACATTGCATTACCTCATGTTCTCCCTATGGGCATAAAGGATGGAGAGGTATGAATTTTCCCTCCCTTCTCATTTTGCTAGTCTCCATCAAGATTTTAGGTTATGTTGTCATCCGTAATATTTCACATGTTTGGTAAAACATCAAATCATGGTTTTGATGGAAAGGTAATAGTCTTTGGGATGGGCTTTCCATAAATTCTAAGAATCTATGGTGGTCTCCTATCTTGAATATTCAGGAAGTTCATTTTTCCCAAATCCGTTAGATGCATGCAGAAAAATGATCTAAAAGGGGTATCTCTATAGTGGCCAACTTGTTTGCTTGGTCAACTAGAGATTGTCATCCTTAAGATTATATAAAATTTAGGTTCAAACTCACCTCCACTAATAAGGAAACCTTTGAGGCATTTAAATAAAATATGTTTGGTTCTATGCTTCACAAGACCTCAATGCGCTCTCAACATCCTTGGTGGAAGGATTGGTAGTTGTATCCAAGGACACCCCTCCTTAATTATAAGGCCAACTTGGGTTACGAATGGTTATTGCCATAATTAACCATGGTCAACAAACTAAATGCTCATTGGGGCCTCTCTTCATACAGGTATATTTGGGCCTATCATTTTCACATAACCTGATCTACATATCTCGAACCCAAATAAGTTGTCTTTACCTAGAGTTTAATTCACCAAGGTCTCCACTTGGTAAACAAATTATCTACATTGGGGTTCCCAATCCACTATGTCCATTTTTCCATGATTCGAAAGATATTATTCACCTCTTTTGGAAATTTCATAAGGCTCAGGATGCCTAGAAGTGAATTTTATTTCTCCCAATATTTTATTCCATAGTGGTTCACATGGCAACAGATTCTCCTTGGAGACACTCCTCTCCCCCCTCTAGGATTTCTAAAATTTTGGCACCTCTTTATAATTGGAATTCTATTTTCTTTGTGGGAATAAAAAAATGATTCCTTGTTCTCTTAGGCATCTACTATTCCATTATATAGTGTTGTTGACAAGGTTAATGTTGTTTCTTCAGTGCTGCTACAAACTTTAGTGCATGCCAACAAAGTTACAATGAAGTTGGCCCATTTGTAGGATTTGATTGAACACTGGAGAATGATCCTTGCACTATTTTATCACACTAGTCATTTCATTGGTTAGATACATAGACCTTGATACTAAATATGGTAGGTCTAGCCACTAAGGTGACTCATCCTCTACACTAGGTCAAAACACATAAAAAATATGGGAAGTGGTAAGGGAAGCAATCTACCAAAGATGAGCCTCCATAATATTAGTAGATGTGATAAAAATTGTTAGTGGTATGAGGCATGTTTTACCTTCGTATTTTATAGACAGTTAATGGTTATTTAGGGGTGTGCTTATCTACCCATTTTTTGTTGTAAAATTATTATATTTTAATTAATATAATGGTTTTTTTCAACAAAAAAATGTAAAAGGTTTTTTAGTTTTTATATAGTTGTTAGTTGAAGATCTATATGATTCTAAATGAGGAGAACTTTACCTTTATAATTTTAAGAAACACCACCTTCACAATTTTTTCTTAGATTTTCTTTGGAAGCACTATTGGGGGTTGAAAGTAACCCCTCGTGACCCTAGGCACCATAGCCCCATCATGGTTGTAGTTTTGGCTCTTTTACCTCTATGAAAAAGTGTGTTTAGTGCCACTCCTACAAAGTCTAGGAAGTTTGGAAAAGTGGCTTCAGCAAATGACCTTTGGGATTTTTAACAAGGTCAAATCCTTGTTAAGATGTAGTCATTTGACACTCATATTTTAGGGGTTGTACTAGCCTATCCTACTTGAATTCTTCGAGAAAATAAGAAGAGATAAAACAAGAAATAACATAAAGTAAATTTATAAAAATAAATTATGAAAAGTAAATTCCATAAAGCAAAACCTAAGGCTGGCGATGCACCAAGAGAATGCAATTTCCATCCCACAATTCAGTGGGATGAATGAAAACATGAACCAAGAAAGATAACAAAATTAAATACAAATTGGACCATACAAACATAAGGTATATTATGTATAATTAAAAGAGGCTTGATGACCTATACATACAGTTTGAAATTCAAGATAAAGTTTAAAATTTAGAATTTCCCCCAAAATGGGTATGGATGGGATCATTGACATCAGCTCTGGTTGTAGGATAAAAAAAACTACACCACATTAATTTCTAAAGAGTTATGAGCTAAGTGGGGTTAAATTTCTATAAAATCCTCCATGAGTGGCATGGTCCTCTTCTTAGAGGTGTCATTTAATGTGCACACCTTCCTAATAGAGGAACAAACATAAGTATTGGCTTTGGTTGATGAGGTCATTTCAATGACTATGGTCTAGTGTTTTCCTGGTTGTTAATACCTCTTAGCGATCTACTTTTCCATTGTGTTAGACTACTAGATCCCAATAAAGGTTTGGTTATGGACCTCCCCTTTAGTGATCTGGTTGCTTCGATAATCCTCCTTTGCTTCTATTTAGCCTCTAGTTTGATTATCATTATTCTTGATGTTCCATGTTTTCCCTAATGGCCTATTCTTTTGAGGATGCTCTCACACAAGATTAAACTAGACCTTGTTTGATGGACATGCTCCTAGTCCCTTGTGTTTTTTCCATGCTCTTATTGCCTCTCCCACATTTGGGCCTCTAGGGAATCTTGGTGAAGGTCAACAAGGTACATTGGCTTTATTGACTCCTTTGTTAACTCTTCTAGTCACCCTTATTCTTTTCCTCCAAGACCCTTAGGTTTTCCTTGATTTATATGTTACTCATGCCATTGAGGAATCACCCTAGGGTATATGGAGTGTTGCAACCCAATTGTTAAAGAAATATCGCTTGGTTTTAAGACCCTCCTATTGGTTAGGCAAGCGGGTCCCAGTAGACCGAGTTGCTTGAGGCCTCATCATAAAGGAAACCCTTTTAGTCACCATGGGAAAGATTCAAGGGTTGATGAGGCACAAAAATACCTCATTATTTCATCATTTTGCACATGAAAAATTGTCATATTTTGATCAATAATATAGTTATTTGTCAAATATGTGATTAAAATGCATTATTATGTTGATGCTAGCATGAATAAATGTTAAGAAGTACTATGCTACTGTTTTGACTATTTTTTGCACTTTCTATCATCTTTTTGCATGATTTTAGCAGTAAAAATGCATAATAGAAATAGTTAGTAAATAAAGGCTTTATGAAATCTGATTAGCTAAGTGATTTTAAAGTGTTTTCCCACCTCAAATAAATTTATAATATGATGTGTCATCAATAAATCTATGTTGCAATTGAATACGGCATAATACAATTGGACACATGATCTATAGGAGCAGCTTTGAAACATCTAGGCAACCACCTACAAATTAATAGGGAAACAAGGATAAATGCCAAAAGTGGAGCTAAAACCATTTGGGGAATATCAAAGAAATTAGGAGGGACCCACAAAGCATTTGGAAGTGATCCTACATGACCAAATTGAAGCCAACAATATTTGACAGGTGTGCAACCTGATATTTTGAAGCTACTACATGAAGACTACAAAAATAACAAAAAAATGGGTTTTTGACCAAATATCTAAGAAAATAAGTAAGTAGGTGCATGGATATCTATGACCAATGATATTAATATATTCCTAGACTATTTCCCATCAAGCTAGAGGCAAAGACAACTACAAATTGAATTTTGTCCTAATTCTAGACTGAGTCTGTTGCAGCCAAGCAACAAATCCAACAACATAATATATTATTTTGCATTTTTTAAACGTAGGCTTGGGATGTGGAAAAAATTGTATAAATAAATACATCCACATACTTTTAAAGAGTTGCAAAAAGGTTAGAAAACTAGATAATAGACAACATTTTCAATAACTTTTGTAATAGCAAGAATTTTCCAATAAAAGTGCAGTATTTTCCATGTCATTTTGATGTCTTGAGTGGATAGTTAGAGCTTATATTTTGGTGTGTTAGACCTTATAATGGACCTAGGAGCAAGGGCCCACTCTCGAGGCTGGTGGAAGGATCTGTTACAATTTTTACAGGTTTTCTATTTTTGTTAATTTTCTATCAAAAAGTTGTCAGTTTCTTGCTAAAATGTTGTAATATTTTTTTGCTATGTTTTTGCTCTATTTTCAAGTGTGAATGTGGTTTTTAAGCTAGCTGACCTTATTTCCTTCTATATTTCTCATTTTATTTTTGCAATTTTATTCATAGTATTTTATTTACAATTTCAGCAATAATTTCCTATTTTAGCAAATTCTATTTCAGTAGTGTAATTTCTAGCATTTGTTAATTTAATGGATTTCAATTTATCATTTACATTTCATAGCACTTTGATTTAGTAAATGTAATGTAGTTTTATATTTTTATTTAGCATAGTTCAATTCTACAACTTAAATAGGTTTCAATTCTACAAGCTAAGTAGGTTTCAATTTTACAATTTAGTGATAGTTGATACCTTCAATAACCATATGAACCTATGTTTCTACAAAGATAAGCAAGTGCCCTAATTTTTGAACTATAGGACTCCCAAACTCATATATCATATATAGCCTTGGATACTACCCTATATTTGACAAATTAAAATTAAATGATGAACATTAACGACACTCATCATTTTTAGCATCATTTCTGGGGAACATGTTAGCTTTTGATGCAAAATGTAATGGGAGATAGCAAACACAAGATGCAGAATAATACAAAATAAAGTAAATCTGTGAGATGGTTGAAAAAATACTACATATAGAAATGATGGAGATGTTTACAAAAGTAGCTGTGAAGAAAATAAACATTCCATGAATACAACTACAACCCAAGAATGGGCATCGAGCATATTACACCCCATCACACTACTACATCATGCCACTCTGATCTATATGACTATATCTCACAATGATTTATGACATATATATTTTATACCTATGGCCCTTTATATAGAAAATAAGTTCCTTGGCCAACACTCTACCTAGATGTGCAAGGGACAACTTGCACTTTGACACTTGTGCATTTATTACATTGCATGTAGTAACAAGATAACTTCCCCCTAAAGTAATCTAATGTCCTAAGTATGTACCAAGAAAGGTACATTTACATTATCTAAATGATGTAATAGTCTATTTCTAACACCACCTGTATTACATTATTTGGATATTGAAGACTTTAGTCTTCAATGTGGATCTTCTTCCATCAAATAATGGAATTTGTATTCTCCTTCATCGCTTATTGTGATTAGGTTCAGTAGATAATTTGTGTCTTCATATGATGCAAAGTAAGCTACAGTTGGAGGTTCTTCTAGTTGTTGTATGTGTTCAACTGGTTCAATATTCATGATGCCAGGTTTCTTTTTAGCAAGTTTTTTCTTCCTTTTCCTTCTTCTTCTTCTTTTGGGATTCTATATTGGTTCTGGTAGAATTTCTGCTTCATGACAAGTTAGTTTATCATCACAATAATATTATTCTTTATATTTCTCCTTATGTCGAGCAAGTACAAACACAATTAGTGATAGATACACCATTGGATATTCTTCTGGAAAAAATATAACCAATCTTTGTGAATTCCACCATGCTGTGAAGAGAATATCATGAAGATAACCAATCAATGTTGTAAAGTTACCTTCTTTAAGAAATAAGGAAAATTTATCTTTGTCATTAATGGATAGATACTCATATCCATCAAGAGTATCTATTAAGTTTTGGGAGTAGTATTCTACTTCATGTAGTAGTTCTTCATTATATAAGGCATTTCTCAAGATATCATCCATGATAGATACTTCTAGATTTTGCAAGAGTTTGAATTTTATCTTGTGACTCCCTATATGATACCTGATGAATAAATATAAGCTTGATTTGATAAAACCTATAATAATAATCCTTATTTTGTAGACTACCTTATGCCTTCAAAATAAAGGGAGTATAGACTCCTAAGGATTTTTAAGTTATGAGGAAAGCTTATATTTTGTAACTTGATAATCCATGATGCATGCTTGATATTACCAAGTTTTGTAGAATACCTTATGACTCCCTAGTATGCTATGGATAAGATATAGTGCTTTTGTAGAATTATAGTTCAATATTGATTGATTTTTTAAGATTTTGTAGAATACTAAAATCAATTCCTATTATCCCTTATTACTCCTATTGGACTAAGCATTATTTCCAAATTTTAAAGAGGTTATAATGTTGGATATTTTGTCTCATTTTGAAAGGAATGAGACGAAAATATTATGAATATCCAACTTATGAGAAAACTCTCTTTATAAATATTCCTTTGAGAATTAGGTTGTGTATCTAAATTTCCAATTAACTGATTTGATGTAGTAGCCCTTATGAATCCCTAATATTTGGATAAATTAGGTCACAATTAATATTTGCAAAGTAGAAAACCTTATTACTCCTGTTGAGCAAGGTGCAGCAATAGTATTGTCATTGTTGTCAACACAGTTAGATAGATCTGTTGATGTAGTGGACATGAAGTTCAAAAGCTATTCAGATGCAGAAGAAAGGAGTTCAAAGGTTATTTAGAGTATGTACAGTGATTTTCCAAGAAGACCAAAGTGGCCCATATGCAAAAGATCAAAGAAAAAGACAAGTAAGAAAAGTGTCGCGATATCGCGACATATACAGCAGGCAAGAAAAACTGTCACAATTTCGTGACATGTTGGAAGAGAGAGAAAAAGCAGGAAAAATTGTCGCAATTTCGCGACATGTTGGAAGAGAGAGAAAAGCAGGAAAAATTGTCACGATTTCGCGACATATTGGAAAAGAAAAATGCAAGTGGAAAAACTGTCGCGATTTCGCAACATGTTGGAAGAGAAAAAGGCAAGTAGAAAAACTGTCACGATTTCGCGACATGTTGGAAGAGAAAAAGGCAAGTGGAAAAACTGTCGCGATTTCGTGACATGTTGGAAGAGAAAGAGAAAGCAGGAAAAAGTGTCGCAATTTCACGACAAGTTCGAAGAAAGAGAACAAGTAAGAAAAGTGTCGCGATTTCGTGACATGTCGCATTTTCGTGACTAAAACAGGAGAGAGAAAGTAAGTTTGAAAAGTGTCACGATTTCGTGACATGTCGCATTTTCATGACTAAAAAAGGAGAGAGAAAGTAAGTTTGAAAAGTGTCGCGATATCGCGACATGTCGCATTTTCACAACAAAAGCAAAGAAGTAAAGTACGAAAGTAGAAGTGTCACGATTTCACGACAAAAGCAGATAAGAAGACTTCGAAGGCAGAAGTGTCGCGATTTCGCGACAAAAGCAAAGAAGCTAAGTACGAAATTAGAAGTGTCACGATTTCATGACAAAAGCAGAGAGAAGACTTCGAAGGCAGAAGTGTCGTGATTTTGTGACAAAAGAAAAGAAGTAAAGTACAAAAGCAGAAGTGTCACGATTTCGCAACAAAAGCATAGAAGAATACTTCGAAGGCAGAAGTGTTGTGATTTCGTGACAAAAGCAAAGTCGAAGTCTATGGAAGCAAAAGTGTTGTGATATCGCGACAAAAGAAAAGACAAAGTTTGCGGAGGCAAAAATGTTGTGATATCATGACAAAATAATAGAGAAAGCGTACGGAGGCGAAAGTGTCGCGATACCACGACATATTGTATTTTCATGGGCTAAAGCTAAGAGAAAGAGCAAGGAGAAAAAGTTTCGCAATATCGCAACATGTATTTTTGTGGTTCGATGCAAAGAGAAAGAGCAAGGAGAAAAAGTGTTGCGATATCGCGACATGTAGCATTTTTGCAGTCCGATGCAAAGAGAAAGAGAGAGAAAGAAAAAGTGTCGTGATATCACATCGCGACATTTAGCATTTTTGCAGTCCGATGCAAAGAGAAAGAGAGAGAAAGAAAAAGTGTCGTGATATCACGACATGTTGTATTTTCATGGCAACAGCAACAAAAGAAGCTACAGAGGCAAAAATGTCATGATTTCATGACAGGTTGTAAATACATAAGTCAAGAAGGAGAACCTGAATGAAATGAGAAGTATGACAGTGGACCGACATCACTACGACATTTACAGGGGTAGTTGAAGTCGACGAAGACTGATGACAGCCAACTAAAATTAGGGTTTATAGTTGTTATGAAAGTCGACTAAGATTAGGATTTATAGTCGACTAAGATTAGGGTTTTCATCATAAAAATATTGTTATAAAAGGAGGGTTGTTTGGATAATTGAAGTGTGTTGAATGTGTGTGAAATATGGTCACTGTGCGTAGAGAGCAAGTCATGTCGAATCGTGCTAAGTGCAAAATTCACAAAGAGAGCAGAGTGCACGAAAGGGAGAAGACGATCATGAAGTTTGACTGTAACAAAGCAGAGTGTGCGAAGTGATTGCGTAGAGAGAGCAGATTGTGTAGAGAACGCAAAGGTGAAGAAGACCAGTCAGGGTCTTGCAAAAGCAAAGGTATCTTACTGTCAAACTTATAGATTCAAAATTGAAGTCTAGGTTGTAGCTTGGCATCAGGGGTTGGTGCTCCTTTCTATTGGTGCAGATAAATAAGGGGTTGGTGCTCCTTCCAGTTGGTGCTAGTAAATCAGGGGTTGGTGCTCCTTTCTGTTGGTGCAGATAAATCAGGGGTTGGTGCTCCTTCCAATTGGTGCTAGTAAATTGATTGTAAAATTGGTGCTTTGCAAAGGCTAGATTTGGATGGTAGTCCAAGCAGTCAATTTTTGAGTAGCCACATTGGTGAACCTCGTTAAATCTTGTGTTGTGTGATGCTCTTTTGTTATACTTGTTGTATCTAGTAATAAGCTACGATATTAAGAGCTGTAAATTTAAGTTTATGAGCTACACTGATTCACCCCCCCCTCTCAATGTCATTGTAAGACTAACAAATCCTAGGTTTTATATTACAAATATTTGATTTTATTTGATAAAATATTTCCCTTGATATATGGCTTCCAATGTAAATAAATTCCTTCCTTATAACTCCAAGGAAATAAAGCACATATTAATGGAAATGATTTTACCTTTCTTCAAGCATTGTTCGATGCTAATTTTTGAGAAGCTTGGACTATTGTTTTACATAGACGTCATGGATGCTTTGGAAATATACTCCAATGGAAGTGCTATGTGTTTAATGCATTCCAAATTTTGTGTCTTCTAGTCTCTTACCTTGAATTCAGTTGCCTTAGCATTAAAGGCTCGAACACCTTCTTGACTGCTACAACTCGGCCCTTTTTTTATCAAACGGTGTGAGAGTAATTTCAACATCAAAAAATATTGCTTGACTTTGGTCATTGACCTCCTTAAATGGGGATGATCCATATCCTATGCACCAAGTGGCATGACCATTACCTTTGAGCATTTAAGGAGAGTTTGGTGCCAATGAACGCTTTGTCTCCCTTGTTATAACGTAATAATGTTATGTCCTTCAGTGAAACACTCAATATTCCTTCTTGATAAGTGTACTCAATGCACCAAATGCACCAAGCTATTCATGTAACTCCTCCTTGAAGATGAGTTCTCTCTTGAATCGAGCATTAGGGTTTCCCTTGAGTGACAAGTGTCACTTTCTTCTCTACATGGATGTAAACCCTATTGCTAGTTCGAACGGATCCTTATTTGTCTTCATTCATCTACACAGTATTTCGTAGGATATGGAGCAGGAGTATGGATGTCTTGAGCACCACTTTCAATGAATGTACATGGATTAAGTAGTACTCCAAATGGTGCTTCAGATTTCTTTTGCTTTGTACCTAATTTTTTCCCTCCTTATGTAGACTCTCTTGCTCTTTAATAACGTTGTGCTTCCATGATTTTGTACATGTATCTTGTAGGTTTAGTGCTCTTGAATATGAGGCGTATGAACCCTTCGTATGGCTCTCAAGCTAGTCTTGGATGACTACTTATGTACGACTGCTTTCAGATGGTTTTTCCAACAAGAGTAGTGCCTTTTAGGCACCTTTGAATATGCCTTCTTTGCCTATATAACCAGATAGGAAATAATGCACTATCATGTATAATTGTTTTAATACAATATGACCTTGTTGTACTTTATTTTTTAGTCCTCTTTGTTGATCATAAATTCTAGTTTTTTGAGGAAAAATATTGAGTGCAATATAGGGGTTTTAAGGTTGTCACTGGATTCGACACCTTCCCTTATTATCTTGGATATTTTATAAATGAATCCAAGCTTGTAACCCTATGATAGAAGCTATTTTTCTACACTTTTTTCTTGTGCTTTGAACTTAAGACTCACCCAGTCTTGTTCAAGGCATCTTTTTATTCTCTTATGGTGGTTACATTCTTCTCCAATGCTTAGAGGATTGAGCTAATTTTGTGGCTTACTTAGGCCACTTCAAAGTTGCATATAACAATGCATTAATAGTGTCTATAGACACTTTGAAAAATTCTATTTTTATGCCCTTCTTATGAAACACAAATAATAATATTTGAGAGCAATATGATAGTGCAAAATGAATCTAATAATACTGCACTAACAATTTCACCTTATCACTCCAATCAAATATTAAAAGTAATGCACTTAAATAATTTATTGCAACTAATCAAGAATAATCTTAAATGAATATTCAAGAATTATTCTAAAATTTATTTATAAGCAAGGTAATAGGAGTTAGTCTTCATTTGCTTTCCGAAGTAGATGATAGGTAGTTTAAGATTCTAAAATCTAATCAAACCCTAAAGTGCAAATGAACCTTAAAGAATCCTTTATTTTTGCACATTTGAAGACTCCTAATTCAATTCTCCTTTTTGCAACTTTACTCCATTCAGGGTGCTTAAATAGATCTAAAAAGTAATCCACTTAATGAATTTACTTGCACCAATAGTTGATTACCTTTTTTTTTGAAAGCCCTTTTTGCCACTTTTGTAGAGGATGTAGATCTTGGTGTCTAAGATCACCAAGTTGTTATCTTGAGTAAGATCCTACAACTCTCTATAGGCTACCTTGAACAACTTCATATTCACCAAAATATGGTCTCCAACTCTCTTTCATGAGCCTAGGTTTTTGGTGGCTTGTTCTCATCTTGTAGTCTCCTCCTTTTTGTTGTATATTAGAAGATATCTCCGATTCTAAAGTGGTGCCTTATTATTGTGAGAGGTAATATCCAAATCTCCTGGATTTGGTCAGCTTATTCTATCTGAGTCTTCCTTCAGGCTTCTTGCCAAATTCTAACTTCAAACAAGATATTCTTCTCAAGATTCTGAATATCTTGAGGTCCTCTAATATTTGGTACTCTTTGCCAAATTCTTCTTCTTGGGCTTGTTTTTGGATGGTGATAATTATCCCAAATATTTCACTATCTCCAATAGTGAATTTCTCCAATGAGTTCTCCCTGGAACTCCTTTGATGATTTTTTAAGTAAGGTTCTCCAAGCCTTTTAGTGTATGCTCGTAGAGGCTTCTCTAAGACCTTGCAGCTCCTTATGGTCTTCTTTGAGACCTTATCTTCAACCTTCTGCTCTTGGAAGTGTTGGTGGTGAGATATTCTCTTGGATATTTGATTCTGCTACCTCTATATTCGAGTAGGATTCTCCTAGTCCTTCATCATCAATGGGATATTCTCTTGATATATTTTTCTTTAAGTGTTGGATTGATTCTAAAGAAGATACTCTTCCCAAACCTTTTTGTAGGAAGCTTTACCAACTCACTGAATCTACTTGTTACTACAACAAAGTATTAGTATTGAAATCTATTTCTAAATTAGATACTCCCTCCTGGAGTTTTCTTTAGGATCAAGGATTTTGTGGCCTTTTCTTCAAGGCTTATGTGGCCTTATATTCAATACCCAGGCTTTCTATGGCCTTTTATTTAAGGCTTCTATGTCCTTATCTTCAAGGCTTTTATGGCCTTTCCCTCTATATCAAGACTTTTGTGGATTTTTATTATAGATCAAGGCTTCTATGGCCTTTCCTTCTTGTGAATTTTCTAATCTATCAATGGAGATCCCTTATCTCCAAAATTCACTATAATTCTACTCCATAAGTATCTTTTGTAGTGATATTCTCTTGCAACAACTAATCTCTAAACTGTGAAGGTACTCCAACCTTTGGGTAACAAATTTGAAATCTCCTAGAATTTTGTTGTAGGAGGTGTTCCAATCATCTGAGTATTAATTCCCTATAATAAAAGAACCTTCAAGTTAGTTTCTCCAAATCTCTTAAAATGGACTTCACTAGTTGATTTATCAACCTAGTGGATCAAGTGTTGAGTCCTAGTCTTCACAAGTTTTTCCTTGAAACTCTATGGAAATAATCTATCCATATGCAATCTTAGTATTCTAGAATATGATATTTCATTCAGTTCTTACTTGTGGCTCTCCTTAATTATACCACCAAGACTCTTTTGAGTATTTTTTATAGTCACTGGTACAATGGCACATGAGGTTCTCAAAAACTTAGAGTCAATAATAATGGTGGTTTCCCTATTGACCTACCATGGCTTTGATACAAATGTTAGCTTTTGATGCAACATGTAATGGAAGATAGCAAACACAAGATGCATAATAATATGAAATAAAGTAAATCTACGAGATGAATAAAAACATACTATAAATAGAAATGATGGAGATGTTTACAAAAGTAGCTGTGGAAGAAATGAACACTCCATGAATACAACTATAGCTCAAGAATGGGCATTGAGGATATTACACCCCATCACACTACATCACACTACTACATCATGCCACTCTGATATATATGACTATATCTCACAATGACATATGATATATGGCATATTTGTTCTATACCTATTGTCCTTTATATAGGAAATAAGTTCCTTGGCCAACACTCTACCTAGATGTGTAAGGGATAACTTGCACATGTACAACTTGCACTTTGACACTTGTGCATTTATTACATTGCATGTAGTAACAATATAACTTCCCCCTAAAGTAATCTAATATCCTAAGTATGTACCAAGAAAGGTACATTTACATTATCCAAATGATGTAATAGTCTATTTCTAATAGAACATAGGTGTTGTTAGAGGATAAATCAATCATACACTTATTACTGTATCAAGTTGTATCAAACGAACCTTAGAGTAACTCCTAAAATAAACAACTTACATAGAACATAGTTGTGTTACTGATAGTTGCATTTCAGATATTAGGACATAAGCATTGGATGTGTGAATCGAACAAGGGATAAAAAAGGATGATTCATTAGATCAAATTTCTCATCAACCATAGTAAGGTGGTATTCATGATACAAGGGTGAATTACCTACATTTGATATTTTTGATACACTGAAAGAGGATTATAAACCTTATCTTCAGGAAGTGTAGAAAATCTTGAGGAAGAATTACAACAAGAGCAAATTGTTAGTTCCTCATAACCTACCATTGATATATCCTTAAGATCAAGCCAATATAGATGAATCTATACTACGTTTTAGGAAGATATGATGGTATATTTATAAGGAAATCCATATAGAGGTAGCAATATTCTCAATCAGGGTAACAATCGTGCTCCTACTAGGAACTTTGAATATCCTATTCGATTGAACCCAACTCAGAACTCCCCAATGAAAACCATTTCACCTTCAGTGTTACCAAACTTTAAGGGAGTTGCATTAGAGGATCTTGACCAATTCTTATTCGAATTCAAAGTGGTATGCCAAACATATGATTATACAATGATAAAAAAAACTTAAGGTATTTCCTTCCACTCAAAGACTCAACCTTACATTTTTTTATGAGTTTGTTGTAAATATGAATAGGTTTTATTGGCATTGATGTCAAGAAGTCAACACCAGTAAGCGTTAGTTTTAGTGAGCAACACCAGTTTCAGGTTTCGTAATCAAGTGCAAAATAAATATTACTCCCAAGTGGTTAAATAAAGTTTAAAGGGCAAAAGGAAGGCCCAAGAAAAATAATATTATAATATTTTATTATAATATTAAAAGGACAAGACCCAAAGATTTAAATTTATTATAATAGTTTCATTATAAATTAATTTATAAATTAATTTAATTAACTCTTAGAGTTATTAAGTTAATTATAAATTAATTATAATTTAATTATAAATTAATTTATATATTAATTTAACTAACCCTAAAGGATAGGGTTATAAAGTTTAAATTAATTCAAAAATATTCAAATTAATTGAAATTACCGACGTTGTCAAATATATGACATTAGGCATATAAAGGAGGACAAAAAACCATGGCATAACTTATTCGTGATCCAAGTGTTATATGTAAAATTCGTGCACATTTCAAGGGAGATGATCATGTGTTTTTAAAGGTTTGATGAGCAAGGTGCAACCAAAGTATTGTCATTGTTGTCAACACAGTCAGGTTGATCAGTTGATGCAATGGACAGGAGTTCATTGATGAGCAAGGTGCAACCAAAGTATTGTCATTGTTGTCAACATAGTCAGGTTGATCAGTTGATGCAATGGACAAGAGTTCATTGATGAGCAAGGTGCAGCCAAAGTATTGTCATTGTTGTCAACACAGACAGAGGATCGGTTGATGCAATGGACAGGAGTGCAAAGGTCATTAGATGGATCGGTTGATGAAGTGAACAAGAGTTCAGAGCAGTCAGAGCATGTACAGTGAATTTCCAAGAAGACAGAAGTGGCCCAGATTCAAAGGATCAAAGAAAAAGACAAGTAAGAAAATTGTCGCGATATCGCGACATGTTTTCTGTCATGATTTCGCGACATATCAGAGGAGAGAGAAAATGCTTGAAAAACTGTCACGATTTCATGACATATTGGAGGAGAGAGAAAATGTTGGCAAAATTGTCACGATTTCGTGACATGTTGGAAGAGAAAAAGGCAAGAAGAAAAACTGTCACGATTTCGTGACATGTTGGCAGAGAAAAAGCCAAGTGGAAAAACTATCACGATTTCGTGACATGTTGGCAGAGAAGAAGCCAAGAAAGAAAACTGTCGCGATTTCGTGACATGTTTGGAGAGAAGGCGCAAGCAAAGAAAACTGTCACGATTTTGTGACATGTTTGGAGAGAAGGCGCAAGCAAAGAAAACTGTCATGATTTCGTGACATGTTTGGAGAGAAGGCGTAGGCAAAGAAAACTGTCATGATTTCGTGACATGTTTGGAGAGAAGGCGTAGGCAAAGAAAAGTGTCACGATTTCATGACATGTTTGAGAGAAGGAGCTCGCAAAGAAAAGTGTCACGATTTCATGATAATTTGCAAGAGAGACAGTACGGACAAAAATGTGTCATGATTTCGCGACATGTTTGAGAGAAGGAGCTTGCAAAGAAAAGTGTCACGATTTCTGACAATCTGCAAGAGAGGAGATACGGAGAAAATGTGTCACGATTTCGTGACATGTTTGAGAGAAAGAGCTTGCAAGGAAAAGTGTCACGATTTCACGACAATTTGCAAGAAGAAGAGCTAAGGAGAAAAGATGTCACGATATCGCGACATGTCGCGTTTTCGCGACCTGAAGAGAAGAGAAGAGCTAAGGAGAAAAGATGTCACGATATCGTGACATGTCGCATTTTCACGACAACAACAGAGAGGAAGACTCCAAAGGATGAAGTGTCACGATTTCACGATAGAAGCAAAATGAAAGAGCATGGAAGCTAAAGTGTCACGATTTTGTGACATGTCATGTTTTTGCTGGTGCATGCAGAGAAGAGTGTACGATAGTGAAAAGTGTCACGATTTCGTGACATGTCATGTTTTCGCCAGTGCAAGCAGAGAAGAATGCAAGGAAGCAAAAAGTGTCACGATTTCGTGACATGTCATGTTTTCATGGGTGCATGCCGAGAAGAGGACTAGGAGGTGGAAAATGTCATGATATCGTGACATGTCTTGTTTTCATGGTCAAACGCCAAGGAAAAGTTAAAGGGGCAGAAATGTCATGATATCGTGACATGTTGTTGCGTGACTTAGAGCTAAAAGGAGAACATAAAGTAAAGTTAACGAAGAAGAACTAAATTACAAGGGAAGTTAGGAAAATCATGCATTTAAGTTAAGAAGAGTTAAGAAGTCTTTAAAAGTGTGATAGGATTATGAAATCGATACACTAGAAGAAAATATATTATAATAGAGTGGGAAAAGCATGGGTTAAATAGAATATAATAGGTTACTATAAAACATGCAAGCTAAAAAAGAAGAAAAGGAAGATTAAGGGCCGTTACGGGAATTCATCAAGCAATGGTTATATTGTCAGTCCAAAACAAGAGACAAATCCATTAATAGGTTGCGTATAAGAATAGTGTGTCAGAAAGGAGTTACTTACAGGAGTAGCTATGAATAGGCTGCATGCGGGTTTATGGCAATTACAGAAGACTTAGGGTTTCAAGATGAAAATATTATTATAAAAGGGCAGTTGCATGCAGAAGAAAAATTTGGGCTCAGAATTGAAAAGTGTGCTGCCATAAAGAGGGAAGGTGTCACTGATAAAAGAATAAATGTGCTGTAAGAGAGTGGTGTAATGAATGACGTGATAGAGCAGTTTGTTGCTCAGTAGGAAAGAGTGTTGTTGTATAGAGGGATAGTGTTGTGGGCTGTTAAAAAGTTGGAAGAATGTTGTAAGAAGTACAGAGCTATGAGAGCTGCAAGAGTAAGCCATAAGAAAGGGCTGTAAGTGTGCAATAAGTAGAGCTGTAAAAGAGTGTATGCTTTGTGGATAGGGAGTTGAGATTGAGAGTTAGAAATAGAATATATTGAGTCTCTAACAATTCTCTTTATGCTTCCATGAGATTGATTTGAGTTAAGATAGACCAGTGAGGGTCTTGTAACACTGAAGGCATTTTTATGTCAATCTAAGATTTAAAATAGAAGTCCAAGTTGGTGCTTGGAATCAGGGGTTGGTGCTCCTTTCTATTGGTGCAGATAAATCAGGGGTTGGTGCTCCTTCTAGTGGGTGCTGGTAAATTGATTGTGAAGTTGGTGCTTTGCAAAGGCTAGATTTGGATGGGAGTCCAAGCAGTCTATTTTTGAGGAGTAGCCAAAACTGGTGAACCTCGTTAAATCTTGTGTTATGTGTTGCTATCTTGTTACACTTGCTGTATCTGGTTTTAAGCATTCATTAGTTCTGAATTAAGAGTTGAAGATTTAAGTTTTTAATTAGCTGCACTGATTCACCCCCCCTCTCAGTGCCATTGTAAGACTAACAATTGGTATCAGAGCCAAGTTCCCAATTTTGGCTAAATCAGTCAGGGTTGATCTTGGATTAGTACACAATGGGTAAGAAGAATAGATCCTCCTCCAAAAAGGCATCTCAACCAGTTTTAGTTCTTGTGGAAGAGAAAATTGAACTAGAGAAGGTAGAAGAAGTGAACTCTGAAGTATGCAATGAAAACTTGGAGATTGAAGTAGATCTAGAAGGTGAGTTGATAGCCGCACTTGAAGAGTTGAGTATAGAAAAGAAAAAGAACAAAAGAATGTCCAAGAAGTTAGAAGAATATGGGGATGAGATTGAAGATCTCTTCCTACAAGTTCAAAAGGCCAAGAAATCAGAAGAAGCCTTGAAGACACACCTGGATGATGAGGATGATGTATGCAACACAAGTGAAGAGGAATCTAACAAAGTTATTGTTGATCTAAAGCTGCAAGTAGAATAGTACAAAAGGATTGAAGATATTCTCAGGTCTCAAATCAATGAGAAAGAGACTGTTTGCTGCCAACAAGAAGAAGAGATTGTTTCATTGAAGAAACAACTAGAAGAGGCCAATATAAATCTCAAATATGAGAAGAGCACAGAGTTGCTAGATAAAATGATAAAGCAACAAAGAAGCTCCACGGCTAAGTCTGGTCTTGGATATGAAGCTGAACAACCGTCATCTTCCAAAAGTACAGAAAAGAAGAAGCCCACTGCTGAAGGATCGAAGCAAGAAAAGTCTGAAGCTGAATCTTCAAAAGGAAGAAAATATCAAAGAAGATCTACAGAAAAGCAACCACAGCAAAAGAGGTTCTCTCACTCTCACTCTTTTAATAATAATGCTTTTAATGGCTATTGTTCTAAATGCAACTGCTATGGTCACAAGGCAATTTATTGTGGATTGAACAATAGATCAAAAAGTTATGCTGATAAAAACACATCTGCTTTCCTGAGTGAACACCCTATGCAATGTTTTAAATGTAATGGCCATGGGCACATAGCAAGGTTTTGTCCAAGCACTTTATGTATCCAATCTAAGGCAAGACCATAGATTTCATCATACACACAGAATGCAATGCAGACAGGGAATAAATCATGTGCAATGTTTTAAATGTAATGGTCAAGGGCACATAGCAAGGTTCTGTCCAAGCACTTCTGTATCTAATCTAAGGCAAAACCCTAGATTTCATCAGACACAAAGAGTGCAACACAGACAGGGAAGATATCATGTGCATAAAAGAAAGGAAAATAATCATCCATCAAGGATGCACAAGAGACAACCACCACAAGAGAAATGTTCAAGTTCACGAAAAGGTTCAAAATAGGGATGCAGTTGAAAAACTCAAGCCCAAGTTCAAGAAAGTCTTGGAGAAAGAAAGAAGAGAGGAAATCGTGTCTCCTTGGACTGAAGGAGATTACTCCTCTATTGCACTAAGCAGCTCCAGGTAGCACATCCTCAGGGGGAGCAATGTTAAAGTTTTATTTTAATGCTCCTATGTATTTGTGTGGTTATCTGAGGATGAAAGGAAAGTAGTCGGGGAGTTGTTGTATAGCTGTCAAAGTGTGTTTTCTGTTCATACTGTTGTTTGTGGTAGTGCCGTGAAGGGTGGTGATTAAATTGAGAGTTGTCTTTATTGGTAGTATTGCTATATGTCATTGTTGTACTGGTGATGGTTCTTACTGCCACTGTCAAAAGTTAAGGATTATAACAGTTCAGATGATTTGGTTGGTTTTGTGGTACTGTGTTTGATGCTTGCACAGAGTTGGCAATAAAATTGCAGTGTTGGTACAGTGTTGGACAAAAGTTGGTACAAGTGTGAGTCACTTGTCAATGTTGTTGACAGATGTGAAATCAACGTTTTGAATGGGAAGATTGAAGGAGAGGTTTATAATGAGCAGCCAGATGGTTTCCAGCCTGGTGATGATTGGTTGAGTTGATTGATTGAGCCTTTGATAGAAGGCCTTTGGGAAATATTTGAGGATAGTGCTAGGACAATTTACTTGATACATGATTTGGGCTTACTCCATTGAGATTGATTTGAGCAAGTTATTCTTTGCATTGGTGATTTATGTTGGTGGTTGTTTTGTTCAAATACCTTTGGAAGGAAAAGGATGTCTACTAGTTTCCTTTTCATGTAGTGATTGGTTGAATGCTTCAAGGTTAATCTTGAGTTGAATGATGTTGGTTAAACCTTGTCTATAAGCATTGTTGTTAAAGCCCTAATTGGTTGAGAAAAGATATTGGTTGTGGAAAGAACATGAGTATCATTGTTATATGAGTTATTGCATGGTTGGCAATTGTTGGGTTGTGTTTCATGTTCTTGAGAAAAGCATACTACATCTATCTTATTCTTTTGAGATTGAGATTGAGTTGAGATTGAGATTGGGAGTTAAGTATAGAACATATTGAGTCTCTAACAATTCTCTTTATGCTTCTATGAGGTTGATGAATCACATTGGGTCTCTAACAATTCTCTTTGTGGGTTCATGCTAAGCAAGTTTTTCTTGATGAACTTGTGAGCTGATTTGGACAAGTTCTAGTGAAGACTTGTGAGCTGAATTGGACAGGTTCTAATGAGGACTTGTGAGCTGATTTGGACAAGTTCTATGTGAGCCTATTGATAGAGTACAGAGAACATAGTCTCAATGGATAGAGATCCAGTAGACAACACAGTTGAAGATAGATCTGAGTGATGCCTATTATGCTTATCATGATGTTGTCAAACAGTGAAATGAAGTGGTCACATATTCCCAAGAATAGTCTAAGAATTGACTAGCTATCGGGATCAAATTCTCAGGGGAGCATTTATGCATCTGTTTATCATATTGCTCATGTTTATGCTTTTTGCTAACTGTAATAATTTTTGCCTGAGAATGTTGTGCATGGACTCGGGGGAGTTTTGCAACCGCCCTTTGGTATTATTGTCAAAGGGGGAGAAGATTTACAGGTAATTGCACACAATTACGTGTGTTGCCAACAATTCCAAAGGGGGAGATTGATGAGCAAGGTGCAACCAAAGTATTGTCATTGTTGTCAACACAATCAGGTTGATCAGTTGATGCAATGGACAGGAGTTCATTGATGAGCAAGGTGCAGCCAAAGTATTGTTTTTTGTAAGTGGGTTCAGTTGATGCAATGGATAGGAGTTCATTGATGAGCAAGGTGCAGCCAAAGTATTGTCATTGTTGTCAACAAGATAGAGGATCGGTTGATGCAATGGACAGGAGTGTAGAGGTCATTAGATGGATCGGTTGATGAAGTGAACAAGAGTTCAGAGGTCAGAGCATGTACAGTGAATTTCCAAGAAGACAGAAGTGGCCTAGATTCAAAGGCTCAAAGAAAAAGACAAGTAAGAAAAGTGTCGCGATATCGCGACATGTTTTCTAGCACGATTTCATGACATATCGGAGGAGAGATAAAATACAGGGAAAACTGTCGCGATTTCGTGACATATTGGAGGAGAGAGAAAATGGAAAACTGTCATGATTTCGTGACATGTTGGAAGCAAAGAAGGAAGTAGAAAAACTGTCTCGATTTCGTGACATGTTGGAAGAGAAAAAGCCAAGGGAAAAACTGTCACGATTTCGTGACATGTTGGAAGAGAAAAAGCCAAGTAGAAAAATTGTCGTGATTTCGCGACATGTTGGAGAGAAGGCAAGCAAAGAAAACTGTCACGATTTCGTGACATGTTCGGAGAGAAGGCAAGTAAGAAAACTATCACGATTTCGTGACATGTTTGGAGAGAAGGCGCAAGCAAAGAAAATTGTCACGATTTCATGACATGTTTGGAGAGAAGGCGCAGGCAAAGAAAACTGTCACGATTTCATGACATGTTTGAGAGAAGGAGCTCACAAAGAAAAGTGTCACGATTTCGTGACAATTTGCAAGAGAGATAGTACGGATGAAAATGTGTCACGATTTCGTGACATGTTTGAGAGAAGGAGCTCACAAAGAAAAGTGTCACGATTTCACGACAATTTGCAAGAGAGGCAGTACGGACGAAAATGTGTCACGATTTCGTGACATGTTTGAGAGAAAGAGCTTGCAAAGAAAAGTGTCACGATTTCATGACAATTTGCAAGAAGAAGAGCTAAGGAGAAAAGATGTCACGATATCACGACATGTCGTTTTGCGACTTGAAGAGAAGAGAAGAGCTAAGGAGAAAAGATGTCACGATATCGCGACATGTCACATTTTCATGACTAAGAGAGAGAGGAAGACTCCGAAGGATGAAGTGTCACGATTTCATGACAGAAGCAAAATGAAAGAGCATGGAAGCTAAAGTGTCACGATTTCGTGACATGTCATGTTTTCGTTGGTGCATGCAGAGAAGAGTGTACGATAGTGAAAAGTGTCACGATTTTATGACATGTCATGTTTTCGCCAGTGCATGCAGAGAAGAATGCAAGGAAGCGAAAAGTGTCATGATTTCGTGACATGTCATGTTTTCACGGGTGCATGCCGAGAAGAGGACTAGGAGGTGGAAAATGTCATGATATCGTGACATGTCTTGTTTTCGTGGTCAAACGCCAAGGAAGAGTTAAAGGGGTAAAAATGTCGTGATATCGTGACATGTTGTTTCATGACTTAGAGCTAAAAGGAGAACCCAGTCGAAGTAAAGTTAACTGAAGAAGAAGCAATTACAAGGGAAGTTACGGAAAATCATGCAGCTAAGTTAAGAAGAGTTAACAAGTCGATTCAAATATGGTGGTAGTAACATACACTAGAAGAAAATATTATTATAATATGAGTTGGGGGGGGGGGGGGGGTAAAAAGAGAAGAAAGCATGGGCTGTAATAGAATATAATAGGTTGTTGTAAAACATGCAAGCTAAAATAAGAACAAAGCATTAAAGGAATATTGGTGAATTCATCGAGCAGTGGTTATACTGTCAGTCCAAAACAAGAGACAAATCCATTAATAGGTTGCGTATAAGAATAGTGTGTCAGAAAGGAGTTACTTACAGGAGTAGCTATGAATAGGCTGCATGCGGGTTTATGGCAGTTATAGAAGACTTAGGGTTTCAAGATGAAAATATTATTATAAAAGGGCAGTTGCGTGCAGAAGAAAAAGTTGGGCTCAGAATTGAAAAGTATGCCATCATAAAGAGGGAAGGTGCCGCTGATAAAAGAATAAATGTGTTGTAAGAGAGTGTTGTGCAATGAACGGGGTGATAGAGCAGTTTGTTGCTTAGTAGGAAAGAGTGCTGCTGTATAGAGGGATAGTGTTGTGGGTTGTTAAAAAGCTGGAAGAATGTTGTAAGAAGTACAGAGCTGTGAGAGCTGCAAGAGTAAGCCATAAGAAAGGGCTGTAAGTGTGCAGTAAGTAGAGCCAGTAAAAGAGTGTATGCTTTGTGGACAAGGAGTTGAGATTGAGAGTTAGAAATAGAATAGATTGAGTCTCTAACAATTCTCCTTATGCTTCCATGAGATTGATTTGAGTTAAGATAGACCAGTGAGGGTCTTGTAACATAGAAGGCATTTTTATGTCAATCAAGATTTAAAATAGAAGTCCAAGTTGGTGCTTGGAATCGGGGGTTGGTGCTCCTTTCGTTGGTGCAGATAAATCAGGGGTTGGTGCTCCTTCCAGTGGGTGCTGGTAAACTGATTGTGAAGTTGGTGCTTTGCAAAGGCTGGATTTGGATGGGAGTCCAAGCAGTCTATTTTTGAGGAGTAGCCAAAACTGGTGAACCTCGTTAAATCTTGTGTTATGTGTTGCTATCTTGTTACACTTGCTGCATCTGGTTTTAAGCATTCATTAGTTCTGAATTAAGAGATGAAGATTTAAGTTTTTAATTAGCTACACTGATTCACCCCCCCTCTCAGTGCCATTGTAAGACTAACAAGGTTTCGTGAGGCAGAAGAGAGGACAAAGCAGAGGGGATTTCGCTTTATGTTCCAAGGCGCTGTGTAGCGCGACTGGCAGCCAAGGGTGGCGCTAAGACTTTGGCAGGTGTGAGGTTGAGGGATCAAATCCTGTGGTCTGCATTTTGGTGAGCAAGGAAGGTCTTTTGTTGGAAGTTGCACGAGAGGCAAAGGACAAAGGGAAGGTGCTAGCCTTTCCCTTTGTGTGGAGGCATGTAGCCCACGTGGTGGGTGCGCATCTTGCTAAGGTGCTCGGTAGGGAGAGGTTGCACGTTCAAAACCCATCGAGGCCCTTTTGTGGACTAAGGTATGCACTAAATTGCTTGGTTTCAAAATTTGTGGAGATTCCAAAATTTGTGGAAATATTTTTTAAGGTTATAAAGTGGAAATTGCATGCTATAAGGTTTTTGTGAGGGAGATAAAAGGATATGCATTGTTTTATTTTAGGGTTTGATTTTTTGAGTGCTTTGAGCTTATTGAGAGGAGTAATAAGGTGTGCCAAAGGAGTTAGATATTTTTGTTGAAAACAAAGTTAATAAAATTGTATTGAAAGGAGAAATAAGGTTGAGTAAGTTTTGATATTTTGACTTGGTGAAATATCTTTGTGAGAAAATATTAAGGACAAATATTTGCTATCTAACCCTAGTATTGGCAAAAAGAGTGGTTGTGATTGAGACAGGTGTTTGAGGTCAAATCATCTTCAAACAAGAGGTAAGGGCACATTATCCTTGAGAGTGATTGTTGGATGTTATGAATGCTAAGTTGGAGTGAAAAGGTTCTTGTTTGATAAGCATTGTTGAGTAAGTCTTTACATACTTGATTGGTGAATGCTTGAGTGAGAACTTGTGAACTATCTTGAATTAGGGTTTATACAAAGATCATGAGTATCATTGTTATGTGAATGTGAGAACATCTTGAGATGAGTTTGAGTTCCATTGTGAGATTTGTTGAGAGCATTGGATGAAACATTGGCTTAGGGTTTTGCAAGCAAGTTGGTTTCATTGATTGAGTTGATTGAGCTATAGTGATTGGAAAGTGTTGGAGTGATAGTTCAAGTTCTGTGAAACAAATTGTTTTATATTCTGAATTGATTTGAAAGAGGTTTTCTGCAAGAAATTGAATTGAGATTGTGTGCAAGTTTTGTGATTGATTTGAGCAAGCTTTTGTAAAAGCTTAAGGATAGATTTGTGTGAGCTTCTATGAAAGCTTACAAGTAGAGTTGAGGTAAGTCTTAGTGAAGACTTGTTGAGCATATTGGACAAGTTCTAGTGAGGACTTGTTGAGAATATTTGAGGTAAGTCTTAGAGAAGACTTGAGAGCAGATTGGATAGGTTCTTGAGAGGACTTGTTGGATAGATTTGTGATAGAGCAGAGATAGATATTGAGTAGATTTGTGCTAGATCGAAGGATAATGTTTAGTGTAGATTTGAGATAGAGATTGAGTAGAGCTTTGGAGGTGATAGAGTAGAGGATAGTAGTCTCCAATGGATAGAGATCCATTAGCTAGGGTAGAGAGGATAGAGGTCTTCAGTGGAGAGAGATCCACAACCCAGAGTAGTGGAGGCAGTAGTCTTCTAGAGGATCACCAACTAAAGCAAAGGAGATTGGTGTCTCCTGTGGATAGAGATCCATGAACTTGATTAGGGGATTGGTGTCTCCTTTGGATAGAGGTCCATAAACATTGTAATAGGGAAGGTTTCCCAAGATACTTGTTGAGAAATTTTTAGTAAAATATTTTCTCCGTGGAGTAGCCCACATTGGGTGAACCACGTTAAATCATGTCTCTCATGTGTGTGATGCTTTATGTGATGTTTATTGCTTTGATGTTACTACTACTATCATATGTGTTGAAAATAAAAAGTTTTATCTTATATTGTTCACCCCCTCTCAGTATAAGCACATGTTCTTCAATTGGTATCAGAGTGGGTCTCTCCATGAAAAGACTAACAACTTGGAGGAGGATCCATCAGAAACACACATGACTTCAGAAAGTGAAGAAGAGACCATGTTTGATATAAAAGAGGAATTCTTCATTGCTCTCAGGAATTTGGAAAGGATTAGAGAGAAGAACTCAAGCTTGAAGGAACAAATTCAAGAGGATGAAGAAGCAAAGATGGAACTTCTACAAAGTCTCACAGAACTCAAGATAAAGGTAGAAGAGGGAAAGAAAATTGAACAGGATATGACAGATCTATTAAGAGCAAGAGAAATATAATGTGAAATATTGGAAGCAAAAATTGTATCTCTAAGGAATGAAGTTGAAAAGACCAAGGTACTACTAGATATAAAGTTTGGGAAATAGAAAGAGGAATCAAGTCTTCAAGAAGCAGAGACTTCAAAGAAAGATAAGCAAGTGACGTATACTCCGAAAGGAAAAGACATCAGGAAGGAAGAAAGCAAAGAAGAACCATGGATGAGAGTTAATCACAGAAGGAGAAGCACTCAACCACATTCTCAAAGGCATCCAAATAGGTTACATAATTTCTTCCATGGCTATTGCTTTTCTTGTAACAAATATGGTCATAGAGCTGTACACTGCACTGGTTATGTGAAAAATGATGTCAATAGAAATTTCAACTCTTTTGCACCTCTTATGAATAATGATATCATATGTTACAAATGCAATAATTTTGGGCATAAGGCTAGATGGTGCAAAATGGTACTTCCTGAGTCTAGTAAAAAGAATACAACTTCAACAACTAGGAAAGAGAAAAAGGGAAATGAAAAGGCTAGATCAATGTTAGTTCAAACAACTCTTCATGCTCAGGATAAAGAAGAACAATGGTTTCTTGATAGTGGTTGCTCTAGACACATGACAGGAGACAAAGACAAATTTATTGTACTCAAAGAAACTAATAGAGGATCAGTAAGTTTTGGTGATAATGGATCAACAAAAATTGGTGGAAGAGGAACTCTGAGTTTAGATAATGGGAAAACAAGAACATAAAATGTACTATATGTCAAAGGGTTAAGACACAATCTGCTAAGTGTAAGCCAACTTTGTGATCAAGGTCATATGGTTACATTTCACCCAGATAGATGTGAGATAAGAAAGTCAGAAACTGGAAAAGTCATTGCAAATGCAAGTAGAACTCCAAACAACCTCTATATGCTTAGTGAGATCAAAGGGGAAAAGTGCTTTCTATCACAAGAAGATGAGAGTTGGTTGTGGCATAGAAGAATGGGTCATTTGAATTTTGACAACATAGTCAACATAAGCAATAAACAGGTTGTCAGAGATTTACCCAAGCTAAAAAGGCCACAAAACACAATCTGTGCACCTTGTCAACATGGAAAGCAAACTAGAACAAGCTTTAAATCAAAGGGATATATGTCATCTGAGCCATTAAGTCTAATACATACTGATCTATGTGGTCCTACCAGAACACAGAGTATTCAAGGTGAAAGTTACTTCATATTGTTCATAGATGATTACTCCAGAATGGTTTGGGTAGCTTTCCTAAAAGATAAGTCAGAAGCATTTGAAAAATTCAAAGCATTTAAAGAATGGGTTGAAAATGAAACTAGCAAGAGGATTAAGTGTTTGAGATCTGACAGAGGAGGAGAGTTTACCTCAAATGAATTTGTAGATTTTTATGAACAACATGGAATCAAGAGAGAATACTCACCTGCAAGAACTCCTCAACAAAATGGAGTAGTTGAAAGGAAAAATAGGACTATTGAGAATATGGCTAGAGCTATGTTAAATGAGTCCAAGATTTCAGATGGATTTTGGAGGGAAGCAGTCAACACAATAGTATATATAATCACTAGGGCTCAAATAAGGGTAAACCATCACAAGACTCCATATGAGCTTTGGAAAGGAAGACCGACCACTGTAAAGCACTTCAAGGTTTTTGGAAGCAAGTGTTACATAAGACGGGAAGAGCAAAACTTGGGCAAGTTTGACCCAAGATGTGATGAGGGTATTTTTCTTGGTTATTCTACTAAGAGTAAAGCTTATAGATGCTTCAACAAAAGGACACGCACTATTGTAGAAAGTATAAATGTAACAGTTGATGAGAAGATAGATTCAAGAGAACCAGTTCAGCAAATTGTGTATCAGGAAGATGGAAGTTGTCAAGAAGAGTTTCATGAGGAATCAGATGAAGAAGAGGAAGAAACACAAAGACTTCTTCCTAAGACTCCATCCAGGTATGTACAGAAACATCATCCAAAAGATCTAATCATTGGGAATCCATATGAAAGACAGACAAGGAGAAGGATAATAACACCATCTCAACAAGCAAATTTTTCTTTATTATCTAAGATTGAGCCAAAAGACTTCAATGAGGCAAGTGAAGATAAGTTTTGGATTAAGGCAATGGATGAGGAATTAGATCAGATAGAGAAAAGCAAGACTTGGGAACTTGTTCCATGACCAAAGGACAAAAATGTGATTGGCACTAAATGGGTATTCAGAAACAAGTTAAATGAAGATGGACAGGTAGTCAGAAATAAAGCAAGGTTAGTGTGCAAAGGTTATGCACAGGTAGAGGGAATTGACTTTGATGAGACATTTGCTCCAGTTGCATGACTTGAAGCCATAAGAATATTCTTAGCCTTCTCAAGTTTTAAAAACTTCAAGGTATATCAGATGGATGTTAAGTCAACATTTCTAAATGGTGTTCTAGAAGAAGTTTATATTGAACAACTAGAGGGATTCATATTAATAGATAAACCAGATTATGTATGCAGATTGAAAAAGGTATTGTATGGTCTAAAATAGGCTCCTAGAGCATGGTACTCAAGATTGGATAAGTATCTTCAGGAATAGGGATTCAGAAAAGGAATAGCGGACAACAACTTATACATCAAAAATGAAGGGAATAATCTACTAATTGTGGTTGTTTATGTTGATGACATCATTTTTGGGGGAAACAATGATAAGATGTGTAAAGAATTTGCAAAGAGCATGCAGAATGAATTTGAGATGTCTATGCTTGGTGAGTTGTCCTTCTTTCTTGGACTTCAGATTTCACAATCATAGAAAGGAGTATTTCTTTCACAAACCAAGTATATAAAAGAAATGCTAAAGAAATTCAAGTTAGAAGATTGCAAACCAGTAAGTACCCCCATGGTTATAGGATGTAAGTTAAGTAAGGATGATGAATCTCCAGAGGTAAATCAGAGATTATATAGATCTATGATTGGCAGCTTGTTGTATGTCACAGCTACAAGACCAGATATCATGCAGGTAGTGGGATTAGTGGTAAGGTTTTAGGAAGCACCTAAGGAAACACATGTGGCAGCAGTAAAGAGGATTCTCAGGTATCTAAAAGGGACTATGGATTTTGGGCTCTGGTATCCCAAAAGTGATAGTTTCACACTCACAACTTATACAGATGCAGATTGGGCTGGCAACATTGATGATAGAAAAAGCACAAGTGGAGGAGCATTCTTTCTTGGAGACTGTTTAGTCTCTTGGCTAAGTAAGAAATATGCATCAATATCCTTATCTACAGTAGAAGCAGAGTATATTGCAGTAGTAGCCAGTTGTACACAGGTATTATGGATGAAGCGAACTCTAGAAGACTTCAAGATAAAACATGATCATCCTATTCCCATATTATGTGATAATACAAGTGCTATAAGTATCTCAAAGAATCCAGTGATGCACTCCAGGACAAAGCACATTTCGATCAAGTATCACTTTTTGAGAGAACAGGTGATAGATAAATAGGTCAGGTTGGAATATGTTACTACAAAGGAGCAGATAGCAGATATTTTCACTAAGCCACTTTCGAAAGAGACTTTTGAGTATCTTCGAAGAAAATTGGGAGTAATACTCCCACCCCAAAATTAACCACCTCAAGAGGAGGTGGGGGAGGGGCTAAGCTAAGAGACTCATTCTTAGCCCCGAGCCCCAAAGGTGACCCTTTGCCATTGATGTCAAATGGGGAGAGATTTGAGTTAGGGGGAGAGCATTGAGTCAGGGGGAGCAATTTCTCAAGGGGAGAAGAATAGAAAAAGGTTAAGGAAATGGTAAAAGGTAATTGGGTTGCCATCAATGACAAAGGGGGAGATTTTTGGAAATATGAGCAGGTTTTGTTGTCATTGATGTCAAGAAGTCAACACCAATAAGCGTTAGTTTTAGTGAGCAACATCAGTTTTAGGTTTCATAATCAAGTGCAAAAGAAAGATTGCTCCTAGGTGGTCATATGAGGTTTAAAGGGCAAAAGGAAGGCCCAAGCAAAATAATATTATAATATTTTATTATAATATTAAAAGGACAAGACCCAAGGATTTAAATTAATTATAATAGTTTCATTATAAATTAATTTATAAATTAATTTAATTAACTCTTAGAGTTATTAAGTTAATTATAAATTAATTATAAATTAATTATATATTAATTTAACTAACCCTAAAGGATAGGGTTATAAAGTTTAAATTAATTCAAAAATATTCGAATTAATCGAAATCATCGACGTCGTCGAATATATGACATTATGCATATAAAGGAGGGCAAAACACCATGGCATAAATTATCCATGATCCAAGTGTTATATGTGAAATTCGTGCGCATTGCAAGGTAGACGATCATGTGTTTTCAAAGGTTTTGTGAGGTAGAAGATAGGACAAAGCAGAGGGGATTTCACTTTATGTTCCAAGGTGCTGTGTAGCATGACTGGTAGCCAAGGGTGGTGCTAAGACTTTGGTAGGCATGAGGTTGAGGGATCGAATCTCGTGGTCTGCATTTTGGTGAGCAAGGAAGGTTTTTGTTGGAAGTTGTGCGAGAGGCAAAGGACAAAGGGAAGGTGCTAGCCTTTCCCTTTGTGTGGAGGCACGTAGCCCATGTGGTGGGCATGCACTTTGCTAAGGCGCTCGGTAGGAGAGGTTGCACGTTCGAAACCCATCGAGGCCCTTTTGTGGACTAAGGTATGCACTAAATTGCTTGGTTTCAAAATTGCGGAGGTTCAAAATTTGTGGAAATATTTTTTTAGGTTATAAAGTGGAAATTGCATGCTATAAGGTTTTTGTGAGGGAGATAAAAGGATATGCATTATTTTATTTTAGGGTTTGATTTTTGAGTGCTTTGAGCTTATTGAGAGGAGTAATAAGGTGTGCCAAAGGAGTTAGATATATTTGTTGAAAATAAAGTTAATAAAATTGTATTGAAAGGAGAAATAAGGTTGAGTAAGTTTTGATATTTTGACTTGGTGAAATATCTTTGTGAGAAAATATTAAGGACAAATATTTGCTATCTAACCCTAGTATTGGCAAAAAGAGTGGTTGTGATTGAGACAGGTGTTTGAGGTCAAATCATCTTCAAACAAGAGGTAAGGGCACATTATCCTTGAGAGTGATTGTTGGATGTTATGAATGCTAAGTTGGAGTGAAAAGGTTCTTGTTTGATAAGCATTGTTGAGTAAGTCTTTACATACTTGATTGGTGAATGCTTGAGTGAGAACTTGTGAACTATCTTGAATGCAAAGATCATGAGTATCATTGTTATGTGAATGTGAGAACATCTTGAGTTGAGTTTGAGTTCCATTGTGAGATTTGTTGAGAGCATTGGATGAAACATTGGCTTAGGGTTTTTCAAGCAAGTTGGTTTCATTGATTGAGTTGATTGAGCTATAGTGATTGGAAAGTGTTGGAGTGATAGTTCAAGTTCTGTGAAACAAATTGTTTTATATTCTGAATTGATTTGAAAGAGGTTTTCTACAAGAAATTGAATTGAGATTGTGTGCAAGTTTTGTGATTGATTTGAGAAAGCTTTTGTAAAAGCTTAAGGATATATTTGTGTGAGCTTCTATGAAAGCTTACAAGCAAAGTTGAGGTAAGTCTTAGTGAAGACTTGTTGAGCATATTGGACAAGTTCTAGTGAGGACTTGTTGAGTAGATTTGAGGTAAGTCTTAGAGAAGACTTGAGAGCAGAGTGGATAGGTTCTTGAGAGAACTTGTTGGACAGAATTGTGATAGAGCAGAGATAGATATTGAGCAGATTTGTGCTAGATCGAAGGATAGTGTTTAGTGTAGATTTGAGATAGAGATTGAGTAGAGCTTTGGAGGTGATAGAGCAGAGGACAGTAGTCTCCAGTGGATAGAGATCCATTAGCCAGGGTAGAGAGGACAGAGGTCTTCAGTGGAGAGAGATCCACAACCCAGAGTAGTGGAGGTAGTAGTCTTCTAGAGGATCACCAACCAGAGCAAAGGAGATTGGTGTCTCCTATGGATAGAGATCCACGAACTTGATTAGGGGATTGGTGTCTCCTTTGGACAGAGGTCCATAAACATTGTAATAGGGAAAGGTTTCCCAAGATACTTGTTGAGAAAGTTTTAGTAAAATATTTTCTCCATGGAGTAGCCCACATTGGGTGAACCACGTTAAATCATGTCTCTCATGTGTGTGATGCTTTATGTGATGTTTATTGCTTTGATGTTACTATTGCTATCATATGTGTTGAAAAGCAAAAAGTTTTATCTTATACTGTTCACCCCCCTCTCAGTATAAGCACATGTTCTTCAGAGTTTGGCACCTAATTCAATCCGAATTTCGGAAGAAATGGAGCAAGTATTTTTGAACAAGTATCAAGAATACTATCAAATGAAAAATAGGAAGGATGAATTGTTCAAAATTAAATAGGAATATGATGAAAATTTGGAAGATTATTTGGATAGATTTGCTTTTATGCAAAAAAGATGTGGACCTATTGAACCCAAAATGTTGAAAGCCATAATTTTGAGGGGGTTGCAAGATGACTCTAGAGAAGTAATAGATCTAATGAGAAAATGAGATGTGAGTACCCCTGACATTGAAGATATTTTGGAATTGTGTAGAAATTACTCTTGCACTAGACAAAGAAGATGAAAGAGGGGTAATAATAGAAGTGACATGAAAGAATTAATGGAAGAATATGCTAATTTGAAAATAAATATTCTTGTGCATATCAATACTACCTTAGGGGAAATGAATGCAAAAAATAAATCTATAGAACCCTTAGCTATTTATTGCCCAAGGTGCAGAAATAAACATGCTCTTCAAGATTTTCCATTAAAAAAAACATCCATATCTGCTATTTGTAGCATTTGTGCAAAAGGACATATCATAGACCATTTTAAATTACTTCTAGAACTTAAAAATATCTTGGAAACACAATCAGAAGAACTCAATTTTATTGAGCAAAGATAAGGGGGAATTTTCCACAATATCAATATTGAAATACCCCATGTTTTCCACAAATTGTGAACAAAATATTTGGTCTATGCCATGGTATTACTCAGAACCACCACACCAATATTGGAATCAACCTCCATGGTTATCCTATTAGGAATGGTCATAATATGGGTGGACAAATCCACAATGGAATCAATAAAATCCACAATAGAATCAACAAAATCCACCATGGATGCAATCACAATCACATGGAAAAAACTAGGGATAGCAGTACCAACCATACCAAGGACAATAGATATACCAAAATCCACCATAAAATTTATTGCCTAGATCTGCTCAAAATTTTCCTCAAGATCAAAAATCACAACAGGTGAAACAACCTTCACTTTCGATCCAATCTGTGGCCAACCCCAATAATACTATATAGGCAACCCCTATCTATGTGGTTGAATCTGATGAACTACCGTGATAAATTTAATTGATTGTAGCAATATCTAGTTACGTTCAGGAAAGATACTTCTTGGACCTACTCCACCTATCATTGTAGAAATAGAAACTAATAAAAATAAAAAAAGACCCATCTAAATTTGATCCATAACAATCACATATTAAGAAAGAAAAAGAAAAATAAGAAGATTTACCTCAGAATGATTTAACTTCTTCATCATAAACAATACCATATCCTGAATGGTTTGAGAAATATAAAATCTCTTTAGAATCAGAGTTAGTAAAGGAACTAAAATGCTTAAACATCACAATTCCTTTATTAAAAACTATTAAGGATATACCATAATTAAACAAAACCGTTCAGGACCTTTACATTAAAAAACCAGTAAGGAAGAAGAAATCATTTCCCAAAACTATACAAGTAGATGGAAAGTTGGTTGATCTTATTTCGAGAAAACTTATTCCACCAAAATATGGTGATCTAAGAAGTCTAGTAGTCATGGTAACCATAGGATCAATGCAGATATCCAATGTTTCGATTGATCTTGGGATAACCATAAATGTTATGACAAAGGATACGATGCAGAGATTACAATTGAATAACTTGAATCCTACATATACCATATTAGAAATGGTTGATAGATCTGTAGCTAAACTAGAAGGAATTATAGAATATATTCTCTTAATAGTCTCCTCATACGAATATCTAGTTGACTTCTTGGTTTAAAAACCCCGCAACTCTACAAATGGTTATTTGATAATTTTAGGAAGGCCTTGGATTGCTCTAAAAATGACTTTAATTGAATATCAGTTAGGGGATATGACCATTTCAAATGGTATTGATTCAAAGAATATTTCTTTATATCCTCCTACAAAACCTTTAGTTAATGTTTTAAGTCACTTATGATTTCCTAATTCTGATGAAGAACATGAATAAACTATCTCGACACTAGCTACTATAATTGTGAAAGAGCATATAGAAGAGTTAGATTCATATGAAAGAGATGCTTTTGAAGATGAAACCATTTTGGTTACTACCATGTATGAATCATGACTTGAAGATGAACCAATCATTGTTCATCATATGTTATGGAATGATGAAGAACAAACATCTGAACAAATGTCATCCATTTCATTCAAGATAGCCCATTAAAATTACCACGTGGATGGCATCATCATATTCTATCATATTTTCATTATCCCATATCATAAATGATTCCATCAAGAATTACAATTTACAAGGAGACACAAATATTTCATTCTATTCTACCACATCATTGTCCTCTTAACTTCTTAATAAGTAAATTTGAAGGAGTTAATTTTGTTCATCCTGGAACAAAACAAGTTGAAGTACAACCAAGGAAATTTTTGAACATCAACAACTGGTTGACCAATGATCATGAAGCAAAATTTCTTATTGCATTAAATCAACATATCAATGTCTTTGCATGGGATTACAAATATATTTCAGGAATTCATCTTGATGTGTGTACTCATAGAATACATATAGAATATGTAAATCCTGTGTGCAAACCAAAAAGGTGATTATATCTTGCTTTGCGAGACATCATAAAATATGAAATCGAAAAACTTTTAGAAGTAGGATTCATTTATTCAATTTATGATAGTCGATGGGTTTATCCATTGGTTATCAATCCAAAGAAAAATGAAAAAATGTGTGTGTGTGTGGATTACTAAGAATTGAATAAAGTCACACATAAGGACCATTTACCATTACCTTTCATTGACCAAGTGTTAGATACACTCACTAGAATGAAATATTTCTGTTTTCTCGATGGAGTTAATGAGTATAACCAAATTTTGGTTGCACCTAAAGATCAAGAAAAATAACATTCACTTATACATGGAAAAATTTTGCCTATAGATTCCTACCTTTTGGAATTTGTAATGTGTCAACAACTTTTCAACGAGTTGTTCTGGCCATATTCTCTGAATTGACTAATGAATGTGTGGAAATCTACATGGATGATTTCACAGTTTGTGGGGAAGCCTTTGATATCACCTTAGAACATATTGACAAGGTGCTAACCCACGATTAAACTTATAATTTATTCCTAAATCCTAACAAATGTTTCATGATGATGGAAGAAGGCATTGTCCTTGCTCATTTTTAAAATATATTACATTATTTGTTATTCATGCCAAGTGTCATGTGAAATAGATAAAGTGTCACTTGAGGAAGACCGAGGATTATTTTTTAAAACCTATATAATTGACTCTTAGTTCCATAATTCATTGTACAATTCCATTCATGTAATATGAAGCGATTCTTATTCTTCTTCATATAGATTTTTTACTTTCTCATTTCCCTCTTAGTGATTATATTTCTTGAGTAGATAGAATAGTTTAAAAACTATCATTGGTATTAGAGCTACAAGAGGACCTGATGAAAGGTTGAGAAAATCTAAAGGGAGAATATTGCAAGGAGAAGCAACTCTTGAAAGAATAATTTGGGACAATTATTGCCATCCAACAACAAGCCCAAAAAGGAAGAGAATGCTTTACAAGGAGGTCAAGAATGAAACTTCATTTTTGGGTAGCAAGTTAGAGGAGAGATAAAGTTGCAAAACAATCAAGTTTTAGGGCAGAAAAGCATATTAGTTAGAGCTGCAAATTCATCAAATCTAGGATAGCAAATAGGCGAACCAAATCACCAAGCGATATTGCTACAAGGAGGTCAAAATTAGGTTTGATAGTTGGTGTTATTATAGTTTCTTATTTAGTACTATTTAAGTTCATTTAAAACACCAATTTTAGAGTTATTAAAAGGAGCAATAAGGAGAAATTGATAGTGCATAATATGAGTTATTTTTAAAGAGTTATTAAAGTACATTTAGTATTAAGCAAGTAACTAAGATTAGTGCACAAAATAGGGTTGATTTGAAGTGTCAAAAGACACATTGAGTAGAAGTAAAACTACAACAAGTATTGGTGAAGAGAAACCACCAAAATGAGCATTATAACCACCAAGGAATAGAGAGGGTACCGCAATACATGAGACAAGAAAGAAAGCTACATAAAGAGACTAATAAGGTCTCAAAAATCTAGGTGCAACTAAGGTATTCTATCTTAGTTTATATTTATTTGCAGTCTATAATAGCACCATACTTGTATTTTTTCAACGTAGCAAAAGGAAGGTAAAGTTCAAGTGTCTTAAGACACCAAAGTAGCATAAAGTTATAGTCATCAAGCAACAATATTAACCAGGTTAAAGCACAAGCTATGAAACAAAAGATATAGACCCATCTAAGGGCTCAATATCATCCCATTAAAGGTATCTAAAGACATAAAACTCGGTATCATAGTCTTATGAAGGCAACGCTCACAATACGTAAGGAACCTACAGGAAGAAAGGAGACTTAGCATGGAAAACATAAAGCAACAAAGTGCAAATTTCAAGAAGGATAATGTAAAGAGAATAACATAACACAGGGAAAATAATATCAAATATTTATCCAAGTAAAAGAGGAGAGAATATTGAACAAATTACCACCTTGAAGAAAGCATCAAAAAACCATAGGAAGGACCACCTTCGTTGAAGAGGAGCCACCTTCATTGGAGAGAAGCCACCATACATTGAAGTTCAATAAAGCACACTACAAGAGAAGAAAAATAACTTGCAAGAAATTGGAAGAGCATTAAGGATAAGAGTCTGGTTGCATGCAAGGGAAGAAGCCTCTACTTGCCTCACCAACAAAATAAATCTTGTTCCACTTGGCACAAAGAAAGAAGAGCACCTATTAATCCTCAATAACACCTCAAGAATATAATGCTTGCACAAAGGAGAAGAGCACCCAAGTTTGAAATAAAACTCCATTCAAGACAAGAAAAAATCAATAATCATTATTTCAATGTCCAAAGCATAATATAAGACCTGCACCACCTAAATTAATGCCTTCAAAATATTGTAACCTCCCAACACCACCTAAAAAAGAGATCTGAATTCTAGTGCAATGTAAAGTGCCATGTGGCTTGCGTTCCAAAAGGAGAAAGAGAAGTATTAATAGCCATATCCAAATAAAGCATGCATATCAAGTTTGCACAGGTCAAAGTGCATTGAAGGGAGAAGAAGATAGTATTAAGAGCATCATAGAATATAAATAATTTAATGCTCACTTTCATACTCTAAAGACAAAGGGAGTTCAACATGCAGAAGCCTTGAAAGTGCAATCAAGGAAGGAGTTAATCAGCACATAGCACATCACATTACAAGGAAGGTATATTTACATTAAAATTAATATTGTCTTACCATTAAAGTGCAAGCCGATATAATGTGCATTATATCCAAGGGTAAGTTTATTTAATTATTGCATTGGAGATATAATGAAATTACAACCTTAGTGGATTAGAAAGCAATTAAAACAAGGAGATTATATATTTAAGTTCTATTTCAAATTGCATTAGTTGAGATTCAAAAATCAAAGTATTTACAAATAATTAAACTAGGAGATATAAGGTTTTCTACCTTGGAAAATTGAAGCATTATTTTGCAAATATTATTATTTTCTAAATTTCCAAATAGGGAGATATAAGGAGTACTATATCAAAATTTAGATCATTGAAATTTAGAAAAGTATACCATTAAGAATTAAAGGATAAAGGAAGTAAAATAATTAATTGCTTGAAATTTGGAATGTATTGTTTATACTTATCTCTTATACAAATTAAAGGAACAAAAGGAATCCGACCATAGAGTCTTGAAAAATAGAGAAATTTATCAAAATAAAAGTGCATATATCAATAAAGAGAAATAAGGTGAAATTAGGAGTTGAACATTATATTAAAATTGACTTTAAAATATTAGGGAATCAACTCAAAAGGAAATTTAAAAGAAGCTAAGCACTTTATCAAGACTATAGTACACTCAATCACTTGGGAGATATAAGGGGTTCTACAAAACTTAAGTTTTGAAAAGGTTTTGTCAAGGTTGATCATATACTCAAAACTAGGGAGTCATAAGGTAGACATATTCATATTAGAAAATTGAAAACTTCATAGCCATGGACCATTGGTATATAGATTCAGGAGCAAGCAAACATATGACTGGAAACAAACAATTGTTTAAATCTCTACAAAAGAAAAATGAGAAACCAGTTGCTATAGCAGATAGTAAAACTTATGAAGTAAAGGGGATATGAAATGTTCTGATCAATCTAATAAATAGAAAAGGGATAATTAACAATGTATTATATGTTCCAAGATTGACTACTAATATTATTTCAGTTTCTCAACTCATGGATCATTATATGACTATAAAATTCAAAGTTTCCAATGGAATAAAACAGTGTCATATTCTTAAACAAGGGAAAAAGATAGCATCAGATTCCTATAAAAGTGGATTATTTATTCTGGACACCACTACACATTTAACTTTTTCAGTTAAGTATTCATATCTATGGCACAAATGACTAGGACACACCAGTGTATCTTATTTAAATGAAATGGTCAAATATCGAATGGTTGAAGGAATACCAAATATATCCTTAGAATCTACTATTTATCCATAATGCTTAGTAGGAAAAAAATATATAATTCCTTTGAAATTCGCCAATGTAGAACTCAACAACAATTAGAATTAATATATATATATATATATATATATATATATATATATATATATATATATATATATATATATATATATATATATATTTATGTGGTCCAATGAATATCACTAGTATTGGAGGACATAAATATTTTTAATTATTTGTAAATGTTCATACCAGAAAAATGTGGGTGTACTTCATGAAATATAAATCAAATGTCGTTTTAAACAATTCAAACTTCAAGTTGAAAAATAATCATGAAAGACTATTAAAGCTCTTCATTGAGATAGAGAAGGTGAATTTGTATGAAAAGAATTAGATTCTTTTCTAGAAGAAAATAGAATTAAAAGACAACTCACTACAACATATTCACCACAACAAAATGGAATTGTAGAAAGAATAAATAGGTCTATAATGGAAATGGTGAGGTGTATGTTAAAAGAAGCTCATATTGATCATCAATATTGGGAAGAGGTAGTTAAAACAACAATATACTTAAAAAATATATTACCTACAAGAATACTTAGGCATATCATTAGGAGAAAAACCTGCATTTAGAAAGAAAGTGAAGGGGAGAATTTTAGCAGTCAACCTACACCTTCAAATATCTACAACTATTAAGCCTTTCATTATTTCAAAAGACCGGGATTGCTCCTCTAAATTACATATAATACATGTATATAAGGGTTGAGTGGGTGGCCTTATCCATTGGACATGGAGTCAAATGAATCCCTTCACTTGCTACCTAATTGATTTACTACTTGTTCCTCTTTTTCTAGTTCCTTGGGTGGAATACCTTCACCTTCAAATAACTAGGAGTTTTGATCAACTTATTTTTCTTAGGTAGACTACTACCAAGCGTGATTAATTTTCTAATTATAGGTAGATCGGTACTAATGCTAACTCCTTATTTATATTTGATCTTATTGGCATGCATCTTCCACCTCTAACTCAAATATTTTACACCTTTCATGTCCTTGAAGTGGAAATACCTTCCTCTTGGCTTGAAGAAGTGCCCGTGCTTTTTTATATGATCACTTTGTAGGGAGGAGACTCCACTACCTCTAATATTCAGTGGTCCATTTGATTATTAGTTTGGTCTTTTGTCCCCCTGGATACTACTTCCTCTACCTCTAACTACTCTTCTTCCTCATCCCCCATTGCCATATTCTGGTTGGAAGTAGCAGGTTGTGAGATAGGATAAGCTTAGGGAGTAATATTCTAGATAGCTAGAGCCAGTTGCCCGCTTTCTCTAAATATATATATGAATAGGGTAACAAGTTGGTTCTATTCAATAATTGAGTGCAGAGAAAGAGAAACGTACTCCTCCTAATCTCTATGTCTAAATGAGTTTGCATATAGTCTTAGATCCTTATTCTACTTTGTGATATTATGTAGTTTATACAAGAAGACCATGTCTTGTAGATGTTCCCATCAAGTTGATATTCCTTTGTTAGTATAATATGGAAAAGTTTCAAGTGTTGATGTCAGAATGTTATCCCATACATTTGGTGGCATTGAGTTCATAAGGGACTTCTTTTGCTCCATGATGAAAAACACATGAGGAACTAAGCATTCACGATTTATCATTTAGATATGGTGGTAAGATTTGTATAGTACTTTGGATCCTTTTATTTGAGTGAATTTGCCAAGTGATTATGACATTTTCTCTAAGAGAAAATAGACTAAGGCCTTCATTGAAACCTCAATAAAGAATCCTTCAAGCATTTTATTTTGGATATTCATTCTTGAGTAGAGTCACCAGGTGATTTTGAAGTGCTTAAACAAGTATAATAGGTAGATATCCTCATCAAAGTCTAATCCTAACTTGTTCATGATTGTAAGACCAAAGATAAGTCAAGGGGGTCCCATAAAGTGTTTTGTTTAACTATAGTCTTCTCTGTTTATCTTGACCATTGAATAGGACTTGGACCAAATGGTTAGGGTTGTCATACCTTGCATGGAGGGACATGATAAGTCAAGTCATAAGAGAGTAGTGCTCTCTTGAGCACTATTGAAGGTCCATACAAGAATGGACCAAGTGGATTGAATCATCAAATTTGGATCCAAATCTAGGCTATCTAAAATTTTCTTCTTAGTGATTTTGGATGTCATAAATGGTTGAGTGGTGACAATGTTCTTGAGAATCATGGGTCTGATATCATTGTGTAACACCACTATGGTCCATTGATATATTTTAGATATGGTTACCATATCTTTGCCAATGCAAGAAATGAGCTCAAACTCGATGGCTATCAATGTTTGCATCCCAAGTTTGATATTTGTGGTTGGTGTGTACTCCTTGTTTATGGTAAGGTGAGTGGGATATGAATTTTAACCACTACATATTAAATCCTATGCTCCAATCCACTCCTTCCACCATGTGTTGACCACATCTAAGTTCTTTTGACCTAGCTTGGTCTTCTTGTTGGCATACTCCAACATGATCATGGTGGAGAATAACATGGCCCTTTATAGGTCCCTAGTTGGGCAACATTGCTTTAGATGGTTTGATGACAAGCTCAATTGTAAAAAGTTGTATGGTCTTATACTTATTATCATGGTGGGGGGCACCCTCACTAGCAGGCTCTCCTTTGGCCACATGTCCAAGGCTATGATGAACTCACTCTACTACTTCTACTTCTAGCTTGACTACAACATGGAGGACTTTGTTAATGTCCACACTCAAAATTATCTATGACCCACCTCTATGTTAGTGAGGAGAATCAAGATCTCTAACAACAACCTCCTTGAACAAATTGTCTAAGAGGGGGAGGGAAGAATTTCCAAAGAGGCTTTCATAATTTTCCCCTCACACTTCAGGGAGGAAAGAACCTACTCTGATACCAATAATATAAAAAAATCTTAATTATTCATTGAAGCAAGAGCCTCTTTAATAAATACCTTAGGATTACAAACTAAAAGATCGATATTCCCAAGAAGTAGATCATTACATGTAAAATTTATTAAAATAATTCTCCATATAAAAATGAATGATGTAATCATCTAAAGATGCATGACCTAATTATAAAACTAAAATAATGTAATTAAATATTTCTAACATCCCTCTCTTATTAATTTTTTTGAAATAGAAAATATTAGGACCCTCCTTAATTTAGAGGAGTCTTGGCTCTTGGCTCTTGGCTCTTGGTTCTTGGCTCTAGCTCTAGCTTTGGCTCTAGCTATGTATTTGTGTCTCTTGCTCTTGATTTTGTAAACACCTTTGGGTCCTCCTTTGGATTTGCTACCACTAGGTCCATCTTTGGATCTGTTGCCTCAAGGTCTACCACTATAGGTCTACCTTTAGGTCTTTTGCCTCTAGGTCTACCTATAGAACTACCTATGGGTCATACTCTAGGTCATCCAAGTATATCATGTACACAATAATTTTTGGATTGGTCTTACTTTACTTCTTCAACTACAAGTGTCCTTATGGTAAGCTTCTCATCCTACTAGATTACGTGGATAACTAGACACTACAATCACCAAGTGTAATAGATTAGTGTAGACACCTAAAATACGTCATGTCGAGGTGACTACTCATATGGGACATGCTATAAGACCATATGAAATACCTTGGACAAATACCAAGGTATAGCAGTGGTTATAACCACTCATTTAGGCATTTTGGCCTAACTAATGTTGGTCATGGTTGAGACCTGCGATTAACAAAGCTGATTGCACCTCAGAGCCACAACTAGAAGTCAAAATCAATTGGAATTTGGTCGGCCAAAATTCAGTTATAACAGCCAATTGGTTGTATATTCGAGCAGTTTTAGGGTGGAAATATCTAGAAGCTTCCCTCAAACTGCTCCAAATGTCCATTATTGATCTTGGCTTCCTCAAGAAGCTAAGACATAGCCTTCCTAGAGGTTATAAGAACCCCATTCAAAATGGGAAATAAAAGAGATATGCATAGGAGAATTTGAACGGTGAAGCCCTAAAGAATTCAGTACTCACCTATTTGCATTGAGAGAAATCCTTTAGCTAACATTGAGAGATTAAAATGACAATTGAAGTCATGGAGGTCTTAGGAGGCTAGAAGAATCAAGAAGCGAGATTATGAGCAATACGTCACCAATCAGAGTAATTCAGAGACCAAATCTATCATAGGACATAGAGGTGACCCTTAAACCATCAATTCATCAGGGAAATCAGAGATCTAGGCCATATTTGAAAGGTAAATTTATTTTTGACTTAGCCGCAGCTATCAACCAGGCTAATAGTGATCACCATGTGATAGACCTGTGGTTAGGTTCAATATCCATATTTCCTTGGTCTTTAGTCATAGTTTTTATTTCATTTCCATTATAATAGATCAATCAGGTGTATATTTGCTTTATTAGAGACTTTTGTCTGGTAGAATTAAGAGTTTAGGTATCTTTCTTCTCATTTGGCATTTGTAGTAAGTAGGACAAGAATGCTTACATTTCATGTTTTCATGCTTTTGATTTCATAATTAGGGCACTAGATAGATAATTTTATCTTTCCTTTACATCTTTCATGGCAATATTTCATGCTTAACATAGGTTTACCATGTTTCTTGCACTTTTTTGATTTCAAGATTTAATGGCATATTTTTGTATAACTTTTTTTAAAGCCTCATCAAGAGAGGCCTCCTTTATTACTAATATGCTTCTTGTTGTTTATTGTATGTAGGACTAACATGGTTTTGATATGCAAGGAAATAAATACCTCTAATCATGGATAAGGAAGCCATAATACCTTGGAGTAGTTCGTGTGCATCTAGGAAGCTTGTGAATTACACCTACCCTTGCATGGGGATGTTATATGATTGTAATAATTATATCACATTGGGTATCCCTAAGAGGGATGGATTTTTAATCGAGCTTCATTGGAAATTTAATAAAAAGGAAGCCCTACTTTGTGGTTATTTAAAAATTCTTCTATCTTTCATGCTTTATATTTATTTCAATTATTATTAGCTTAGGTGTATGCATCCTGGGTTGCTATGGAAGGCGATCACATCGATAAATCCAAATTTCATGCCATAAAATACTGATGCACTATGTTTTGTGATATAAAGTACTAACCACAACTGAGAACCACGGTTAACAGTTGTCACTGCAACTGAAACCCAATAGAAATAGTTGCAACCGTGCCATAGAGCCATAGTCAGAAGAAAACAAACCATATAATAGGTAATAAAAACATCATTGGACTTGGACCTGAGGTAATCTTCATTTCCTTATATTTTTCCTACTCTGTCTCTGTCTAATTTTTCCAAAATGCATAAAATGGTAGAGTAATTAGGAAACATAATGAAAATGTAAAATAAAAGGATGAATCCCTAGGACCTTTTTTAGTTATTCCTACTAGTCGTTTCTAGGAACAACAGACCTCTGATTGCAGTCTGTCCTAGTCTCCAACGGTCTAGGCCAGTTTATGTTGAGTTTGCATGCATGAGGTACAATTAGTGGCCATGCCCTCATATGTAGTTGCATTCTCTAAATTTTATTTAGCATAGTCGTGCAATTGAAAAGTGAAACATTATTTTGAAAGCATGTAGAATTATTTTAGTGTTGTTTTATGCATTTCTATTTCATACAAAGTAAAAGTAACCACACACACCACGACACATTGTAAATTCTAGTGAGTTAGAAGTCACATCCAAGCACTATTAGGGTTCAATGATGGTGGCAGTGATTTCCATCCATTGGCCCAGATCCCTCGAACATTTTGTTACTAGACCAATACTGACTTCAATATCCGTCCTAACCATGCAAAATAGCATGAATTCCTCTTCAGAGGGGTGTATCACTATGCACGGGGTGTTGGGGTGAGGATCGGTATGACCTATGCTCCCTACCTGGGTGTGGGTTTCATCTCCATATTTTTAGGGGATTACACAATTTTGAGTTCATAGCCAGGTTGTCTAGCTATGAGTATGAAGGTGAAAGCCCTTTAAAAATTGAGTATATCATCAACATTTTAAAAACATGATGAGAGTTATTTTCTGATACAATAAACTTGGAAAACACATAACATAGTTTAGGGCTCTCAAACTAAAATTTAAAATATATAATCACTATTGTTTACTTTGTTTGCCTTAAAACTTACATAAGAGATAATATAATATCATGGTGTGTACATGGAGAGTCCGATCCAAGCATAGACTCGAGATCAAATTTGAAGCTCCACCCAATGCACAACATAATGTAGAAGGCCCTCAACCATAGAATCCTCCAGAACGTTGTTTGACGAGTATTATAGGGGATAACTCTATGCACGGGGATCCTGTTGAGAATACGTTGATACAAGCAAGTCCTAGACACTCTTCGAGGCATAGACCAGAGCATGGGGCTTCCTAGCATGGGGGTACCGAACGAGGTAGCATTTACTATGATCGCACTCTACGTGCGTCCATAATATCTATTGAGGAGTATGTCATAGATGGATCCATATTGGTACCCCTTCGACGTGTAGCTAGGAGAGGCTTGAGATCTCCACCATCTAATTATAGACAGGTTCAAGATCCGCCCATTTAGGTGTAAATAAAGAGCGTCGCTTTCGAGCGCAAGCCCATACAGACTCCCTATAGAGGTGAACCTTGTAAAATCATCATAGAAATATCTAAAGTGGGATTTAATGGTATGCCACCTCATGAGCCTTGGCGTAGTAGACAATTAGATGGTATGGATAAATTCCTAGGATATCTACGTTATAAACCTTTGCCTGCACCCTCTCGTTCTATGAGTGTACGTAGTGAAAGTACGACTAGGACCATCAGAGATCCTAGAGAGTGCTCCAAGAATTCTTGTGATATGCATGCCCCTATATCCCATACATATGCAAAATATATGTGATAACTAGATGCAAATGCCATCTTCATCGACAAGGGTAAGAGCGTAGTAAATCAGTCCATTGGAAGGCACACCCATAAAGCCGCTCGAACAGAGCGCAGACACCAAATGCCTCATACGATTGATCACATAGATAGATATCATTGATTTATGTCAGAGCAGATATGTCATATTCTCCAAGACAAATTGGAGGATTTTCACGTAGAACTAGAGTGCCTCAAATGAGAACACTCAAAGGCAAAGATTCATAAGACAATGCTTATATGAACAACACATGCATGAGCAACGCATCCTTGATCAAAAGGAGTGCGCTGAGAGGGAAGACTAATTAGCCAATGTTGGTTTACCTCCCCATAGTGAGTACAATGAATGCATTGATAGATGAGCTACTTCATAGCTTGAGTTGCACCCTGAGCATATAGACACCCATACTCACCATACAAACCAACATAGATATTGACACCCTGTGTCCAAACATTATGGGCATAAGTAGTATGAAGAAGAGGTGGGAGAAGAATTAGATCAAGAATATCCTAAAATCTCCCTAGTCTAAGTGGATGATGAGCCTAGTCCTCCACCTCAATAGAAGAGGAATATGCATCTGAATGTGCCTCCAAGGTAATCCAGATAAGAGGAGTTTCTATCTTTGTAGGCCTATAAGACCTTGGCAGAAAAGGTTAAAGCTATCGAGAAGCAAGGGATAAATTATCAAAATCCTACCTTGAATAAGATTCATAATGAACCTTTATGTCCTTTAGTGCCTATTCTGGCCTATCTTGAGCATTTTGAGATGCATAGGTTGGAAAATTTTAAAGGAGAGGAGGACGCTCAGGAGCACATTACGTGTTTTCTAGACATGTGATTTTAGATCGAGAGCATGATGCTTTGATCCTACGGACCTTCATTATGACCCTCTCAAGCCCAGATAAAGAGTGTTTTTGAAGTAGGTAAAAATGATGCACCTAATTATGAATAACAATATATGTATCTATCTCCTATGTCTAATGAGCATCAAATCGAAAGCATGCAAGTAAGATGGAAAAGATAAGCAAATAACAAGAAATGAAGCAAAGTAAATCAATTTATTATTAATTAAGTAGATCAAATATAGGTTACAAAATGTCCCCTTGAGGGCTCAAATGATTGATACAACTGTTACAAATTTTGGGGTGCCCAAGGGTCAAATCCTTCAAGAGATTCGGGTGCACATACAGTGTCTTTCCTCCTACCCACAATCAAGGTGGGTGGGCCAAGGCTTCCACTACTTGTGTCTTTGATATTTTATATTCTATGCTCCTTACAAATATATTGTATATCCTACACCTGCATACAAGGAAAGCAAAATTGTCACGTAGCAAGTATGTATGATGGAAAACATGCAATCCCCACAGGCACCAAAAAGCTAGTAATGAGAATATATATCAAATCAACTCCAAATGACTTGAAATTGTAGAGGGATGTAAAATAGAGGGTTTTGGGCAGATCTCACCAGAAATATAGCAAAAATTATGTCCTATGGCATGCCGTAATCACAATGATCGTCCTCCACCTACAAAACCCAAAGCAAGCAATTTCTGAACCAAAACACCTCCAAATCAAATGAAACTTGGTCAGAATACATAAAGGGACATTATAAGACAACCCATATGGTTATATTTTCAATATAAACAATATTTATAGGTATTTCACCAAATGACCACCGTAGGCCTGCGTGAGACCCTGCAAAACACTAAAAATGCGATATCTCCCTCAATATAGATCCAAATTGCATGAAATTTTGACAGAAGCATAATATGAAAATATAGAATCTAAAAAATATAATAGAAGAAAAAACATGCATAGAATTGTAGTTTTCCTAGGGTGGGACGGTTGGGACTATCACAGGCTAGGGGCCATCCTGGGGTGGGATGACCACCAGTTCTGCACTTATTTTACCCCCAATTCCTCCAAGAATTGGTTAAGAACCTCCTAGGTAGTGTTTTCATCAAATTTGGTGTGAAAAATCACTCATATGATTTGGTTTTGGGATCAAAACATGCCTCCTAGTTCACTCGCAAACCTCCTTCGCTAGGTAGAGATTCCAAGGGAAAAGAAAGCACAAAAGGTTGAAAATAAATCTTAGCACCACTCTGTTGCTTTATCCTAAAAATCCTCTCCATTCTTGTATGGAAAATGAATTTGGGCAAAAATGGCATGCAAGGGCATGTAGGGAAAGAGGCGCCACTTGGCCACCAAGGTGGCATGCATTGGAGGGGGAAGAGGATCTCCCAATTTGGCCTCCTTTATGAGGCATGTCATAGAATTCTATGCCCTCAACCTTGCATGGTCGAACAGGCAGGGTAAATGGTATTTTATGGGTGTCATTTATCTATAGTTTGACTTTTTGGGGATCAAAGCTCATGGTCATCCCACCCAGGGACGACCACACACGACCGTCTTTGGGTGAGACAACCATGAACTGTGGTCGTCCCAAGGTGGGACAGCCATGCCTATAGGCCCCAAAACTTCCCAAAAGTGGGGGAAATGCTTCAAAAAGTGGTTAGGACCACTGTAAAACCTCTAAGGTTTGCCCAAGGGGGCCATAAGGTGTCAAATGGACCTTGTCTCGGTTGCCTAATTAGATTGACCAAATTTTAGTGTCTACAGATACCTCTTTTTGGGATGCATTGTGTGCAACACAACATTGAGTAAAAATAGATGACTAAAATGCTAAATGATTAGGGATATTCAATAATTTGACCAACTTTTGATGCCCCAATCATGGAAATATCATGCGTTCTTGAATACTTGCTTCTGACTTAGTAATGACATTGGCCTTGGTTTCTCTTCAGCTTCTAGGTATGCTCATGGGACTTATAACCCTAGGTGTTAGAGAATACCAAGTATTTTGGTCACTTTTGAGGTGTACCAACAGGCAAGTTTATCTACACTATTAAGTGCTTAATTTAAATTATTTTTTGTTTGCTTCCCCAAGTAGGGGCATGATTGTATTTGTCAAATATTCATTGAATGAACACAATTTGCATGATTGAGTGTGTGCTTGTTGATTTAGAATTGAGTATGACTACCCCCTAAAATGACGAGTCGATGAGGGAATGACTCGTGAGAAAAGTTATGAGTCATTTGACCTAGATGACTTTTGTTGGGGTTCCTTCTTGATCCTAAGTGAATTCCATCGGATTTGACTTGTTTTTAGTGGGTTTTAGACCCTTTTCTTTGGTTTTTGTGTTGTTTTTAATTTTGATTGTTGAATTGTTTTTTATTTTTTTATTATTGAGGAGATTTCGTAGAAGAATACCTCATCAACGTTAGATACCCCAATCATGAAAAGGGTACGCATCTCAGAATCATTGCCTCTGACAAGTTAAGGAACTTGATTTTGGTAATCTTTGAGGTATTAGCAACCAAGCTTAAGTCTAATCCTAGCCTTGATGGAAATTAGGAGATAAGATTAAATCAAATCCTAGCCTTGATGGCAATAGGAGATAAGCTTAAATCAAATCCTAGCCTTGATGGTGATAGGAGACAAGATTAAATCAAATCCTAGCCTTGATGGCAATTAGGAGATAAGATTAAATCAAATCCTAGCCTTGATGGTGATAGGAGATAAGATTAAATCAAATCCTAGCCTTGATGGCGATAGGAGATAAGCTTACTAGTTTGCTTGAATTTGCTTTTGACATTTTTCTTATTTACCCCAAGCAAAGAGGGTGGATGATTGTGTTTGGCACTGATTCGTAAGACGAATGCAATTAACTTGATTAAGTTATCAATTGTTGATTTGGATTATATATGTTGTTATTATGACCAATGGGCTTAGAAGATGCCATTGGGGCTTTTGGGGTGACCAAAGGATTTATGGATACCTTTGGGGTTTTTTGGGTTAACTAAAGGGTTTATAGATACCTTTGGGGTTTTTGGGTGACCAAAGTATTTATGGATACCTTTGAGGCTTTTGGATGACCAAAGGGTTTATGGGTACCTTTGGAGCTTTTTGGGTGACCAAAGGGTTTATGGGTATCTTTGGGGCTTTTTAGGTGACCAAAGGTTTTATGGGTACCTTTGGGGATTTTTGAGGTTGATTGCTGATTAGGGGAGGTAAGATACCAATAATTCCCCAGTTGATATTACAAAAATGCTTGCTTTATTTACAATTATGATATTTGAAGTGTTATACACATTATGTGTTATGATTTATGGATGCGTTAATGGATGCTTAGAATGGATGCATGTGTTGTGGATGCATATTTTTATTTTTGTAATATGATGTGATTTTAATGGATGTTTATCATGTATGCATATGTTGTAATATGATTTGATCTGATGTGGTGTATATGCATGGATGCATAATGAGATGGATGAATTTATTGATTGTATGATGCAATATGACTAATTATTTGACACACTACATTAGCACCATAGACTGTATAAAATTCATTAATCCTTTTTGTATTATTTTTGTGTAATTGATATATGGAAATGTACTATTGCAATGTGATAAAATGAAATGAAATGTTATAGAATGTTGATGAGGTTTTCATGAGACTCAAACAATCTAGCTAACTTGATCAAAGGTTGTATACTAAATATGCAAGACTTTTTGACAAGGTATGAATATGCTAGGATGACCAAGATACTTTATATCCGTGTGTGTGTAAGTGAGTTCATTCCTGTGAGACGCATAAAGATACCACCATTGCTAGATAGGCTATCCACAAAACCTAGAATTAGGATCACCCTATGAATATCACGATCCTAGGTTTGTACTTGGTAATAGTAGACCACTAGGTAGTATAGGCTACCAAAAGCTAGCTCATCCACATGCAAACATTTGTCTGCACACACACAAAAGCTAATGTGACAGACATATTGTCATGTGGGAGGCTACCACCATTGACAGATAGGCTATCCACCAAACCTGTAATGAGGATCACCTTATGGTTTTCCAAATGCTAAGAATTTTAGGGATTCAAGCTCAGGCTCCCTTATTTTCTTCAATTTTATTGGGATACTTACTCATGTGTAGTGATTATAATCACTGTTTATTTTGTATTTTTTTTTCTTTGAGCAAGGGATTTGGGAAGTGGTGATGACCACTGTTTATTTTGAATTTTGCTGATTTTGCATTTTTTGCTTTTTGTGGGATGTTGCTTTTGACTTTGAATTTGACTTTTGAGGAGTTTGATTTTTGAACTTGGGGATTTTGATTTTTTTTTTAACTTTTGGGATATTGGGAATTGGGATTTGGGATTTTTGATAATGGTGAAAACCACTATTTATTTTGGGGAATTGGGTAGGGAAGAGCTTGTCCTTTTGCCAATTCTTAGCATTCTTGAACCATTCACACAAGGGTATGATAAGGATGACATTTTCGCTTAAAGCAACCTAGACCATTTCGTAGTTTCATCTTTCCTTGCGCAAAATGTGGATTTATTAATGTGTAAATGTGTTGGGATTTGTTGTATACAAGGTATAATCTAAGCAATACTCTATCTCCTAAAAAAAATGATAGCTTTCTACAAAATTTGAAAAGAAAACTAGAGATGACTGAGTGACTAAAAACCATGAAGACATTCTAGAATAAACGACTATGTGACGGGATATAGACATTGTTATGACCAATGTAAAATTTAGGTAAACATGATAAGTGGAAAACTAAAATGAAGCGGATAATGATTTTGACATAATTGTTTTCTTTTGTACTGATGCAAGAAGTACAGTCTTAGTGCTAGACACGTATGAGTAACTCTATAGTGTAAAGTACAATAATGAGTATGCCTAATGCAAATGATAATGAAATGCAATGGTATGCAACTTGATGAAATGTAATATTTTTGTATTTTTGATGTTTTTAGGATGTTTTTGAAATTTTTATTGTTTTGATGATGTTTTTGAATTTTTTTTTTATTGATATATATGTATGTACATGTGACCAATGGGCTTATTGGGGTCATTGGGACATTTGGGATGACCAAAGGTCTTATGGATGCCTTTGGGGCTTTTGAGGGTGACCTAGACGGTTATAGACCGCCTAGGAGCATTTTAGGTTGACCAAGCGGGTTATAGGTACCCTTGGAGTATTTTGGGGTGACCTAGACAATTATAGACTACCTAGGAGCATTTTAGGTTGACCAAGTAGGTTAAAGGCACCCTTGGAGCATTTTGGGGTGACCTAGACGGCTATTCTTAAGGATCATTGCTATCTAAAATTAGGGTATTAAGTAGACTTTGAAAATCCTTGCTCTATCTTCATGGAGAAGCCAAGAACAAGATTTGGCAATTGAGAGGAAGCTTCTGGATGCTTCCCAGCACAAACTTCTTTGAAAATTATTGTAATTCAACTGTTACAATTGATTTGACTCGGCTTTGGTCGCCCGAGTTTGTTACAGTGCTAACCACAGGTGTCAATCGTGGTTAGTATGCAAGCTTTTTCTAATCGTAGGTGTCAGCCACGGTTAGCATACAGGCTTTTGCTAACCACATGTGTCAGTCACGGTTAGCACTGAATAGGCCAAGGAGCCCAAATTGAGTGGTTAAAACCACTACTTGGTCTTGGAAAGGTCCAAGGTCATTCATATGGTCTGCAAAGGTGCCCATATGAGTATTCTCCATCGACATGACGCGTTTTAGGTGTCTACACACACCAAATAGCTTAGGGATTCACATCTAAAATTTAAAGGAGATAATCACATTGTTTGCTTGTTTTCTTATTTGATCATTTGATTATGTGTTTCTAATATTTAAAAGAGATAATCATATACATCCAATCCTTAAAAGAGATAATCATATTGTCTACTCTAGGTGTTTTCTTATTGCTTGGGTAGTTAACACAAGATACTTGATCTAGGACTAAATCCTAATTTTTCAAATAAATTTGATTCTATATCCAATGGTTCAAGATCGTGCAAATCGGAGCTATAATGAAAAAGTTATTTTGGTTTTATGATTACTCTATTTTTGAAGCTAAAAATAGGGAAAAACTACACTAAAACGGTTATAAAATGGTCTAGAAAATTCTAAAATTGCCAAATTCATTTTGTTGTCTTAGTTAGCTCCTTCTAAACCTCTCACAAAAATTTTGAGTCCTAACTCTTCATAGTTCAAAATTTCCCAAAAATTCCTAAAAGTGGGCATTTCCCCATGTGCCCCGATTGGCCAAATATTCCAAAAATATAGATTTTTGAATTGGAGGTCACTTTTCAGAGTCAGCCCATTGTGATCATCTCATCACACTTATTTTTTTGGTATATAACACTTATAACCTTTCTAAAAATGGCCGATGGACCCCCCTTTTACGGGTTTGGTCCAAATGTGGTAAAAAACAAGACCTTCAATTCAAAGAGAGATTCAAGCTCCATAGCTAGTGAATATATTCAAATAAGTCTAAAGGATAGGCCCATATCTGAATGGCATCCTAGGTCCTATCATAACAACAATATCATCCCTAGGGGTAAACCTTCAAGATACCCCTACTAGGGAAGCACCCATAGGTTCTCCAGGAAAATTTCTTGATTTGGATACCTTGATAGAATTATATATGGCAAATAATTTTCCGACTAATGGGTCTAATAGATCAATATCATTGGTCCACATCCAATATTGCTTTATACATCGATAAGAATATGAACATGAGAGCATACCCTAGCCTAGCCTGGATGAGCTAACCATCCCGTTTGATCAAGTAAGTCATCTCCATAATCCTCATAGAGAGGACTCAACATCCACATGTCGTGCTTCTGTGTAGCCTGAATATATAGAGCTTACATCTAAAACTAAATGTGAGTAGTTCCTCATAGATGAGGGAGAAGACCCAAGTCATCCTCCTACTCCTCGTGAAGAGTACTTGGTGCAACCATATGATGGATCTACATCATCGAACTATACAGAGCCAATCCATAAATCAAAGTCTCAAGGAAATGTGACCTTAGGGAGCATGGAAAACAAGCAATAGATCCTAATGGGGATGAAAAACATGATAAACCCATATATATTTCAAGTACAATGGCATACAAACCCCATACAACTGAGCAACGAGATCATACTCATCAGACAATTAGGCCAAATATTAACAAGCAACAACATACAGATCAACTCCAGTTGGCTCAACAATGATTACATCAACAATGGGTGGACTCACAATGAGCACACCTTCAAAGGTTGTATCAACAAAAGATACAAGAACAACAAAAGATACAACAAGAGCAATTACAGAATGCATTACATAAAGTTGTGCTATCACCTATGCAACAACAGGCAAGGCACCCAATACAGTCTCAAAATATTCCCCCTCGACCACACCAAAATTGCATTCAACATCAAAGGCCATTGTCTGGGTATCCTCGTAAGCTTCATACTCCTCAACAATACCAAGATCAATACAATGAAGAATCATATGAAGAGTCCCAATGGGAACATCAGGATCAAATAGACGCCTACCCTGAATCCAGTTATGATGAGGTACCTAATGATCATACTTATCATCCACCTCAACATCAAAAGAAACCTCCTTCAGCTAATCAAGGGTGACAACAAGATGACCATATCATGTCGTTAGGGCCATACAAAGTGCTAGATGATCTATTAAAGGCATTAGAAAATCCAGATCAAATTTTGGGTTATCAAAAGCCCACACTAAAGTAGCTTAGTAATCAGCCTTTGCATCCATCAGTGTCATCACTGATATACCCATCGAATTTCTAGATGCCCAAACTTGAAGATTTCAAAAATGATGAAGATGCAGAAGAGCACGTGACAAGCTTCAGCCTTAAGTTATCTCATATTCAAGGCTATGACCCTTTGATGTTGAGATTCTTCATTATAATATTATCTAGGGATGCTTTAGAATGGTATAATCATCTACCACGTCAAAGCATAACACCTTTGAGAAATTTGCCGATGTATTTTTGGGACGTTTTGCCTCAAGCACTAAGAAAATGACAAACTTGACTGACTTGACTAGCCTTCATAAATTTGATGATGATCCAGTCATGGAGTATGGTAATATATGGAGAAAGGTGATGTTAAAACTACCTTTCACCCTACCCACAATAAAACTTATCTGAATGTTTACTAGAAGTTGTTCGAAGCAGATTTCACTTCTCTTACAATTACAACGGTATCAAACATTCGAGGAGGCCTTAGCACATGCCCAAATAATTGAGGACATCAAGGTCTAGAAGGATGATGTGCAACTCCACAAAGAGGAACAACCAAAGAATAATATTAAAGGGGGTGACACGTAGTAAAATATGGCCCTAATCAATCAAGTGGTTCTGAGTACCCCTGAACCCTCAAATCGAGCTCCACCACCATAATTATCAATGCAGCCTAATTACCAGGCTCAACCTCCATTGGCCAAAAATCACATGCAACAAAAGCAAAGACAATATACTCATTTTTCAGAGCCCTTAGCTTCGATATTCAATCGATTGTATGAGGCATGAGCAATCATGCTTCTCGAGATCCATCCATTGAAACATAATAAGCATAGATCAAAGGCACAAAGAAAAAATTTATACTATGTTTCCATCGACAAAGAGGTCATGAAATCCAAACATGTTATCCCTTTAGAGATTTATTTCAGGATATGATAGAGAGGCAAGAGCTTTCGATGGGAAATCCTCTTGCTCCTAACAACCAACCAATAGGAGACTTCCAAGACCTCTAGCCCATACACGAAGAAAACACAATGTCTGCCAACCACTTTAAGCGACCCAAAGGTAACATACCTTCCCCACCATCCACATCATAACCAATTAATCATAGTGAGAACTCTAAAGGTATCACATATTTCTCACTTTCATTGAGTAGCACACACACTGGGGGTGCCTAAGGTATCATGCCTTCCCCCTCACAAGACACTCAAAATTCAAAAATAATTTAAAACACCAAAAATCCAAACAAATTATAAAATATCAAGAATCCAAACAAATCAAAAAACATCAAACTTTCAAAAACAATCAAAAACATTAAAAACACAAAAACATTTTGCATTTACCCTTGCATACATTTAATTACAGTGCATAAGGTATTTTTTAGCCATTGCACTTACATTAGGATAAGTCGTATTTAACATCACATCAATCACAGTGCATACTTGGGGTACATAAGGTATTGCACCTTTCTCCTAAAAGCAAAAAGTAAGAAAAGTTACAAAATGCTCCAAGGGTTCCTATAACCCACTTGGTCAACCTAAAATGCTCCTAAGCAGTCTATAACCATCTAGGTCACCCCAAAATGCTCCAAGGGTGCCTTTAACCTGCTTGGCCAATCTAAAATGCTCCTAAGCGATCAATTGCACATAGCGGAGCCCTATCGGATTGGAGAGCAATTTCATATCCCCTTGAGGAGTAACGAAGTGTTGTCCAATTGATCAATGACAACTATGCATGCAACAATGGAGATATCAAGAGCTTGAGGAGCAAGCTTGACAATTGACACACCTCCATTGCTAATTCCATTGAATTCAACCACCAATCTATTCTAGAAAACCGAGGCGACCCTTGACCATCAATTCCTTGGAGGATTTGAGAGTTTTTTGCCTTGGTTGCAAGAGAAAGGACACTTTCATCTTAACCATGGCTATGAGCCATGGCTAACAGTGCAAACCTCTTGAAGCACTCGTGGCTAGGGTTTGATGCTCTCCTTCCTCCATTTTAGCAGTAGTTTTCCATTTTTAGTCATGCAATTAGCTTAATCTAGCATAGATCTACATTTTAGCAGACATTTGACCGGTTAATTTAGGAATTAGAGGTAGATTTGCTTCACCTTTCCTTGCATTTGTTAATCTAGATTAGTTTCATGCAATTCAAGTTTTCTAATGGTTAATTAGGATGTTTCTTAGCTAGATTCATGCTTCTTTACATGCTATATTACAATTTCCTCATTTCTTGCATAGATTGATAGTTTTACATGCTTTCTTGATTTCATGCTATTCTTTATGCAAGATTCCTTTCAAAGCCTCATCAAGAGAGGCCTCCTTTGTTACTAATTGCTTCTTGTTGTTTCTTGATCGTAGGGAACAGGTATTGAAAGAGACAAAGCATACAATTCCTTCCTCAATGCGAAGAAGAGGGTCATCGACACCCTAGAGCAGTTCATGTCACCCTGAAAGGCACTTGGAAATCACACCTACCCTTGAGAGGGAAACAATTACATCCTATTGTAACAATTGTATCAAGATGATTATCCCTAAGAGGGATGTACTTGTAATTTGAGTTTGGCTTCAAATATAATGAAATAAAGCATGTTTTATTGATCAATTTGTTGTCAATTTCTTGTTCTTGTATGCATTTTGTGTTTTTGTCAATTCTTGCAATAGGATACTTTGGGTGTGAGCCTTTTTGGTGGTTACAGAAGGTGATCATGATGGAAACCCCAAAAATTTTATGATCATTGATGTTTTTCTCTATTTTTTTGTTGTAGGTGCTAACCACGGGTAACAACCATGGTTCATAGTGCTAACCATGGTTCACACCTATGGTTCAAAGTGCTAACCATGGTTGACACCTACGGTTCATAGTCGCAATCGCGCCTGATAGATGCGGTCAATAGAGAATAGAAAAATAGCAAAATCAGACATCACCAGCAGACTTGGACCTGAGGTAGGAGCATTTTTCCCTCTCTGTATTTTTTTGTCTATGTTTTTACAAAAGCAGAATGCAATAGATGGATGCTAATTAGGAAAACATAAGTAGAAATGGGAAAATCCTAGTTCATTTTTTTTAGTTTTCTACTAGTCATTGCTAGGAATAGCGGATCTCTGATTGTAGTCCGCCCTAGTCTCCAGTGGTCTAGGACATTGATTGTTTAAGAGTTTGCATGTTTGAGGCCTAATCAATGGCCATTTTCATCATAGATAGTTGCACTCTCTGAATATCATCTAGTGTAATTGTGCATTCTCTGAAAAGCAAACGTTCTTTTGAAAAGCATGTAGGAGAATCATGTGAATGTTGTTTTATGCATTTTATTTTCATGCAAAGTAAAAAGAACCCCACACACCATGTTTCATTTAAACATCAGTGGCGTTGGGCTCTCACATCCAACCCATTTGATTGAGACCAACAGTGGATGTCATTACCACTTGGTTGGCTCATTTGAAATTGTATTATCGGGACCCGCTCGTGGCCAAGGCCGACCCAAGAACTGTCCTATCCATGCAAAATAGCATGCACTCATCTTCGAAAGAGTGTATCACTATGCACATGGTGTGTTGGGTGAGGGTTGGTAGTACCTATGCTACCTCGTTGAGTATGGACTTCACTCCCATATTCGGCTTGTGCGAGTATATAGGTGAAAACCTTTGAACAAATTGAGTATAACATCAACTTTTGAAAAACACGATAAGAGTTTAGAGTATATTCACAACAAATAAAAATGCACTAAACCAGTTTTAGGACACACATTTAATCCTTAAAAGAGATAATCATATTGTCTACTTTGTGTGTTTCTTTATTGTTAGGGTAATCAACATAAGATCCTTGATCTGGGGCCAAACCCTAACCCTAATAATAAATATACTTTTTGATTCTACATCCAATGGTTCGAGAATCATGTAAATCGGAGCTATAACAAAGATTTTATTTTGGTTTTATGATTACTCTATTTTCGACCCTAAAACTAGCAAAAAACTGCACTAAAACGGTCATAAAATGGTCTAGACAACTCCAAAACTTGCCAAATTTGTTTTTTTGTCTTAGTTTTACCATTGTGCACCTCTCACAGAAATTTTGGGTCCTAACTCTTCATGGTTCAAAATATCCCAAAAATTCCTAAAAGTGGTCATTTCCCCACGAGCCCCGGTTGGCCAATTATTCCAAAAATACAAAATTTTGACCCGAAAATCATATTTTTGTGTTATAGCTCATTTTGATCAGCTCATCACACTGATAATTTTGATATATAACACTTATAACCTTTTTTGGAAGCCAAAAAATTTTATATGGCTAGGGGACCTCCCATGGTGAGCAAGACCTCCAATCTAGAGAGGGAATCAGGTTCCATGACCACTGAACATATTCATATTAGTCCAGAGGACATGGCCATCCCTGAATGGCATCCCAGGTCTTATCATAGCATCAATAACATCCATAGGGGGTCTAACCTTCGAGATAGCCCTATTAGGGAGGCACCCACGGGTCCTCTAGGAAGCCTTCCTGATTGGAACACCTTGATAGAATTCTATATAAGGAACAATCCACCAACTGAGGAGCCTAGTAGGTCAATGTCATAGGTTCACATCCCAACTTTCTCTATACATCAATCAGAAAGTGATCATGAACATACACCATGGCCTAGCTTGGGTGAGCAAACCACCCCATCGGGTCGAGCAAGTCACCCCCTACTCCTCATAGGGAGCCTTCTGTGCAACTTGAATATACAGAGATTACATCTGAGCTTGAGTATGCATAATTTCTCATAGATGAGGAAGAGGACCCAAGTCATCCTCCTATTCCTTGTGAAGAGTACATGGGGCAACCACGTTGTGGCTCTACATCATCAAACTATACAGAGCCCACTCATGACTCAAAATATCAGGTCAATGCAACCTTTAAGGAGTGTGGAAAACAAGTGATAGATCCTACTAGGGGGAAAATACATGATAAACCCATTTGTATCTCAAATACGAGGGTACATAGCCCCCATACAACTGAACAATGGGATCATACACATCAGGCACTGAGGCCACAACTTGACCAACAACATACGGATCAATCCCAGTTGGATCAACAACAATTAAATCAACAATGGGTGGACTCACCATGAGCACACCTACAAAGGTTGTATCAATGAAAGATACGAGAACAACAAAAGATACAACAAGAGCAAGTGCAAAATGCATTGCATAAAGTGGTGCTTATGCCTAGCACACAAAGGATGCAACAACGCATAAGGCGCCCAGTGCAATCTCAGAATATTTCACCGTGGCCATGCAAAAATCATGTTCAACATCATAGGCCATTATCTGGGTATCATAATGAACCTCATATTCCTCAATAGTACCAAGATCAATATGATGAGGAATCATATGCAGATTCCTAGTGGGAACATCAGGAAGAAGTAGATGCTTACCCTGAATCCAGTTATGATGAGGTACCTAAGGATTATACTTATCGTCCACCTCAGCATCAAAAGCGACCTCCTCGGCCTAACCAAGGGTGACGAGATGAAGATCATATCATTTCGTCAGGGGCATACAAAGTGCTAGTTGATCGGATAAATGCAGTCGAAAAACAAAATCAAAGATTGGTTTATCAAAAACCCATGCTAAAGCAGCTTAGAAATCAGCCTTTGCATCCCTCAATGTCATCACCAATATACCCATCGAATTTCAAGATGCCTCAACTTGAAAAGTTCAACGATGACGAAGATGATGAAGATGCATGAGAGCATATGACAGGCTTCATCCATATGTGCTTTAGTTTTCAAGACAATGACCCCTTGATGTTGAGAACCTTCATGACAACATTAGTTGGGGATGCTTTAGAGTGGTATAATCATTTACCACATCATAGCATATACACCTTTGAGCAATTAGCCGATGCATTCTTGCAACATTTTGCCTTTAGTGCTAAGGAAATGATAAACTTGACTGACTTGGTTAGCCTTTGTCAACTTGATGATGAGCCAGTCATTGAGTATGGCAATAAGTGGAGGAAGGTGATGTCAAAATTACCTTTCACCCTACCCACAACAGAGCTCATTCGAATGTTTACGAGAAGTTGTTCAAAACATATCTCGCTTCTCTTGCAATTACAATAGTATCAAACATTCGAGGAGGCCTTAGCATAGGCCCAGGTCATTGAAGACATCAAGATACAGGAGGGTGATATTCAACTCCACAAAAAGGAATGGCCAAACAAGAATATCATAGGTGGCAACATGCAACAAAAGGTGACCCCAATCAATCAAGTTGTTTTGAGTATCCCTAGATCCTCAAACCAGGGTGCACCACCTCCACCAGTGTAGCATAATTACCAAGCTCAACCTCCTCTGGTCCAAAATCATATGCAAAAGAATCAGATACAAGGCCAACAACGTCGGCCACAATGACAATATACTGATTTTCCAGAGACATTAGCATCACTCTTTGATCGATTATATGAGGTGGGAAGGATCAATCTTCCAGAGTTACATCCTTTGAAACCTAATAAGCATAGATCAAAGGTGCATAGAGAAAATCTATATTGTGTTTACCATCGACAAAGAGGTCATGACATACAGACATGTTATCCCTTTAGAGATGTAGTGCAGGATATGATCGAGAGGCAAGAGCTTCAGATAGGAGTCTTCCAAGACCCCTTGCATGCACACAAAGTAAACATAGCACCTGTCAATCAAGTTGAACAATCTAATCAGGTGCACATTAATATGCCTCCCCAAGAGTTTGTGGGAATGATCAGTGTTGTAATAGAGAAACAGGATTGTCAAAATCGATCTTCACAATCGGTGGCATCTTCCAATGTTTCACCTTCACTTGTCTCATCTCAGTGGGACATTGGCACTACATAAAATTGCACATCACAACAGGGGGTTCAGTTTCTACTACTTCTCCTGGTCAAGTCAATCATGGTGCATCAAGCACATTGCACATTGGGGGTCTTCAAGGTGTCACACCTTCCCCATCATCCACATCATGATCAATGAGGCAAAGTGAGACTTCTAAAGGTATCACACCTTCCTCACTTTCATTGAGTGGCACACACATTGGGGGTACTTAAGGTAGCGTACTTTCCCCTTTAAAAACATAAAAATAAGGAAAAAATCATAAAATATCAAAATTCAAAAACATTCAAATAAAACATTTAAATTTCAAAAACAATTGAAAAATCATAAATTCAAATATCAAAACATCAAAAAAATATGGAAAATATCAAAATCCATACACATGCACAAAATGCTCCAAAGGCATCATAAGCCCTTTGGTCATTCGAAAAAGGCTCCAAGGGTTCCTGAAAACCGCTTGGTCATGTCAGTTAAAGGCTTCGAGGGTTTGCCTAAAATTGGTCATCCCAAAAGGCTCCAAGGATTCTAAAAAATTGCTTGGTCATCCCAAAATGTCCCAAAGGTGCTCATAATCTCTTTGGTCAAATCCAAAAGGCTCCGAGGGTTTGAAAATCGCTTGGTCATCCTAAAAAGCTCCAAGGATTTTTTAAAAATCGCTTGGTCACTCCTAAAGGCTCCAAAGGCATGTACTCACCGTTTGGTCAGATATGAGGCTCAAAACTCATAAAAATTATAAAATCAATAAAATCCAAAAAAATTGGTAAAGCATAAAATCCAAAAACATTTGCATTTTCATTTTGCATTCACATATGCATCCACTGCATTATTGCATTGCATATAGGCATTCGTCATCCATTGCATTCCGTAGTAGGAGGGATTATGTTTGTCAGTCTTACAAACGACACCACGTTTGTGTCTAAATCATGCATCTTTGCATTTATCATAATCCATCATTCATGTGAGTAATTATGTTTTTCAACACAACCCATTTTGTTGCTATGGAGAATATACTAGGGTTTTTCGGTCATTCAACCATACCTAGAGGTCTTCTCAAGAGTTGATAGAAAGCTTGCTTTGCTTTTGTAGTTGAGGTCCAGTTAGTATAGCCCTTAGCATATCAGAATCCTATCACTAATCAACAAATTAAACAATCCTAATAAGGACTAGGGGAAGATGAAAGCTGCAAAGCAGGACCGGGTATCTTGAGGTGAAAAGAGTTATTCTTGCTTATCCCTCTGTGCGGATGGTATGGGAAATGTTGGCAATTGGCAAAAGGACAGGTTAGTTCCCTATTCATAATCCCTTGCTTATGATAAAATGAGCAATATCCCAGAGTGATATCCCACATCAATCCTCAATATTGATACCCTAGATCGATATCATAGATCGACTTCCCAGATTGATATCCCATATTGATATCATAAGATCGATATCCTCAATCGATATACCAAAAATAGTTTCCCAAAGTAAATCCCCCAAAGGGAAGTTTTTGAAGAAAATTATCAAATGTAAATTCTAAAAAGTGAAGATCAAATGAAGATCATAAAATAGGCTCAAATCAAGTTCAAAGTGAAGATCAAATGAAGATCATAAATCAAAGTTCGAGTGGAGATCAAATGAAGATCAGAAATCCAGTTCGAAGAGAGATCAAATGAAGATCCAGAGACAGTTCAAAGTCAAAAATGGAATCGACTCCCTTGCTTCACCACATATGAGCAAGTATCCCAAAAATTGAAGGATAGAAAGGAATGAGCCTGAATACCTGGAATTTTCGGCACTACTGTACCTTACGCATGATGATATGTCTGATACACTTGCATCTCCTTATGTGCAGACCAATGTTTGAATGTGGAAGAGCTAGCTTCAGGTGTCCTGCATTGCCTAGTGGCTTAGTCCAACTAAAATCTAAACCTGGGATTGGATAAGACATTTGTGGAGCCCCTATCTTAGCAATGGGCTGAAAGAATCCCGCTTGACATCGGGGAACGCTCGTGTCTTATCTTAATATACTCATGTGCACACACAAGGATAATGAATAGTTAGGGCCTATCCTAGCAAAAGCCTTGTATTTCAGAAGTCTAGTATGGTTAGTATTCAACTTTTGAGCAGTCCACTAGGGTGTTTGAGTCTCATGGAAAACCCTTAAAAATGTTCGCTAATAGCAACAAAATACCAAAAGCTCACAAACCATCAAAAATAAAAGTCATTTCAAATATCAAACTGCAAAGTATCGATCCATGATACATCATTACACTGAGCACAAAGTTTTCAAGATATAGGATAGATACCGGATGGATATCAGAAATGATATTTAGACGACCACTGACTATATCGTGCATATCTGTCAAATTGCAAAAGGAATATAGAGTGACATATTATATCATTCGCATCATTCCACGTCATATCATTGCATTTCATATATGGGTGATTAATTGTTTAAATTCTTGTAATGAGGATTTTCAATTACATTCATGATTTTTACACATTCTGTGGTGTCATCCATTAGATTGTTAAACACATATCACATTCATTCCTTATGTTTTAAGTGATTAAAGCATACAAGTTCATCTGCATTACTTCATCCATCATGTAATTAATGCATCACATACATGGCATTCACCATATCATAACCATATAAATTAAATGCATACAAAAAATAAAACTAAACATGCATTTAACAATAAGCATTGCATCCATATGCATACAATATAGCCCATCTATACATATAGAACATCTATCATATAGCTAGTGCATGTAATCTGTCCATTGCATACATATAGCATAATCAAATCATTATCTAGGCATTGCATTCATCATTGCATCCATAACATAAAATCAAAACAAAAATATTTGCAAACATCAACTGGGGCATTATCAGTATCGATCCCCAAAAGCTCCAAAGAAGTCTAAATCTTTGGTCTCTTTATTCAAGTCATAAATGCACATATTTTCTCACCATAAGGAGTTTCATATTGGACATTAAAGCATATCTACAAGTCCAAAATTTCAAAAATTGCAAAATTAAAAAAATTAAATTAAATAAATCAAAATTCAAAATGATTCAATAGATCATCGAACATAGTGATTCAACACAAGCATAATTGGAATTGCTATCATCTTGATTCTCTAAGAAGGCCATAGTGGCTGAACTACTCCATGGGATAGAGATATACAATTACTATTCACAGTTGAAATCATGGCTGAGTTAGGCCTTGCCAAGTAATATTAAAAGTGCTCAAGTCTTCAATTGTTCAAGATCATTCATAGTGGTCAAGCGACCTCATCGCTTCATTTAATTGTCATTACCCTCATCGACTCATCGCTTGAGGGGGTAGTCATAATAATCAAATTCATAATCAAAATCAACAATTAAATGCTTAATCATTGTTAAGTGCATTCGTTCAAGAATCATTTTCAAAGACAATCATGCACCATCCTTGCTTGGGGCAAATAAACAAAATATCAAGATCAAATTCAAGCAAACTGGGCAGCTAGTCTCCTAATTTAGGATTAGACTTAAGCTTATCTCCTAATTGCCACCAAGGCTAGGATTTGACTTAAGCTTGTCTCCTATTGCCATCAAGGCTAGGATTGGACTTAAGCTTGTCTCCTAATTGCCATCAAGGCTAGGATTTGACTTAAGCTTGTCTCCTAATTGCCGCTAAGGCTAGGATTTGACTTAAGCTTTCCAGAATCAAGTTCTTCAACTCATCGAAGGTAATGATTCAATGATGCATGCTCTTTTCATGATTGGGGCATCTAATGTTGATCAGACTAATGATCATCATGCAACCTTTGACATCATTTTAGGAGGTCTATTTTTGCTCATGCATTGTTCAATCTCACAATGCATCATAAAAGGGGCATCTGTAGACACCTAAAATATGTCATGTCGATGGCGACTACTCATATGGGCACCTTTTTAGACCATATGAATGACCTTGGACCTTTCCAAGACCAAGAAGTGGTTTTAACCACTCAATTTGGGCTCCTTGGCCTATTTAGTGCTAACTATGACACCTACGGTTAGCAAAAGCTTGCATGCTAACCATGGCTGACACCTACGATTAGCAAAATATTGCATGCTAACCATGGCTGACACCTACGGTTAGCACTGTAACAAACTCGAGTGACCAGAGCTGAGTCAAATCAGTTGCAACAACCGAATTGCAATGGTTTTCAAAGCGGTTTGGGCTGGGAAGCATCCAAAAGCTTCCTCTCAACTGCCAAATCTTGTTCTTGGCTTCTCCATGAAGCTAGAGCAAGGATTTTGGGAGTCTACTTAAGACCCCAATTTTAGAGAGCAACTATCCTAAAGAATAGCTCAATTGCACATAGCGGAGCCCTGTCGGATTGGAGAGCAATTTCATATCCCCTTGAGGAGTAACGAAGTGTTGTCCAATTGATCAATGACAACTGTGCATGCAACAATGGAGATCTCAAGAGCTTGAGGAGCAAGCTTGACAATTGACACACCTCCATTGCTAATTCCATTGAATTCAACCACCAATCTATTCTAGAACACAGAGGCGACCCTTGACCATCAATTCCTTGGAGGATTTGAGAGTTTCTGGCCTTGGTTGCAAGAGAAAGGACACTTTCATCTTAACCGTGGCTATGAGCCATGGTTAATAGTGCCAACGCACCCTCAAGTACCCATGGCTAGGGTTTGATGCTCTCCTTCCTCCATTTTAGCAGTAGTTTTCCATTTTTAGTCATGCAATTAGCTTAATCTAGCATAGATCTACATTTTAGCAGACATTTGACCGGTTAATTTAGGAATTAGAGGTAGATTTGCTTCACCTTTCCTTGCATTTGTTAATCTAGATTAGTTTCATGCAATTCAAGTTTTCTAATGGTTAATTAGGATGTTTCTTAGCTAGATTCATGCTTCTTTACATGCTATATTACAATTTCCTCATTTCTTGCATAGATTGATAGTTTTACATGCTTTCTTGATTTCATGCTATTCTTTATGCAAGATTCCTTTCAAAGCCTCATCAAGAGAGGCCTCCTTTGTTACTAATTGCTTCTTGTTGTTTCTTGATCATAGGGAACAGGTATTGAAAGAGACAAAGCATACAATTCCTTCCTCAACGCGAAGAAGAGGGTCATCGACACCCTAGAGCAGTTCGTGTCACCCTGGAAAGGCACTTGGAAATCACACCTACCCTTGAGAGGGAAACAATTACATCCTATTGTAACAATTGTATCAAGATGATTATCCCTAAGAGGGATGTACTTGTAATTTGAGTTTGGCTTCAAATATAATGAAATAAAGCGTGTTTTATTGATCAATTTGTTGTCAATTTCTTGTTCTTGTATGCATTTTGTGTTTTTGTCAATTCTTGCAATAGGATACTTCGGGTGTGAGCCTTTTTGGTGGTTACAGTGTGTTTCAGATGTGTTGTTTTGCTCTTGCTTTCTTGTTCTTGTTTTGGAATTATAATAAAGGAACTCAACCAAAGTGGTGACTAGGAACACCAGTGCCAAACATGATTTCTCAAAAGAGTCTAAGGTACACCGCTTAAAATCCAATGGAGGGTTTGCCTAGTTCTTCCACTCTGAAATTATGTTTCCAATAGTGGGATGTAGTTTGAACATTAGTGACCTACTCCATCTTGAGAGGGTGCCCTATTCTATCTAAGGAATCTAGGGGTAAGCCGGTGGAAGGAGGTGAAATCCAACATCATCGGTCTGAATTGGGGGTTGGTGATGAAATCCAACCTTACCAATGTTATTGTGATACGTGCAAGTGTGTGTGGTTCCTTTTAAGATTAAAGAAAGTAAACAATAAAGCACTCAATGATCTTTCACTAAATGCAAGAAAATGATGTTTTACTTTCAAAAAAGCTAAGTAAAAGGAAACCTACAAATGTAACTTATAGATGCAAACCCTAGATGCTAACCTACCCATTGGGTAGGCTACAAGCAATCAAACCATAGAGATGCATCGCTACTTTGATTTTATTTGATTTTTCTCCCTTTTCTTTTTGTTATTTTGTGTTATGAGAAAATTAAATCTAACTTCTAACCTTTCTAGGCACACAAATGATGCGATAAAAATCAAACTTTAGCAGATGTTGTCTGTGTAAATAGAAAACCAAAGTTTCAGGCACTTACCTTATCACCCGGGAAACCCGCTATTTAGAAAATACTTTGTTTTGTGTCCGTACCTAGGTGGACGTCTTCAGGCCCTGTGGCCATCCCAGGGTGGTATGGCTGTGTGGTTGTCCCTAGGTGAGCCAAGGAGCATTTCAAGGGCCATACCAAGGCAAGACGAGGAGCAACTGCAACAAAAAACAAGCAAAAAAATGAGGTTAAATCTTCAAATTAGCAATGGGGATAGGGTCCCACCATGATCACCACTAAATTAGGGAAAAACAGTGCACCTAATGATGTTTTAAAATATATGTATCTATCTCCTATGTCTAATGAGCATCAAATTGAAAGCATGCAAGTAAGATGGAAAAGATAAAAAAATAACAAGAAATGAAGCAAAGTGAATCAAATCCAGGTTATAGAATGTCCCCTTGAGTTCTCAAATTATTTATACAACTGTTAAAAAGTTTGGGGTGCCCAAGGGTCAAATCCTTCAAGAGATTTGGGTGCACATCCAGTGTCTTTCCTCCTACCCACAATCAAGGTGGATGGGCCAAGGCTGTCACCACCTGTGTCTTTGATCTTTGATTTCCTATTATCCTTCTTAATGTGTTGTATATAATGCACCTACACACAAGGAAAGTAGAAATATCATGTAGCAAGTGTGTATGATGGAAAACATGCAATCCCCACAGGCACCAAAAATATAGTAATGAGAATATGCATCAAATAAACTCCAAACAACTTGAAATTGCATAGGGATGTAAAATAGAGGGTTTTGGGCAGATCTCCATAGAAATATAGCAAAAATTATATTCTATGGCATGCGGTAATTGCAATGACCGTCCTTCACCTACAAAACCTAATTCAAGCAATTTCTAAATCAAAACACCTCCAAATCGAATGAAAATTGGTTAGAATGCATAAAGGGATATTATAAGATAGCCCATATGGTTATATTTGCAATATAAATAAAATTTGCATATATTTCGCCAAATGACCACCGTAGGCCTACGTGAGACCCTACAAAACACTAAAAATACGATATCTCCCTCAATATAGATCCAAATTGCATGAAATTTTGACAGAAGCATCATATGAAAATATAGAATATAAAAAAAATAGAAGAAAAACCATACACATATTTGTAGCCATCCTAGGGTGGGACGGTCAGGACTGTCACTAGCTGGGGGCCATCCTGGGGTAGGATGACCACCAGTTCTGCACTTATTTTACCCACAATTCCTCTAAGAATTGGTTAAGAACCTCTTAGGCAGTGTTCTCGTTGAATTTTGTGTGAAAAATCACTCATATGATTTGGTTTGAGGATCATAACATGCCTCCTAGTTCACTCACACATCTCCTTCGCTAAGTAGATATTCTGAGGGAAAAGAAAGCACAAAAGGTTGAAAAGAAATCTTAGCAGCACTTCATTGCTTTGTCCTAAAAATCCTCTCCATTCTTGTGTGGAAAATGAATCCACTTTATAGCCAAAGGAGGCCTTTGGGAAAAAGAGGCATGCGAGGGCATGCAGGGCAAGAGGTGCCACTTGGCCACCGGGGTGGCATGCATTGAATGGGGAACACGATCTCTCAATTTTGCCTCCTTTATTAGGCATGTCATAGAATTTTACATCCTCAACCTTGCATGGTCAAATAGGCAGGGAAAATGACATTTTTTGGGTGTCATTTATCCACAATTTGACATTTTTGGGGGTCAAATCTCATGGTCGTCCCACCCAAGGATGACCACACACAACCATCCTTGGATGGGATGGCCATGAACTGTGGTCATCCCAAGGTGGGACGACCATGCCTATAGGCCCCAAAACTTCCCAAAAGTGGGGGAAATGCTTCAAAAAGTGGTTAGGACCACTGTAAAACCTTTGAGGTTTGCCCAAGGGGGCCATAAGGTGTCAAATGGACCTTGTCTTGATCGCCTAATTGGATTGACCAGATTTTAGTGTCTACAGGTTTAATCAGCTCAAGAGGCATAGTATCACCAATTTTGAGAAACAGGTCGATGCATTTCTTGAACACTTCTCCTTCGACATCAAGAAAAAGGTAAACCTATCTGATCTAGTTGCTTTAATGCAACATGATGACAATCCAGTTATGGATTATGGGAAACGATGGAGAAATATTATGGTAAAGCTATCATTATCCATCCTTGATTTTGAATTAACTTGAATGTTTTTAAAAAATTATGCAAAGCACATTTCATTATTATTATAGGTGCAACAATATCAAACCTTCGAGGAGGCTTTGGCACAAGCTAAAGTGATAGAGGATATCAAGTTACAAGAGGGTAACTTGAAACTTAGGAATAAGAAGGAATGGAACAAGAAGAGCACTGAGAAACAACAATCCAAATCGGCACATGTAAATCAGGTGGTTCTAAACCTTCAAAAATGGGATAAGGGGCAACAACAACAAAATTATCAAGCCCAACCTCCCTATGCACAGTACGAGTAGCACAACAACAATCAGAGGGGTAAGGATAAAGAAATACATCCTCCTCACATACTCATGCAATTATCAAAATCGTTGACATCGATTTTCCATCAATTGTGTGAGGCAAAGGCAATAAACTCACCTGAGATTAAATTATTGGACCCTAATCAACCCAATACTAAGGGGTATAAGGATGATCAATATTGCATATTTCATCGAATGAAAGGCCACAACATAGAGGTATGTTGGTCATTCAAGCATTTAGTGCAAAATATGATCGAAAGAGGTATGCTTCTTGTGGACAACCCGCAAGCACCTGATAATCATAATATGGGGATTTACAAGAATCCTCTACCCAACCATGAGGTGCCAAGGAATAATGTTGGCCAAGTTAATCAAGTACGCATCAAGCCACCAACCCATGGGTTCATCAGAATGGTCAACATCATCACAAGACATACAAGGTATGAAAATCCAAATCAACCTCCATTTCCCATTAGAGTCTAAGCTACGCATCCTTCGAGGGTAGCCCAAAATGTGCCAAGCCCACTAACTAGATTGGTGGTGACAATCAGGAGTAGGTTAATTCAAAACCTACAGACGACTCTAGTGAATTTTTCTATTTATGAGATGATTCATCAGTCTCCCAAGAACAGGGAGATGCTTATGGATATTTTAAGGTCCATAGAAGTGCAGCCCCAAGATCCTAAAGCATTCACACACTTTATGGGACACGTGCAATAGTGTCAATGGTCATACAATTTCATGATCATGAAGTCAAGATGGTTTCCACTGTCACAGTGGACCCACCACTCCATATTATAGCATGTGTAAATCGTATGACGTTCAAGTGGGTTTTTATTGATACAGGATCATAAATCAATATAATCACAACCAAGGCATTGACATACCTGAAGTTACCAAAGATGCACATCGTACCTTCTACCTTCACGTTGAGAGATTTTAATGATGCATTATGCTCAACTATCGACATAATAGTCTTATCTATTCAGGTAGGATTAAATACCATCCTCGTGATGTGTCATGTTATTGAAGATGCTATGCATAAAACATACTTCTAGGGAGACCTTGGATACAAAAAATGCATTGTGTCCCTTCCATTCTCTATTAATGTATCAAATATGTACATGAGGGACAGGTTCACATGGTACCTTTCAATGAAGAACCATTGAAATGCGTGAATCTAGCAGACTTGTTGGAGGATTTCATGCTCCCCTCAACACACCTGGAAATACATCCAACATCATTGATCAAAGAGCCATAAGGCAAAATGAAGGAAGTGTGTGCCAAACCAACAACATATATATCTCAATGATTGAATCACATAGCAACTGCTTCTACCATACCGTCTGCATCCATAATGTGTTAGGTTGATTAGAATTTAAAGGTAAATATGGGTAAAAAAGAGATAAAGCAAGCACCCAAACCAGTTGTCATCGAGGTTCCTACTCCTATGGAAGTAGAGAATGCTCAAGTAGAATTCAAAGAGACACCTTAGCCTACTTCACCTACATATTTAGCAGGGTCATCTGCTCCGCAGGTGACCATGCATTTGGTTAATATTGGATTGGGGGAATATATCATGCAAAATGTGACATTTACGCCGATCATCGAGACTACACAAGACATGGAATGACCACAAGCCATCACTTTCCCGTAGGGATTGTGGTACCATTGGGGGTACCTCCTAACCAAACTAATTTCATCTATGGAGGGCTTGACCAGCTTGCATCTCACACTTCTATGGATGAGGATGATGATGAACCATTCATCATGAATGTTCATTATCTCTTCAATCCAGTGTACACCTTACAATATTTTGAGCGTTACCATTGGCATGGTTATGGTCTTGGATTATTCAAGTAGGGACGTAGGAGGCCTTATGAACCACAGTATCAGTTTCCTACTGATAGGTTTGGGTTAGGATATTATATTGGAGGATAGGATGAACTCCTCATGGTATCTTTAGACCACCTGTACCTTAGTCTAGGGGGTGAAGTCGAATTTAATCCTTATCACCCCAATCCCACCTCTTTTTAAAGGGATAATTGGCTAGTATCTTATGTCACTCTAGAACCACCTAAGACATATCACAAATATATATTGGTGGAGACTGATCCAGAGCATATACCAAGAGATACTTGGATGAACAAATATATGAGGCAGTCGACGATACATGCCTGCAAGTTTTGATCACTAGCATAGATATAGATTTTGAGTCATAAGATCATTCTGATAAGGATAGTATAGAGTCTGTATTTGAGATAGATGGATCGAGTTGCATGTATGAGAGTGATGATTATTATGAGTCCTCGAATAGAGAGTAACCTAGGGATGAAACTGAGTTGTCTTACTTGGGCTCTCTTAATTTATGTCAATTGTTACCTTCAGAGACAATCGTCAAGGATGAGCAATCCTCCATGGATGATAACAGTTATCAAGAGTGGGATTTCATGGGGCCCCATCTTCCTGATCTCCCAATTCTAGTAGGTAGCGATGAGGTTTTGTATTATAATAGTGATGATGAAGATGAAATAGAGAGCCTATTTAGGACCTCCCTACTTGTATCATCATAATGTACCATACATTGTAGCAGATATACGTAGAGATATCAATCTCCACCCACACACCAGAGGAAGAGATCCTAACCTGGATAGGATTTATCATATGGTCTTACTTGATCCGTCGATATATAAAGAGCTCCTCAAGCCTAGTGATCTTATTTTTGAGTCTATTCATAGATCGGATCTAGAGATCCCCATACCCCTAGAACCACATCTCGAGGATGGAAGTTATATCAATATAGAGTCACATGCAAGTGGTCTTGGAGACATGATCCATTCTATCTATATGATATCCATTGATTTGACCACTCCACTCTACAATCTAGCTAATCCTTCCAAACTATTGTATCTTGATATAGATGTTATTTATTGGGATCACATTGATTCACCACTAGAGCCTGAAGATTTCTTCCCTAATGAATAAATGTTGCAACCTTTTCACTTTATGCCAGGTTGTGCACATGATGTTTATCATGCTAAGGATACTTCCAATGTGGAACCCATAAACCTAGTGGATGGCATCCACTTGATCCCTACGCCTCACCAGCTTGAGCAGGGATCCCACATGTCAGTAGAGGAAACCTTTGAAGTGGATATCAGTAATGATCCCACCAATCCAAGGAAGGTCAAATTTAGAGAAATTTTATCTCCTGATGAGTGTTCCAACCTCATCCCTCTACTAAAAGAGAGACTTGATATCTTTTCTTGGACTTATAAGGACATGTTGGGTCTATATCTAAAATTGGTTACTCATAACCTTTTTCTAGATATCACAAAGAATCCAGTCAAGCAAAAACTCAGGAAGATTCATCCAACAGTAGCCTTAATGGTTAAATATGAATTGCAAAAGTTGTTGGATGTAGAGTTTGTCATTTCCATCGACTATCTAGAATGGGTATCAAATATGGTGCCTATAGAAAAACCTGATGGAAGGATCTGTATCTATACAGATTTTAGAGATCTCAATAGGGTAACACCAAAGGATTCATTTTTGTTGCTAAACATATATGCTCTTGTAGACACAACTGCGGGTCATGAAATGATTTCCTTAATGGATGGTTTCTCTGGTTATAACCAAATTTAGATTAAGTTTGAAGACCAGTATAAGATCACGTTCATAACACCATGGGGTATATTTTGCTACAAGGTTATGCCATTTGGCCTTAAGAATGCTGGTGCCACATATCAATGGGCTATGACATATATCTTTCATGACTATATGCATAAGATCTTGGAATATTATATCAATGACTTATTGGCAAAGTCATTGCTACGTTTAGAGCATGTAGAGGTCTTGAGAAAGTTTTTCGATCACCTTATAGAGCATAATTTTAGGTTGAATCCTAAGAAGTGCGTATTTGGTGTAACTTTAGGAAAACTCTTGGGATTCATTGTTTCAAAATGAGGGATCGAATATGATCAAGCAAAGGTTAAGGTTATTTTAGAAATGCATCCCCCCACAAATATCAAGGAATTAAGAAGCCTAAAGAGCAAAGTAGCATCCATAAAGTGATTTATCGCACAATTATCAGATAAATGTCAACCCATGAATTGACTACTATACAAGGGGATCCCATTCAATTAGGACGAGGACTACCAAGTAGCCTTTGCTGAGATTAAGCACTACCTGGTGACGTCGTTAGTGCTAGCTCAACCAAGACTAGAAGTACCATTCTTACTATATATATTGGCAATTGATTTTGCACTAGGAATCATGTTAGCCCAAAAGAATGTGCAAGACAAATATCCTGCCATATATTACATTAGTCGAACCTTGGTGAGTTACAAGCTAGGATATGCATACGTGGAAAAACTGTGCTTAGCAGTAGTGTTTGCTATAAATAAATTTTGGTACTATATGTTAATTCATACGATGTATGTCATATCAAAACAAAATCCTTTGCAATATATGATGAGTAAGACATCATAATACACGTACTGCAAAGTGGATCATGCTATTGATAAATTTTATTTGGAATTTATTAGCCAAAAGTCCATTAAGGGATAGGTCATAGTTGATCAATTGGCTGAGGTACCTCTAGAGAATAATAGGCCCCTCACCATTAAGCGTCTTGATGATGTGGTCTTTGCCTTATCAGAAGCACCCAAACTTGAAGAATCAAATAATAAAGCTGAAATGACTTTGTTCTTTGATGGTTTGAAGTGTGAGCAAGGGGGTGGTGCAAGAATAGGGTTGTTCACACCATAAGGTGCTCCTATGCCCTTGTCATTCAAGTTGGAATTTCCTTGCACTAACAATAATGCATAATATGAAGCCTTAATATTGGGCCTCCAAATAGTTGTTGCCATGAATATTAAAAGGTTAAATATCTTTGGCAATTCCCTTCTCATTGTTAACCAAGTGAAGGGACTTTTTCAGTGTCGATGTCCTGTCATGAAGTCTTACAAATATCTTGTTGACACTTATTTAGCTTAGTTGGAGTGGTATGACATCAGTGCAATCCCTCATTCATCGAATAGATTCGTAGACACTATGGCATCTTTGGTATCCTTAATCCCTTAGAATATATCTATCGATTTTACTACCATCCACGTAATATTGTTACACTCTACTGTGCAGTGTGAAGCTTTGGAGAACAAAGAGTCAATCAACATGATTCAGGTAGAACCAAAACATGAATGTTTCTATAAAGCCAGAGACTTTATCAAGATAGCACCTTTGGGATCATTGATCTCGTAGGGTCCTACAAGGAATGGTACTAAAATTCACCATAAGGTTGTTTCCCAGTCTGCATTTACAAATATCAAACCGCAGGGGGAACATGTTGTCTTGATAGTTGAGGCTGAGGTCTATCAGATTTGTATATCACAGATACATGACTTCCTAAAACTTGGTGTGATCCCTCAGGGATTGTCGTGTGTTGCAAGATGAACATTTAAATAGAAAGAGATAAAGTATGTCTTGTTAGGAGATATTTTATATCATCGAAGCTATGATGAAGTTCTCCTTCATTGTATTTGATGCAAGGTAAGATAAGAGTTAGGAAAATAATAGTCCAACTAAAATCATTAGGAAATAAATTAAACAGGTAGGTTTATATAGGTTACAAGAAATAGTATCTCCCTAATAAACTCTAACAAACACACTATGAAATATTCGCGCATAGTTTAACAACCTAGGTAGGATAGATAACCTGCTAACCTAGTTTACCATAAGATATTTCCAACAATGAAATTCTTCATGGTAAATGGTAAAATATGAATGTAAATATTCTTTTACCTAGTGGAGTAAATGGTAAGTATCCCAAGTAATGGAATATTACTCTAACATCCCCCCTTATTACATTATTTGGGTAATACATACATATCCCTCTATATAACAATATTTGGGTAAAGTATATAGTTGTCCCAATACAGTGAAGAAGATGTTGATTTGCTGGTTCTTTGCTCTGTCACAGTGCTCTGGCTGCTTCTAAGCAAAAAAATGGGTCATTCCTCACTTTCTCTTCATGCCAATGAATGTCCTTATGGTAATCACATCATCCAACTTATTTGCATGGGTAACCAGCCACTGCAATCACTAGGTGTAGTAGAATAGATCACTTCATACAAGGTTCATTCATTTACAATATGAATTTGCAAAAGATAAGGTAGCTAAGGTGTCGGTCGCTGCCGAAAATGCACCCTTATAAGTTCCCCCCTTCTTGTTGCAAAACATAGTGTAATTAATTTCTAAAGGAAGTGTGACTAAGGTGTCAGTCAAAGCCAAAAATGCACCCTTATAAGTCATCTTCCCTATTTACAAAAAACAGTGAAGAAAAGAAATGGATATCCCCCCTCAATTGCAAAAAGTATGCAACTCAAGAGTGTTGTGAAGGATTTTACAAATATTGCCTCCTAGACAATTTTACATCACAAAAAGTTGCTCCTCTTGTTACAAGTACTTCAAACACCTAGAATTTGCTATTTATGAAGCCTAAAAGAGGTACAAGCACCCCTTATTGCAAGGTCTTCAAACAAAAAACTTATGCTATTTATGAAGCCGAAAAGAGGAGAGAGAGAGAATATGGTGTTTTTGCCCAAGGGACACATGTGTTTTCCCTCTACAAAAATGTTTTAGAAATTTAGCACTCCTTGTGCTATCTTTGAACCAAAAACAGAATCAGAATGAGACACTTCACAAGAAATATGGCTTCTGTGTTGTGCCTTTGCCATTTTAGTTTTGCTTGTTTTGAAACCAACACTGAATGGTGTCTTGGTTGTCATTTTTACAATTTGTGAAAAACTATGCTTTCTAGGCAATTTGATCAAAAAAGTTCACCAATTTATCCTTTCTTATTGTAAGTACTTCAAGCATGATTGCTATTATGAAGTCTAAAATAAAAGGTTTAATGTTGATGACTTGGACTTTTCTGATTGCCTTTACAAGTTTTATTTCCCTCTTATCAAAATCTATGGTTGAAGGAAGAAAGGAATTATCCCCCCTTAGTGCAAAGGATTGCAACTTTTAAGGTTCCTTATTTTCAAAAAACTTGTTCTTTCTTTTGATTACCCTAAAAGAGTACCAAAAATATAATTCACTCAAATAGATATTTAATGGCACCTGCCTTAACACCCTTCAAGAAGGATGAAAATTTTGAGGAAATTAAGCCAAACAAATAAGAGTGAATTAGGGGTTTTGTTGATTTAGGAGAGAATATCAAGTAATTTTGGCTTTAAATCTGTGCAAGGATTTACACAAATTTGTGAAATTTTTGGGTTTAGTGTGTTCTTGATTCTATGACTTATAATTGCAAAAGAAATAATGCAATAATCAAACAAGAATGCCCACAAAATTCTTAGAACCTAGGTGTCGGATGCAACCGAAAATGCACCTAATTTTCCAATAAAGGTGTCGAGTAAAATCGAAAATGCACCTTTTAATTTTTGCAACAAAATGTGTGTTTTGTGTTGTGCAAAAAATGATATTTTTATGTCTCCTACTTTGTTTTCCAATTTTGCAAAAGAAGTACAATGTTGTCTTCTCCCCTGAATTTTGCAAAATTAACAATTTTGAGCACTCCTTCCAAGACAAGTCGACACACGACCCGCATTTGGAAGGCTTCCAGAACTAGTCGACACACGACTTAGTTTTTGATGGACCCAAGGTTACAATTTCTTCTCAATTTTTTTTTTTTTTTGCAAAAAAGAATGTGCAATTTTATGTCTTATATCCCCCCTTGGAGAAAACAAATGCACACTTTGCCTTTGAATTTTACAAAAAAAAAAAAAATTGGGTCTCCTTGTGTTACAATTTGGCAAAAAAGAATTCATGTTTGAACCTTTATTGTATGCTAAATTAACAAGGTTGAGAAGAGTTTAGGGTTTTCTTATTTGCAAAAAAAATGAGGCTCTTATATGTCTTATATCTCCTTGTTTGTGAGAAAACAAAAGCACTCTAAAATTTGTAAATTTGCAAAAAAAATTCCCCCAAAATTGATTTTTAATATATTAATCTAATTAATTCTAGCTAATTTAAATTAATAATAAAATTAGTTTCATAAAAAAATCACTTAAAACAAATGTAAAATGATTTTCATATAAAATAAATAAATTATTAATAAAATTAACTAAAAAATAATTAAAAAAATCTTACCTTTTTTTTTTGTTGGTCCATTTCACCGCTCGCTTTTTTTTTAGCAAAAAAATAGACGTTTTGGGGCCGACGGGAGTCAAACTCCCGACCTCCCGTCGGCCAGCGCCTTAGCGCTAGCCCCTCCGTCGGTCGGGCTAGCTGGCCCGACATGAAGGGAAGGGAAGGATATTCCCTTTCCCTTCACTCCTCGCACGGGCGGGGAAAACTGTGGGATTTATCCCACATCGCCCGTGCGGGCGATTTTATGTTGCTTAAAAGCAACAGAGCACACAGTGCTCTTTAATTATCTGTGGGCAATCAAGGTCTATCAGACCCATTTTGCTGTCGCCCACGTGGTGCGATCGTAGGGGTCCATGTGTCAGGTGGCACACATGGCCACCACATGTCCAGTCCGTCGTCAAGTGGTTTTCCGCCACGTGTGCAGTCCAGTTCATCATCCAGTGGTTTTTTGCCATGTGTCCAATCCAGTGGCTGTCTGCCACGTGTTTATATTGAGTCCAATGGTAGTGCCATGTCAGCACCTCAGGATCTATGCCCGATGTCTCGTCTGGCTGCCACATGTCGCTAGAGGAGTGGTCTGAGTCAGTGTCTCGAGATCTGTGCCCAAGCATGCATGGGTCCCAGCTATGATTGTCCTCAAGATTTATGCCCGAGAGTTTGTCCGTAGGTGTAGGGTCTTTGATCCGATCATCGAAGATCGGAGGGCGCTCCTGCCCTCTCAGATCTTGATCATCAGATCTATGTCGTCGGTCATCAGGGATCGGAGGGCGCGCCTGCCCTCGCAGATCCTGGTCGTTGGATCCCCATCATCGATCAGTGCGTTTGCCCTCATAGATCCTGGTCATCAGATCTGTGCCGCTTGTATATTGTCGACCTGTCAGGTCTGACAGTAGAATGTTTTCAAATCGGTGGGCCTTCTCCTGAGGTCGTTGATGATGTGGGCCTACGGGCCCTCTCATGAGGCCACCTTAAGGCGAGAGTTATCGGGCCTGCGTGGTTTCTCTCGTGGCCGCCCGGTGAGCTGTCAGGCCTACGGGCCCTCTCCCGTGGCCACCCGATGATGGGGGCCTATGGGCCCGCCTAGGGATCCATGCAGGTCCTGAGGGCCAACAGGGCCCTCGAAGACCATGCCAGGTCCAGGTCAGGTGGAACGAGCGGAGCTCGTATTAGGCCACCCGGCTGTGATGATACCAATGATGCAAGGTAAGATAAGAGTTAGGAAAATAATAGTCCAACTAAAATCATTAGGAAATAAATTAAACAGGTAGGTTTATATAGGTTACAAGAAATAGTATCTCCCTAATAAACTCTAACAAACGCACTATGAAATATTTGTGCATAGTTTAACAACCTAGGTAGGATAGATAACCTGCTAACCTAGTTTACCATAAGATATTTCTAACAGTGAAATTCTTCATGGTAAATGGTAAAAGATGAATGTAAATATTCTTTTACCTAGTCGAGTAAATGGTAAGTATCCCAAGTAATGGAATATTACTCTAACAGTATTGAGCCCCAAGAATCATATTGGGCAATTTCGTAAGCTCACTATGGTACATGTGGTGGCCATTTTAGTGGCATGGCTATCGTCAAGCACATCCTTCACATGGGTTATTATTGGTCCACTATGAAGAAGGACTGCAATGTGTATGTCCGAAAATATGTTAAATATCAACATCATGCTAATCTTATGTACTTGCCATAACAATCCTTACAACCCATTCAAGAAGCTTGGCCATTTGCTTAATGGGGTTTAGATCTAATCAATAATATATCTCCTTCATCATTGGGCCGACATACGTTCATTATTATGGCTACTGAGTACTTTACTAAATGGGTGGAAGTAAACCTGTAACAATGACAACTAGAGCGCATATTGCTGAGTTCATACTCACCAATATCATAATTCATTTTGGGATACCATACAAAATAATCTTGGATAATGAAACATCATTCAAGAACAATACTGTAAGGGCTCTAATGTCCAAATACAGGATCAAACACAGTTTTGCGACTCCATATTATCTGTAGTAAAATGAGCAAGCTAAAGCGTCAAATAAGATAATGGTATCCATATTGAAAAATATGGTACAAGAACACCATAAATATTGGCACATCCAACTTCCCCTTGCATTATGGGCTTATAGGAATAGCATTTGGACACCCATTGGAGCAACCCTATTTTCACTAGTATATGGTGTTGAAGCCATTATGCCCTTAGAGTTAGATATTCCAATGCTACGCATCGCATTGAAAGAGTTCATTGATAATGAAACTACATGGCAAGCTCACCTAGATCAATTGACGCTACTTGATGAACATCGCGTGAATGCCCTTGAGCATCTTCGCATTTATCAGGAGCACTTAAAATGAGCTTACAATAACAAATTCCATTTAAGAGACTTTGAGGTTGGTGATCTTGTGCTGAAAGAGAACCAACAAAACTCAAATTTTCTGCTTGAGCTGTGAGACAAATTTATGGCTAATTGGTTAGGTCCTTATATCATCTCTAAGAATATTGGACCTAGGACACACCGTTTGACATCGCTAGAAGGATTTGAAGAGCCTGAACCTCTCAACATCCTTCATATTAAAGTGTTTTATGCTTAAAACCCATAAAATGCACCAAAGGCATCTGTAAGCCCTTTGGTCACTCCATAAAAGGCTCCTAAGGAATCTAAACCCTTGGGTCAGATAATAAAAAAAATAATAATAAAATCCAAAAATTCGAAAATGCAAAAATGCAAAAAGAAGAAATAATATGGAAAATTTCAAAATCTATACACATGCACAAAAAGGCTCCAAAGGCATATGTAAGCCCTTTGGTCAATTCAAAAAATACTCCAAAGGAATCTGTAAGACCTTTGGTCAATTCAAAAAAGGCTCTAAAGGAATGTAACATCCTTTGGTCAAATCAAAATTTCAAAAAAATCCATAAAAACTAAAAAAAGCAACAAAATTTAAAAACATTGCATCTCATTTGCATTGTGCATTCCATTTACAGCATGCATTTCATTTTCTTTGCACATACATATCATATTGCATTGCATTAGGTATTCCCATCCGTTGCACTTGCATAAGAATAAGTTGTGTTTACAATCTGATAAATGACACCATGTTTGTGTTTCAATCATGCTTTTATGCAGTATCATAATTATACGTCACCCTTATGAGTAATTATGTTTTTCAACACAACCCTTCTTGTTGCTATGAATAATATACTAAGGTTTTCTGGTCACTCATCCATACCTAGTGGTCTTCTCAAAAGTTTGGTAGAAAGCTTGCTTTGCTTTTGTAGATGAGGTCTAGTTTTTATAGTCCTTAGCATATCAAAATCCTATCACTAATATCCAAACTAAAAAATCCTAATTAGGATGAGGGACAAATGAAAGCTACAAAGCGGGACCAGGCATCCTAAGGTGAAAATTTTATCTTGCTTATCCCCTTGTGTGAACGGTGCGGGAAATGTTGACAATTGGAAAAAGGATAAGCTTGCTCCCTACCCGAATAAATCCCTTGCTTACAAATGAAGGAGAAAAATCCTAGAATGAAATCCCTAAGTAAAATTCTAGAGTTAAAAACCCAAAAATCAAATTAGTATCAAATACCTTGCTCAAGAGAATAAAAAAAAGTACAAAATAAATAGTGGTTTTTATCACTAAAAGAAAAGTACAAAATAAACAATGGTTTTTATCACTAAAATAAAAGTACAAAATAAACAGTGATTCTTATCACTTTACATGAGCAAGTATCCTAATAAATTGAAGAAAATAAGGGGATGAGCTTGAATCCTTGGAATTGTCAACACTACCGTACCTTACGCATGATGATATGTTTGATACATTAGCATCTCGCTTTTGTACAGACTAATGTTTGAATGTGGAAAAGCTAGCTTCAGGTGTACTGTATCACCTAGTGGTCTAATCCAACTGAAATACAAACCTAGGATTGGATAGACATTTGAGGATCCCCAATATTAGCAATGGGCTGAAATAATCCCACCTGACATTGGGGTATGCTTATGCCTTATCTAATATACTCATTTGTACACTCTAGGGTAATAAATATTTAGGGTCTATGATAGCGAAATCCTTATGTTTCAGAAGTCTAGTATGGTCATTATACAACTTTTTATTAGACAACTAGGGTGTTTGAGTCTCATGGTAAACCTCAAAAATTCCCAAATAGCAACAACCAATTTTCAATGCAATTTTCAAATATCATTTTATTTTATGAGAGTTTGTTTATTAGAACTATTTGTAATATAGGTTAGATACCGAATGGATATCAAAAATGATATTTAAATGACCAATGACTATGTTATCCATATTATTTTAATTTACAAAGACTTATGAATAGAAACAATACATCATTGCATCTCACATAGGGGTGTACAATTTATCAATTTTTATATAAAGATATAGCAATTACATTTCATGATTGTTATATATTCTGTGGTGTCATCCATTAGATTGTCAAAACCATATTGCATTCACACCTTATGTTTTAAGTGATTAAAACATACATGTTCATTTACATAGCATTCATCATAGAAAAATTATGTAATATATGAATGGCATAAATTATGTCATAGCATCATAAATTAAATGCATACAAGTACAATAAATTACACTTGCATTTAGCAACAAACATTGCATACATATACATTCATAATAAGTATTCCATCTACACATGTATAAGATCACATCTAATCATACATTCCATAGCTATCTAGTGCATGTCATCTATACATCACATCATATAGCATAAAATCAATATAACATATAAGTATTGCATCCATATGCATCTCATAAAACATAAACAATAAAACACATAAAATCCATACATATAATAAGTCTCAAATGTCAGATCGTATATATATATATATATATGTATGTGTGTGTGTACCAAAAATATATAATAAATAGTACATCAACATATGTCAAAAATACCCGTAGGCTACATCTGTGTAGGTCCTCGACCTTACACTCAAAAATGGTACAATATCATATATCATATCAGTACTAAGAAGCGTCTGTACCTCCAATTTGAGAGGATCCACCATCGCCTCCACCCTCCCTATGAGTTCTCCTAGAGTTGGTACTAGAGGTCCTCTTTGAATTGTGTGATCTACGACTAGAGCTAGCTAAGGACTACCTTGTATCTCGAGTGTGAGTCCTTTGAGATACTGGAGCCACGTACCTCTTAGGAACTTAACCACTAAGTATCCCTATCTCTCCCCTCAAAGAAGATATGTAGGAAGCATTTACTACACTATCGCTACTGTGCTACTACATCAGATCCTACAATCATTTGATCTCTACCGCCTGGTCCAACTCTGCTAATCCCTGTACTGCTTGAGCTGTTGGAGTAGCTAGAGGTTCTAGAGAAACCTGTGAAGAGGAGGGATCATCCCTCCTAGCCCTAAGTGCATCATGTTGTACCCTTAGAATGTCCAACTAGGAATGTAGAAGGATGCACTAGCCTGTAACCTACTGTACCTTTGTCCCTATTGAATCTATCCTGGCCTATAGAGCGGTCCTCTCCTCCTCGTAGTTGCACCATTGAGACTACCCTACTATGATTTGAGACTATATATCCCCAATATTTTCTTGTAATGTAGTAATTATGGTGTCCTGATGTAGGAGTTGTGTCTACAGGGAGCCTACCTGAGTCTATAGGCTGGCAACCTGGGCCCTAAGCTTCTTAATCTCGCTATTAGGTGTGGCATCACCCTCCTTGAGAGCATTGTCCTCCTCCTAAACCAGAGGTGCATCCTCTAAAACTCCTCCCTCACCCCATCTACCCTTAGTCCCCTGACATACTCGACTATCATGAGGGTCAACTTTTGCTCTCTCAGCACCCTCTACTATTGTGTCATCTGGAGTCCTACCCAAGGGGCCCTCAAAGCCCCTCCATATCCTGAGTGAACACTAGGTGTCATAATCAACTGTAGTACCTACATCGATCAGCATTGACTCCTAAAATTCATCATCCTCATCGTCCAGTGGAGTCACCCTAGGCTAGGTCAAGTCCCTCTCTAGAGCGAGGTGACAGTAGATTGTAGGAAGCTCTGGAATGTCTTACCTAATCTCAAATTGTCTAGTGACATGAGAGAAGTAAAAGAACTCTCGTACCTCAAACTTACGTTTGAGGAGCCATATTTCTTTACCTGCTCTATGTAGCCAATCATCAGCCTTCATACATGGAGGGTAGTCTAGGTATGGGTGCCAGTCCACCTAGTCCATCTACAGTCATAAAAATTGTCCAATATAGTAAGCTAGATCTCCTGCATAAGACCTACTCCTGAAGCCCTCCTAATCATGAGGCCAACATGTCGCATAACACTAGTGCACCTCCTCAATGGCACCAATATTGAGTGGTAGGCTAGTGGGACACTCAATCCTAATATGTTGCCACCACAGATCTGAAGTAGTAGGTTGTAGTCGATGTCTACTTTGCTCCTCTATGTAATCTGGTACAACTCATTATAGAGTTATGCTAGTAAGGCACTCCCATAGGACAGGATTAGAGGATGATCACGGGGGCTAGCTAGGACCTCCATAGTCCTAGCTAGGAGGTTCCAAGGGAACATCACTCCAGAAGATTCGGGCAGGACAATATGCACGATCAAGTGCATAAAGATGGCTACTCACCGAGAGAAGACCTGCTCTATATACCAGTGCTCAATCTGAGTGCCACTGTGTTACCTGCGACCATTGAAGATATGATCGAATACTGCCTACTTTACCTCGATTGGTGAATATGTGATGGCCTTGCCATCTAGAGGGAGTCAAAATATGCGGTAGACATCCTCTAGAGTGATAGTCATCTCACCTGTCGGCAGGTGAAAGGTATTGGCCTGCACATCCCAATGTCAGGCCAATGCAGTCATATAGGCATGATCAGCTCAGATGGTGGGGATGTGCAAGACGTAACCAAATACCATGGTCCCGAACCAATACAACTCTATGGGTAGTAGTGCACTGCGTAGGTTATGAAGGATCTCATATTCCCTCACCCTCACGGTCAAAGTCTAGTGGAAAGCATAATAATAAAGTAAAATCAATTAAAAAATAATTCAAAATAAAAAAAAACCTTAAAAACGATAAATAAAATCATAAAATCTCAAAAACATGAAAAAAATGGAAAAAAACACTTCTAAGATCAAAAAAATCAATTAAATCTGCTAAAAAATCAAAAAAATTAAAAAAATTTTTGAAGTCATCGAACCGCGGTTTAGACCCGCAGTCATGATGGTGGTCAATTTGATGACCATTGGGATTTGAATCCCATTGTGGCTGATAGCCATGGTCCCCAATTTGATAATTGGTAACCATGCCTGCCAGTTGCGGCTAGGAGAAATAACCTTTTCAGGGTCATTTCCCATCCCAAGATACCTAAAAAAAATTATTAAAACCCTAACCCTCTAAGCTAACCTAAGCTAAACCTAACTATGGTGAGGTTCGTTATTGATAGTTTAATGAGGTTCATTAGCCCATTATTTAGTGAGGTTAATTTTAAAAATCGGTAAAAGAAAATAATTAGCAAGTTGCGTGCTTCTACCTTAGTAGCATTGGCTCCTCCAGGTTGGTCTGCCATCGGTGTGGATGCTAGTGAGGTCAATTTGCGGCAATGTTCCGTATCAAATTCGTCTTCTTACCTCTCATAGCTCTCATATTTTCAATTGCAACAGTAAATAATGAGATTAAAAAATTATGCAAAATGCTTAAATATTTTCTATTTCGACCCTGACCTCTCATGACAACTGTGGTCCCCAAATTAGGGTTTATCGCCCGTAGGTCTAACCTATGTCTAAGCAATTTGACATTTCTATTTGTTGCTAAAAAGCGTGGCTAGCAATCTACAATAAATGCTCTTAAATACCACCACATGGAGTTTCAAAATGCTAAATTAAAAATACCCACCTGACCAAAATTGTCAAAAAGTTTAACAACAATAAAAAATTAGATAAATCAAAATACAAATGCGCCTCGTATCTAGTGATTTACCCTCTACACTTGGAAGTTGCAGTGACTTGCGCTCTATGCAATCTAGAAAGATGAATAAATTACCATAAGGACATTTGGGGTAAATTAGTCATTGTTAAATTGTTATGCGTCATTTCAATCCCTAAGAAGGCCCAGATGGTCGGACTACTCCATGGGAACAAGATATTCATGTCAATTCTTCTATGACACTTTCAACAAATCATCAAAATATATGATTCAACACATGCCTAATTGAAATTGCTATCATCTTGATTCCCTAAGAAGGCTTGTATGGCTGGACCATTTCATGGGACAGAAATATACAATTACTATTTAAAGTTGCAATCATATCTGATTAGGCCTTTCCAAGTATCCAAATGCTAAACTTTAATTTGTTCAAAGTTATTCATAGTGGTCAAGTGACTCGTTGCTTTTTTAATTATCATTACCCTCATTGACTCATCACTTGAGGGGGTAGTCATAATATTATAATCATAATCAAAGTCAACAAAATATCCCTTGATCGTAGATCCCTTGATCTTGTCAAAATTATGTTCGTCTTACGAATCATTGCCAATGACTATCATAAGCTTACCCTCTGCTAGGAAAAAAGCAAATATGACAATTAAGTTAGTAGCTCTCCTACTTTAGGATATATATGGTGCAGAATGCTATAGTAGACCTGAGCTTCCTGATCACCGCTAGAGCTTGCCAAAGCTTTTTCAATTTAAGCCTTCCATCTAGTTGGAAGAAATGATTATAGGATGTGCATCCTTTTGTAGGATTTGGGCATCTAATGTTGATCAGAATAATGATCATCATACACCCTATGACATCATTTTAGAAGGTATATTTTTGCTCAACGTTGTTCGATCTCACAACACATCTCAAAAGGGGTAGTAGACACCTAAAATGTGTCATGTCGAGGCGACTACTCATATAGGACATGCTAGAAGACCATATGGAAGACCTTGGACAAATACCAAGGTATAGCAGTGGTTCTAACCACTCAATTAGGCATTTTGGCCTAACTAATATTAGTCGCAGCTGAGACCCACGGTTAATAGAGCTGACCGCACCTTAGAGTCGCAACCAGAAGTCAAAATCAGTTGGACTTTGGCTGATCCAAATTTTATTATAATGACCAATTTGTTGCAGATCCGAGCAGTTTTGGGGTGGAAAGATCCAAAAGCTTCCCTCCAACTGCTCCAACTGTTCATTCTTGATCTTGAATTCCTAAAGAAGCTAAGATATAGCCTTCCTAGAGGTTATAAGAACCCCATTCAAAATGGGAAATAAAAGAGAGATGCATAGGATAATTTGAATGGCGAAGCCCTAACAAATTCAATACTCACCTATTTGCATTGATAGAAATCCTTTAGCTAGAATTGAGAGATTGAAATGACAATTGAAGTCATGGAGGTCTTAGGAGGCTAGAAGAATCAAGAAGTGAGATTACGAGTAATCCGTCACCAATCGAAGAAATTCAACCACCAAATCTATCATAGGACACAGAGGTGACCCTTGAACCATCAATTCATTAGGGAAATAAGAGATCTAGGTCATATTTGGAGGGCAAGTTCATTTTTGGCTTAGCCACGGCTATCAGTCACGACTAACAGTGCTCACCATGCGACAGACCCGCAAACAGGTTTAATCTCCATATTTTCTTGGTCTTTAGCCATAGGTTTTATTTCATTTGCATTAGAATAGATCAATCAGGTGTATATTTGCTTTATTAGAGAATTTTTTTCTAGTAGAATTAAGAGTTTAGGTATCTTTATTCTCATTTGGTATTTTTAGTAAGTAGGACAAGAATGCTTACATTTCATATTTTTATGCTTTTGATTTCATAATTAGGGCACTAGATAGATAATTGTCTTTCCTTTATATCTTTCATGGCAATATTTCATGCTTAACATAGGTTTACCATGTTTCTTGCACTTTCTTGATTTCAAGCTTTCATGGCATATTTTTGTATAACTTCCCTTTAAAGCCTCATCAAGAGAGGTATTCTTTATTACTAATATTTTTCTTGTTGTTTATTATATGTAGGACTAACAAGGTGTTGATATGCAAGGCAACAAATACCTTTAATCATGGAGAGGAAGGTCATCGATACCTTGGAGCAGTTCGTGTGCATATAGGAATCCTACAAATTACACCTACCCTTGTGTGGGGATTGTTCTATAATTGTAATAATTGTATCACGTTGGGTATCCCTATGAGGGATGGATTTGTAATCAATCTTCATTGGAAATTAAAAAAAAAGGAATCCCTACTTTATGGTTATTGGCAAATTTGTCTTTCATGATTTATGTTGATTTTCAATTATTATTATCTTAGGTGTATGCTTCGTAGGTTGCTACAATTAGATCACTACTTAAAAGGTTCACTCTATTTTCCTATGTGTATTATAGGAATTGCCAATGTTTTCATCCCAAGTTTGATGTATGTACACATTTCAACTTCAAATAACTCTTCATCTCCTCAAACTCATGGGAGATATGACTCTTCATATTTCTCATTAAAATATATATTTATTGACTCCTTAATAATGAAAAACATCTAATGATTACTAGATAAAAAATATTTATAAGACTCCTTTACACCAAATATTTACAAATTACTTGCAAAGTATTTACAATATACTTCCAAGACACCAAATAATGTAATAAAATCCATCATTGAGGTCATGAAAGAATGGTCCAAACCTAAAATATTAAAGATCCTCTAGGGATTTCTCATAATAATAGGATTCTACCATAATTTTTTTAAGAATTAAGGTAGGATTACAGTGCCCTTAAAAAATATGCTCCATAAGTACACATTCATGTGGAACCATGAAGTAGAATATGCCTTCCTTACTCAAAAAATATTGTGTCAAACCCTATTTCTAGCAGTTTTTTATTTCTCCAAGGTATTTGTAATAAAGAGTGATGCCTCAAGGGTAAGATTTGGGGTTTTACTCATGCAAGAAGTTTGATCCATTATATTTATCAACAAGGCATTATCAACATGTAATATGACCAAATCAACTTATGAAAAAGAGATCATAGTCATAGTCTTTGTAGACATCCATTAGAAACCTATTTGATAGAGTGACATTTCATCATCAAGACAGATCACCATAGTCTAAAATATATTTTAGAATAATGGGTCACTAATATCTTAGTGTTGACTATGATATTTTCTACCATAAGGGTAATGATAATGTGATAATAAATGCCCTTTTGAAACTTAAAACACATAAGATATTTTATATACAATATCCATCCTCCAAGCTCGTTTGCTAGAAGATCTCAAGTCAAAGTGGCAAGGTGACCCCACACTTACCAAAATTATTTAGAACCTTTAGACATAAGTATAGGAGCATCCTAACTACACATTGACGGAGGGGATACTCCACTACAAGCAAAGGATCATCCACTTTGAAACTTAGGTCTTTAAAAAAGCTCCATTCTACACCAATATGGGGACACCTTGGCTTCTTGTGTACCTATGAATAGGTCAAATAGTTTTTATTGGTCATGTTTGAAGACTGGTGTGAAGCATATTGTAGATATTTATGGTACATTCCAACGTTAAAAAGATAAAATAGTCTAAACACTAGACCTACTCCAACCTTTACCTATTCCTAACTATTTATGGATAGATATTTCCATGGAATTCATCGAAATAATTCCTCTATTGGGTGGAAAGTGGCGATCATGGTGGTGGTAAATAAGTTAACCAATATGTTCACTTATGCTATTTAGCTCATCCTTATATTGTAAGGAGAGTCACAAAAAAATTATGGACTAGATTTTTCGACTCCATGGGATCCCTCATTCCATAGTAAATGATTGCGATAAGGTGTTCACAATAAATTTTAGGAGGAACTCCATCCCATTAAAGGAATAGAGCTAAAATGAAGCATATCTTATCACCAGTAGTCTGATGGCTAGACTAAGGTGGTTAACAAATATATAGAGACCTACCTTAGGTGCATTGTCTCTAAACAAAAATTCAAGTGGAGCCAATGACTTCCCTTAGATGAATGGTGATACAAAACCACTTTCAATACAACCACTAAGATGAATCCCTATGATGTTGTATTAGGGTTATGCATAGCGATGAATCATCATCAAATTGGAAAAAAAATTATGATTTTCAAAATTTAAAATTGGCTAATTTGGGGACCTTTCATTGGGGCCCTTTCACCCAAATTTTTGAGGTGCAATTTTTTTTGGGATCGGCTCGTCCGATCATGATAATAATTTTTTTATTTTAATTAGCCAACAACTTTCACCCAAATCCTTGGACCTTTTGCCTTCAAATTATAAATAATTTTATTTTTCCTGCTAAATTTGCCAATATACCACCAATATATATACCTAACCTGACAGGGTTACTCATATACCCAAAAAATGACCCGTAGCATCAAAAACTTTGGAACGATGAAAAATATTTGAAGCAATGACAAACCATCTAAAACATAAAAAAATAACCCGTAGTGCCTACCCGTAGTAGCTCATGCCTACCCGTAGCAGAGAAAATTCAGGTAGTTAACATCCATTTTCCATAGCAATTCTGGAATAATTATTTTAGTCTATATTCACCTAATATAGAGTGCTTAAAAATTTGAATTGGGATCTTATAGTTTCCAATAAATATTGAGGGATCCGATGAACTGGTAGCTTCTAGCTACCATCGCCATTATGAACCAGTAGCCTCTAAAGGCTACCAAAGTTATGATGAACTAGAAGCCTCTACAGACTACCATCACCATGAGTCACAATAGCATGCAAAGGCTACCATACCATCATATAGAGACTACAGGATACCATCACATCATGGGATAGTTACCTCTAAGGCTATTGACCCCATTATGGGAGGCTACCATCCCCATCATAGGGATGATAACCTACAGAGGCTAGAGGCTACCATCCCATCATAAGGACAATAGCCTCATAGGCTACCATCCCCATCATTGGATCAGTAGTATCAAAGGTTATTTTGTAGAGAACCTTCTAGGAGGTATAACTTTACATCCAGATCTTCGAGGTGAATCAATTGAAAAATATTTATACCACTTAAAATAAGGGTTTCTTGAGGATTTTACTAAGTTCTAAGTGTAGATCTAGGTGGTTTTTTTTTTAAATTGAAAACGGAGATCTGGATCAAAATGTATGCCTCCTAGAAGGTTCTCTACAAAAGAGCCTCTGAGGCTACTGATCCCATCATTAATGAAAAAATAAACAAGGCGAAGTAGTACTCTAAAAACATAAACTAGTTTTTGATTCACCAGATCATAGACGTGCAAGTGAAGAGCATACTCCTAGTGTTGCAAGCTTCCTGGTTCACCAGATCACATTACGTACAAGTGAAGAGCTTAATACCAATAGCAAAAACATATTAGAAAACAGAAGGAAATAAAGAGGGATTATAAACTTAAAGAAAGAGACAAGTTAGGAAAGGAACAAAAAACATTTTATTGAATTTTTATTCCATCAAAAAGAAGTGATACATCTACAAAATATTTTAAGTGAAACCCTTATTTTAAGTGGTAGAAATATTTTGCAAGATCCTCAAGAAATCCTTATTTTAATTGGTAGAAATTATTTTCAATTGATTCACCCCATTTTTATAATTTTTGCTAGAAAAAAATGCAATTTGCCATCTCTTCTACATGAGTTTGGACACAATTCACATCAATTTTGAAACCGATTTGCCTAATTTTTATAAATAAATTTTGGGCCCGACCCCTTATGCATAACCCTGGGTTGTATATAGCCAGTCTCCTCTAATACATATTTCTTACCTTTCAGGTAGTTCAAAGGTAGAGATAGTTGATACAATCCTCACTCATCAATAGGAGATCTTCGCTACCTTGAAGTACAACTTTTTGATTGCCCAAACTGATATGAAACAATAGGTAAATCAACTCAAGACTGAGAGGGATTCAATATCATGATGCTCAAATACCTTTGGGCCATCCTTCAAATTTTTATCAACCTCTAGGAATGTTTCTTCAAATGAAGCTTTGGAGCTTATGTAGTCACCTCTCAAAAGTTGTATTTCTTCCCTCATTTGTTTAGTGTCACTAAGAAGGTTATTAATTGTGGTATGCATTTGCTCCAAAAAATTGGTTTGTTCTATCTCCTTTTGGTGTCCTCTAGTTCTACTAGTCATTTTGGTATGATTTGAACCACTTCTACTAAATTCTAAAAATAGAAGTATTGTTCTAAGAGTTGCTATTTTTAGTAAGTTTGGGTGCTATATATCAAAATGATCAACTCGAAAAAATGATCACAATGGACTAGGCCCCAAAATGATATTTTTTGGCACCCCAAAAAATATCATGGAGGTTATATGCCAAACTGATTAGCTCGATGAGACCGACATAATGAGTTATATATCACACCACTATTTTTGGGCACCCCATACATTTTTTATAAGTGAAGTGTTGTCTTCAAGTGTTGTTGGTTTTTCTCCTAGAGGTTTGGTTCACTTAAAAAATTGGTTTCTTGTTGAACAACCCCTTATGAGACTTTGTACTATATGTTACTGACATTGTCTTGTCACTAACACTATGAGTCAATATTTTGATGATCGTTTGGTTAGACTCTATCACTGAAAACTCCTAGTATATTTCGAATTCTAAATATCATAAGCAATTATTATTAACACTGACAACTAATAAGTCTGTCTTGACTGTTACTGACTCTAACTAAATTTATACCTGACTGTTGCTGACACTAGAAAAACTCTATCCTAATTGTTACTAACTCTGATTGTTTATGTATTGACTGTTATGTTCCTCTTCAACTTCTCTCATATGTTTCATGTAGTAAATTTGGGGTAGAGAAGTCTCCTATTTATGCTCAATTTCTATAATAGCATTTTTGGTTACAGGTTTTACATTCAATAGAAAATGAAGTTTTGCAAGTTTAACTTTCAATAGAATAGAGTATTCTAATCCAAGGTACATGTAATACCTATAGGCCCTTTGTTACACTGTAGTGATGAATGCTAGTGCTCAAACCAATATTTCAGGCCACTACTCAAAGAGGATTTCACGCATACCCTTGAGCACACTACTTGTCTCTTTGAAAATATGGAAGAATGATATTTTTGGATGTTGTGTCTGGTATACATGTAGACACCAAAATCTAGCCACTTGTCCTCCATCCATGCTTTCCTACCATTTCCACCACCAAAACATAGCCACTTGTCCTCCATCCATGCTTTCCTGCCATTTCCACCACCAAAACATAGTCATTTGCCCTCCATCCTAGCTTTCCTACCATTTCTGCCTATTATTTATATATATATATATATATATATATATATATATATATTATATATATATTTATTACATATATTTAAATAATAATATTATATATATATATATATATATATATATATATATATATATATATATATATTTAATATGTATATATTTATATAAATCAATTAATCCCAGCCATCCAATTTCACTTAATCCTATCTGTCCATCCGCATCAATCCATGTCACACCTTAAATTTAATATCTACCCTTAGATGTTCTTTAATCTCAACCACACGATTAGTGTCATTGAAACCCTAACATGTCCTAGGTTGGATTATAAATAGGAGCCATTTTGATGGCTCAACCCTTAAGTGCCTTGAGTCTTTTATTGAGTTTTTGATTTTCTTGAGTTCCTAATTCCTTGAGTTGTTGGATTCCCTAAGTTTCCAACCTAGCCTTTGTGCCCTAACCCCACTCCATCCATCATATTCCCTATTCCCTCGCTCTCCATCATCGTCGTTGCATCCCTCGACCTAGCTAGATCTGCTTCTACAAAATCCTCCATCATCTGTCGAACGCCTCTAGGTGATTTCTATCGATTTCTAGCACCTCTGGGTGCCTCCCTACCAATCCCTAGCACCCTCGGGTATTTTTTGTAGCTGCCAAGTGCCCACAAGCATTTTATGTAAGCCCTTCTGAAATTCCCCTAGCCTTCGAGCGATGTTAGGGCACACCTTCGCCATCGACCTACAACAAATACAAATATCGAAGGACAACCAACAAGTAACAAGGTAAATCATTATATCTCTTCTATTTCATTTCAATATCTTTAGATTTGCATGCAATTTCATTTATCAATAGCTAGGGTTTTATTGATATTTGAGGCTTTCACGTAGTGGAGCCTTCACAGTTATTACTAACTCCCTGTTATTATTTTTATGTGTGTAGATTTGGAGATTCATCAGCATTGGACAATTGTTTAATCTGGAGTGGTCCGACTCAATGGATATCTGAAGCCTACTCAACTCTATTGGGAGCAAGAATGAATTTTATAGACACCATAAGCATTGTTAGCTAGGGTTTCGGATAACCCTAGAATTATTGTATTTATTGTATCTGAATAAACTGTGTAAAAACCCTATTTGGGGTCACATTTTATTGTACTTAGATCCCCCAGCAATAATAATATCATATCTATTCCATTGTGCAATTTCTTGTGTTACTTGATATATTCATTTTTAGTTAGTTATTTTTTGGTGTTTCATTTTTGTCTCTACAATACGTACTATGGATAATACAAGATAAAAAATATTCCTAGGGCTAAAGGTTTTTTCTAATCCTAGGTGGTCTCTTAATATACCTGAAGATACATGGGAGCTTGATTTCGTAGATGGATTTTGTCTAAGGTATGGGTATTAGAGCCTAATCACCCCTCACTTTATTAGACACTTTATGGGTAATCTGGATTAGTCAATAATGACAAATCCTCTAGGATATTTTAAAACCCCCGATATAGGGTTTCTAAACTAATAAAATAATGTAAGAAAAAAATTCTATTTTTATTTTTAGTAAAGAAACAAGCAAAAAAGGAAAACACAAGAAATGTATACCTAATAGTCAAAATGAAAGGGAAAGAATTGTTACAGTCACAACAAAACGCGATCCTAGAAAGCACTCTGATACCACTTGTTAGGAATCTTGTAATAAAAATAAACTCATTCACATAAATATTGTAATTAAAATAGAATTTCATGAAAGAATAGTATATTGCAATACAAAATATAAATGTAAAATTAAAGCAATCTCACAAAACAATACAAAATCATAGGTCTCTTCGAGGGGGTAACCTCCTTCAATACTTTTATTAATTTTCAAAAATATACATTCATTCATGGCCCCCTATCTTTTAAAGATACACTTCATGCAACCCTAACCTACTGCTCAAGAGTTGGCTTACATCAATTACACTCGAGCTAGATTCTTCTGTCAAACATCAATTACACTCGAGCTAGAATCTTCTACCAAACATCAGTTACACTTGATAATGGTTACATAAAATGGCCCCACTTGTCTAGGCATATCACTTGCCATATGCCATTACAAAGTATTATAAAATAATATTATAAAGAGGTCCCCACGTGGGAAGGGGTATCATTACATAATTATATGAGAATTACAAATACAATGTTAGGATGGGGTCCTAATAGGATTCCTTGGACTCATAGGCTGCTACCACAAATTTATCAAGAATTATGGTAGGATTATAGTTCCTTTAACAACTATGCTCCACAAGTACATAATCATGTGGAACCATGAAGTAGAATAGGCCTTCCTTACTCTAAAAAAAGTTGTGTCAAACTCTAGTTCTAGAAGTTCCTAATTTCTCCAAGACCTTTGTAATAGAGATTGATGCCTCAAGGGTTGGATTGGGGATCGTACTCATGCAAGAAAGTTGATCCATTATATTTATCAATAAAGGCATTATTAGGATGTAATATGACCACTTTAAAAAAGAGATGATGGACATAGTCTTTGCAGTCATCCATTGACAACCATATTTGATAAAGTGACATTTGATCATCAAGTCAAATCACCACGGTCTAAAATATATTTTAAAACAATGTATTTATTTTCCTGAGTAAAAAAAATGGATCATCAAGCTCTTAGGGTTTGACTATGAGATTGTCTACCATAAGGGTAATGAAAATGTGACAATAAATACCTTTTTGAGACTTTCAAAAACACAAGATATTCTATATGCAACATCCATCCTCCAAGCTAATTTGCTAGAAGAGCTCAAATCATAGTGGCAAGGTGATCCCACACTTACCAAAATTATTTAGGACCTTCAGACAAAAATAGAGGAGCATCCTACCTACTTATGAAGGAAGGGGATAATCCACTACAAGTAGAGGATCATGCACTTTTAAAATTTGATCTTGACTTATAACAAAGCTCCATTCTATACCAATACCGAGACACCTTAACTTCTTTTATACCTATGAATGGGTCAAATAATTTTTATTGGTCAGGTTTGAAGACTGGTGTGAAGCAGTTTGTAGATGCCTATGGTACATGCTAGCATCAAAAAGGGAAAATAGTCTAAAAACTAGCCTTGCTTAAACCTTTACCTATTCTTAATTCTTTATGGATAGATATTTCTATGGAATTCATCGAAAGACTTCCTCTATCGGGTGGAAAGTGATGATCATGGTGGTAGTAAACAAGTTAATCAAGTATGTTCACTTATGCTCTTTAGGTCATCCTTATATTGTAAGGAGAGTCGCAAAAATATTTATGGACTAGATATTTCAACTCCATGGGATCCCTTACTCCATAGTCAATGATTGCGATAAGGTGTTCACAATAAATTTTGGGAGGAACTCCATCCTATTCAAGTGGCAGAGCTAAAATGAAGCATGTAGGAGAGTCGCAAAAATATTTATGGACTAGATATTTCAACTCCATGGGATCCCTCACTCCATAGTCAATGATTGCGATAAGGTGTTCACAATAAATTTTGGGAGGAACTCCATCCTATTCAAGTGGCAGAGCTAAAATGAAGCATGTCTTATCATCCATAGTTTGATGACCATACTAAGGAGGTTAACAAATATCTAGAGATCTACTTTAGGTGCATTGTCTCTAAACAACAATTCAAGTGGAGCCAATGGCTTCCCATAGCTGAATGGTGATACAACACCACTTTTATTACAACCGCTAAGATGACTCCCTATGAGATTGCATATAGCCAGTCTCCTCTAACACTTATTTCTTACCTTTCAAGTAGTTCAAAGGTAGAGATAGTTGATACAATCCTCACTCATCAACAGGAGATCTTGTCTACCTTGAAGTACAACTTGTTGATTGCCCAAAATGACATGAAACAACAGTAGATCAACACAATATTGAGAGGGAGTTTATAGAAGGTGACACGGTTTTTCTTTATCTCCAACCCTACAAGTAAATGTCCTAAAAAAAAAAGGGATGACACAAGCTCGTGTCAAAGTTTTATGGACATTATAAGGTAATCTAGTAGATAGAGATGGTTGCTTATAAATTGGAGCTACCGATGTCATCCACGGTCTTGCCTAAAGAAGTTGGAGCCAAAGCATATCCCAATACATATGGTCCTTCTAGAACTAAATGAAGAAGGATCTATTATTCTCAAACTAGTAGTTGTTCTATATCGATAAAATCAATATTTTCTCTCCTATTATATAACTAAAGTCCTTGTACAATGCTATGGGCTCCAACCAAAAGATGCCACATAAGAGCCATTGCAAGAATTCCAACAATAATTTTCCACTTTTCAGCATTGAGGACAAAGTTTTTTTTAAGGGGAGTGGCATGTGTATAAAGGTGGTCACATGTCAAGTTAAGAATATATAAGAGAATATTGGCATATAATCATATATATAACCGAGAATATTATCATAGAATACTATCATAAAATATTATCACACAATATTTAAAAAATATATTTATAAGTATCGTAAAAAGATAAGAATGTAACCTTCACAAAAATTTGAAATATTTTGTTAAAGAAATTACCCCTTAAAGAGGGAAGCGATTTTCATTTCTCTTATTCTAAGTTTCTATAATTGCTACTGTTATGAGTTTCATGTTTCATTTATTTATAGCTATTGTCCTTGTAAACGCAACATTAGTCTTGCCGTTGTTGTTAATCCTTGTATTAACACTTATAATTATCCTTATAAAAAATTTAAAATCTTTCAAAAAAAAATTAGAAGTTGAATCTCTTGAAGATGATTCTAACCTGGACCTAAAGCCCCCACCTAAGAGGACTCACTGTCTACATCCCAAATCTGGGATATACAGTTAAAATAGAACACCATGTAAATTTGGGATTTACAACAAAAATAGAACACTCTGTATGTACAAAGAGGAGAACCACGTATTCTCTTCACTGAGTAGTGGACGCAGATGCCCGTTGCTGGTTTCTTTGTCTCATTTTGGTACCCCATGATTCTGCCTTGTAGCAATTCCTTATTCTTCTCCTCATCAGCTCCACTAGTTGGGCTTCCCACAAACTATTGCTATTCATTCGCAATCTCCCATCACAGTCGCTTAAGTCCAATCCGTTTTGCAGTCTCCAATCGTAATCCTGACGAAGAACAGGGTCCGACAGGGTCTGGTATGCCTCCCGGATTCTAACGAACATTCTGGTGGCCTCTTCCTTCTCTGCGGGCGCGCAAACGTCGGGATGGTATCGGAGCGCCATCCGACGGTAAGCGCTCTTGACATCACGCTCACTCACATTGTGAGGGACAGCCAACACGTCATACAATGAAGCAGATGAGGCAGGGGAGAGAGGGGCAGTATGTTGAATAGCTCTAACTTTAAGTGTTGCAACTGCGCGGCGCTTCGGCCTCACTGCAATTCTCTGCGACGAGATTCCTGCAGAAACACGATGAGTCTGAAGATGCGTGGGGAAACCTGCAATTGATTTCTTGCACTCCATGAGAGCCGAGCTACAGAAGACCTTTCTTTTCTGATGAATTTGCAAAAGAGATTTCAAGTAAAAATGGAAGTCAAGCTCGGTGTTTTGGCAAGATGCCTGTTGATTTAATTGAAGAAGGAATAAGGCCTTTGATTCTTATGGGGTTTATGCAGCTTGGTGATTATATAGACATGAAATCATGATGAATCGACAAGGATGAAAAATGATGAGGAACATGCTCAGAAAGGCTCGAAATGTCGGCGCCGTGTCTGTGCGGTAAGGGCACCCGGTTTCTACGATGTTGAAAAATACCGCCTTCTAGATATCCTTTGTTCCGCGGTTTTTATGAACTCTGTTCTTCGTTCCTGTGAGTTTCTCTTGACCTTTTTGCGAGTAAATTGAAAAAGATTTTCTTCTAAGAAAGTGTTTGGGAGAGTATACTTTTCCAAAACAACAAACAATTTTATTGATATAATCATAATTAAGATGCATTTTAAAGTTTTAAAATCATATTTTAACTAATTTACAATACTACAATTTAATATAAAATTACTTTATAAAAATAATATTCATTTCGTTAGAAGGCATCTTTTTCTTATTTCGTGGAATCGTGCGTTCTATGTTTTGAGCCTCTTAACGGGTTTGTCCACGTATGCACCGTCCTTTCACTTTTTCTAGAAGCGGAGGACTTATCTCTACCGTGTCATTCTACGATATACTTCATCGTTCAAGAGTCTACGCCACTGCTAATCGGAATATTTCTAACCATGCGCTGATTTCTCCACCTTAAAATTCAAACATTCAAAATACGTGCTTGGCCTAATTTCATATTTCAAGATTTGAAAAATCAAAGCGGATGCACTGTAGTCCTAATAACCACATTCACACCTAAGTTTTCTATCCCGTTAAGTGTGGAGTAAAAAAAAAAAACTACTAATAAAGTCAAAGAAGACGTGGATAAGACTCCTAAAACTTAGCTTCAAAAGGTTAAAAAGGTTAAGTGGATTGGTAGTTGTTTGTTTAATCAAACACTTATCAAGAAAAGACTTGGGTTCCAACCTTGGGAGTGCCAATTTGTAAAGGTAGTAGTCTGCTTTGAATCCTTTGAGTGCACATTAGACCAACGATGACAATATGAATCTTGATCGATCGATGGTCTCCCTTTCACGTTGGGTCAATAACAACGAGTTGGAATGGGTTTGTTGGGAGCAGCCTTTGTGGTTTGAACCCTAAACTTGTCAGTTACTAAAAATAGTGTGGTTGTAACCAACTCCCCTATTTATCTAAAAAAAAAAAGAGTCCTAAAACTTATAAGATTTATATTTCTCTCATCGACTGTGAAGATATTAAGGAAGTATAGGGGTTTTGCTCCTTGAACATTTATAATGAAGTGTCTTGTAATAACCCTAACTCAGCAAACTAGGGTTTAACACATAAAAATTAGATTTATGCAAAATAGATCAGATCTGCAATTACTACTCAAAAATTGCTCTAAAAACCCTAAAAATGGCCGTTCCAGCCATACAAATTTTTTATTAATTTTTTGAAAGTGCAAAAAGGTCAAACAACTATCCAACAACACAAATCAACCCTCAAAACTGGTTAGAAAAATTCCCAAAGTTGGGCGATCCTCCTATGAGGGCAAAACAGGTCACAAAACATGCACAAATGGCCTCCCAAAGCTGGACGACCCACTCCCAGACTCCAACACACCAAAATCTGCAACACAATTGTGAATCCTAAGATATATCCACCTAATCTCCAATCAAGAATAAGGGCACTTCACCTTGTCTACAAGATTAGCTATTTCTAAAGACTTAGGGCACACCACCTAAGCAACAAAAGGTGAGGAAGGGTTTAGCCCTCTCTCTTACAATTCATAATATGAACATGACATAATGAAACCCTAAAAGTGACTTTCCAATCCTATATACCTCGTCGTCCCACTAGAGGCTTCTAATTATTCATTTAGTGAGGGTTACATCAACATAATCCCCAACACTTAATTTTTATTACATAAAATACCTATTAGCCTAGCAAAAAGGGGATGTCCCACTTTCTTGTCCACAAATGATAAAAATAAAATATTACAATGTGTGGGGTCCACATAGTCTTCAAAATGGGACATTACAAGTCCTCCCTTCCCAAATTGCTTGTCCTCAAGCAATTCAAGGCTCGATTCACAAGAATCTCTTTTCCCTCCCAAGTAGCATCTTCAATGGGCAAGCTCCTCCATTTCACCAAGTACTCTTTGATGACCCTTTTTCTCAACTTCCTCTCTCTAGTCTCCATGATCATTTTAGGTTCCAAAATCAGCTTTTCTTCATCATCAAATGGGGGCAACTCAATGGAAAGAACAATGTGCTATCCAAGTACCTTTCTAGGCATGGAACATGTAATACATTGTGTATTTTACTATTGTTCGATAGCTCAATATCATAAGCAACCTCCCCAATCCTGCGTATGACCTTGTAAGGGCCATAAAAACGTGGCTTGAGCTTATCTGCTCCACTTCTCTTCATGGTGGACTATCTATAGGGCTGCAACCTCAAACAAACCATGTCTTCAACCTCAAAATGAAGCTCAATACGTTGCTGATCAACATACTTTTTCTATTGATTTTGTGCAAGCTGAATATTATCCTTCAATGTCTTCATAATATTCTAATTTTCTTACATATAATCCTTGGATTTTGGCACCCTACTATCACTCAAAAATAAATCAGTGAAGTTAGGAGCATCATATCCATATAAAGCCATAAATGGGAGCATTTTAATAGATATATGATAGGAAGAATTATAACAGAATTCTCCCAAGTGCAGCCATTTAATCCATGCATTCTACTACCCTAAAACATAGTTTCTCAAGTAGCCTTCAACCCATTTATTCATAATCTCTATTTGACCATCCGTTTGAGGGTGATAGCTTGTACTTGGAGTCAACAATGTGCCACAAAGCTTGAACAACTCTTGCCAAAACATACTCATGAATCTGTTGTCCCTATCACTCACAATATTCTTTGGCATGCCATGCAATTTAAACACTTATCTAAAGAATAAATCAACTTGTACTGATGTATATGAAGCTGAAATAACATAAAGTGTTCAAATTTAGTTAACCTAACCACCACAATATATATACAATTCTTACCATGCACTTTTGGTAGCCCCATGATGAAGTCCATTAATATACTTTTCAATTTTTGATTGGGAATGGACAAGGATTGAAGAAGACCAGCAGACAATGTGTTTCCAATTTTATTTTCTTGAAAAGTGGTGAACTCACTCACATGCTCCAATACATCATATTTTAGACCCTTCCATGAAAACCTTTCACGCAGCTGTCTATAGGTCTTAAAAAACCCCATATGACCAGCCATGGGTGCATCATGCATAGTGGCAATCAATTTATTTTTTAAGCTTCGAATCTGGCACAATAAAAATTATGTTTTTGTAAAAAAATAGACCTTCCTTCACATTGTACCTGTCATATTTCAAGTGGCCATCAAGAATGTTAGATGCAAAAGTGTTCTTCACATACTCAACCATAATTGCAGCCTTCCAATCAGTTGTTATAATGGAAATAGAGTGAAATGTGGGCATTCTAGATAGTGCATCAACAACTGAATTATTTTTCCCTTTTATAAACTCAATCTCAAAATCATATACTTGCACTTTAGTGACCTATTTCTACTGCCTATCATTTAAATCTCACTATCCAAGGAAATATTTAAGGCTATTATGATCGGTCCTTACCATAAATTTGCCACAAACAAGGTATTTCTTAATCTTGGTCAAAGCGTGCATAATGGCAAGCATATCCTTATCATATATGTTGAAAGTTATCTGCATTGGATTAATTTTCCTACTCTCAAAGGAAATTGGCCACCCCTTTTGCATTAGGACAACCCCTCCCTCAACACCTGAAGCATCACAATCACTGGTAAATGACAAAGAAAAATTAGGAATTGCAAGTAGAGGGCAAGAAGACATCACTTCCTTCAATTTCTCATAAGCCTTTTGGGCTTCATCACTCCACACAAATACTCCCTTCTTTGTTAATTCAGTCAAAGGTGCTGCCAAGGCTGAAAACCCTTTAATAAATCTCTTGTAATAGCTGCAAAGTCCCAAAAACCATCTCAATTAAGGTAGTGGGAATTGAATTACCTCTATCTTATGTTGGTCTACATGCACTCCCTTATTGTTGATTATGTACCCCAAATATAAAATTTCAGACATGCCAAGTTCACACTTAGACATCTTTGCATAAAATTGTTGTTGTCCCAAAATACTCAAACCAGAATCCAAATGCTTCAAGTGATTTTTCCATGAGCTGCTATAAACAAGAATATCATCAAAGAAAACTAACACAAAATCCCTCAAATAATCCTTGAGAATCTGATTCATGGATGACTGGAAAGTGGCATGAACATTTGTCATTCCAAAAGGTATCACCAAAAACTCAAAATGACCAAAATGACATCTAAAGGTTGTTTTATGCACATCTTCGTCTCTCACCTTGATTTGATGATATCCTGATCTCAAATCAATCTTAGAAAAATGCATAGCCCCATGCAATTCATCTATGAGCTCATCTACCCTAGGAATAGGGTATCTATTTTTTATTGTCTTTTTGTTCGACCCTATAATCAATACACATCCACATAGTCCCATATTTCTTTTTCACTAACACTACGGGTGATGCAAATGGGCTAGAGCTAGGGCGAATGTACCCCATGGCAAGTAGCTCTTTTATGGCCTTCTCTATATCATCCTTATACATTATAGGATGCCTATAAGGGGTTATCATGATAGGTTTTATTCCTGGTTCCAACTCAATCACATGCTGAAATCCCCTATGGGGTGGCAATCCCTTAAGCATATGTCAAAAAATAGTGCTAAGTTTTTCCAACAAAATCTAAATTTCAGGATGATAAGAGACATGATTATTAGATGAATAAGGCATACCTTTTGTCATAAATATACCAAAAACCCAAACTATTTTCCTATTTCTTGAGAATACTCTCCATATTCTTGGACGTCACCTCTTGGACCACATTTTTCTTGATCCCTTGCAAAACGACCTCACGCCCTTTAGCTTTAAATTTCAGCTGCAATATTTGGTGATTTGTGGTGTAGTATCCTAGTGAATACAACCATTGAACTCCTAGTATGAAATAAGGAATTCCTCAAATTAAAAACACATAGAAGTCATCTACTATGGATTGATTCTCAAAATTTACCTTCATTTGCCTCATAAATCTATTACAAGGCACAATGCTCCCATTTCTAGTAGCAACATTAAACCCAACAAATATTTCTAATTTTAGCCCTTTCTTGGCTACAAAACCCTCATCCACAAAATTGTGGGTTGCCCTACCATCTATCAATACTATCACCTTATTCCCCAATACCTCTCTTGGCACCTTGAATGTGAGATACCTATTTGCACTACTCAATGTGGCCAACGTGATAGCGTTTGAGCTCTCATGAGACTTAAGGGATGGCTCCTCAAGCTCACACTCATTCGAAGACTCATATTCATTTTTTGATGTGTCCTCATCAAAAATGAGCTCAATGTAGTGAATCTACCCATTTCCCTGGCAGTGATGGCATGGTATCCAAGGGCTTTTGTATATGGAGCACAGGTTTTGAATCTCATCACACTCCTCATTTACCATCCTTCATGATGGCATAGGTTTTGAATCCCTCTGTGGAGGGGGTATTGACTTCCCAAAAACCTGATTCTTCTCTAGAGGGGGCGTCTCTCTCTTCTAGAAAAAAATCTCTCTTCGAAATGATCCTGATGGTCTTGTCTAGCTAAACCTAGGTTGTGGTGGTGTTGAAACCCTAGGTTTCAATGATGTTGTAGACTCAAGGGTCAAATTCCTTCTCATTACAATTTGTAATGAAGTAGGCTCAAAGGCTTTTACCAAGCCTCTTAAGGAATCCACCAAACCCTCAATGAAAAAAAAGGTAACTCTCTTCTTTGAAATGTTAGGCACCATGATTGAAATATTTTGGAATTCCTCAATGTATGCCTCCACCGTAGTTTTCTTCTTAGAGATGGCCAGATCCTCAAAATATTCCTCCTCATCCCTCATCTCAAAACGATCTAGGACCCTTTGACTAAACTCATCAAATAAAGCGATCTCTCTATGGTCTTGTGTGTTGAGACCATGATACCACCAGTCATATGCAACCCCCTCAAGATGTAGGGTAGCAAATTGTACTACATCCTCTTTATCCATAGGGCTGAGAGTAAAGTAAGTCTACAATTTTTGTAGCCATGCCCTAGTAGACATGCTATCATCTCCATTGAACACTGGTACTTGCATTTTTTGTTGTAATTTCTTTCTTTCTCCATACTTGCTGCCTCTCCCAGCCTTCTTCCCCACGATCTCTAGGTAACTCTAACAAGTGACTACATTTTTGAATTCTTCAGCCCTACACTGATATTATGCAAATAGGGCATCCAGTTCATTAGTATCCCAGCATACATTAGGTTCTTGCTTGGGAAAACATGGGGTTTGTTGGCCTAGGCAAAGGAGAATGAGTGTATCCCATAGACCTCTCACTCCCTTGGTCCCGACTGGTTGTCCTATTTGATGGTTCTCCCTAATATGATGGCAGTTGAGGGTTAGGGTTTTCTCCCTAGTTTGGTGGTGGCTGTATCGCTCCAAATTTTTTGCATCCTTACCTTCAGGCTATAGGATCCGTGCCCGAAAGGGGGATGCGAGAAGGATGGGACAATACCTCGGACTGAGAGGCCCTTTGAAGGTCCCGCCTCTCGGGGGAGGGGTATAAAGGTGAATTTTTGACGGATGGTGGGTTCACCAGGAAAATTTTGAGTGGTAGTTTCCACACCTAGGTTGATAGTGAGTTTGATGTGTTCATTTTGTACTTTAATCATTCAACTCCTAGGTTTGGCCAAGATGAATCTAAACTATTCTATATGCCAATGCTGATTTTGTGGATACAAAAAATATGAATAAATGCTAAACACAAAAAATGTGCCAAATGGGACAGAACATACCTGATTTCGGATGTTTGATGAAGGTTCTGAGTTTTGTAGCAGTCCAAATCATCTCAACTTGTACGTAATCGTCTGATATTTCATAGAATCATCTCGAATCACAGTCGATCATCTGAGATCAGACGGAATCATCTGAGATCTGACGAATTCGTCAGACGAATTCGTCAGAAACCTGCAATCACAAAAACAGATACAAAATACCAAATATGCAACTGTAGAAGCAAAGGAGAATGATAGCAATAACAACAAACGTGCCTAAACAATGGATTCAAATAACAAACAAGAGAAATGCAATAGATTTAATGATTGATTTTAACTTTATCATGCGGTTATGCTAAATGAGGTGAACTCCAAGATGCATAAACATAATAACTAAGATAATGTATAAAGAAATGCAGAAAAGTGATAAAGAGATGCAAACTCTAGACTCTGATTGCCCCCAATCTGGACTACAATCGGGATCATCTCCAATCGTACGAGATCATCTGCGCTCCTCGACAAGATCGCTTGCGACGATCCGAGCTAGCTTCGACTGAAAAATAGTAAAGTTCCTGCAAGAAAACATGAAATACAAAATGCAAACAAAAGTATGAAGGTGTTCTAAGGCATAAGGAACCAAATTTGCAGGGAAATCCGTCAGCTAGGAGGTTCAGGGGGATAAACTGAGAAAATCCCAGTTTATATAGGATTAGGGAGAGGTTAGGAGGTTGGAGATCATCCCAATTTGGGAGATCTCCAATGGGGGAGACTCTAACTGCACATACACGCTTTCTGCCCAGGTTAGAGAGGTTGTTGGAACAGAAGCTAATTATGAAAATTTGGTTTTGGGACGAAATCGTCTAGACGTTCTGTTCCAGACGAATTCGTCAGATCTGGGATGATTTCGTCTAATCTACGATGATATTGTCCAACGGTCAAAACAAATCCTAAAAATGGCATGAAAAATGAGGAAAGCGGGTAACGGGCGATTAACGGGCGGTTTGAGGTTAAAATTTGAATTTTTATCTTTTTACTAAGGTTTAACTGTGCCAATTTTAGGGTGCTACATTTTGCCCCCTCTTTAGCGAATTTTCTGAAGAAAATGCGTTAAAGACGAGTTCTTCCCGTTTTACGAGAAAGCAAAAATGTACTCAATTTTTTAGACGATGATTCTTGGTCGAATCGTACGACTGCTGACTATGGTGCCCCCTCCGTGTTTTTACCCAAATCGAACGTTTGAGGTAAAAACGCGGAAAAGCAAAAAATTGAAAAAATGTTGTTGTTTTTAAATAAAATTAAGAAAAATAGGGTAAAACCCTAATTCATTGTTACTATTCATTTTTACTGTTCCAGAGCTCTGTAGAGAGAAACAATGGTGGAGACAGCGCACAGAGCGACAGAGGTCCGACGCGGGCTACGGGTAAGGATCTAATCCTAGTAGATTAGGTTTGATTTTACTTTGTGCAATTTTTTGATTTAAATTTTGATTGTTTGGGGCATCGCGGCCGTTTTTAGGCCGTCGACGACGTCGGGACGAAATCATCCCTATTTCATCGAAATCATCCCTAAATCATCGATTTCGTTCGAGGGCAAAATCGGCGAACTAGGGGCGATCTCGTCCAACAAGGGGCGATCCCCATGTTGCGAAATCGAAGATGATTTCATCCTAACAAAGGACGATTTTGCCCAATTTGGGACGATATCATTCAATGGTGGATGATATCATCTTTAAGCTTGATTGAAATGTGTTTAATTTGATTGCAATGATTGGTTTATTAATAAATTTTATTATTTTATTGTTTGTTTTGTAGAAAGGATTACTAAAGAGCCAGGAATGGAAATACGATGGGCTGAGAGATGACTTGGCCACTCTCGACCAGGCAGAGCATGACCAACTAGCATAGGTCGGGCTACGACATGTGGCAGAGATGCCACAAGTACCGACGGACATGGGGCTACTGACAACCCTAGCAGAGAGGTGGTATCCGGGGTCGTCCTGCTTCGGTTACCGATAGGGGAGATGGCTCCCACTCTAGAGGACGTATGGAGGATCATGAGGATCCCCATACAAGGACGGTTGATGATGCCTATGGCCAATCAGGGCCAGGCTATGATGAGATTGACTGGAGACCCGAGCTTCACCCTGGAGAAGGGCAGGGTGAACATCGAGTCTCTAAGGCAGATGCCTGGGGCATCTAGGCTGACTCAAGTTTTGGTAGGGGTGGTAGGTGGCTTACTGCTGTGCCACCAGAGCGGATGCAGACTACCATGGTTTTTTTTTTTGTTTTTGGGTTTTCTTGGGGGGGGCCGGTTGTGGGAGCACATCACGGTGCGGAGGCCGGTAGGGCTCCCATTGATAGGGGTTGATCGAGAGAGGCCCTGGGTTTTCTACTGGTGGCTACAGAGGGGGTCACAATGATGGATAGATCTGTCGATGTCACGGAGGTTGTTGGATGACCTCATCCCTGACCAGATCACCTGGAGGCCATGGCGAGAGCACCTCGGGTGGGCAGAGGATGGGCAGGAGCTGGCTCGCATCAGGCGAGTCTACTGGCTGAGGATGGAGCGGGGAGAGGTAGAGCTCCACCGCTATGATCGGGTTCTATGGTAGTTCGGTCTACAGTAGGGGATCCCTTCTCTCAGGGATTATGAGTACTCTCGAACTATCTGGGATAGTACTACATTGAGCGGGGCTCCAGACATGCAACGGTTCTGGAGTCAGGACATAGATGATGCCCCCATCCAGCCAGTGGATGGTGACGATGTTGGGGTTATGGATGGATACGATGCCTGGTACATAGGCATCCACCCTCCTCGGATGATGAGGGCATAGGGTCCAGTGCACGCCGTGGTGCGTCGGATGGGGAGGCGGTGCCAGGCTACTATTGAGGCAGTGCAGGGTCACGACGGGAGAGAGCAACGATGGTCTCCATAGGAGAGACGCCAGAGGATGACTCGGGTGCCACAGAGACCTCAGGAGATAGGGAGGAGAGAGAGGGGAGTCCCTTCTCAATAGGGGGAGAGACCACCATCGCCCGATAAGGGCAAGGGTGTCGAGGTAGGGGAGAGCAGTGAGATGATGGCTCTCCGGGCTGAGGTTGCCCACCTCCGGGCTCAAGTGCAGACACTACAGGATGAGGCTACATGGCTTAGAGCTCGGGGCGGAGGAGTGAGCACGTAGGAGTTGGCATGGTCTATGGCTCAGACTGCATTCTACCAGGGAGCATACTACCAGATGGTTCTAGAGAGCCAGAGGTTACAACTGCTAGCCGACATTGCAGGGCCGATCAGGATGGGGTCATCGAGGACATCCTCACGATCGATGTCGAGGACCCACGACATAGGGCGGACTTCGATGGGGCCTCCTCCTCCACCTCAGGGTGGGAGAGGAGATGAGGCTGAGAGCTCGAGGGCTCCTCAAGACTAGACACTCACGGCACAGAGATTGCATTTATTATTATATATTTTTGTTTTTGAGAGGATTGAGTACGCCAGGCTATTGATTGTGGCATACCAGTCCAGTTTTGATATGATGTACATATGTTGATATATATATGGTCTTTTGATGATATGACTTGTTGAATTTGTTGTATGATGCTTTAATGTTGAATTTCGATTGATTATTGATGATTCATGAAATTATGTCTTTTTAGAAATATTATAATTTTATGTCATGTTGTAACATTTAAATGAAATAATCTGATGTAAACAATTGGTTGTTTTGGTGTGATTTGATGAAAAATAAAAAGGACTTCTAACAATAATTTCAAAGGACATTGTCGCTATTATAGACCATTTCATGGAGTCGCCGCTCGCTCGGTCGTCAAGCTAATCCCAGTATAGAAATATTGCTAAAAGTAAAAGAATGCTTAAGAGACTGTCTTAAGACTTTGTGTTGTGATGATGGAAATGATGATGGTTTGTGATTTGTTTTCAGATTTTCATAAAAAATATTATGCATGAGATATTAAAAGAAATATGATTTTGCTAGGCATAAATTCCTAAGTGTGATAAAATTTTGAACAATTCCTTAGAAATTATACCATGGTTGCAAAATTGAATGTTGACATAATGACATGAAATAGAATAAGTGTTCGTTCGTTTTTAAAGCACAATTGTGTAACATAATGATGTAAGTCATATGTTTTGATGAATTTGTTTAAAATAAATGGAAAGTAAGATTAGAACAATGGTTTGCGCTAGGCATAGAATTATAGGTATAGACTTATACCATCATCACGAAATCCAAAGAAGAAATTGATATTTTAGTTTTATTGCATGATTGATTTTTGATAAACAGAAAATAATAATATGAACATGACTTTATTTGCTAGATTTTGAAATAGGTTGTTTTAAAAATAATTTTGGATTTGTGAAAACAATGTATGTAATTGCTTTTATACTAAACAGATGTTCTAAAATAAGAATAAAATTTATTCCAAAAGAGTTGCAAAAATATTTTAAATTATCTCAAAGACAAATGTAGATTTGTAAGGAACCCTCATGTGCATATGTGAGTTCATTGCCGATCTTGATTTATCATAATGATAGAGAATCTCTCAAATACAAATGTGTGTGCAATTGTATTGTTCATTCACCAATTTTGAGCAAGATAATTTGATACAAGTAATTTGACTTAACCAAATGAATGTTCGTTAACCATGATTTGTATGCATGTAACCGTACCAGACTACTATGTAAGTTAGGTTATCAAGAGCTAGCTAATCCATAAGCCGACATAGGTCTGTACAAAATAAGGTCGCTAATGTGACAGACATATCACCACGCTAGGGATTACCCAAGGCCAAGCGGGTTGGGCACAAACCACCTGTTATGGGGCTTACCTCACAGTTTTCGAATAATTGAGAATTCCAGGGATTCAAGCTCATTCACCCTTCTTTTCTTTTCAAGGGGTAGGGAAAGGGATTTTATTGCTTTTGCTTTTTCTTTTTCTCTTTTTTTGTATTTTTGCTTGGAATATTGTTGCGATGGTACAAAATGATATTTTTCTTTTTCTCATTTTCTTTGACTTTTCTTTTTCTTCCTATACTAGGGATACTTGCTCGGATTGGCTGTAGAGCAAGGGATTTTTATTCTGGGCAGGGGTGAGCTTGTCCTTTTGTCAATTCTCAAATATTCTAGACCATGTGCATGATAGGATAGCAGGGGAAACTTTTCGCTCAAGAAACCATTTCTACTATGTAGCATCATATCGAATTTGCAATGAAATCATTTTAATGTGAAAAGATATACTTGGTTCAAGTAAATAACAAGATCAATTCTCTATGCTCAAAACTTTATTTAATTCAACTGTGGACTTTGATATAAGAGAGATTAATAATCAAAAATAAAATCAAGATATTTATTCATGTGAATGTGAAAGTGCGGGTTTCCAAATAAATGCTAATTTGTCCAAAATAATTGAAAATATAACTGCAACACTTCAAGAATTGACAGGTATGAAAATAAAATATGTTTTTGAAGATTTTGACGATTTTGATGTTTTTATATTTTTATATTTTGATTTTGATTGATGAATTGCAAGAAGAAATACTATTACTGTTCTTGAAAAAGATTTTGATAGAAATGGCTAAAATAAAACAATATGCAAAATACAATATATACAAATGATGAAATGACCCAATGTTATGCATAATAACGCTTAAGATGCATAATGTTCATAGGTTCTTTAAGATCTTTACCATCTAAGGTAGCTAATCGATATGCTCCCGATCCAAATTTAGCAATTTGATGACATATGGTCCAAGCCAGTTGGGCTCAAATTTACCTTTAAGGTCTTTAGTTGCATTAGTATTTTTTTGATTTTCTTTTAAGACAAGGTCGCCGATCTCAAAGGATCGCTGATGAACTTTCTTGAGGTATGCTCTCTTAAGCTTGTTTTGGTAGGCACGAAGATGCTCCAAAGCATTGATGCGCTTTTCATCTAGGAGTTCCAACTGACTAAGTCTGCCAACACGATATTCATCTCCTACTTCAGTATCTTGAAGTAGCAGAGCCAAAGAAGGAACTTCTAATTCAAAGGGAAAAACTGCTTCAGCGCCATAGACCAAAACAAAGGGGGAAGTGCCTGTGGGAGTACGAACGCTAGTTCGATAAGCCCACAAAGCAGGATATAATTGAATATGCCAATCATGGCCAGATTTGTTGACCAGTCTTTTAAGGATTTTGATTAATGTTTTATTAGATGCTTCTGCTTGGCCATTACCCTGAGGATAATAGGGAGTGGACCAACGATGTTGAATTTTATACTTTTGACATAATTTCTTAACATATTTATTTTTAAAACAAGTTCCATTATCGAAAATGAGATTTGCAAGGATTTCAAACCTACAAATAATTTGATTAAAAATAAACTTGGAAACTTGGGTTCCAGTACAAGAAGCTAATGGCATAGCTTCAACCCACTTCATGAAATACTCAGTGGCGGTTATGATAAATTTGTGTCCATCAGATGACACAGGGTTGATTTTTCCAATGATGTCTAAGCCCCATTTTGAAAAGGGCCAAGGAGATGAAATAGCCTGCAGTTCTTGTGCAGGCGCATGGACAAGGTCAACGTGTTTCTGGCACTTGTCGCAATGTCGCACATAATCATGTGCATCATTCTCCATGGTAGGCCAAAAATATCCTATCCTAAGGAGCTTCTTAGCAATGGCGCTACCACTAAAATGCCCCCCACAAGATCCATTGTGGGCTTCATTCAAAGCTGATCTAGATTCTTCTAGATTCAAACATCTCAGTAAGATGCCTTCAAAAGATCTCCTATACAAGGTATTACCAATAATCATGAAGCGACTTGCTCGTCTACGTAATAACCTACGCTGGTTGCTAGTACAACCATCAGGGAAGGTCCCATTTTGAAGAAAATTAAATATATCAGTGTACCAATGTTCAGGAGTAGTTTCATTGATTAGAAACACATCCAAAGGTTCTAAGCATGATTTGCTTGAAGCGGGTTCCTGGAGTCGATGAATAATGATGGTAGCATATTCGTCATCTAACTCCAAGGGCAAAAGAGATGCAACTGCAGCCATAGCATCAGCCGCACGATTGCTAGTTCGAGGAATAGCTTCCAAGGTAACTTGATCAAACAAAGATAATAATTGTAAGACATATGCTTTATATGGGCATAATTTATCATCTCTGGTCTGATAAACATCATTGATTTGATTTATGACAAGTTGAGAGTCACCAAAAACCAATAGATTTTTAATTTGTAGTGCTAAAGCAGCTCGTAATCCAAGGATAAGAGCTTCATATTCAGCAGTGTTATTAGTGCAAGCAAATGTTAGTTTGAAGGACAGAGGTATAAGATGTTTCTGTGGAGATATTAAAATAATACCTGCACCAGCCCCACTCATACATCGGGCTCCGTCAAAGTATAGGGACCATTGCTCTGGATGGTCTGCCTCTATTTTAAGGCATTCATCAGGAAACTCAATGATGAGGGGATGGGTAGACTCTAAGGGTGCAACAACTAATTGATCTGCTATGATTTGACCCTTAACAGAATTCTGTCCTATAAACATGAGTTCAAACTCGCTTAGCACAAGAACCCACTTTGTTGTGCGACCAGATAAGTACGGTCGACTCATGAGATATCGCAAAGGGTCAAATTTAGCAATAACATACGTTTTTTGGCTGAGCATATAATGTCGTAGTTTCTGTGTAGAAAATATGACTGCTAGACATAACTTCTCTAATATGGTATAGCGAGTTTCATAACTGATTAAGGTCCTGCTAATGTAATAATTAGCACGTTCTTTCTTCTCATCGTCAAGTTGAGCTAACATAGCTCCTAAGGCAAAATCTGAAGCAGAAATGTACAAGATAAATGGACGATCAGATCTAGGTGGTGAAAGCACCGGTGGTTTAAGGAGATATTGCTTAAGGAGTTCAAATGCTTCCTGACATTCATCGTCCCAATGAAAAGAGACATCTTTCTTAAGAAGCTTAAGAAAGGGTCCGGTTTTGTCTGCCAACTTATCGATGAAGCGACGAATAGCCTGAAGCTTACCTTGTAGACTTCGTAATTCTGATATATTTGTGGGTGTGGGCATATCAGTGATAGCCACGATCTTGAGAGGGTCGATTTCAATGCCACGTAAAGAAACTATAACCCCTAATAATTTATCGGACTTAACTCCGAATATACATTTAGCTGGATTCAATCGGATAAGATACTCCCTTAACCGATCAAATACTTTTCTCAAGTCATCTAAATGATCATCTTCTTTGATGGAATGAGCTATAATATCATCTACATAATCATGTAGAATATCATGCATCATATCATGAAAGATATAAGTCATAGCTCGTTGATAAGTTGCACCTGCATTCTTTAAACCGAATGGCATCACTTTCCAACAAAAGGTTCCCCAAGGGGTAATAAAGGTTATTTTAGCCTGATCTTCAGGAGCTATCCTGATCTGATTATAACCGAAAAATCCATCCATTAGGGATATCATTCCACTCCCAGCAGTAAAATCAATGATCTGATCCATGTTGGGAAGAGGAAAATCATCTTTAGGGCATGCAACATTAATATCTCTAAAGTCTGTGCAAACCCTAACTTTAGTGGCTTCTTTCTTAGTTACTGGAACTACATTCGAGATCCATTCAGCATAATCAATGGCTTGTATAAAAATAACATTTAAGAGTTTTTCTAATTCTCCTTTGACTAGTAAGGCCACTTTGGGATGCATTTTTCTAAGTTTCTGTTTAACAAGTTTAGCATCCGGATGGACTACTAGGTGATGCATAACTACATAAGGGTCTAATCTTGGCATATCTTCATATGTCCAAGCAAAGACGTCTTCATATTGTTTAAGGAATGCAATGTATTTATCTTGTTTTTCTTGACTCAATTCTGATCCAATGTTGATTATGTGAGGGTTATCTTTGGTTCCAATGTTAATTTTTATGATGTTTTCTACTTCCATATGTAGATCTCTCTCAAAATTAGGTGGGGTGGGTGAAACGCCTAATTCTTGTAATTCTTCCAAGGTTAGCTTGGATAATTCATCTTGAGGAGTTGTGGCCTCAAGCTGGGCTATACTAGGTATAGAGCCATCGAAATAAAATCCGTTATGTAACAATTCCTCAATGGAGACATCATGAAAGATATCCCCCTCCAACTCATCGTCGGATTCAGCAATCATCTCAGGGTAAGCTATGGATAACATATTACATGTAAGAGGCTTAAAATGCAAGACATCCCATTTATCCAAATAATCTTGGTAACATATGAGATGGTCATCATCTTCAAATGGGAAGGGCTGACCTTTACTAGGAAATAGGCCCACACCACATCGGGCAGGCCACGGTTCTACCTCAAAAGGTTCTTTCATACCATTCTAGAAAGGTCCCAAACCTTTCCCTTTATATCCCAATTTAAGCATTATGGGCTTAGCTTTAATATACTCATTAGCAAAATAGCATCTAGCATATCCATCACAATGTGTCTTGATGTTTCTAGGTATTCTTCCCCAGTCATATCCCTTATAAATAAAAGCACAACTCCCGACTTGGTAGATACTTCCCATAGGTTGTGGGAGGCCCAAGGTACGAGGAGAGGGTGGGAGTTTATTTAAAATAAGGGCATCTTGCATGGCAGTGTTGGTTTCTTCTGATATAAGAATTTTAGATAAATCGGGTAAGAGCTCATCAGTAAGAGCATAAGAGGTAGAAGGAACATTTCCTACATCGTCGGATGTGGAAAGGATGCCTGTAGTGGATGTAGATGTTATAGAGATATCGATGGGTGAGTCTATAGGTATGGAAGTTATAGGAGTAAAACAAGAAGCATTGGTTGTAGTTTTAGGATCTTTTCGAGGTCCTAATGTGGTTTGTTTGGAAGATGGTTGAGCTATATGTAGAGGTGTAGTTGATGGGGAAAAAGTAGATGATGTTATGGGTGTGTGTTTCACACGTTTAGATGGTTGATGAGAATTAGGATGTGTGGATGACAGAGCAGGGAAAAATTGAACTCCAACAGGTTCTGCCAAAGCACACATATCAAAGGGTCTAGGATCACCATGAATGGTAACCAACTAATTTTTAAATTTGAATTTAACACACTGATGTAAAGTGGAGGGAACAACTCACATCGCGTTGATCCAAGGGTGACCCAAAAGTATATTGTACGATGCAGGGCAATGTACAATGAACACGGTCGTGTCTAAGGTTCTAGGACCAACTTGCAAGGGGATAGTAATAACTCCACATGTTTCTTGTGTTTCGTCATTGAAGGCTTTTATGATCATATCAGTTCTTTTCATTTCATCACTTCTAAACCCAAATATTTGGTAGAAGTCAAAAGTGCATATGTTTAAAGATGAACCATTATCAATCAAGACTCGTTTAACTGCTACATCCCCAATTAGGGCAGTAATATATAAGGGGTTATCCTTATGTAAACTATGTTGTGGTATATCTCTATCCCGAAAGTCAATACAATCGACTTCTCGAGTTATGATAGTATTGGACATGGCTTCAGGTTGAATATTTTGTGGTACCATCATTTGGCTTAATGTGAGCATTAATTCATCCCTATGGGTAGGAGAAGATCTTAAAAGGTCCAAAAGGGAAATTCTAGCTGTAGTATTTGATAATTGTTCATTAATATTATAAGGAGGCTTAGGTTGAACATTAGGCGCATGATTCCCTTTATTGGGATTTTTCAAAACAAATGGAGCTGATCCATCATTCTGAGTTTGATCCTATTGAGATTTTTGAGCCTGTTGTCGAGTAACAGCTCCGATGGTACCTACAATATTATTTTGAGGATGATGAATAGGTCTTGGTCTAGCGTTTATGGCTTGTTCATTGGAAAGTAATTGGTGAGAGGATGGTCTAGTAGTGACTCTTCTAGGAAATGGTTCTTCTGGAACCATAGAACTTGTGATAGGTTGAATAGGATCTGATTCATCTTCAGAGCTATTCGATTGATTTGAGGTGATTTCCATGTCACTTTCAGTCTCATATTCTACATCACTAAGATCAAGTGTCTGAGTATTATATAGAGGTCTGGTCGTAACCATGGATAAAGTTGTGTCAAATACTTCCACATCATGAGTAGGTGAATGTCCACTAATAGTTCCTACATATCGGGTAGGAGGGGGAACATTATGATGCTCAATTTGATTAGCCACCTCTTTACCATGCTTTGGTAAAGGATGTTGAAATATGTCCAGTGACTGATTGGCATTCTGATTCTGATTTTGAGGGACGTTCTTTTGAGCATTATTAGAAGGATTTTGTTTAGGTTGAAAGGCTTGCACCTCCATCTCATTGTTATCAATCAGGTCTTGTATTTTATGTTTTAATATTTTACAAGAATTGGTAGCGTGTCCAGGTCCTCTATGGAAATCACAATGTAAATCAGCTCTGTATCCGGGTATAGTTGGATCAGGTTCCCGGATATTTGGTAATTGAATCAAACCTCATGCTAATAGTTGCGGGAGAATGGTTGATAAAGGTTGATTTAACCTAGTAAATTCTCGGGGTGGTTTATCAGGAGGTTTCAATATGAACTTCTCTATTGTTTTCGTAGTATTAACATTGGCAATGTTTCTGCTATCAGTGACTCCATCACCCACAACTTGTTTATTTTTATATTGATTTCTGGATGTTTTCTCATCATCTTTCTTTTTGAGCTGACCTCTTCTAATGAGAGCATCTTCCACCCTTCGAGCTAAATCTATAGCTTGATCGAAGGTGGTCAAGGTAGCAGTTGATAATTCATAGGATAGTTGTTCTTGTAAATTATTGATAAAAATATCCAACATTTCCCGATAAGGTAACACAAAGTGTAATTTTCCTATCAACTGCCTCCATCGAGCTAAGAAGTCAGCAAAACACTCATCTTTGTCTTGTTTTAGGTTGTACAAATCTTTAATAGTTACATGCCTTTCAATATAGGCACTAAATTGATGCACAAAATATTCGGCGGTCTCTTCAAAATTTCTCAAAGAATGAGTGGGTAGTTGATAATACCATTCCAATGCCATCCCCCCTAAACTTTTTGGGAACATTTTTAGTAATAACAAATCATCATGGGATATATCATGGCATGCTATCCTAAACATTCGAAGATGCTCTATGGGATCTTCAGTTCCTTTATATATAGGTAGGACAGGCATAGGAAAGTGTTTGGGATATGGTTGTGCTACAACTATAGGATCTAGAGGCTGACTACACATCTCTCGATAATTGTACGAGGGACGGTAGGGATCTATCTGGTCCATGCGAGAGACTAACTGTTTCACCATGGCTTCCAGATTACCAGTTTGTCCACCATATTGGTTCGGTGGTACATGAGTATGGGATTTGTGAGCGTAGGAAGGCGTGACATAAGGATTAGATGCTATATTGTTGTTATGTAAATGGTTGGTAGGAAGAGTATTATGAAGAAGATTTGTTGTAGCATTATGTTGTATCCCAGATTGTTGGAAATTGGTATTTGGTTTTGTTTTAGGCTTTTGTTGATTTGAGGTATATTGATCAATAGCTTGGCGAAATAGAGCAGTGAATGAAGGTTTCTTTTGTGTGGGAATAACCCTAGGCTTAGTAACAGGCACTCTAGGTGGTTGGGTAACCTATTGTTGTTGCGTGTTTTGAATTATAGCAGCCATATCCAAATTGGATGGTCCAGCTTGATCACTTTCTTGATCAACGAAGGACAAGGGATTAGTGCGTGTGTGATATATGTCTTCTAGGGTTGCTTGAGTGTCACTAATTTGATCTTTGTCCATATGGACTGCTCTATTAAGAGTGCCAATATTAGTATTGAGGAACTTCTGGAAATGTTCCATGTTCTCAAAAGTAATAGACTCCCTCTCGGAGATATTTTAGGGGATGAGGATCCTTCCTCTCTATCATTTTCTTTTTGTTCATTTCCTGCAGCAAATTCTTCTTCTTGTTGGTCGAAGGTTCCTTCTTCCCGAATTGGGTCTTCGGGAAGGACATCTCGGGTTATTTTCTGGTTTTCTTAACCAATCTTCTTCTACTTCATCTGTTTTCCATTCCTGAGTCTAGTCATTATGTCTAAATTTAGATTTTAGCAAATATATATTAATATATTTGCAACAAATTTTGGGAGGTATATATTTTAACTATATACCTACTATAATGCTTAAAAGAAAATGTTTTGATTTTTGTTATGATTTTGTTTTGTTTTTATTTTATTTTATTTATTGATTTTTTTTTTTTTATGCTTATAAAGACAACAAACAACACACTGAATGCAGGAAATAACAATAATAAAAGAATAGCTTAGTTTTCTATAAATAGTTTATAGATATCATTGATAGGATCAAGTTCATCGGGAGTCATGAAATGCTCCTCTTCAAATTGGAAATGGTTTTTCAAAAATTTGATAAAGTGTGCTATGGTGATATTATCTGTTTCATACCCTGACTGGTAGAAATAAAGTTCATGGCAATACTCTCGATATAACACAGCTCTAGGAACTCTATTCCATATTTTTCTATCCGTAAAAACAACCTCTTGATCCTCTATATGAGATAGAAATTTATGTACTACAACTGCATTCTCAAGATATTCCTCAAAGGTGTACAACTCTGAAGACACATGGGCTCTTTTATCTGCTAACCACCTATGGCAAGCTCTCTAAAGTTCATGATATAAGGTCACTTGATCAGGATCCAGGATTCTATCTAGGACAAACCTCTTAATTTGCCTAAGTTCTGTTGCCCTAGATCCAATGATACCCAATCTCCTATCAAGTTCGTCCCACAAAGGTTGAACCCTATTTGTTTGAGGTACTCTAAGCACAGAAGTAATCTCTATAGCTGCTAATTGATTCTCAACATTAATGGTGACAACTCGTCTTTTATTATAATCTACCATCTAAATATGATATGCAATCTTTGATCCTAAATGCATTTATGTTTTGTTTTTTGGATTGTTTTCAAAAGGTTTTTAGTTTTTCACGTCGGGTTCACCAAAATGTATCGCTCCAAATTTTTTGCATCCTTACCTTCAAGCTATAGGATCCACGCCCGAAAGGGGGATGCGAGAAGGATGGGACAATACCTCGGACTGAGAGGCCCTTTGAAGGTCCCGCCTCTCGGGGGAGGGGTATAAAGGTGAATTTTCGACGGATGGTGGGTTCACCAGGAAAATTTTGAGTGGCAGTTTCCACACCTAGGTTGATAGTGAGTTTGATGTGTTCATTTTGTACTTTAATCATTCAACTCCTAGGTTTGGCCAAGATGAATCTAAACTATTCTATATGCTAATGCTGATTTTGTGGATACAGAAAATATGAATAAATGCTAAACACAGAAAATGTGCCAAATGGGACAGAACATACCTGATTCCGGATGTTTGATGAAGGTTCTAAGTTTTGTAGCAGTCCAAATCATCTCAACTTGTACGTAATCATCTGATATTTCATAGAATCATCTCGAATCACAGTCGGTCATCTGAGATCAGACGGAATCATCTGAGATCTGACGAATTCGTCAGACGAATTCGTCAAAAACCTGCAATCACAAAAATAGATACAAAATACCAAATATGCAACTACAGAAGCAAAGGAGAATGATAGCAATAACAACAAACGTGCCTAAACAATGGATTCAAATAACAAACAAGAGAAATGCAGTAGATTTAATGATTGATTTTAACTTTATCATGCGGTTATGCTAAATGAGGTGAACTCCAAGATGCATAAACATAATAACTAAGATAATGTATAAAGAAATGCAGAAAAATGATAAAGAGATGCAAACTCTAGACTCTGATTGCCCCCAATCTGGACTACAGTCGGGATCATCTCCAATCATACGAGATCATCTGCGCTCCTCGACAAGATCGTCCGAAATCATCCGAAATCGCTTGCGACGATCCGAGCTAGCTTCGACTGAAAAACAGTAAAGTTCCTACAAGAAAACATGAAATACAAAATGCAAACAAAAGTATGAAGGTGTTCTAAGGCATAAGGAACCAAATTTGTAGGGAAATCCATCAGCTAGGAGGTTCAGGGGGATAAACTGAGAAAATCCCAGTTTATATAGGATTAGGGAGAGGTTAGGAGGTTGGAGATCATCCCAATTTGGGAGATCTCCAATGGGGGAGACTCTAACTGCGCAGACACGCTTTCTGCCCAGGTTAGAGAGGCTGTTGGAATAGAAGCTAATTATGAAAATTTGGTTTTGGGACGAAATCGTCTGGACGTTCTGTTCCAGACGAATTCGTCAGATCTGGGATGATTTCGTCTAATCTATGACGATATTGTCCAACGGTCAAAACAAATCCTAAAAATGGCATGGAAAATGAGGAAAGCGGGTAACGGGCGGTTAACAAGCGGTTTGAGGTTAAAATTTGAATTTTTATCTTTTTACTAAGGTTTAACTGTGCCAATTTTAGGGTGCTACAAGTGGCTAAAATCCACCCTAATCCATCTTGATCACCAAATGAGTTAGTAACTCAAGCATGGTGTTAAATTTCTACTTAGTATGATTCCTTTGCTCATATGCCATATCCACTAGCTCCCTTTGTTCAACTTCTGGTTCTAGAATTTCTTTCCCTTGGTTGAGGTTAGGGTTTGACTTATTTCTCCTCATATAGCACCTATTTTGCTGCATAAATAGCTTTCACAGGATGACAAGAAACCAACTTTGATACCACTATAATAACCCTAACTCAGTAAACTAGGGTTTAAACAAATAAAAATCAGATTTCTACAAAATAGATGATATTTGTAATTACTACTCAGAAATTACTCCAAAAACCCTAAAAAATGGACTTTCCAAGTATACAATTTTTTTATTAATATTTTAAAAGTGCAAACAGGCAAAACAACTATCCAAAAACACAAATCAGCCCTCAAAACTAGCTATAAAAATTCCCAAAGCTGGGCGATCCTCCTATGAGGGCAAAACAGGTCACAAAACATGCACAAATGGTCTCCCAAAGCTGGAAGACCCACTCCTAGACTCCAACACATCAAAATCTACAACATAATTATGAATCCTGAGATAGATCCACCCAATCTCTAATAAAAAACAAGGGCACATCACCTTGTCCACAAGATTGGCTATTTATGAAGACTTAGGGAACACCACCTAAGCAACAGAAGGTGAGGAAGGGTTTAGTCATCTCTCTTAAAATTCACAAGATGAACATGACACAATGAAATCCTAAAAGTGAATTTCCAAGCCTATATACCTAGTCGTCCCATTAGAGGCTTCTAATTAGTAATTAAGTGAGGGTTACATCAACATTAATCCCCAACACTTAATTTTTATTACATAAAACACCTATTAGCCTAATAAAAATGGGACGTCCCACTTCCTTGTCCACAAATGAAAAAAATAAAACATTACAATGAGTGGGGTCCACATAGTATTCAAAATGGGACATTACATGTCTTTCATAGAATGTTTATGATCTAATGGATTTAATTAGAATGTACTTGGTCTATAAGATTTACATTTCTCTCACCGACTTTGAAGATATTAAAGAAGTCTAGATAATGAAGTGTATTTCATAGAATGTTTATGATCTAATGGATTTATAGAAAGTACTTGGTCTATGAGATTTATATTTCTCTCATAGACTTTAAATGTATTAAGAAAGTCTGGTTTTTGCTCCTTGAAAATTTATAATGAAGTGTCTTTCATAGAATGTTTATGGTCTAATGGAATTAATTAGAAAGTACTTGGTCTGTTAGAGTTTTTTTGGATATTTTTTTGAGATTTGGTGTTATTGATATTTTTTACCTACGAGAAGTGAAGGTAATAAACTTTATTCTGCATAGTACTTATTTATCTAGCCTCAGGGCCACTTTTACTCTAGTTATCATACTCTTGATAAAGAAGTAGTTATTTTTGCGTCGGATACATACCACTCCCATTTTGTGACTTGGGGAGTGGAATTGACCTCTCATGCAGTATGAATTATTCTAGATCTTGAGGGTCAACCCTTTAGAATTCTCAATATTTATGCTTGCAATGATGCTTTGGGAAAATGTAATCTCTGGATGTGGATTACTTTATCCCTTCCCCTACCACCTGGATTGTCAATGATGACTTTAATATGGTTGAATATGCATATGATAAAGTTGGGCTCCTTCCTTTGAGTTGGGTTGTGGGAGAATATGAGGTTTGGTATTTTATAAATAATAAATTGGGGCTTCCTGACCCTAATTCCTGTTTCTCCCCCTCCTCCTCCAATCATACTTGGTTCTCTTGGTATAATCAATAGGAGGGAGAAAATCAAGTGCTGAAATACCTTTACAAAGCTATGATTTTTGACCAAAGAGCCTTTTAATTTTACCGTTTGTCTAGCTCAACTCCTTTCATGGAGGCTCTTTCTAATGTCATCCTCTCTAATAATTCCACCATATATTTCTCTTGAAATCTCCACCTCCGCTTCTTGCTAGTTCACTTCCTAGTTATTTCTAAATACCTCCTTTCTTTGTCATCCAACCTTTCTTTTATATATTAGGAGGATATATAAATTGTTTTCTTATCATTCTGGTACCACTAGTTGGATTGAATGGTGGTTAGATGTCATCCGTAGGATGACCTCCTTTCTCAAATATCTTGGAAAACATGTTGCTAATTTGAGGTGTCGGGCCAATGCTACTCTCAAACAAGAATTAGCTCAGGCTTCCTGATAGCTTGAGTCTCACCCTATTAATCATGATCTTAAATAGTATGTGGTACAATTTCATCACAAATATTTGTTGGTTGAACATTATGATGCTAGGGGAGCTCAAATATAGGCCAAAATACATTGGCTAAAAATTGGAAATAGGGTCTCTAAGGAAATTTTCCATTATTTTAGGACTCGTTATCACAATGCTTACATCAAGTTCATTAAAGAAGCTAGGATTTGAATTACTACCTTGTTGGAATTTACTGAAGCCTTTGTCTATCACTACAAGCAAGCCTTTGTCTCATAGGAGCTTTTAGACCAGAGGAAGCAAGCCCTCCAATATTACCTTTATGTGGTCCCTAGAAAACTATTTTATGCTCAAAGAGTTACCTATGATTGATCACTCTTGCTCTAAGATATGCATGAGACCCTCCATAAAATGACCAATGATAAAGCTCCTATGCTAGATGGCTTCCCCTATGAATTTTGCAAAGCACTTTAGAACATTGTAGGCCCTAATTTACTCCAAGTTTATCAAGAAGCTTCAACAAATGGCTCTATTGGACCAAAAATTAACAAGAACAATATCAAATTTATCCCTAAGGTTGGAGACCTTAAGTTGATCACCAATTGGTATCCAATCACCCTTATCAATGTGTCATACAAGATCATCACCAAAGCCTTAGCCTATATTTGTGTCATTTGCTTCCTGCCATCATTAGACCAGAGAAAATATGTTTCATCAAAAGCAAATATATATTAGATAATGTCTTGGCTATTTGGTAGGGAATAGAATGGGCCAAAAAATCCAACCAACCAACCATTATTTTTTAAATTGACTTTGAGAAAACCTATGATCACATTGAGTGGCACTTAATTATTGCAATGCTTAAAACCCTTGGTTTTGACAATGGTTTCATCTCTATGGTCAAGATGCTCTTTAAAAATGCATATGTTGTTCTCACTATCAATAGAACTCAATCAAAGGCTACTAGTATTTTTTGCTCAATTAGATAAGGTTTTCCCCTTAACCCCTCTCTAGGTCATTTCAACTAAAGGTTTCAATTATCTCCTAGCTCATCAAGTCAAGTTTAGCCTTGTTAAGGGTATTTACCTTCCCAAAAACCAATAAAAAACTATCAATAGACACTTTGCAAATGACTCTTTTCTCACATTAGCTAAGGATAAAGAATCATTCATTCAGGTCATTCATTGTATATATACATTTTGTCTTGCATTTGACTCTAACATCTAGTGGTAAAAAGATTCCTTGTTTTTGATAGTCTACATCTCCCCTCCCAACTTGGTTGAATCAGTTTCAAATGAGATGGATATAGGATGGGAAAGTGTTTCAGTTCTTGGGTATCCTCTTTACCTTCCATAGTTCCTCTTTAAAGCTGTACAAAAATGTCATACAAAAAATTGAAGCCAAATTTATCCGTTGGACCACTAAAAAGCTTTCCCTTGCCAAGAAGTTTAAAATTTTCTCCGAGATACTAGCTGTAATCCTATTGGATATTTTCCAAGGATTGTTATTAGAAGCTTTACAAATTTTTTAGATATTTTCTCTATACAAATTCTACCTTTTTCTTTGGTTTCCATAGAGTAGTTTAGAAATTCTATTGCATACCCAATAATAATGGAGGGATGGGTCTTCTTGACTACAAATTCCAAGGCATGGCCTTATGTGACAAATGGATAATTAGAGCTAACAAAGGTGAGGAAGCCTAAAAAGTTTTGGTTTGACATTAAATTACCTTTTGTTCTCCTATGGGCATAAATTATGGATAGGTATCCCTTCTTTATTGTTTTTCTAGTTCCCATCAAGATTCAAGCTATGTTGTCATCCACAACATTTGGCAGGTTTGGGAAAACATCAAATAATGGATCCGATGGAAAGGTAATGGTATTTAGGATGGGCTTTTCATAACTTCTAAGAACCTATGGTGGTCCCCTATATTGAATATTCAAGGAGTTCCTTTTACCCAAATCCCTTGGATGCATGCACAAAAATTCTCTAAAAGGAGTATCTCTATAGTGGTCAACTTGTTTGCTTGGTCAACTAGATATTTTGATCCCTGAGATTATATAAAATTTAGGTTCAAAATCACCTCCACTAATAAGGAAACATTTGAGGCGGTTAAAATAAATATATCGATTCTATTCTTCACAAGATATCAATGCGCTCTTAGCATACTTGGTGAAAGTACCGGTAGTTGTATCCAAGGACACCCCTTCTTAATTATAACACCAAATTGGTTTACAAATGGTTAACAAACTAAATGCTCATTAGGGCCTCTCTCCACCCAAGTATATTTGGGCTTGTCATTTTCACATAACCTAGTCTACATATCTCAAACACAAACAAGTTGTCTTTTCCTAGAGTTTATTTCACCAAGGCCTCCACTTGGTAAACAAATTATCTATATTAGGGTTACCAACCCACTATGTCCATTTTTCCATGAACCTGGAGATCTTCTTCACATTTTTTGGAGATGTCATAAGGCTCAAGATGTCTAGAAGTGAATTTTTCTTTCTTCCAACCTTTTCTCCCATAGTGGTTCACATGGAAATAAATTCTCTTTGGAGACCCTCCTCTCCTCCCTCCAATATTTCTAGAATTTTGGTATCTCTTTAGGATTAGAATTTTATTTTCTATGGAAATCCAAAAAATATTCCTTTTTCTCTCAGGCATCTACTATTCCATTCTATAGTGTTGTTGACAGGGTCAATGTTGTTTCTTCAGTGCTACTATAAACTTTAGTACATGGCAACAAATTTACAATGGAGTTGGCCCATTTGTAGGATTTGATTTAACACTAGGTAATGATCCTTGCACTATTTTCTCACACTAGCATTTCATTGGTTAGATACATAGACATTGAGATTGAATGTGGTAGGTCTAGCCACTGAGGTGACTCATCCTCTACACTAGATAAAAACATATACAAAATATGGGAAGTGGCAGGGGGAGCAATATACCAAAGACGAGCCTCCACAGTCTTAGTAGATGTGATAAAAATAGTTAGTGGTATGAGGTATGTTTGGCCTTTATATTTTTTAGACAGTTAATAGCTATTTAGGGGTGTACTTATCCACCCATTTTTTTTATAAAATTATTATATTTTAATTAATATAATGGTTTTTTTCAACAAAAAATTTGTAAAATATTTTTTAGTTTTTATATAGTTTTTAGTTGAAGCTCTATATTATTCTAAGCGAGGAGAACTTTACCTTTATTATTTTGAGAAACACCACCTTCACAAATTTTTATTAAATTTTATTTAGAAGCACTGTTGGGGGTCGAATGTGACCCCTTGTACCCCCAGACATCATAACCCCCTCATGGTGGTAGTTTTGGCTCTTTCACCTCTACGAAGCAAGTGCATTTGGTACTTTGCACCTAATGCAGGGGTGCTAGTCCTAGGAATTCTAGGAAGTTTAGGACGTGGCTTCATCGAATAACCTTTGGGATTTTATCAAGGTTAACTCTTTGTTAATATGTCTTGACACTCATATTTTAGGTGTTGTACTAGCCTATCCTACTTGACTTCTTCGAAAAAAGGGAAAGAGAAAAAATAAGAAATAACACAAAGTAAATTACTGAAAATAAATTGCATAAAGCAAAACCTATCTAGCCTAAGGGTGGTGATGCACCAAGAGAATGCAATTTCCATATCACAACTCAGTGGGATGAATGAACACATGAACCAAGAAAGATAATGAAATTGAATACAAATTGGACCATACAAACATAAGATATATTATGTATAATCAAAATAGGCTCTATGACCTATACATGCAGTTTGAAATTCAATATAAAGTTTGAAATTCAAAATTTCCCTCCAAAACATGTATGGGTAGGATCATTTATGTTAGCTCTAGTTGTAGGATAAAAAAACTACACCACACTAATTTCTAAAGAGTTATGAGCAATGAAGTTAAATTGCTATAAAATTCACCATGATTTGCATGGTCCTCTTCTCGAAGGGGTCATTTAATGTGCCCACATTCCTTCATGGAGGAATGAGCCTAGGTGTTTGCTTTGGTTGATGAGGCCATTCCAATGACCATGGCCTAGTGTTTTATTGGTTTTTGACCCTTCTTAGAGATCTACATTTTATTTTTGTTAGACTAACAGATATTGATAAAGGTTTAGTTATAGACCTCTCCTTTAGTGATGTGGTTTCTTTGGTAATCCTCCTTTGCTTCTATTTAGATCCTAGTATGATTGTCGTTATTCTTGATGTTCCATGTTTCTCCTAATAGCCTATTATTTTGAGGATGCCCTCATACAATATTACATTGGACCTTGTTTGATGGGCATGCTCCTAGTCCATGGAGTTTTTTCCATACTATTCATACCTCTCCCACCTTTGAGCCTCTAGGGGTTCTTGGTGAAGGTCAAAAATGTACATTGGCCTTATTGAGTACTTAATTAACTCTTCTAGTATCTCTTATTATTTCCCTCCAAGACCCTTAGGTTTTCCTTGATGGGTATGTTGCTCATGCCATTGATTAATCACCCTTGTGTATATAAAGTTTTGCAACCCAATTATCAAATAAATATAGCTTGGTTTTAGGGCCCTCCTATCGGTTAGGCAAGCGAATCTCAGTCGACTGAGTTGCTTGAGGCCTTATAATCAAGGGAACCCTTTTAGTTACCATGAGGAAGGTTCAAGGGTTCCTCTTGATGATGGGATGAGGTTTAGTCACCACTAGGAAGGCTAAAATTCCTTGTTGTCTTGACCTGGGTATATAACTTTATCTTGGGGTGAGGGGAGCTTCAAGCATGCTATCAATATCTAGCACAAAATATCCTTTGCAAATATTCTCTTTGAATCATCTACTTGGTGTGTTGATAGCGCTTAAGGATGTCTTATATAGATGGCTCACATGATAGTTCTTTCTTACATCTCTTTTAGGATAGAAGTCTATCCCACTATAGTAAAAAATTCACCATAGTTTTGACAACTCATAGGGGATTTCTACTTGCAAGATTAAAAGAACCTATAAAATGATAAATTTATCCATTGGTTATGGAATCTCCAGGATATATTTTTTCTTTGGAAGCTTGGGTATTTAGGAGAGAAAGTATAGGCTCTTACAGATGTTTCAAGGGAATTCTATTCTTATAGACTTCTAGTTGATAAGGCATTGAAATCCTTTTGTACTGCCTCTCTCCCTCCTAAATTATTCTCACATGGTGGTATAGGGGATGGTATGCTTATCTATTGTGTTGTCATCTATTGGTTGCAGAGGATGTTCCCTGATGGATAAATGTAGCTCAAAAAATAATTGCATTGTGCCACCCTCACTAGTCTTCTTGTTTCATGCATTTTCTCCTTGGAACATGTGGCAAGTGACAGGCAAAAATAATGTTTCTAAAAGGGTTGAGTCATGTCAACTCATGACAATACAAGAATCATAGACTTATGAGATGCCACACACAATATATACCTATAGTTTGGAAATGCGTCCCTTGCTATGCCTAACATTTTAATAGGAGGACAATGTTTGCATGAAAATATTCTAATCCACTTAAATAAAATGATATATTAATAAAATAAAAGCAATCAAAAATTTAAAGCTAGAGAGTAAACATATGCGTGCATATTAAATTAAACTAAAAGAAACACACATGCGTATGGAAATAATAATTAAATTAAAGTATATAAAAGTACACACATTTACACACCAAAGAAATAAATCACACACACACACCTTACTGGGAAATAAAATAATGTAAAGGGGAGGATTATTACCTAGAGTGGGCCCAATATCCCATAGATGATCCGCAAAACTATCTGCTAAGGAAGAGTCTTCTAATAAAAACGAATGGAAAATAGTAGAACTCTCGAGTCTTTATTGATAAGATGTCTTTATTGATAAGATCCAATTACAGTACAAATTGTTTACTCGAAAAATCATATCCTTATTTTATAATGACTAATTTTAATATAGTACGTAGGTGACTCCTATTACAATCGTGTATGACTGGTAAATCCAAATTAAGATATACTTTCTTGGTCTATTACAATGGCTATGAGTTCAGCTATGATATTTTTCATAGAAAGGCTTGTCATTTTTTGAATTCAATTTTAGTGGCTGAAGACAATGCTCTTCTAGAGTTCACAACCATTTTTGTATTTTTCTAGAAGTTGAACGGTCTTGGTCAAAATTCAACGATTAGGGTGTAGGCACCTTTCGATGGGGTGTAGGCACCTTACCATTGGTGGGGTGTAGGTGCCTTCCTACACTCTGTGCGATGTAGGTGCTACACTCTTGGTGGGGTTTAGGTACCTTATTACACTTCACGATATGTAGGTGCTTCACCCTTGGTGGGATGTAGGCACCTTCTATATTCTGTTGGATGTAGGTGCTTCACCCTTGGTGGGGTGTAGGTACATCCTACACCCACCGGGAATGCCTTTCGAACGTCTCCATCCCAAGTTGTAAGTCATCCACAAAAATTCCAGGTCTGTATAGGACCTTGAATAAAAAATGCAAAGAAATCTATAAGTGCACACATGCACAACTAAAAAACCAATTAGGCATAAGTACAACAATTTCTATTAATCATAGGCAATATTTATACAAAAATACATCTCTAATTTTAATTAAACCACTAAATATGTCCCCATAAATATAAATAAGATGAGCATTTCTATGCTCATAATACCTGCATGTCTACTTTTTGACATGTCTTCATGTCATATTCTACCAATATGTATTATTTCATCTTCACCACTCTCGAGCTCGAGCATTGTCTCTTTGTCTATTACTGACTCATCGCCTACCGTTGTTATATTACCTAGGAACTCATTGTGGTGGATGCTAAGCAAGGGTGGACCTTCCCCATTGAAGCTTTGGTTTTGCCCGCTACCATAGAAAATGATATTCATATAGGGGTATTGATTACTCAATAGTTGGAGTTTCCCAAGGTGCTCTCCATGATGTGTTGACGATTTGAGATTTCGACAAGACTGGTGACTATGGATCCTCTAATGGTGCTTCTTATTTTGATTCCTTAGATTTTGGTGGTAAAGGTTGGTCTACATTTTTTATGTTTGGTTACATGGGCTCTATTTTGAAATAAACTCTCTAATATTGGTGGTAACACTGGGAATAAAATAGAAGAACATCCATCAGCAAGGATCAATATTTTTTTTACTTGGTCCTTGTTTGCAAGGTTTACATAGATGGTTAGTTCTCTTTTGACTTATTTCTTAGTATGCCTTATTGCTTTAGCCTATTTATTTTTTCTCATATATTGGATCAATTTTTGTCGATTGGCCTGATATATTTGTATGAAGATAGCCTATTCCTTATTAGAGTTATAGACTTGCTACTCTGTTTACATGTGAATGTGATGCTGCATCGAAGTTGTGCGCTTCATTTTTCCTCCCCTTTCTCTGGTTAGCAGGTGCTAAGGCTATATGGGATTCAAGAGTGGACAAATGACACTCCTATGATATGGACTACATGCCATACCCCAATAACTTTTTAGAGGGTTCACTTGTAGGCTAATCCTAAACTGGATGTTCTATAAATAGGTCTACGAGAGGATGTTCCATAGATTGGCTATATGTAGGGTGTTTTGCTTTTCATGTGTCTGATGCATATTGACATAATGCAAAGCATTTTTATTTAGGTTGGTTTTATGCGGGTTGATCTAATGTAAAGTGTTCTACTTTAGGCTAGGTACCTTGGCTATTAGAGATCTCCACTATCATAGGCCCTTCTTGAGCTATAGGTTTTCATTGTTCTTTCAAGGTATCTATTGTGGATGCATTCTACTGCATGCCCACCTCATATTGTTGGTCATTTGATGTTGTCCTCCTAGCATTAGACTGATATACCCCTATAGAAGTCACTTATTCCTCATCATCCATGGAAGACAATTATGGGTCCATGGCCCAATCCAACTGAGTAGTAGCATCAACTCGGTTTGCTTTTGCATTCAATAATTACCTTAATTATTGAATGGTTACTTCCAAATGATGTTGTTTTATGACAGCTACTTGCTAGTATTCTTAATAATCAACCTATACTACCTTGTATTTATCCTCCTAGTAGGAGGATTTTCTTATGCCTCCATTAGTTGGTCACTGAGGTCTTCTCTAGGTGACTTGTCATAAGGCGTCACAGCTTAGAACAGTTCCTATAATACTCTAGTGGCCTGTGAATCATCTAGGGTACAATTATTTAGTAGGACATTATTTGTTGTTGTGCCTACACCCACTTATGATGTGGATGTTGTAGCCAATGTTGTCTTGTGTGGGTCCAATATTGACTATCCTACCTCCTCATTAATTTGATTATTCTTTTGGGAGGTAGGCACATCTGCACCTTCATAGATAGTAACCTCTTGTTGCACCCATTCTTTTGATGATGCTTCTATAGTTTTCCATTCTCTGGCATTTGATGGTGGTGATGCTACCTATTGCATTTGTGCATGTCATACAAGGGCCAAGATAAGCCCATGGTGGACCAATAAATTTTGGGTACCTACCCTATATTTTCCGGATTCATCCTATAGGGCATTGACAAGGTAGAATGGAATATTTATGGTGTCTCCATGTCGTAGATGATTTAAGAAAAAAAAATGGTTCACATGGACATAGGAATATATCCCACTACAAGTGAAGAATCAAGCCAATTTCTCAAACGCACTATGGAGAAAAGAATTTTAGCCTCAACAAAATAAAAAAGGACTAGGTACTATGGGGAAAAAAAATTTAGCCTCAACAAAATGAATAAGTCTGAAGAGCATCAGGAGATCTGTACCCGATCGAAAGCCGACAGGGAACCAAATTTCCTCCCTACTACCATAGGGTTGAGATGGTAAAAGTTGGCTAAGTGTAAAGGTCACTAGAAGATTTACACCCAACTGGACCCCAACAAGGTCCTAGTTCCCTTTTCGAAGACTGGAGGCAAACAGAAGGAAAGAATGTAAAATGACTAAGCTTGAAAGATGCTAAAATATTTTTACTCATTCGAATCCTGATGGAATAAAAAAATATAGGCACATGTAGGAAATAGTAGGAGAAAATGACCAAGTTTCAGGAGCGTTGGAAGATTTACATCTAATCAAAGCCTGATAAGGTAAAAAATACTTGACCTGCTCATTGAAGATACCTAATCATAGAAAATGACTAAGTCTAAAAGGTGCTGGAACATTTGCACCTAACCAAAGCCTGATAGGGTACCAAATTCTCAACCCACTATTGGAAGACATTGGTTTGCAAAAAGTATAGAGGCAGTTGAAATATTTGCACCTGAACGGAGCCCAATAGGGTACCAAATCTCTGACCTACTATTATGAGTTCAAAATTTGACCAAGAGTAGAAGATGTTGAAAGATTCATACCCGATCGACACTCAGCATAGCTCAAAATCTCCATACTAGTATCAAAAGTTGCCCAAGTACAAGAATCACCAAGTGCTGATGTTGCCAAAGGCTCTACACCCAGTCGAGGTTCACAAGGATCATGAATACCCAACACGATGAGATCATATCATATAGATTGGATAGATGACCTGATTGAGACCCAGTATCAACTAGCCTGCATAGGGGTTGCCATCATCTCATGACACCTATTGGATAAGATATCATGTCAAAATAATCTTGATAATGTGGTTATTCTTGGGGCCATCATGTGGGTTACAAGGTGGCTCAACCAAGAACAATAAGTGAAAACAACAAACCAGATGCAAGCGGTGGGCTTAGCACGAATCAACATAACACATTTTTTTTCCAAGTCAACAAGTCATGATTAGACATTTGGAGCAACCATACTATCATTCCTAATATAACTGAGGGTGAAATTTTATGTTTCTTCACCCACTCTTCCTCTTTGAAGATGATGGAATATTAGAGCTGGCCAATTTTGAAGAATTTATTGAAAGAACATATTTCCAAAACTAAATGGACAAGCAACATAACACATCTCCAAGTCTGGGACTGAACAGAAGAATGGGTAGGGTTGTGCTCAAAGGAAAACCTAAAAACCCCACCCCAACTATTGGACAGAGGGATCCTAATCATCGAATGGAAGAATTAGACTATGGATCAGTGGTCGCAAATACCAAGTCTTCATCCCTAAAGCTGAGCGAAACTTTGGGAAAGTGACATGGAATCCAAACCCATTCCTATGTCCTCACAAATATGTGATGAGGAAGGTGTCATATCCATTACCACAACTAAATTAAAATGGAATCCATAAAAATAAACAATTTGGACCATTAATAATCATAATTGTCTTTGTACAAGCTAATGAAGAGCAAGTGAAAGTAAGTAGAGCAACTAGACTTCCAAGTTATTTGAAAGGACAAGTTAGATGAAATTGATTGCTTGAACAGGTTCATTAGAAGTGATCAAGGGTCTAGATCTATCCACGAATACCTAACCTCCTCCGAATAATCAACATTCTTCTAAGAAAAAACACGTCAATAGATATTCTTACCGTTCCAGCATGATTCTTCTCATTGGATGTCATCAATGCCTAAATATGAATCTATTGTAAAATCTTCTATAAATAGTGGAATTTTTACCATTTCAAAGGGTGGATTTGTAACCTTTATAATTCATATGTAATTATTCGCTTCTATATTTTGCTTGTCTGTGGATGTTTATTTCTGTGATGGCTACTTGAGTTGGTTTGCTTAATTCTACTATCTAGATTTTATGAGTCTAGCTAGGTAGTTTTAGAATTTGCATCCATCCTTGGGCATCGGGGTCTATTTCTATTAAAACCACTTTGGATGGGAGTGCTCTAATTCTCATATCTAGATTTCATGCACCCTCCCACCGGTTTTAGAATTCACCTCTACCTGCTATGCTAAATGAGAAATGAAGATGGGATGGGTTGATATGTTAGGTGGTCCAAAACTATTTGCATCGATGATGTTGAATGAGTGTATTTTTATGCGACCATACCCTATCCTTACCAGTTTTAGCCATGACCTTCCTTGCTTTCATTCTCGTTCCCTTTTTCCCTTTGTGATGTAGGTAGCTAGAACCTAAGGAGCCAACCTTCTCCAAAGATCAACCGCCTCTGCCTCTCCTAGGCCAAGTGATCATTCAATGCTGGTCATGGACCACTGAGCGCACCTCCTGCTTGTTTGGTATTGATTTTTGCACCAATAATTTTTGGTGACTCTACTAGGTAACTCATTGAGTCCCCATGTTTGAGAAAATTAGATTTTGGTGATACTTTGGTTTACCCATATTTGGAAAATCACCTAGCAACTTTTAGTTGTGCAGCATCTCCACATCATGAGATCAATTGCCCCCTTATGCTGAAAAGTTTTTATTTCCTGGAGGATACAAGGTTTTATGAACAACATTAACTTCATCAGTAGAGAAATTATGTTCATCTAGAGAATTTGACCTCGATGTATGAAGTGGTACCTCTGAAGATTAGTGCTTTAATGGCTCAGTTATGCTACCCATAGTGGAATGATCCTACCCTCTCAACCTCCAATGTTGGAATGAAATTCTTGAAGGTGCTCTAGAAGCCTTGACAAAATATGAAGATACCTAAAGAATTTCCCAATAACACCTCAAATATGTTACTAGGATAGTGACCCTCCATGGAATAACACATGAAAATATCATGATCAAGCTTTTTGTCTTCTCTCTAGAAGAGAGGGTGATATGGTGGTATCGATCCCTTAGACAAAAATCCATCTGCTCATGGGCATATTTTGCAAGAGCTCTCATTGATACATTTGATGACTTTGTGGATTCATTCCAACTCTTGATGCACCTCTCACTTATCAAGAGGGCACATTTTGAATCCATAATAGACTTCAACATTCAGTTCAAAAGAAGCTAGAAAAGGATCTCCCCTGATTACCAATCGTCACCCACCCAGGTTCACTTGTACTATGTTTGGGCCTTCAACTCGAGCATCAGCCTCCTCTTGTATCAATCTTGGAAAAGGATATTCTCTCAAATATTTCTAGAGGTTGTATAGATAGAACGACTCCTAATTCAAGCAGGAACGACATCTTCAGATGATTCTACTCTCTCATACCTTTTCCAACCATTGTTGCTTCCTTCCCCACTGTACAACATCCGCCATGGATGCCATCTTGAGATGTGTAGGAGCCAAGGCTGCAGTCATGCGAAACATAAAGGGTGGATCATTTATCAAGCCCATGTAGGAGCAATGCAAGCACTGATACTAAAAATGACAACCCTATTTCTTGCACCTTATCCAAAAAAGTGGAGTATCTAGACCAATGCAGGAATCTCACTCACAAAGAGGGAGTATCTTTACACCCTTTTTGTGTCTAGAAATATGATGGAGAAAGGTCAAGTCATATTCTAGATGACTTAACTGATCAACATGTAGGTCCCAAAGAGGTCCCATCCCTATCAAACTCAATCAATAAGATCTACAAGGTTAAACGTGCAAGGAGGATGGAGGTATGTGAATTTGGGATTTCACAGCAAGTGGATCCCAAAGAGTGGCGATATTAGAATCGATTGCCACACAAACCAGTTTATGAGGAATAATATTGCATGGAAAAATCTATTGCCATGTTGATCATCAACTACATAAGTACTAGTATGCATGATGATCTGATAAGTTGTGACCTTTTAGTAGCTTGGAAAATATTTTGGCAATACTGACTAGACTACAAAAGATGACTCAAGTTCATCACAATTTGGTTTGAGCATTGTAGATTCATTGTATAATCCCTAGGATGAGTTAGTGGTTGTGGTGTGCCATTCGCATAATAATTTTGTGTACATAAGTTGATAGTTAAATAAAGGTGTTGTGAGCACATGGTCAGTGACATCATCATGTTCAATGGTGACTTGCTTAGGATCTTCAAAAATTATAAATATCTTGAAGCACTTCCCTGTGTTCTCAGTATTCTTCTTTATGTTTGTTGTGATCCCATGCCCAATGGACCAAGGCTAGAGCTTCATGCATCATGTCATGCAATCTACTAAAGACATCTACTGCAACATCCACTCCTCGACCAATGGGATGACTGATCTATAATTAGCACCTCCAAGGTATAAGCAGTACATGTAAGAAGCATGAAATCAGAATGAGGTTGCAACTAAATAATCCATATGGGAGTGGTGATAAGCTGATAAAGTATTTACGTGATTGCATCAATAAAAGATATTACAATCCCTTGAGCATTTTGGTTTTGGTCCTTGGTGGGGTGTGATATTTTAGTGCTTCTATACCCAATGTCCATATCATGTGTCGTTGAGTACACCAACCAATTTAGAGAAGGGGATAGATGTAGGCAGGAAAATCCATATAAGAAGCAAGAATAAATTTTGGATTTACACAGTCTTGAATAAAAATGTACAATTGGTGTAATTGTACAAGGGGCAAGTAAAATGTACAATTTGGTATAAATTGTACAATTGGCAAGTAAAACGTACAATTGGGTGGAATTGTACAATTAGAAAATAAATTAAAAAATAAATAAATGTAAAATGCATGTGAAATTAAATGAAATGGAAAGACATGCGAATGAAATTTAATTTGATGAAAATTAAATTAAACCTTAGTAAACATTAAATTATTGTTATTAATGTGAGTACGGGCAGTTGTAAATAATGAACTATCTCAGGAAACCACTTTGGAATGGCCTAGACAACCATTATAAGCCCCCCATTCAAATTTTTGTGTTGTTGGTTGTAGTTCAGTCATTGTGGCTGGTGTTGGATTCAATTGTCATTGTTATTCATGGATTGTGGAGCATGGGTTAATGCTACAATTTATTTATTGTTGTGTAATGTTGTACACTGCCTGTGTACAATACCCAGAATAATATAAATATTTATTTAGACTAGATTTGTGAATGCATGTATAGGAATTAGAGGACAATCTCAATAATTATATTATTGGTGGATTTTTATTGATATTGAAGGTATTATTGATTCAGATCTGTGGCAAAAGTGCATACCAGAAAACGTACAACTAATCATGTGCCATTGTGTGAAATAAACAAGTAAAGGGAAAATAGGATTAATTGTTGTTACCCATTATTGGAAATGGTATTTGTGTAATTAATATGCAAATAGGTATTTTTCTGAGTCAAGTTATCTGGCATAAAAATGGTTTTTACCAAACCATACAAGCAGAGTACCAAACTGTACAAGGGTTTGTAAATTCATACAGTTGATGAGTTATGGCCTAAAATTGCATTTTTAAGCTTTCTGGAGGTAGATCAGAGTTTCCAAGTGAAGAATTGTAAAGTGATTGATATTTGAGCAATTCCAATATTCTTGGAGAAAATGTACAAGTGCACAGTTGTAACCGTACAACTGTACATTTTGGGGTTGTACAATCTTCAATTGTATGTTTTAGGGATTGTATAGTTGTGAATTGTACAAATGTATGGATTGGACCAGATTAAGTGTAATTATTTGAAATCCATATTAAAAATTCTCATCACATCCCCCTATGGGAATAATGCACTCCACTTGTGCTACATTTTCAAATGGTTGGCTCAAAGGACCAAGGGGGCTTAACTATTACATCTCCAAGATTAGTCTTACAATGGCCTAAGTAGGCCCCCAAACATTGATCAAATTTTCTAGGTTTTAGTGAAGTTGTTTCATAGAATATGAAGCTATTTGGTATGTCTAGATACAAGTTAAAAGCTAAGGTCAACCATCAAATTAGATAAGTGCTCTAAGTTAATCTCTTAGGTTATTTTTTGTTTGTTTTATGTCCATTTCTATCCTAAAATCTAGATCATAAATAAAGAGAAAATATTTGGTTACATTCTAGGCATTTGAAAGGATAAAAGCACATAGTTTGCATTCTAGGTTAAATTTGTTTGTGCATTCTCTTAAACCCTTTGTTGAAAAGAAAAGATTTATTTTATTACAAGTTAGGGTTTAGTTATCATCAAAAATAAAAAATCCTAGGGTTAGTATTTGATTGCTTGCACTTTTGTTTTCTTGCATTATTATTTCATTTTCATAGATTAGATTTTAGAAAGGCCAAACATAGGTTTTTTCTCAATATACACATCAAATATTTCCACCTCAAACTTGGAGCAAAGTCCCAAAATTATTCTTGGTGAACACTTTGATCCTCAAGCCCTTGAGTGTGGAGAATATAACACACCCATATGGTCACCTTAGCTCTTAGTGGATCTAGCCGAGAATCATACATGATAGGGCAATTTTCTCCCTCTACATATTTGATTAACTTGACGTGAACACACATCTTAGTGGTCAAGATATGAAACCTCTTCCTATTATTTTTATTTTGAAAAATTTAAGCAAAACCACTAAGTTTGTTTTCTTAGAATTAGAAAACTTTAAAAACATCTTAAAATCTTCTTATGTATTTTTTTCTAGTTTTCTCCTCTATCATTTCTCTTCCTCCTAATGGCTTCCAACCTTAGGAGTAAGTGAAAGCTTTTATAATTTGATCATATTTTTCAAGAAGATGATCGAGTTGATAGGGAGAATCCCAATCTAGATGCGAAAGAGGAAGGACATGAAGAAATTGGTAATAACTTTGATCCTTTTGAGGGGCCCAATGGAACATCATAAAGAGTCTTTGGTTAAAGCTATGGAAGAGGAAGCCCAACTCGAAAGATGTGGGATGCCTCCTCCTCCAACCATCTCTCCTAAGAATATTCAGAATAAACCTTTGTTTAAATCTTCACATCATGTTAATACTTTTAATAAACCAACATATACTACTACTATGACCATCAATATTGGAGGGATTCCACAACCCCCTTCAATAAGTAGTTGATCTCGATATTATACTCAATTTCCTCCTCATTCTGCTCACCTCAACATTCATGATTATATTCCACCAAATGTTAGTTATCCTTCACAACAAGATACCACATATCATAATCCATACCATAACAGTGTCAATGCCTCCAACATTGGTCAAGTTCCCTTTCAATAGCCTACCTATACTCCCCTCTAGGGAACTTAGGGTATTGCACAACAACAATCTCGATATGTAAAGCTTGAAAATTGTGGAGAAGCAATTGGTTTCAAAACTGGATATGATTCAACCTCCAAGATTCACCTACAACTACAAGGAGATGTGCAACTAGCCCTTAGACCCTATTGTCACTTCTAGGCCCTAACCTAAGCATTTTCCAATGTTGGTTTTACCTATTTATAAGGGAAAAAAGGACCCATTTGAACATTTATATATGTTTATGATAACATTCCATGATATTATATATAATAACATGTTGTTACTAAAGACATCCCTAAGAATATTGGTGGCATGGAATTGGAATGGTATTATCAACTACTTCATCATTCTTTGAGAAATTTTGAAGAGACAACAAAATTTTTTATCCAACAATTCAGAGCTTATGTTGAGAAAAATGTGACTATGAAAGATGTATATGTTGAAACAAGGAAAATATGAAAGCTTTTTGGACTTTTTGTCTTGATGGAGAAGTATAGTTGGACAGTTGAGATATATTTTACTTCCACGAGACATGTTAGAGATTTTCATTAGAAATTTACAAGAGCAAATATCTTATGAATTGGAAAAAACTATCACCTCTTTTGACCAAGTAATAGATCTGGCAAGAAGGGTAGAGTAAGCTCTTATTTTAAGAGGTCAAATTAAGCCAAAGAAAGAAGAATATAGAACCATAAAAAATCAATGCAAGAACAAACATGTATTTGGTGATGGGGTAATGGATAGTAGGTATGTTAACAATGTTTTAACACCCCAAAAAAGATGGTGCTTAGCCAACCTCAAAAAATCCCACCAAGGAATTTTACAAGACTCAACATGCCTATAGTGGTGGTCTTAAAATAGCTTTTGGAAGTAAATATGATTGGGTTACCTCCTATAAGGTAACTCGATACCATAGCTAATTGGTATAAGCTTGGTCAACACTATAAGTATTATAGAGTGGAGGAGCACATGAAAAATTCATGTAAGAGGCTGAAACATGTGGTTCATGACCTAATTTATGAAGGTCATATTGTTATAGAAGGTCATCAACCCAATACTCCAACGAACAATCAACCTCCTACTCAAAAAACACCCAAATAATCAAGACACAGGGATCTTCCAAGATCTCTTACCTAAGCATGGGTAACAAGAAACTAATAAAGTGTTATATCATAATGTGTTATGTCCCTACAAAAATATGGTTGGTATGATGGTAGCAACCACAAGGCAACAAGCTCAAGCATAAACGATTCAATGATCTCAACAAGAGATGAGTTCTACAGCCAACCAACCTTCAAAACCATCCTTAGTTTTGAAGAGTACCCAAAAAAGGAGCATGCGAGTAGAAAAGTCACCTTTAGTGTTGAAACCATAACCTAAAGTGTCCTTCTATATTCAACAACAATTAGCTAGTACCCTAGCTAATATTTCCCTCTTATAACTTTTGCAAACTTCTCCTATTCAGAGGAAAGCCTTGTTGAAGCTTCTAAGACAACAATATATTCCTCAAGACATTTTCCCTAGTGCTATAGCTAATGTTTTAGGTTTCTTTAGGATTCATCATATCAAATTTTTGGATGATGATATTTCGTCCTCAAAATTATGATGGGATTATTCCCTTTATATCACTACATTTATTGGGGAAACTTTATCAAACAGATTTTGATAGACAATGGTTCTTCCCTCAATCTATGCACTTATCAAATTTTCCAAATTTTTAGATTAAAAGAGGAAGATTTAACTAAATATTGAAGCTTTCAACAACGAGTCCCAAGAAGCCCACAGTGTTATCTCTCCCCCTTAGGGTCAGACCTAAGATTTTAGATATCTTTTTTTATGTGGTACCTTGCCCTGCATATTTTAATATTCTTCTTGGACACCCTTGGATTCATGTAATGAGGATTGTCCCTTCCACTTTTCATCAATGTATGAAATTCAAGTTAAAATATCAATTTATCACCATTCTTGGTGACCCTCATCCATCTTAATATTATTCAATGGTTGAGTAACCTCAATCTAATATTAATTTATGTCCATTAGTTTCTTCATCTCACATCACCAAGTAGCTTAAAAATTTAAAGGTAAGTGAGGAACCGCTAATCAATGTTTCATCATAGAATCAGGTCAATCCATTTCTTCAAGAACCTCTTTTGGATATTTCCAAGCTACCACATTCACCAAGGACTATGGGTTTACCCTATAAGAAAGGTGAAGTTGTACACATTGGCATGCGTACCTTTATCTTCGTAGGTGTATCCCTTAAAGAAAATATTCATGGTAGCAACCCTCTTCCTATAGAGCATTATTTTACCCTTTGTTACCTGTCCAATGATTACCCACTTCCCAAAAAAATCCTATATAGTATAGGATATATAGGTAAATATTTGGGGCCACAACATAAAGACATTCAAGAGTCTTTGGAAGTTGAGCTTTGACTTGGGAGATGTGGCATAGGCTACATCCCTAATAAAAACCAACCTTTGTCATCTAATAATGATGATCACCTTATTATTTATGCTGAATATTTGGATCATCAAGGATTGGAGTGGAGTGATGAGGATGAGGAAATGCCTTATCCCACTGATTATATTTTGCTATGTGGTAACTTTAGTATATCTTGATATGGTTGTGATCCTAGGGGAGTATGCTGATAGGGATACTCTTTGTGATATGGATCATGAGGGTATCCTTCGAAACAACTTCTTCTTAAATAGGTCAGTCCCTTGTGTCATGCATGTCGAGTATTTTAGTTCTCAAGAGGATTTCAGTTCTATGTCTCTCAAGGACCTTGAGTAGCTAGGAGTGATCCTCACCCTACCTCCTCTAAGAATGAGTCACATATTCTCATTGAGGAGATCATAGATGTTAACATAGGTTCTAAGGAGAGCCCTAGAATCCTTAAGCTAGGTAAAACCTTATCCATGGATGAGCAAGAGCAATTTATCAATTTACTAAAGGAATTTTATGATATTTTTTCTTGGTCATATGTTGACATGCTAGGGCTTCATCCCTCCCTTGTTATACATCATTTGGTAGTGAAGCTTGGTGCTAAGCCTATTAAAAAAAAACTCAGGAAGATGCATCCTAAGGTTGCCCTTTTAGTCAAGGAGAAGCTCCAAAAACTCCTTGACATTAATTTCGTAAAATATATCGAATATTTTTATTGGATATCCAACATCGTTCCTATGGCTAAGAAGGTAGGAATAATCAAAATATATACCGGCTTTAAGGACATTAACTTAGCAAATCCAAGCATGATTTTTCTCTTCTCAACATAGATATGATCGTAGATTTCACTATCAAATGTGGCATGCTTTCACTTATGGATAGTTTTTAGGATACAATAAAATCATGGTTACCATTGAGGACCAAGCCAAGATATATTTCATCACACCATGGGGTACCTTTTGTTATAAAGTTATGCATTTTGGCTTGAAGAATGTTGGTGCCACATATCAGAGGGCTATGACTTATATTTTTCATGACATGATGCATGATATTCTAGAGGATTATGTGGATGATCTTTTGGGTCGTTCCATACATTGAAAGCATCATGTTAATGATCTAAGAGAAATTTTTGAAAGACTTCAATAGTTCAGGATTTGTCTTAAGCCCTCCAAGTGTGTGTTTGGAGTCACATCTAGCAAGTTGTTAGATTTCATCATTTCTAGGTGGGTGGACCCCGCTAAGATAGTGGCTATATTGACATGCCTCCTCCCCATACCTTAATCGAATTGTGTAGCTTGTAAGGTATACTTCAAACTATTTATTGAATCATAGCTCAATTATCTAGTAAAGTGTCAGCCCTTTCTTAAGCTTCTTAAGAAGGATGCCATGTTCTAGTGGGATTGTGAGTGTCAACAAGCTTTTGATGAACTCAAAATATATCTTACTTATTCATCTATCTTAGTTCCTCCTAGACCAGATAAGCATTTTATGCTTTACATAGAAGCCATAACTCATGCTTTGGGAGCCTTATTGGCTCAACATGATGATAATAACACAAAGTAAACTATCTACTATATCAGTAGAACCTTGGTTAGCTATGAAACTCGGTACACTCCCTTAGAGAAGATTTGTCTTATTGTGGTGTTTACTTCCAAAAATTTAAGACACTACATGCTCAGCCATAAGATATTTGTTATTGTAAATTTTGATACTTTACGTTACTTAATATCTAAGTCCCACCTTTCAGGTCAAGCCGCTAAGTGGGTTTTAGCCCTTAGTGAGTTTGACCTAACTTTCATAGGTTAAAAGGCTATAAAGGGTTAGGTGAATTTTGATCATTTAGCCTCCAACCACCATGCAGATTCCATGGCCACTATTGCATCCTTGTTTTCCTTGGATTTGGAAGATGATCAAGCATTAATTATCATTAGATAACTTTGGTAGCATGCATTGCTTATTTATAGTCTTGTTTTGTTAAATGTTTTGACCATTGGAGATTTCCTATCTGAGCCATGGTATAATGACATTTTTAATTTCTCTAAGGATGGTTTGATTCCTGATGGTTTAGATCACAATCAATGTAAGCTTTTGTGAAAAATATCTTGTTAATTTATTATAATTGGCAATACTTTATAAGATGTTATTTTTAAGGCATCCTCTTGTGATGCCTTAACTTTGATGAAGCCCGAATAGCTCTCAATAAATCTCATGAAGGCTCATGTGGAGGTGAAGTAGAGTTACATTAAACAAGCACATACAATCCAAAAAATATAGAGAAAATGCCAAATGAGCCAAAGATTTATTGCATTCTATTCCCCAAAGATAGAGCTTTCAGAGACTAACTCATTACAAATTCAAAATTACCCCCTTTTGACCCTGTTTTCTCCTCTCGCCTAAAACTATGAGTTTGAAATTTAAAATTTTGGGGGCAACTTGCCGATGTCATAACTTCGTGCTCGTTGACCCGATTGACTATTACAACATGTTTTCAGAAAGGTCACAAGAAGAAATAAGTGGAGAAAACATTGGTTCAAAGGATCTTCATGCCAAGTCCTACGTCTAGTTGAAAATCCTCAAATTTAACATCTAAGACCTTCAAAAATCTCCTGCAAGTTATACTGTTTTACTAGTTTTACAAAATTAAACAATTACAATTTTTTTGGGGGTGATGCAAGATCACTCTTACACCATTGGATGCTCCTACATCAGACACCTAGGGTAATTTGAGAAGTGACCTTCACTTCTCTATTGTTGGAAGAAAACCAAGGCGTTCAACCTCAGCCTTCGACAACCAAGATGAATCTTCAATAGGTCTTCCCTTCCACTTAACCAAATATTCTGCATACTGCTTGTTTCTAGTAGTTTTGCTAATGTGGATATCTAGGATCTCTTCTATATTTTGTCTCTGGAGTAGATGCTAAAATATTCCACAATTTTGCTATTGGTCCCTCACCATTGTCTCCTTCATGGTATTCTACCAAATCTAAAATATTAAAAACAAGTGATATGTTAAGCCCACTTGGAAATTCCACTTCATATGCATTGCATGAATCCCATTTTTCTATGATTTTTCATGGTCCAAACTTCATTTTCAACTTGTTATATGTTTTAGCAGGAAATATTTATTTTCTCAGATGGACCATAACTTCATCTCCCACTTCAAATTACTTAAATTGTCGCTTATGGTCTACCATTATCTTGTATTGAGTATTCATCTTAGTAATATGCTTCTTAACTTCTTCATTCAAGCTCTTCAGGTGATCTGTAATGTGCCATATTTGAGAACCTATCAACCACCACAAATATGGAGTCATGCCCCCTCTATGTCCTTGGTAGACCAAGAATAAAATCCATGTTGATGTGCTCCCATGGTCTCTCTGGTACAGGTAATGGATGATACAATCCTGTATTCTGTATCATAACCTTGGCCATCTGGTATACTCTGCAACCTTGTACAAATCTCTTCACGTATTACTACAACTGTGTCCAATAGTAATTATCATTAACAAGAGCAATGGTATTATCCCGATCAAAGTGTCCAGCCAACCCTCCACTACACTTCTTCTCCCTCATTGAACTCCTTGGAATGCATAATTGATTTCCTTTGAAAAAAATTCCATCTTGGATTAGAAAATACAACCACTTAGTCCTATCCAAAGTAACAGGTTCCAAGCAAGCTCTCCAAGCCTCTGCAAAGTTTGGATCTTCAAGGTATAAACTCTTAAGTTCATAAAACCCTATGACTTCCACCATCATTTATGTCAATAAACACTACCATTTTCTTAAGGCATCTACAATTCTATTTGACTTCCCACTCCTATGTTTCAACACAAATGTATAACTCTGTAGAAACTCAACCCATTTCAAATGCCTCTGATTCAATTTCCCTTGACTATTATATACTGCAAGACCTGATGATTAGTATATAGAAAAAAATATTTTGGAAACAAATAGTACCTCCACTTCTTTAGATCCTGAACTATAGCATAAAAATCTTGATCATAAACTGAATACTTCTTCCTAGCATCATTGAGTTTCTCACTAAAATAAGCAATAGTTTTACCTTCTTGGCTCAATATAGCTCCTATGGCACTACCACTAGCATCACAATCTACCTGAAATACCTTGTTAAAATCTAGAAGTTTTAAAATAGGTTGCTTTGTGACCTTCTTCTTCAACATATCAAAGCTCTTATCTACTCCTAAAGTCCACTTAAAATATTTCTTATCCCCTCTCATGGTTTTTGTTAGGGGTGCACAAATACTGCTAAAATTTCTAATAAATTTTATGTAAAAACTGGCTAGACCATGAAATGATATTACCTCTATAATGCTCCTTGGAGTAGGCCATTCGATGATAGCCCTCACTTTTTTTGGGTCCATTTTTAGACCTTCAACTAAGATGACGAATCCCAGATAAACCAACTCCTTCACAAAACTTCACTTCCTTAAATTAATTAGCAACTGCTCCTCCCTCAACTTCTCAAATTTTTTTTTGATATGCATCAGATGCTCTTCTAGGGTCTTGCTAAATATTAAAATGTCATCCAAATAGACAATGACAAATTTTACTAATAACTCCTTCAATACCTCATTCATTAGTCGCATGAATGTGCTTGGTGCATTAGTTAGCCCAAATGGCATGACCAACCACTCATACAAACCCTATCTGGTCTTGAAGGTTGTCTTCCACTCATCCCTTTCTATGACATGAATCTGATGGTATCCACTCTTCAGGTCAATCTTTGTGAAGTAATTGGCCCCACTCAAATAGTCCATAATGTCATCCATCCTTGGAAATGGAACTCTATATTTGATGATGATATTGTTAATAGCTCGAGAGTCTGTACACATTCTCCACTCTCAATATTTCTTTGGTGCTAGTAATGCATGTACTGCACATGGACTTAGGATCTCCTGAATCAGTCCCTTTTTTAGCAACTCTTGGACTTGCCTGTTTAGCTCCTCACTTTCTATAGAAGTCATTCTATGGGTTGGGTTGCCTTATTGGGCAAACTAGCTCCTGGTATCAAATCTATATGGTGACTGATCTTCCTCACTATTGGAAAACCCTTAGGTACATTATTTGATATAATATCTAGAAATTATTCTAACAAACATGAGACTTCTATTGGTGTATCTTTGCACTCTTCTTTCCTAACTCTAGGAATTAATGCATAGCACATATGCTCATGCTTCAAACCATCCAAAAACCTTCTACCTTCAACTAAATATATTTTGGCACTGCTACATACCTTTTCATCCACCTCCTTCAGGGGCTTTAGCTTATGGCACACTCCATTATTTTTCATGAAGTAAGTGTTGACATGCCCATCATGCATTGCACACCGATCAAACTGCCATGGCATTCCCAAAAATAAATTGCAAGTATCCATAGGTAAGATGTCACACAGGACCTCATCACGGTAATTCCCAATATTAAATTTTACTAAGAACTGCTCTCTGACCAAATCCCTATGTTCCTTATGCAACCACGCAATCCAATATGGATGTGGGTGTCTCTTCCTATCTAACTACAATTTGATAACCATTCCTTCTGAAACTAGGTTATCAGTGCTACCATTATCTATGATAATATTACAAACCTTACATGCACATTTACACATTGTGCAAAATAAGATCTTCCTCTGATATAGATCTCTCTCCTTATTCAACAAGACTCTCCTTGTGATCAACACTTCTCATCTTTCTACTTCTTTAGAGTGCACAGATTCAGCACCTTCATCAACAACTACAACTCGGGCATTACCTTCGAGCCTCTTATTTGTCCTCTCTTGGTTTTGTGGACACTCATATGTTTGATGTACTTCTTCTCCATAGTGGAAATAGGTTTCATTAAATCCTCCTCTTCCAAACCCTCATACAGACCTTCTTCTTCCTATTTGGTAACCATTTTTCTGATCACGGGGGCGGTAAGCATTATCCCCCTTTTGGTCCTGACTACTATTGGCTTCTCCATTACTCTTTTGATCTTCATTTTGTCCTCCATTTTTTCTTCCACCAATTCTTCCACCATGACCTCTTCCTCTTTGCTTGCTCTCAAACCTTATGTTCAACTTCTCTTCAACTCTCAAGGCAAACTGGTAAGCATCCTCTATGGTGGTCATATTGACCACACTTAACTCCTCTTGAATACTTGCTCTTAACCCATTAATATAACAGGATATATTATGATGTAAACCCAACTGTAAGAGGTCAAAAAAATACCTCCCATCACATAAAAATTGTAATAAATAAAAATAAACCTGTAAAATCTTCCATTTACATAAAAATTGCGATAAAAAAAATAACCGGTAAAACCCTCCATTCACATAAAAACTACAATACATGGAATTGAATCCAAGAATGAGAATAGAAAATATTTATTGATTCATTTCCATGTATTGTAGTTTTTATGTGAATGGAGGGTTTTACCGGTTATTTTTATTTATCGCAATTTTTATGTAAATGGAGGATTTTATAGGTTTATTTTTATTTATCACAATTTTTATGTGATGGGAGGTATTTGTTTTGACCTCTTGCAGTTGGATTTAAATTATCTTCTCCTTGTTGACCTAAGAATGGCCTATTATGATTAGGATCTTATAGAACTCCTTTGTGTATTCTTTGACAAACTTACTCGACTATCTCAAACCCTACATTTTCTTAAGCAGATCCAACTCATAATTAGCTGGAATGAACTGCCTCTTCAACTTCTCCATCATATGCTCCCATTTTGTTATCCTTTCTTTTCCTCTTTTGTTTTTGTCTAGTTGCACTCCCTTCCACCATATGCTAGCATGACCCTTCATCTTGGTCTTAGAAAACTTGACCCTCTCAGGATCTTCAACCTCCTCATACTCAAAGTATTCTTCCAAATCATTGATCCAATCAATCAACTTCTCTGGATCAAGATTTATAGAATACGTAGAAACCTCCATATTCGATATCTTTTCAATTTGAGATATGGCTTTGTATAACTTGGATTGTGCAAGATCTATTGCCTCTTCTTCTTCCTTGAACTGGTCCTCTTCTTCTTCAACTTCATCTTCACTACCATATTCTCTCCTTGGCTCAAACCCTCTACACAGCTCCTCTTGCAGAGCCTGAACTTACCTTTGCAAAGCTCTAAAATATTCTTCTGGCACCATATTTCTCCCACCACCATGGTTTCTTCATGGAGGCACTTTTCTCACTTCTCTCACAAACCCTAACCATAGATCCTGGTGTAAATTGCCTCACTTTCGATGCTCTGTTTACACACTCAAGAACTCCCATTTTGATACCACTTGAAGTAGAGTTACATTAAACAAGCACATACAATACAAAAAAGATAGAGAAAATGTCAAATGAGCCAAAGCTTTCTTGCATTGTATTCCCCAAAGATAGAGCTTTCAGAGACTAACTCATTACAATTTTGAAATTCCCCCCTTTTGACCATGTTTCTCCTTTTGAAATTTTGGGGGCAACTTTTCGAAGTCATAACTTCACGCTCATTGACTTGATTGACTATTATAACATGTTTTCAAAAAGGGCACAAGATGCACTAAGCGGGAAAAATCCTCAAATTCAACCTCTAAGACCTTTAAAAATCTCTTGCAAGTTAAAATAATTTTACTAGTTTTACAAAATTAAACAATTACAATTTTTTTTGGGTGATGCAAGATCAATCTTACACCACTGGATTCTCCTGCATTAGGAGGCCATTTTAGTGGTAATACCATTTCCAAGAAGCTCCTTCAGATGGGGTATTACTGGACTTCCATGGAGAAATATGCATGTGATCATGTTCGATGCTATGACAAGTGTCAATGCCATGACAACCTTGTTCATGCTCCTTCTCAAAACCTTTAGGTTATCTCCTACATGGCCATTTTCCATGTAGGGATTGGATATCATAGGTAATATTAACCTAATATTGTTTGATGGTCATAATTTTATCATAACAATGACTGAGTACTTCACTAAATGGGTTGAAGCCATACCCCTGACCATGATGACTGGATCTCAGGTCTCCAAGTTCATCTTCAACCAGATCCTCTATAGGTTTAGGATTTCTTCGATGATTATTTATGATAAGGGAAATCCTTTCAAAAAATAAGGATATCCATAAACTCTGTGTTAAGTACAAAATTCAACACAAGTGGTCAACTCTATATTACCCCTAGGGTAACGATCAAGCTGAAGCATCCAATATGTCTTTGATCAAGATCCTCAAGAATTTGGTTAGTAAGACCAATCATGATTGACATATCTAGCTTTATCCTATCTTATGGGCCTATTGTACTAGTGTATAAACTCCTATATACACTTCTCCATATGTCTTGGTCTATGGGATTGAGGTGGTTTTTTGTTCAAGTTAGAGGTCCCTTCACTACGCATCTTGCTACAAGATGCCTCGATTGATTATGAGTATCACTTTGATCATTTGCACAAATTGGAGTTATTGGATGAAAAGCGCATCCATGCCTTAGAGCATTTGTGAGCCTATCACAATAGGCTCAAGCAATTTTATTCCAAGCGAGTTTGTAATCATTCTTTTGAGGTTTGGTACCTTGTCCACAAGGAAAACCAAAAGAACACTAATGCTTGTTTTGATATTAAAGGTAAGTTTCAACCCAATTGGTTAGGTCCCTTTGTCATAAAAACCATGTTTGGCTTAGGGTCCTATAATTTAGCTTCTTTAGATGGTAAAGAACTTAAATAACCAATAAAAATAATGCATCTAAAAAGATACTATGCATGACTCTACATTTTCATACTACATTTAGCTTAGTCTCATATTGCATTTTGGTTTACTTGCTCATACTGCATGATTTCCTATCATATTTTACATGAATTGCCTAACATTTTGTTCCATTTGCATCTTTGATTATCATGTAATTGCATTGTTTCTTAATCATATTTGCATGATTGCTTGATCATATAGATTCTTGGAGACTTCATGAGGATGGCAAGTGATGAAACCTAGTTATGTTCTAGCTCACATGCATTTCACTAATATTAGGAATCTAATGCCTAGTGAATCCCCAACCTAGGACCCATCTCCATGCATTTTCATTGTTGCATTTTCTCATGTCTTCTTCTTCTTTTATCTTCTCTTATATTCCTTGACCTTGAAAGTTTTATAATTTAAAATTTATCCAAGCCATGGGATATAGTTCTTCATATATTGTATATCCTTTGTCCTTCAAAGTTTTAATCATTTCTTTTCCTCCCCAAGACGAAGGATGCACGTTCCTTCTTCTCTCTAATTTTTCTTTTACCTTTGCTTTCACTCACACTTTTCCTTCTTGATATTTCGATTTTTAAGTGATCCTCGTCGAATAGGATAGATACCGCATGGGTATTATTTATAGTATTCATACAACCACTGAATATATTGTGCACACCTCTTAAATCTTGATATTTCAACAAGGATACACACACTATCATTTTGCTTTTTTCTTCTTTTCTCGCACACATGCTCACATTGTTCTGTTGTGTTTTGCTCTACTCATTCATCTTCTATACACTCCACACCTCTATCGAGTAGTACTCATATTGGAAACTTAATATCATACTTCACCCCATATAAGATAAGCTTCATGACCACATGTGAGGGGTAGCCTCCATATCAGCCATTTGCGAGCATACATCCTAGCGGGTACCTCTTCATCTCTAACCATTAGCAAGCACTACACCCATAGCGGGTATCACTCCACACTTGACCATTTTTATGAGCATAACACCCTTACAAGATAGCTTCATGGCCATGAGTGAGGGGAAGCCTCCATTAGGTCATTTGTGAGCATACATCCTTATAGGGTTCCACTCCTTTATTTCTTTGTTTTTGCTTGGTCTATGTTCGTTTGATCACAATGATCTTTCGCAGTATACATTGATTCAAACATCAAATTCCAAACATATTTTCCTTTGTTGAACTTCTTTATATTTTTCTTCTCCTTCTCTTTATTTTACCAAAATCGTACCCTATCTATATGGGGCACGAATTTGCTCTATACTAAAGTCATGGTTTATCTTTACAAGGCATGATTTTGACTAGAGTCATGTTTTTTCTTTACTTTCTTCCATCATATTTTTCTTTCATTTCTTCATTCATCCATGCATTTAATTTATTATTTAGGTTCATCGCATCATGCATTGCATTTAGTTTAGTCTATTCATGCATTCATTATTATCATTCATTCATGCATATTAAAACATAAACACACATACAAATTACAACACACACATAAATGTACATATTTTAATGAAAGTAGCATGATATTACTTGAGAAAGAAAGGGCACATAGGTTTATTATATTCATGTACCACATTCCAAGCCTTGGATACACCCTCCCTAGGGATGCATGCTACACTTAAAATTGGTATGTTACCCTGATATTATACCTAGATCTGGGATCCTATATCCTCTGCTCCACTCATCAGAGGTGGTCCTAGTGGAGGCTTGTTCATGGATCATGAAACCACTCATGATCTAGATTGGTATCGACCCCATATGTAAAGGGATGATAGTGGAGGCACCTGTTGGTCCACCAAAATTACTTGAAAGTACATCTAGTAGAAGGTCACCCTCTATAATGATATCTCAAACCTCTCCCCTACCCTCTATAGCTCTACCTATAGTAGGTTGATCCCCTCACCCTATTGGTCACCATAGCCATCCCCTTTGCTCAAGATCGCTATCACTCCTGGTCCAATCGACTCACCTCTCCCTTAAGGTGGTCCACCTCAAACTATGTCATATCTCACTCTATGAGTGTTATGATCAAGCAAATACATAGCCCCTCAATCCTCTTGGAGTAGGTCCATCTCTCTGCATGGCTACTATCTAGGCTTGCAACACATCCATCTCCCTCTTTGGGTCTCCCTAACCCACAATACCATTTGGCCTAGCTACCACTGATGTAGATGCCTCTCTGGTTGCTCTACTTAAACTGACTATGGCCACCATGGAGGCACATCCTGTTGCCTCCTTTATTTTCTCCTCATAGTAGTGGTGTCTACTACCACCAAATCTACTAAGAACTGCACATTTTTATATTATAGGGTCTCCTAGACCTTCCATTTTTACTTTGTGGTGCATCAGCTCACCTCTCATAGTACCACCTACACCCATTGATCCATAAACTGGCACCTCTACACTGATACTGGTTGGGGAGATCCTCGGGGCACAACACTCTTGTACCATATTTGGTACCCGAGGGCTACCCCAACCTCATCCACCCCTTGGATCCATATAGAGTGGGTCATATAGATCCTCCTTTTCTCATCTCCTTGTGTTAGGGTCCCCTCCAACTTATGATGGGTGTAGTGACCCAAAAACTAACTAATCTAAGGTAATTTTTTTTTAACAACATATATCTGAAAGGGATATACACAACCCTATCCAATATATACATTACTACAAAGTTATATAAATTAGTCTAATATTTTTAGTTCTCGGTTGTCTCCACAATGAACCAATATTTTATTCCTTTATCTATTAAAGGATACACCCATATCTATACCATACACAAGTTTGTTTGTGTAGGTATACTACACATATTGCAATAAGCTATCAATCTCATCTCTGTGATGAGCTAACATATATTCTTTTATCCATTAAAGGATACACTCACCTCTATACCATACACAAGTCCGTCTATGTAGGTATACTACACGTAATGCAAATAAGCTGTCAATCTGATATTCGCAATGAGCCAACTTATTCCTTTCATAGATAGCCAAGTTCATTTAAACACTTATGTGTTTTATATTACTATTTAGTTTAGTTTCTTTGGAAGAGATCTTTAAATCAAGGTTACTCCAGGTTTTGTCCTAAGGGATCCCATAATCCCCTAGGTTTCTTTGCTCTACTTCTAACATCTAATCATAACCATATTTAGATATCAATTCCAATTATCTAACTACATTAAGTTGTTTAAGATCTTTCTAATCTTACTTTATTTAGAGGGATATGATTATTAAGTCTATCTATTTAATTCAAGAATGGATTTATATTTATAAAGGCATTAAATAAGGTAATTAAATAAAATGTCAAGATCTAGCTAAAGCATTTAACAGAATAGAATTGTCTATAAATCTATCATAACAATAATTCTTTAAAAACACATAACAGATACTTCTTTCATTCATATATTAAATTATTACATAGCCCAAGTATGGTAAAGGTATTTCCATGCTTTTAAAAAAAATAAGTACTACAAAATTATCCAACTAGGATATTGATCAATTAACACTTAATCCACAATATGTTTCTATGACAATTCTTTACTACCACATACATCAGGTAATTATTTTAGATCTAGTATCCTCCTCAGTCCTTGTTCATCCATCGCTCAATTGATGGTGGTAAGGGATCAGGATAGCTCATGGATCTTATGAAGCATGCATCTAAATGCATCTACTAAAATAACTTATGAACATATGCATTTATAATTTGGATGTCAAATTGCAACTATACAAAACTATTCAATGCATTCATTCATAAATCATTTTATCAACATCAGAGGAAATCCCATACATCTACTCTTATTCTCATCAATAAAAGGAGAGTCATCCTATCAAAAAAGGAGTAATTCACAACCTCCATTTAATCAAACAAAGGTTCATGCTTTTCATCATACAAAGTCATTCCTTTAATCCATTAAGGTCCCATACCCTTAACCAATTAAATACTTAACAACCATTTCTATAATCAATTAAGGTCCCATACCCTTAACCAATTAAATACTTAACAACCATTTCTTTAATAAATTAAGGTCTCATACCCTTAACCAATTAAATACTTAACAACCATTTATTTCAATAATTAAATGCTTATAGCAACATTTTTTTTGAATCAACTAAAAACCTATGCTTTTAATAAATTAAAAAATCATAAAAATATATTTATTTTGATTAGGTAATTTAAACATTTGATAGCAATAACTATGCCTAACAAAAGTGAGGGTTTTCAAATTTTTTGACTGCTAATTAATCAGTCAACCAATAATCTACACAAGCAGGTCAAACAGTGTGCAAACGATTATAAACAATGCACAAGGTTTAAAAAAACTTAAAAGAGGTTTAACAAATAGTTAATGGGGGGTTTATGAGGGTCCACCGGCCCTAACTATTAGTCAACCATCACCAAGTGCATATAGATTGTGGTATTAACATTAACTTGGATTTTAAAGACTTTCATGGGTAAAGTGAACCCTAAACAACATTACTAACCAACCCCCTCATGTTGTCACATGAAAACTGGCAATAGGGCAACACAATGGCAGATGATAGCCAATAGGGTTTAGCACAACATCTTCCAAGCCTTCAGCTTGGCTACCTATGACAGGGTGTGTTAGCCCTTTTAAGTAGGGCTCACTCCCCTTCCACTAAGCATGTAAGATTAAATTTAGGTAAACAAAAATGGTGCAAGATTGCTTTACTGTCTCCGGATGCTCCTGCATCAGACACCCGGGGTAGATTAGAAGTGATCCTCACTTCTGTTTTGTTGGGGGAAGACCCAGGCGGTCAACCTCCACTTTCGACAACCAAGTCGCATCTTCAACAGGCCTGCCCTTCCACTTTACCAAGTATTCAGAATACTGTCTATTTCTGGTGCTTCTGCCCTCACGAGTGTCTAATATCTCCTCAATCTCGTTGGTGGTTGGAGTAGATGCTGGAATTTGCCACAATTCTGCACTTGGTACCTCTGTACTTTCCCCTTCATGATATTCCACTAAATCTGAAATATTAAAAATAGGTGAAATGTCAAGCCAATTTGGTAATTCTACTTCATATGCATTTCCTGACTCCCGCTTTCCCAGTATTCTGCATGGCCCAAACTTTTTCATCTTCAATTTATTATAAGTCTTGGCAGGAAATCTCTCCTTCCTGAGATGTACCATGACCTCATCTCCCACTTCGAACTCCTTGAACCGCCGCTTCTGGTCCGCCCTTGCCTTATATTGAGTATTCATATTTATAATTTGTTTCCTCACTTCTTCATGCAGACTTTTCATATGTTCTGCAAATTCTTCTGCCTCGGCACTACACTTTTCTCCCTTGTCCAACTTTCTCAGTTCAGACACATTTCTCGGGTTGTTCCCATATACTATCTGGAATGGAGACTTATTGGTGCTCTTATTAATCGAACTGTTATACGCAAATTCTGCCTGTGGTAAGACCAAATCCCATCCCTTGGGTTGATCCGCTATCAAACATCTCAATAAATTACCCGAGCTTCTGTTCACCACCTCTCGTCCATCCGTCGTCATGTGGGTGGTATGCGAACCGAATTTCAGATCTGTCTTCATCTTCTTCCACGGAGTTCTCCGAAAGTACCCAACAAACTTGGTATCTCTGTCAAAAACTATGCTTCTTGGTAGACCGTGGAGTCGTACCACCTCCTTGAAGAACAACCCCGCAATATGAACTGCATCACTCGTCTTCTGGCAGGGAATAAAATGTGCCATTTTGGAGAATCGGTCAACCACCACAAATACAGAGTCATTTCCCTCTCGTGTTCTCGACAATCCGAGGATAAAATCCATGCTTATGTCCTCCCATGGCCTCTCGTGCACGGTAATGGCTAGTATAATCCTATGTTTTGCCTTACACCCTTTGCCATCCGACATATTCTGCAACCTTGCACAAACTTCCTCACATCTTGCTCAAGTTGTGGCCAGTAATAATTTTCATCCACTAGGGCAATGGTCTTATCCCTACCAAAATGCCCAGCCAATCCTCCGCTGTGCTTTTCCTTGATCAAGTTCTCCCGCATGGAGCTCCTTGGAATGCATAATTTGCTTCCCTTGAACAGCATTCCATCTTGGATTAGGAAATCCAACCATTTTGTTCGGTCCACCGTAACAGGTGTTAAGCAAGCCTTCCAGGCTTCCGCAAAATCCGGATCTTCAGGGTACAAACCCTTCAGTTCTTCAAATCCCACTACTTCCACTGTCAATCTAATCGCAAAGTCCGCCTTCTGCTCAAGGCATCTGCAACCTTGTTTGATTTCCCACTTCTGTGCTTCAGCACAAAGGTATAACTTTGAAGGAATTCTACCCACTTCATGTGCCTTTGGTTCAGCTTTGTCTGACTGTTAATGTACTGTAGAGCCTGATGGTCAGTAAATAGAACAAACTCCTTTGGCAGCAAATAGTGTCTCCACTTCTTCAGAGCTTGAACTATAGCATACAATTCTTGGTCATAAATTGAATACTTTTTTTGAGCATCATTTAACTTCTCACTGAAATAAGCAACTGGCTTGCCTCCTTGACTCAAGATACAGCCCCTATTGCACTGCCACTGGCATCACAGTCCACCTGAAATACCTTGTCAAAGTCTGGAAGTGCCAAAACAGGTTGTTCTGTGACCTTTCTCTTTAATGTATCAAAGCTCCTTTCAGCCCCTAATGTCCACTTGAACTCTTTCTTATCCCCCCTCATTGTTTCTGTGAGAGGTGCACAAATGCTGCTGAAGTTCTTTATGAACTTCCTATAAAAGCTGGCTAGACCATGAAATGATCTTACTTCTGTTGTGCTTCTTGGGGTAGGCCATTCAATGATGGCTCTCACCTTCTCGGGGTCCATTTTCAGACCTTCTGCTGAGATTACAAACCCCGTGTATACCAACTCCTTCTTGACAAAATTACACTTTTTCAGATTTATTAATAACTGCTCCTCCCGCAGCTTTTCAAAAACTCTCCTAATATGCATTAGGTGTTCCTCCAGTGGTTCTCGCTGAAAATCAATATATCATCTAAATAAACAATGACAAACTTTCCCAAAAATTCTTTCAAGACTTCATTCATCAGCCGCATGAAGGTACTTGGTGCATTGGACAGCCCAAATGGCATGACCAACCACTCATACAAGCCCTCTCTTGTCTTGAAGGTTGTCTTCCACTCATCTCCCTCCCGGATACGGATCTGATGATAGCCACTTTTTAAGTCAATCTTTGTGAAGTATTTAGCTCCACTTAAACAGTCCATGATATCATCCATCCTTGGCAACGGGAATCTATATTTAATAGTGATTTTGTTGATGGCCCGTGAATCTGTACACATCCTCCATTCCCCATCCTTCTTTGGTGCCAGATACTGCAGGTACCGCACATGGGCTCAAGACTTCCCGAATCAATCCCTTCTCTAACAATTCCTGGACCTGTCTATTTAACTCCTCAGTCTCTACAGGTGTCATCCTGTGTGCAGCTTTATTTGGCAAGCTCGATCCCGGTACCAAATCTATATGGTGGCTAATTTTCCTTACTGGGGGTAAACCCTCGTGCACATTATCAGACACAATATCTGGAAATTCCTCCAGAAGATCTAGGACTTCTCTCGGGGTATCCTGGCATTCCTTCTCTCTGACTCTCGGGATCATTGCATAACATAAATTTTCATGCTTCAACCCATCTAGGAACTTTCTCCCTTCAACTAAACAAATTCTGGAATTGTTACATACCTTTTCACCCGCTTCCTTTAAGGGTTTTAATTTGTGTCGTACACCATTCTTTGTCAATGAGTAGGTGTTGGCACGGCCATCATGCACGGCACTCCGGTCAAACTGCCAGGGCCTCCCCAGCAACATATGGCAAGCATCCATGGGTAGAATGTCGCACAGGACCTCATCACAATAATTTCCAATTTTAAAATTAACGGAGCACTGCTCATTGACCAAAGCTTTATGGTCCTTCTGCAACCATGCGACCCGGTATGGGTGCGGGTGCTTCTTCCTTTCTAACTGTAGTTTTGTAACCATCTCTTCTGAAACCAGGTTGTCCGTGCTACCATTATCAATAATTATATTGCACACCTTGCCCGCACATTTACATCTTGTGCGGAACAAACTTCTTCTCTGATCTGTGTCCCTCTCCTCATTCAATAAGACTCTTCTTACGATCATTGCTTCCCCTCTCTCGCTTCTTCTGAATGTTCAGACTCAGCATCTTCCTCCGCCACAGCAGCTCTGGCCGGACCCTCAGGCCTCTTGTTCATTCTTTCCCGGTGTTGTGGACACTCGAATGCACGATGCCCTTCTTCACCACAATGGAAACAGGTTCCACGGAATACTCCTCTTCCAAATCCTCGTCCAGATCCACCCCGTCCTCTTGGGTAGCTGTTCTGGTCTCGGGGCCAATAAACATCCTCCTCCCTTTGATCCTCGGTTACTACCGGCTTCACCCGCCTTCTTCGGGTCTTTATATTTTTCTCCACCGGTTCTCCCACCAGTTCTTCCACCACGGCCCCTTCCTCTTTGCTTGCCTTCAAACCGCCTATTCAGCTTTTTCTTCTACCTTTAAGGCAAACTGGTAAGCATCCTCAATGGTGCTTACCCGAACTAGGCTCAGCTCTTCCTGGATGCCGAGTCTCAACCCATTGATATAACGGGCTACCTTTTCTTTGTTTGCCTCCAAATGTCCAGTTCTAATGGAAATCTTGTAAAACTCTTCGGTGTACTCTTGGACAGTTCTGTTCGTCTGTCTCAAACTCTGCATCTTTCTTAACAGATCCAACTCGTAATCCGTCGGGATGAACTGTCTTTTCAGCTTCTCCACCATTCTATCCCATCTTGTTATTCTCTCCTTTCCTCTTCTATTCCTCTCCAACTGTATTCCCCTCCACCAAATGCTGGCATGACCCTTCAACTTGGTCTTAGCAAATCTGACCCGATTAGGGTCTTCAACCTCCTCGTACTCGAAATATTCTTCTAAGTCATTTATCCAGTCAATCACTTCTTCTGGATTTAGGTTTCCCGAGTATGTAGAAACTTCCATTTTTGGTTGTTTTCCAATCTGAGAGATGGCTTTGTACAACCGGGCTTGTGCGGGATCCACAACCTCTTCCTCTTCCTCAGATTGGTCTTCTTCTTCGACTTCGTCTTCACTTTCCTCATCCCTTTCGGGCTCGTGCCTTCTGCGTAACTCTGCTTGCAGGGCCTGAACTTGTCTCTGCAAGGCTCGAAAGTCTTCGGCCGGCACCACATTTCCTACTCCGCCACGGTTTCTTCGTGGAGGCATTATATTATTATTATTATTTTTAAATCCTTCCACAGATCCTGGTGTAACTGCCTCTCTCCGACGATCGGTTACACGCTCAGGAGCTCCCGCTCTGATACCACTTGATGGCAAGCTCGAGATTCGAACACAAACTTCTCATAAAATTGCAGTAAAATAATTTAATACAGTCTTCTGTTACTAAATTCCAGACACACACCTTCTTCCACAATCCCGAACTCACCATCCCCCTTACAAATATTTTCTCGAGTTTTTAACGAGGCCTCGATCCTCCAGGCAATCAATGTCTCCACCTAACAAAAATTTCAAATTCAAATTTCCCCCTTCCTGGGTTTTTCAAAATTTTAGTCTTAATGGTAATCTGCCCGATCTACCATGGTACTAGCATTGATGGCTCCCCTGCACCGGCCGCACTGTTCTGACCGTCCTCTGCACTGTGTCTCCTCCATTAAACCATCACCTGTAAATGCTATTAAACTCGAATAATAATAAGGAAGAATTCACGGTCGACACCTCCCTTAACAATTTACGTGACCTTCCACTTTGTTTCAACACACGTAGCTGTCCACGTGTTTACTTTGAACTTCCCTAGTTATCCGCATGCATACTTGGCTATGCCTACTTCTTGCCGCAACATTTTTAAAACACGTGCCCTTCTCAACAGTTTTGATACACGTGGCCGTCCACGTGTCAAATTCGGTCTTGTCCGGTCTTCGGCTCATTCTCTTTGGTCAAGATTTTACCTGGTCACGATATCACGACAGGTCACGATATCACGACCTGTCATGATATCGTGACAGGACTCCTTCCCTTCTGCCTTGCTCTAAGACCGTCGCGATATCGCGACGACTGAAGCTCTTTCCTCTGCCTTTGCAATATCGTCGCGATATCGCGATGTCGCGATATTGCGACGTCGCGATATCACGATGGAACCCTGCCAAAGTTACATAGGAGCTTTCGAGGTCACGATTTCGCGACCTCTCCTCCCATTGCCTTACAAAACTTCTCCAAACCAAATATTGATCTACGAAACCTTCTCCAATACTGAAAATAAATAAATCAAAGTGCACAGAACTTAGAAAAATTTGAAAAGTTTTTGGAAGATGCAAGATTGCTTTACTGTATCCGGATGCTCCTGCATCATCTTTCCTTTATCTAAATTATAAAATATGGAGCTTTTCATTTCTTTCTCTAATTTATAAAATATGTAGTTGTCCATTTCTTCATCTATCACAAAAATAGGCAAAAGAGGATTGAATAGGACTTTTTAAAGCATTTATATCTCAATATTGAATTAAAACTATAAAAGTCATTGATCATTCTTCAAAATAAAATACCTGTACTAATATCAAACATTAGTATGATATTTAAGTGGACTAAAGATTAATTTAATCTCTATATCCATTAGTCCTTTTCGAAGGGGATTTTTTCCCAAATCCCTTTTACACACAACACACATGTAACAAAAGTGAGCAATCAAAAGCATGCATATATATGAGAGTTGCCATTTATATTACCTTGAGTTATCATAGTTATAATTTTCCTTTTCAAGTACTTCATTATCAGTGGTCGATTCTACCTCTTCCACCCATGGATGTACCTGGTCTTGCACATCGACAATACATCAACAATACCATATTTTTCAAAGGTAAATCAATATAAATAGTATAACAAGCAAAAGCATTAAAAATAAGTATCAAGTTATCATTGATAAACACATAGTATTCCATGCAAAAAGTCCTGCCAAGTTGGGTCATGAGAATGGGTCCCTCTACACTTGCTTGTACTAGCAGTCACCCAAGTTTAGTATCTCTTGGAAGATACCAAACTATCGCTAGAATTAATAAAATATGAAGAACTCCATCTCTCCTTCTCCAAAGAGACCCACCTAATCCTCATGATATGAGCCAAATCCTTTGTGTCCTTCATCCATCCAGGGTGTAGATGCCATGGCCACCAGATGATCATGTGCTCCCATAACTCATCTATCACTTGCCTCCCTAGTGGTAGGTTCCTAGCATATGTCTTCTAGACTCGCTAAAAGCTCTTGGACCATCCGTATATTGTTGATCACTTTAGGTTGGGAAATGGTCCTGGAAGTGTGTATGGTCCCCTGATCGCTATGTGCTCTTAGAACCACACCTAAAGCAATGTCATACACACTAGCCCTATATGTTATTTGTACACAATATTGTATAATATTTTATATAATCAGACCAACACATATGGACTCCATGTGAACCACATTTACTGATATTACATGTCTGCCACTACTCTCGCTAGTACCCATGGTAGATATCACCTACTAGTATGACATACCAAGAATACCATAACTACTTCATAGAGCACAATCATCATAGCATTATCACTATAGCACCCCACCAACTCATCACCAAGGATTCGACTCTCTCAGACCTGGTGGACCCAGCCCCCTAAAAATATTTGTAGTGTAGCCTACTACCTTCATGCCCTATAAATTGCCCTCCCCCTAATGGGGATGTGCAATATGTGCCACATGTTCTCTAGTATGATTTCCATCCCTCCTATTGGTAATCGAAAGGTTGATAACTCTAGATACCACCTCTCCATCAACGTTGCCAATAGCGCTCTGTCTGCCTCCATCCAGGGTATCTTTGCTAGATGATGTAGCCCCACTTTCTCTAAGGTATTCCTCTCTACATGTGAGAGCCCCTCTAGATCCTCCTCTAGGGAGCTCGATCACCACTCCCAACTATCTAGTACATCATGTTGCAACCAAAAACATAATAAATTCTAATTAGCTACACATCATTAAAAAACATAAAAAATATAAATTAAGTAATAGTACCTAGCAACATCATTATCATCAACAATAGTTCTCTCTCTCTAGTTTTTATTTTTCTTGTTCTCTTCTTCTTAGTCGAAATTGTGCCTCTTTCTCTTCGAGTGTGATTTCATCCCTTTTCTTTTTTGTTGAATTTGCATCCCTTGCTTACGAGATGCGAATTCATGAAATTGTACCTCGCACTTCTGATGTGTGACTTCAATCATCATAGTGAACTAGCGAAGATCATGGTTGATCCCCAAAATCGTGTTAGGATCGCATGATAATTTCTAGCAAAAATGAGCAAAAAATTCTAGAATTATACTAAAATTCTAATCTAACCTAATCTAGAGGAAGGATTTTAGTCTTTACCTATGCTTGCTCCACTACTGTATCAACCTCACACCTTGTAATAGTTGAACGGTGTGTAGGTAGTGTCATTTGTACCTTTTCTCCATAGCTCTTCTTCTCCTCTTTGCATGGTGAAAATGATAAGGGTTTTTACCCCCCTTTTCTCTTTTGTTGCTTTTCTTTGTCCTCTTTGGCACTTTTTCTCACTCTTTATTGTTTTACTTTCTTCTGTGTTGGTTATTTAGAGTTTCCTTTGGAATATGGTATTACTTCCAAAACTCAAGGGGGAACCCCGACCTAAGAGGTATTAATATCCCTAATGCCTCGTTTTATGTGTAAAATTTCAAACTGTCTAGAATGAGATCATTTTTGCACCACCCCTTTCTTCTAAACCAACCACCTTTTTTTTTCCATCATTTTTCATCCATATACATCTACATATTTTCTTTGACACATTTATTAGGCCATAAATGCATCAAATATGGGGTAGAATGTAGACATAGAAAATTGGCCCACCCAAGTGAGGCATTTCCAGAGAACCCTTGATAATGCCCTCAAACTTATCTAAGCATAAGTTTATACCTCTTTTCTCTTATTTTCTTCTCTTTTTCCCTTGCTTTTCAAAATTGTGGTCACTCCTTACGGGGCACGATTTTGATAAGTTCGGGTCTTCTCTTAAAACACACTATTTTTGGGCCAAAACTCAGGACTTCAGCCCTCCCCTAGGTTGTATTTTTATTTTCATACCTTTTTACCTCTAAACATATTATAAATATAGGGTTTAAATCCCTTTTTTTCTCCTAGAAGTTTTCCTAAGTGATGTTAGAAGTTTTAAGAAGTATGATTTTAAGTGATCCTTGGCTAATAATTCTCTTGGAAAGCAAGTCTTCTAACAAGATCAAGTGTCTTTTGGTGTTCTATTGTTGCTCTATTATTGATTTGTTGCTCTTGGTGGATAAGTGTAGGAGCCTTGAGGAGTCTATCATTTTATGGAGGTCTTCATCCTTTTGTCTATTCTTTTGCTACCGCCAAGTTTACTCTTGCATTTTGGTGTCTTTAAAATCATTTATTATATATTTTAAATTTAATTTTGTATTCATCTATTATTTTTGTACTTCTATAACAAAATTGTGCCCCACCCATACAAGGCATAATTTCGACAAAATCCAAAATCACAATCACCCATTATGGGGCACAATTTTGGTTTCATTAGATTTGGGGGTAAATTTTTGCTCCCAAACCCTCAATTTGTATTTACATGTTTCATTTAAACCATAACACTATTATTTTTTATTTTATTTTTTGTATTATTTCATTTCATTGCATCTTGTCTTGTTTGTTTCCAAAAATGTCAATAATCACTTTTATTTTTGAACAGTCAGCTAATAGGACCAAGGGGGCTTGATTGTTGTACCTCCAAGCTGAGTCTTACAATGGCCTAACAAGGTCCCCAAATGCTAATCAAATTTATAGGTTTTTGTGAAGTTATTTCGTAAGTTGTTAAGTTATTGAGTACATCTAGATGCAAGTTAAAAGCTAGGGTCAACCACGTGATCAGATAAGTGCTCTAAGTTAATCTCTTAGGTTGTTTTCTATCTGATTTTTGTTCATTTCTATCCTAAAATCTAGATCATAAATAAAGACAAAATATTTGGTTACATTCTAGACATTTGAAAGAATAAAAGCGCATAGTTTACATTCTAGGTTAAATTTGTTTGTGCATTCTCTTAAACCCTTTACCAAGAGAAAAGTTTATTTTATTGCAAGTTAGGATTTAGTTATCATCGAAAATCAAGAATCATCCTAGGGTTAGTCTTTGATTGCTTGCATTTATGCTTGTTTGCATTATTCTTCCATTTTCATAGATTATATTTTAGAAAGGCCAAACATAGGTGTTTACTCAATATACACATCAAATATTTCCACTTGGAACTTGGAGTGAGTTCTAAAAGTATTCCTGGTGAACCCTTCGATCCCTGAGTCCCTAAGTGTAGAGAGTATAACACACACCCACGGTCACCTCGGCTCCCAACGGATCTAGCCGAGAATCATATACGACATGATACTTTTCTCTCTCTACCATTAGTTATCCCTTGAGTATTACTATTAAGATTGTTAATTGTTTTATTACATAAATAGTTGAGTTATATTGTAGTTATGATCATCTTTCATACTTGTAATCTTAAGTTACCTCTAATGTGCATATGAGACTTTTCTCTAAGTGGTTATGAGACTTCACCCTCTCTCAATAACTAAAACTTATTATTGATTTTGAATTTGGATCTATTACTTACTATATTGATTTATTTTTATGAAAATTTAAATATTGTTTTAGTAAATATTTTTTATTTCACCTTTCTAAATTTTATTGTTACTTTTACTATTTTAAAATTATTTTATTAAAAATATATATATTATTTGGAAAAACTTAAGTGCCTTCCAAATCCCTTTTAGTAAAGTTATCTTTACAACCATGAGTAAGATATGATTTATTAGAAAAAATAAAAAAATATCTTACCAATGAAATCAAGAGGGAAAAGGATCTAGATTGGGATATAATGGATTTTGAATAATGTTAAAAATGAGCTTCATCTTTTTTTTTTTTTAAATTGTTTACAAAGAAACCTGAACAAGATTGAAAAGTCCACTTTTAGAAGTTATAATTAAACTTGCACACAACAAATCACAAAGTATAAAAATTAAAACTAGAAAAGAAAAAAAAAAATGAATGAAACAATTTAAAGTTATAAAATCAATAATGAACCGCTTAATCCAAGGAAATGTTGCAATATCACCATGACTCATTACTTAGCAATGTATAAGAACACTATAGGCTAGACCTCAAAGATGTATAGTCACCCCATCACATTTGTGTTTAATAATGTTTATAGGAGCGTGTTTTTCCAACAATAACCTCCGTCACAAAGGTCAAAAGAAGCTCGCAGGACGGAAGGAAGGAAGCAATAAATTATCAAAGTGAGGCTGGTAAGGTAGCTTCTGGAATTTGAAACCGCGTTCGCAAAAATAAAATGATGGAACAAAACCACATATGCAAGTCAAGGAACAGAGGAGATGAGATCCAGAAGGCAACATTTTCTACATCATATAAAATGCAAGTGCCCTCACCACACACAACTCGGGATCGACTGTTTCAGCCTTTGACTTCTCTCTCTTCGTAAGCATGTTCGTCATCGTCATCGTTCTATGTTTTAAGCCTCTTAACGGCTTTGTCCACGTATGCACCGTCCTCCTCACTTTTTCTAGAAGCCGATGACTTATCTCTGCCGTGTCATTCTACGATATATTTCATCGTTCAAGAGTCTACGCCACTGCTAATCGGAAGCCTTGCGTATCGATATTTCAAATCATGCGCTCATTTCTCCACCTTAAAATTAAAGCATCCAAATTACGTGCTTAGCCTAATTTCATATTTCAAGATATTAAAAATTAACGCGGATGCACTTTAGTCCTAATAACCGGACTTATCGGTAAGCTTTGTATCCATTATAAGAAGATAATATATATTTTTTTTCACGACAAGTTTTAATTTTATATTAAGTCAATATAAAAATATATATATAGATTTGATTAGTGTCAAGGAAGGTTAGGCATCTTCATTCCACCACGACCATTTATAAGAGAGAGAGAGTTGAGCTTATCAGTAAAGAATTTATAACATAGTTTGAACCTTAGATTTCTCTAAGAAAAGCAATGCCTGAATCATTGCCATGTCCTCCCACACAAATATGAAATTATATTGTTCGATGCTTCTTTGGTATTTTTTTATAGTTTCAAAAACGACCTAAAAATCAGGTCGTGTGTACATCATAACTAGTTGTTTTTATTAGGCTAAATTTTATTTTTAGACACCTTCCAATTAGTCAACCAATATCTTTAAGTACTGACTTTTGAGTTTTATGAAAAATTTGATTTAATTGTGCTTGCTTTAACTAGAGTGAATTAATTCTCCTAGATCGAGATATGGACCAACTGCAGTGCATTACCTTCACTGAATTCTTGTACTAAGTACGTACCTAGTTTAATATGAAGTGCCTCCTTTGAGAGTTCATTTACTTCCCTATTCAATTCCTTATAAATATACCAAAAATTAAAAGCTTCACTTCCATCCACAACTTCTTTTATTTGAGAGAAGATGGGTTGTAGAATCATGTTGTTCATCCTAAAAACACCAAGCACCCAGTTTATTACCACCTATGAGTCTCTATAAATTTGATTTTTTTTGTATTCCTTTTTATTCTGCTAACTAAATCAAGATTATGTTATGTGTGGAGGAAAAAATTAAAAAAATCTACCAATAAAGTGAAAGAAGACGTGGGTAAGAGTCATAAAACTTATAAGATTTATAAGATTTATATTTCTCTCATAGAATTTGAGGATACTAAGGAAGTAGAGGGATTCTACTCGAGCATTTCTCGTGAAGTGCCTTTCATGAAAGTTTATGGTCCGACGGACCCAATTAGAAAGTACTTGGTCCACCAGAGTCTTTTGGATATCTCTTCAATATTTGGTGTTATCGACATTCTCTACCTATAAGAAGTCAAGGTAACAAACTTTATTTTGCATAGTACTTGTTAATCTCATCTTGGAACCACTTTTCCTCCACCTCTCATACCCTTGATAGAGGAGGAATAGTTACTTTTGTGACTTGGAGAGTGGACCCGACATTTCATGTTTTATGGATTATTCTAGAGCTTGAGGTTTAGCTCCTTGGCATTCTCAATGTTTATGCTCCCCATGATGCTCTAAATAGATGTAATCTCTGGTAGTGGATTGCTTTATCCCTTCCCTCACCACTTGGATTGCTAGCAACGACTTTAATATGGTTGAATATGCATATGATAAAGTTGGGCTTCTTCCTATGCATTGGGTTGCAAGAGAATGTGAGGTTTGGAATTTTATGAATAATAAATTGGGGCTTTCTAACCCAAATTCTTGTTTCCTCCCGTCCTCTAGTCATACTTAGATCTCCTGGTCTAATAAAAAACAAGGAAAATCGAGTGTTGAAACATCTTGATAGAGCTATGATTTCTAATGAAAGAACCTTTTATTTTTCTCGTCTATCTAGATCAACTCCTTTTGTGGAGGATCTCCCTAATGCCACCCTCTTTGATCATTCCCCCATACTTTTATCTATTGAAATCTCCATCTTCCTCTAAATACCTCCTTTCTTCACTATCCTACCTTTCTTTTATATATTAGGAGGATATGAAATTTGGTTCTTCGTCCTTGTAGTACAATTAGCTGGATTGAATGGTGATTAGATGCCATCCATAGTAGACCTCTTTTCTCAAATCGCTTGGCAAAATTATTATCAATTTCATGTGTCAGTCGAATGTTGCTCTCAAATAGGAATTAGCTTAGGCTTCTAAAAAACTTTAGTCTTAACCTTTTAATCATAATATTCAACAACATGTGGTACAAGTTCATCATCGACTTATGTTGGTTGAACATTTTAATTCTAGGGGAGCTCAAATCAATACCATAATGCATTCGCTCAAAATTAGATATAGGGTCTCTAAAGAAATTTCCATCATCTGAGGCCCCATTATCATAGTTCTTACATCAAGGTAATTCAAGAGGTTGAGGTTCAAATTATTGACTTGCCAGAGGTTACTCGATCCTTTGTCCATCACTACAAGGAGGTCTTGCCTCATAGGAGACTTCATATCAGAGGGAGCAAGCCCTCTAGGATAGTCTTGTGATCCCTATCAAACTCTTTAATTCTTTGAGAGTTTCCTATGATCGACCATTCTTGCTTGAAGTTATACACTAGACCCTTTGTCAATGGCCAATGATAAAGATCGTAGACTAGATGGATTCCCTAGTGAATTTTACAAACCCCTTTGGGACCTTGTAGGCCTTGATGTGCTCCAATTTTATCAAGAAGCTTTGAGAAATGACTCTCTTGGACTAGAAAATAACAAAAGTAATATCAAATTTATCCCAAAGGATAGAGACCCTGAATTGATCATCAATTGGTGTCCGATCACCCTTCTCAATGTGTCATACAAGATCATTGCCAAAGGCTTAGCCTTGAGTTTACGCCATTTGCTTCCTTTCATTATTAGACTAGAGCAAACATGTTTTATTAGAAGTATATATATATTACATAATGTCTTGGTTGTTTAGGAGGGAATGGAATGGACAAAAGAATCCAACTAACTAGCCATTTTTTTCAAAATTGAATTTGAGAAAACCTATGAGTGCATTGAGTGACACTTCATTCTTACCATACTCAAAGCATTAGGTTTTGGAAATAATTTCATCTTTATAGTCTAAATACTCTTTGTATATGCCTCTATTATCTTCATTATCAATAGAACTCAAATAGAGGCTATTGACATTTTGTACTCAATCATACAAGGTTACCCCCTTGCTCGCTTTTTATATTTCATTGTAGCTAAAGGTTTCAATTATCTCCTAGCTCATCAAGCCAATTTAGACCTTGTTAAGGGTATTTCCCTTCCCAAAATTCAATCCCAAATGATAAATGGACACTTTGTAAATGAGGATGAAGAATCCTTCACTCAGGCCATTCATTATCTGGATACTTTTTATCTTGCATTTAGCTCTATCATCTTGTTGTAGAAGACTATATTTTTTATAGTCTTTATCTCCATTCCTAGCTTAGCTGACTCAATTTAAATGAAAATGGATGCAGGATAGGGGAGTTTTTTGGTTATTCAGTATTCCCTTTACCTTCCACAATTACCCTTTGGAGCTTTGGAAAAATGTAATACAATAAATTGAAGCCAAGCTTACATATTGAACCACTATAAAACTTTCTCTTGTCGATAATTTTCAAATGTACTCCAAGATATTGGTTTTAAACCGCACATATTACTCATTTTGTGTCCCATTTAAGACTTGTTATTAGAAGCTGGAGAAGTTTCTTAGAGATTTTCTTTGGGTAAGTTCTAACTCTAGATTTGATTTTAATAGATTATCCTAGAAATTATATTGTTTACCTAAGAAGAATAGAGGAATGGTTCTTCTTTAATTCAAATGCCAAGAAATGTCTCTATGTGCAAATGGATAACTAGAGCTATAAAATATGAGAAAGCCTAGAAAATACTAGTTTAAAACTACATTACCTTAGGTTCTCCTTATGGACCTAAAGAATAGAGAGGTATGGATTTTTCCTACCTTCTCATTGGTCCAATTATCATTAAGATTTTAGGCTATTTTATCATTTGTAACATTTGATAGGATTGTGAAAACATCAAACCATGGATCCGGTGGAAAGGCAATGGTCTTTGGGATGGGATTTTCATAAATTCTATGAACCTCACGTGGTACCCTATCTTGACTATTTAGGGAGTCTATTTTTTCCAAATCCCATAGATGTATGCACAAAAATTCTATAAAAGGGTTATCTCTATAGTGGTTGACTTGTTTGTCCAATCAACTAGGGACTGGAATCCTTGGAATTATATTAAATTTAGGTTCAAACTTACCTTTGTCAATAAGGAAACCTTTGAGGTAGTTAAAGCAAATATACTTGATTCTATGCTTCACAAGATCATAGTGTGCTTTGAGTGTCCTTTGTGGAAGTATTAGCAATGATATCCAAATGCACCCCTCCTTAATTATAAGGGGAACTTGGGTTACGAATGGCTATCACCATAGTTACCAATGATTGACAAACTAAATGCTAATTGGGGCCTCTATTCAGCCAAATATATTTGGGCCTATTTTTTTCACACAACCTCGTCTACATATCTTGAACCAAAAAAATATATCTTTTCCTAGAGTTTAGTTCACCAGGACATCCTGCTTGGTAAATAAGTTATCTACATTAGGGTTCCTAATATAGTGTGTCCATTTTTCCATGAACCTAAGGATATTCTCCATCTATTTTGGAGATGTCATAAGGTTTAGGATGCCTAGAAGTGGATTTTTATTTCTTCTAGACTTTACTCCCACAATGGTTCATATAGCAAGCACCTTCATGAGTTTTTCTTGGATTTCATTTGGAAGCACCATCAAAATTAATTCCTATAAACCCAATTTCTTGACATTTCCATTTACCATAGTTTGAAGCAAATACTTTATGTTAACTCCATTATCATAGATGACCCTTCCATGTACCAAGATGATAGAAGTTTTATTTCCACACTCGAGACTAAGCAAAAGTCTTGATTAAGAAGATCTTGACCATGCAAACAAAGGATGCTAGAAAAGTTTCAAAATAGAGGATAACTCCAAAGGTAAAAAGGGCACCAAGACCAAGAAAAATGTAGGTGAATAGTTTCGTAGGAAGAAGAAAGATAGTATGCTATTACTAAGAAAATATGGATATCCACCAACAAGGCTCTATTCTATGAATCAAATGAAGGTAGGTAAACAATTAAACATGAAGGAAGGGGACCTGTAACCATGAAAACTACATACTAATATGAACAGTAATTGAGGACTACATTAAATATTTAGAATCCCTAAGATATGTGTAGATAGAAGGTCAAGTCATCCCGTAAATTTTGGAGGAAAAATTCTCCTTTGATATACAAATAGCAGTAGCTTTAGCGTAGTAAAGGATCAACAAGTTTGCATTTCATGTATTTATCGGTTTTCCTTTCATTTCTATCTGTAAAAATAGTAATTTCTTTTGAGCGGCTTGTGGGAAATTTTGAACCCCCACTTCTAGTACAATCTATGTAAAAGTTTACCTTACTTTATATATACATGGAAGCCTATGTCTATTTTTTAGCCTTTGCCTACAGACCTATGGATGTGTATGTGTGTGTTTGTAATCTATTATGTGAATATCATGTGTGCTAAGTGTATGTGTGTGAGGGGCCTGCATCTATTTTTGGACTGAATCACTTATTAGCTTACCTATCCTACAGGACCCACCTACTCATTTATGCGTATAATTGGAAGATCATGATTGGTCTTCACTATGTCGAGGAGAGGAATTGTACGTCACTGGAACATGGCATTCAAGCCTATTTTTTGAGAAATATCTTAGTGAATCTCTTGGCACAACACCCCCTTTTCCTTTTATTTATTGAGTTTGCTTATTTTTTTGCACCTCCCTTATCCATTGGTAGAGTAACAAGCACCTTGAAAATCACATATTAATAAGTAATTGACCTTGTCAAAACTCTTATAGGCCCTCGATTGAGTTGAAACTCGTGCTCTCAATTGTGATCCACTATGTTGCCTTAAAGTAATAATAGCTTAATGGCACATCCAATAGAATACTAGTGACACATCATTGGTCCTTAAGTTATAACAAGGAGTAGGGATGATACTTGGTGAGGGTCTTAGTATATTTATCGCTTACTGAATTGCCTCTCTCACTTGACTACTCTCTAAGACAAACATGAAAAGAAGCCACTACTAAAGATATCCAAATGAGTTTTAGATGAAGAACTCAATCTATTTGCTTTTCAAAAGAAAGACATTGCATTCACCTTACAACTCCATATTGAAGAAAGATCACAAAGATAATCAAACAAGATTTGGTGGTCAGGATATTATACCTGATAAAAGTGATAAAGGTTACCATCACTAGCCATAATAATTTCATGAATAAGAAGACTCACAATACATAATATGGCTACTCCATCCCCACTTCCACCCCCAAAATATTCCCAACATGGAATGACAAAGGTCCATTGGCCCCACCATTTCCAAATGAAACATGGGAGGAGATACCATTGCCAAATTTGAAGGCCCTCACCTATTTCATAGCTTAAGATCTTACTACCCCCAACAAATACCTTAATAATGTGGTAAGCCTATGCACAATTCATAATATTTCATAATAGAATATGGATCTAAGGTTGCTAGCAACATCTTTCAAGGACCTACGAATGGTATATCACACGTTAGCCTAGTTCAATCACTAGTTGGAACCAACTCACCAATGTCTTAGTTGAAATATTAAGAGAAAAAGTAGATGGGGTGTCACTCCTGCAATAACTAGAATAATCAAAAGAGCTCCCATGGAGGTAGTAGAAGACTTTAATATTATATTTCATAAATCTTGGTATAGAATACCAGAGGAAATGCAACCCTCACCAAGTAAAACACTTGTATACTATCTAAAAGCCTTGGATTTCGATATTTCAATGATGATTAAATATGGAGGAGAAAACTCCCTTCCATAAGCATATGAGTTAGCCATCCATGTTGAGCATGATTTTATTCAGATTGAAAAAATAGTCCCTAGGATTCCCACACCTTTATACCCTAATGTGTGACCTCTAGTTCTTATTGCTTAGCTAATGACCTCTATGTCATTCTTGCATTCACCCTAAATTACTACATCCTCATAAATTCTAACTCCATTGAACCTTGGGACCTTAAGCAAGACTCATCCTACAAGCTTCTTACTTTTATAGCTAACCAAATGTTAGCCATGAGAAGAGGGTGGAATGCCTTGAGATATCCCTATCAAAAAAACTATAGACCTTCCTTCCTACAAGGGAACTAGGTATATATGAACCCAACCACAAGAAATTCTAGACCCTAGTTCCAAAATACTTAGAGAAAATGTCAATCCCAAATAGTCTCTATGGAAAACCACTACAAAAAATAGTGCCCAATCATGATAATAAATTGTTCCCCATACAAAAAAATTATATAGAGGCAATTCCCATGTGGTACTACCCACCCCTTGAATACTTTCTCAACCAATTCAATTTAGGACAAACAACATAACTTTTGGCCACTTTAGTGCAAGAGATGATGCCATCTAGTTCATATTCAAAAGTTGAAATCTATATGCCAAAGTACAATTCTTAGATAACCATAGATCCTTGTCATTTTTCTTAGGATAAAATCTTAATGACATGGTATGAGGAAGATATATATACAATGTCTAACAAGATGGATAATCTAATGGGTAAAAAACCTTAAGTCCAGTCAAATTATCTAACTAGGTCCAAGAAGTGGGCGATGGAGGAAAAGTATGCAAGTATCCCAATAAACCCTAGTAGTAACCACAAGTCAATCAGGTTAGAATGACAACCTTTGATCACAACATTACAATAATAAATGACTTTGATGCCTATTTCCATAACCCAATCAAATGGTCTATGTGCCTTAAGTAGTTAGAACAAGGTAGCCAAAGATAGCTCTAAACCACCAACAACCCTCTCACTAAAATCTCTGGTACTTATCAAGCAAAATGCCCCAATAGTCTTAAAGCATCAATTAATACGATGAGAACTAGCTAAAGAAATCTAGTCGACCCCCAAAAACATCACACTTCATTCCTCAAAAATTGGTATCTATAGAGTCTTTTAGCATGGTGAAGTACTTGAAGAAATGCATTGTGCCAGTCCCAACTAGGGAATTGTTAACTATCCTAGGATAGAAAGAACATTTGCAAAAGGCCCTATAGGAAGAGGAAAAATAAGATAGCTACAATATGTGAGTGTGTTACAAATATTATCCCTAGGATCTAATAGATCGAAGCCTTCCCCATTTTATTTGACTTTGGTCTATAAGGACAATTTGATCCACAAATGTATTATAAAATGTAGGGCCAACACATCCATTATACCAAAATAAATAACAAATGCACTAGAAGTAAGATATAAGACAACAAACAAAAAAGTAGTGCAGTTGGATGGTGGCTTGATTCAAATATTAGAGGTTGCAAAAAATTTACCACTTTTCCTTTATGTGTGTCTAGATGAAGTAGTCTTACAATACATATCAATAATCAATTTGACTCCTTTCAACATTTGCCTATCTAGAGATTTCACTACCAAACTAGGAGGATATATACATCTAGACTGGTCCTTAATGGTGTTAAGGATAGTATACAAGGTACGAATCAAAATTCCAAGTAAGCCCTTGCATTCTTATCATATAAAGACACTACCACCATCTAAGTGGGGTGATGAAAAAATACTAGCATTGAAAGAAGAATGGTCCAACCTCTACAATATGTATGAAGAATTAGGGCTATTTGGAGATAAGCTAACAAAAATTTAGGATTCTGATCCCACAAAGGAATACATATAATAGCATGGGGTAGTGTTGACTCAAAAAAGCCCAACTATTTGTTGTAATCACAATGACACTGAGAGGGGGGGTGAATCAGTGTGTTCTTTAAAAAACTTCTAAAAACAATTAGTTTTAAATCCAGCAGCAGTTTAAAGCAGATAAGAGAGATACTAAATGCATCAAGAAAGCATCACACATAACATGACAATTTAACGAGGTTCACCAATGTGGCTACTCCTCAAAAATGACTGCTTGGACTACCATCCAAATCCAGTCAATGCAAAGCTACAACTTTACATAATCCTTTACCAACACCAACTGGAAGGAGCACCAACCCCTTAACTTTATCTGCTTCAACAGAATGGAGCACCAACTCCTATTTTACAAGCACCTACTGGAAAGAGGCACCAACCCCTTGTGCCAAGCTACAACTTGGAAAACAATAATAAAGATTACAGAATAAAACTTTCACCTCATTTCTCACAGTCTGCTATTTTTTTGCATTCTGTTGCTTCTGCGCAACACGATTCGCACTATCCGACCGCTTCTCTGAACTTCTTTGCACTCTCTGCTACGATCTGGAGATCGATCACTTTTGCTATTTGCGCGTTAACTTAGAACTCCATCTCTACACATTGCGCCTTTCATCCATGCAATCACGACGTGCAGATTCGAACTACGACTTTCTCCTCAACCGAACTTCACTTGCGCAATCGCATATTATCTCATCGCAACACACTCTTTACTGCATCTCCAAAGAACTATCACTTTTCTCATGCTCTGAGTCGAAACGACTTGCTCTCTGCTCAACACGAACTTGTTTCGCACATTCCACACTTCTCGCCTCTTTAACCTTGCAACAGCCCCCTTTTTATAGAAGAGAATTCAAAATCAATCATCGTCGGCTGTAACCCTAGGACGTCGACTGCAAACCCTAATGATGTCGACTTCAACCCTAGAATTTTTTGGCTGCTTGAACCTGGTGATTGTCGATAGCAAACCCTAAAAACGTCCACTGTAAAACCCTAGCAATTGTCGGCTTCAAACCCTAAAAATGTCTGCTGTAAAACCCTTGACAATGTCGGCTTTAAAACCCTAAAAACGTCCATTGTAAAACCCTTGACAATGTCGGCTTTAAAACCCTAAAAAGTCTATTGTAAAACCCTTGGTAATGTCGGCTTTGAAACCCTAAAAATGTCCGCTATAAAACTCTTGACAATGTCGGCTTTAAAACCCTAAAAATCATCGGCCTCGATTCAACTTGTCGGCCTCAAACGCTGCTGCCACCTCTGTCACCTTTCTGTTGCTGTTGCCGCGAAATACTAACATGTCGCGATATCGCGACATATTTTGTAGCCGTACGCCTTCATGCCCTTGCTGTCGTGAAATCGTGACCGTTTTGGCCTTTGAAGGCTTTCCCACCGTTCATGTCACGAAATCGCGACACTTCGAACTTTTGCTGACATCATCCTTAATGTTGTCGCGAAATCGCGACGCTTCCAGCTTCCAACAGCTTTCCTTGCACCCTGTCGTGAAATCGTGACACTTTCAGCTTTCGCTGATGTCATCATCATTCTTGTCACGAAATCGTGACGCTTTCGGCTTCCGTACAATCCTAGCTTTATGCAGTAGCGAAATCGCTACAACTTAGTGCCTTGTGCTTTCAACTTTGCTTTTACCCGTGAAATATTGACTCGTAGCGAAATCGCTACACTTTTGTGCCTTACACTTTCGACTTGAAGCATAATCGCTGCACCTTTGAGTTCTGCCCTTCAGACCTGTAGCGAAATCGCTACACCTTCGTGTTGAGTATTTTCACCTTGTAGCGAAATCGCTACACCTTTGTTTTGCGCAACTTTTACCCGTAGCGAAATCGCTACACCTTTACTTTGTGCCTTTGCAACTCGTAGCGAAATCGCTACACTTTTACTTTGTGCCTTTGCAACTCGTAGCGAAATCGCTACACCTTTACTTTGTGCCTTTGCAACTCGTAGCGAAATCGCTACAACCTTTTTACTTAACACTTTCTCCCTGCATCTGCCAATGAAAATTCAACATGTAGCGAAATCGCTACAGTTTCTCAACTTAGCTTCTTGGCCTCCGACATGTCATGAAATCATGACGTTTGCCTTGCCTTCTCTCTCCTCCGACTTGTCATGAAATCATGACATTTTTGATTCGCATTCTCTCTCTCTCTCCTCCGACTTGTCATGATATCATGACATTTTTGATTGCGCCTTCTCTCTCCTCCGACTTGTCGCGATATCATGACATTTTTGAGTGCACCTTCTCTCTCCTCTGACTTGTCGTGATATCATGACATTTTTGGCTATGCTTTCTCTCTCCTCCGACTTGTCGCGAAATCGCGACAGAAAACATGTCGCGATATCGCGACAGTTTTCTAACTTGTCTTTTTCTTCGAATTTTTTCTATCTTCTGCATCTGAATGACTTCTGATCTGTCTACCCACTGCATCCTTGGATCTAACTGCCTGTGTTGACAACAATGACAACCTTCTTGCAACACCTTGCTCAACAATCTCCCCCTTTGGAATTGTTGGCAACACCTGTATACATTCCTGTAACTCTTCTCCCCCTTTGTCAATAATACCAAAGGGCTGCTGTAGACTCTCCCTGAGTCCATCCTCACACTTCTCAGGTACAATTTGACTCCCCCTGAGTCCATCCTCAAATACTCAAATGCTCCCCCTGAGAAAGTGATCCCTGTAGCTAGTCACTTCTTAGGAAGTGTGACTACTCCTAATTTGCTTCGAAGATACTCAAATACTTCCTTGGGCAAAGGTTTTGTAAAAATATCTGCTACCTGTTCTGTAGTTGGGACATAGTCCAATTTAACTTCTCCTTCTGCAACTTTTTCTTTCAAGAAATGATACCTTATAGCTATGTGCTTTGTCCGTGAGTGCATTACTGGATTCTTAGAAATGTTGATTGCACTGGTGTTGTCACACTTTACTGATATTGGTTCACTAAAATTAATACCTAGATCTTTCAAGGTTTGTTTCATCCACAAGACTTGTGTGCAACATGTTGCTGCTGCAATATATTCTACCTCAGCTGTAGATAAAGAAACTGACTCTTGCTTCTTACTGTGCCATGCAACCAATCTGTCCCCCAAATAGAATGCTCCTCCACTGGTACTCTTTCTGTCATCAACACATCCAGCCCAATCTGCATCTGAATATGATATAAGAGTGAAATATTTGCCTTTTGGATACCACAACCCATACTCCATGGTGCCTTTGAGATACCGAAAAATCCTTTTAACTGTTGTTACATGAGTCTCTTTGGGACTGGCTCGAAATCTGGCTACCATGCAACTGCCCGTGAATATCAGGTCCAGTTGCAGTTAAATATAGTAAGCTTCCTATCATTGATCTATACATGGTTTGATCTACGGGTGGAGATTTGTCTTCTTTACTCAACTTGCAGCCTGTTGTCATGGGAGTGCTGACTGGCTTACAGTCCTCCATAGTGAACCTCTTTAGCATTTCTTTCACATATTTGATTTGGGAAATGAATATACCTTTCTCATTCTGATTAACTTGTAGCCCCAGAAAGTAAGACAGTTCACCAATCATTGACATTTCAAATTCATTCTGCATCTTGTTTGCTAAGTCTTTACACGATTCATCTTTGTTGCCGCCAAATATGATATCATCCACATAGACAACAAGAACAATGAGATGCCCACCTTCTGTTTTCACATACAGATTATTGTCCACTAAACCTTTCTTGAATCCCTATTGAGAGAGATAATTATCTAGCCTAGCATACCATGCCCGTGGTGCTTGTTTTAATCCATACAGTGCTTTCTTTAATTTGCAGACAAGGTTAGGATCTTCACTGATTTGAAAGCCATCTGGTTGTTCAATATAGACCTCTTCTTCAAGTTTCCCATTTAAAAACGTAGATTTTACATCCATCTGATAAACTCTGAAGTTCTTGTGAACTGCTAGTGCCAGAAACATTCTAATGGCTTCTAGTCTGGCCACTGGTGCGAAAGTCTCTTCAAAATCAATGCCTTCGACCTGTGCATAGCCTTTGCAAACCAGTCTTGCTTTATTTCTAATGACCTGACCGTCTTCATTTAATTTATTTTGAAATATCCATTTGGTGCCTATTACATTCTTATTTGCAGGTCTAGGTACTAGTTCCCAGGTTCTGTTCTTTTCAATCTGATCTAACTCTTCATTTATTGCCTTCATCCAGCTATCATCTTTGCTTGCTTCATCTATGTTTTTGGGCTCAATGCTGGATAAAAGAGAGTAATTACTTATTACTTTCTTTCTTGTCTGAATGCCAGCTGTGGGATCTCCAATTATTTGGTCTCTAGGATGATTTTTCTGCCAGCTGCCCATTTTGAATTTTTTGTTTTCTTGCACCTCTGAGTCATCTGATAAGTTATCTGCATCAGCCGTAGACGTATTTTTTGTACCATGCACTTCATCTCCTTCAATGACTTCTTCGTAGATTGGATAGTTTTCTTGAAAGTTAACTATTTGTTTCCTCCCTTCATCGAATTTAACATCTGCACTGTCCACAATTTTCTTGAGTCTCTTGTTGTAGCATTTGTAAGCTTTGCTATGTGGAGAATAACCAACAAAAACTCCTTCATCTGCTCTATCTTCAAACTTTCCGAGGTTGTCATCAGTTTTTCTGATGTAGCACTTACAGCCAAATACTTTGAGATGTTTTGTTGTTGCTTTTCTACCAAACCACAACTCATACGGTGTTTTGCATTCATGAGTTCTTAACATATACCTGTTTTGAATGTATACTGCTGTGTGAACTGCTTCTTTCCATAATCTATCTGCTATTTTGTTTTCTGCCAGCATGGTGCGTGCCATTTCCTGTATAGTTCTGTTTTTCCTCTCTACTACACCATTTTGCTGAGGAGTTCTGGCTGTGAATATTGTCTCCTGATACCATATTTTTCATAGTATTCTGTAAATTCATTCGAAATGAATTCTCCTCCTCTGTCTGATCGCAAGCATTTAATCCTTTTTCCTGTTTCATTCTCAACTAGCTGTTTGAAGGTTCCGAACATTTCAAAAGCTTCTGTTTTATCTTTTAGGAAGAATATCCATGTCATTCTGGAATAATCATCGATACACAACATAAAGTATTTGTCGTCGTTTATGCTTTGAGTCCTCATGGGTCCACATAAGTCCGTATGAATGAGTTCCAAAGGCCTGCTAGTGTGATATTCTTTTGTTTTAAATGAAACCCTGGTTTGCTTTCCCTTTTGACATGAAGCACAAACACTATTTGAAGGTTTCTTAATGGTTGGAATATCTCTCATTGCTTGTTTAGAGCTGATTTTCACCAAATTATCAAAACTTATGTGTCCAAGCCTCTTATGCCACAACCAGTTCTCTTCTTCTTGTCCAATGAAGCACATACCTTCTGAAAATTCTGAGAGTGTGTACAGGTTTCCAGACGTCCTTGAGCCGGTTGCTATCAATTTCCCACTGTTTATTTTTCTGACTTCACAACCCTGCTTCTTGAAAACCACTTCATGTCCTTTATCACAGATTTGACTCACACTTAACAGGTTATGTTTCAAACCATCCACATATAAAACTTCTTCTAACTTGATTTTCCCTTCACTAATTTTGACAGATCCTTTACCCATTATTTTGGCTCCATCATTATTGCCGAACTTCACAGAACCACCCTCATATTTCTGTAGATTTTCAAATTTCTGTTTATCACCTGTCATATGACTTGAGCAACCACTGTCAAGAATCCACGGTACATATTTATTCTGAGCTCTAAAAGTTGTCTGCACTATTAAAGATTCCTGTTCTTTCCTGAGCTGTTCTTTTTGTTTCCATTCTGTTTTAACTGTGGTGTTGGGTTCTAGCTGGGATTTCCCCTTTTCAGACTCTTGCACATATCCTTCAGAAGAAATTCTATTTTGTTTTGCCCTATATGGTTGACTTCTTCTTTTCTGAGATTGATATGAAACAGAAATACTACGACAGTTTCTGGCAATATGCCCAAAGTTGTGACACTTAAAGCATTCTACTGCATAACTCATTAGAGGAGCAAAAGCATTTCTACTAGTGAAACTTCTTGAACCTATATTGTACTTGCAGTCAACAATTTTATGCCCATAACCATTACATTTAAAATAGAAACCATAGAAATAATGATTGAACCTGAAAGATGGTCTTGGCCAAGTTGTTGCAGGAGCTTTAGATCTTCTTTTCTTCTGATGTGTGACCTTGGTGAAGCCATCAATGTCAGCTGCTATTTCAGGACCGGCATTACAACTTTCTTTTGCCTCGATTTGTTTTTCTTTCCACAACCTGTTTCTTGTCTTTACTCTTTTCACTTTCAACATTGCTTGCCTTTGGTCCACTTGATGATTCTCCTTCAGTAAAACCCAGACCGAATTTGATACCTGTGGGTCTTTGATTGCTTAGGATTTTGTCCAGCTTCATCGAACTTTCATCACGTTTTAAATGACAGCTAATTTTTCGATCCAGCTCTTGTATCTGTATTCGAAGACTAACATTTTCTTCTTCCAATTTGCAACAATAATCTATCTTCATGGTTACCTGTACTTCAAGATCTTCGGACATTTTCTTGTACTCTTCTGTCTGTGTCTTTAGACCGGCTATAATATCATTTGCATCCTCAAGCTTCCTTAACAATTTTTTATTCTTTCTTTTCTCATATTTCCATTCTATAAGAGCAGAAACCAGCTCACCTTCTAAATCAACTTCAGCCTCACCTATTTCAATAGATACTTCAGAGTTCATTCCTTCTCTCTTTTGTGTGTTTTCTGCCTCTTCTGATTCTTCTACTTCAAACGCCATAAAGAGAGCCTCACCTGTTCCTTCTTCAGAGTCTTCACTAGAACTGTCCTCGAAGATTCTCGCATTTCGGGAGATAAAGCTTTTCTTTTTGAAATTGCCTTTTCTGAAGTTAGTTTTCTTCCTCCATTCACTTCTTTCTTGATGTTGAGTTTCTTCACCTTTGTTCTTGTCATGGAGAGGACATTTGATAGCAAAGTGTCCAATGCCTCCACAATTGAAACATTTAAAAGGTAGCTTTCCTTTGTATTTTCCTTTTCCTTTTCTCAACTTTTTTGACAAAATTTGCTTCCATTTCATCTGAAGCATCCTCTTCTTCAGACTCTTGTTTTGTGCTTTTGCCTTTTAGGGCTTTGAAAGCTGCTTCTCTGTCTGTGGGATTAGACCTTCCTATTCTCATTTCAAAAGCAGTCAAAGAACCATGCATCTCATCCATACTAAAACTATTTAGATCTTTGGCTTCTTCTATGGCAGAGACTTTAGAATCAAATCTAGGAGGGAGCGATCTTAATACCTTTTTCACGATAGCAACATCGGTTAATTCTTCGTCGAGACCTCTGATTGAATTGGTGATCCCATTGACTCTTTGCATGAAGGTCTCTATGTTCTCATCATTGTCCATCTTTAAAGATTCGTATTGAGCTCGATGTGCTTGAAGCTTGGCCTCCTTGATCCTATCATCTCCTTCATGGATGTTCTCTAGTTTATCCCATATATCTTTTGCTGATTCACAATTTATGACCTTGACTAGCTCATTGTCCACTAGTCCACACATGATGGCATTTTTTGCTTTTGAATCATATTCAAATGCCTTTTTACCAGCCGTGTCTGTTGGAGCGATGGCAGGAGCTTTGTAACCATTAACTACTACACCCCAGATGTCAAAACCCAAAGCACTGAGATATGTCTGCATTCTAATTTTCTAGAATGCATAGTTAGTCCCATCAAACAATGGTGCTTTGTTCGAGGAGAAACCTTCACCACTTGCCATTGCGTAACTTCCAAGATCACCTTAGCTGTTTAAGCTTGTTCAGGTACTTGGCTCTGATACCAATTGTTGTAATCACAATGACACTGAGAGGGGGGGTGAATCAGTGTGTTCTTTAAAAACTTCTAAAAACAATTAGTTTTAAATCCAATACGAGTTTAAAGCAGATAAGAGAGATACTAAATGCATCAAGAAAGCATCACACATAACACGACAATTTAACGAGGTTCACCAATGTGGCTACTCCTCAAAAATGACTGCTTGGACTACCATCCAAATCCAGTCAATGCAAAGCTACAACTTTACATAATCCTTTACCAAGACCAACTGGAAGGAGCACCAACCCCTTAACTTTATCTCGCTTCAATGAATGGAGCACCAACTCCTATTTTACCAGCACCTACTAGGAAAGAGGCACCAACCCCTTGTGCCAAGCTACAACTTGGAAAACAATAATAAAGATTACAGAATAAAACTTTCACCTCATTTCTCATAGTCTGCTATTTTTCTGCATTCTGCTGCTTCTGCGCAACACGATTCGCACTATCCGACCGCTTCTCTGAACTTCTTCGCACTCTCTGCTATGATCTGGAGATCGATCACTTCTGCTATTTGCGCGTTAACTTAGAACTCCATCTCTACACATTGCGCCTTTCATCCATGCAATCACGACGTGCAGATTCGAACTACGACTTTCTCCTCAACCGAACTTCACTTGCGCAATCGCATATTATCTCATCGCAACACACTCTTTACTGCATCTCCAAAGAACTATCACTTTGCTCACGCTCTGAGTCAAAACGACTTGCTCTCTGCTCAACACGAACTTGTTTCGCACATTCCACACTTCTCGCCTCTTTAACCTTGCAACAACCCCCTTTTTATAGAAGAGAATTCAAAATCAATCATCGTCGGCTGTAACCCTAGGACGTCGGCTGCAAACCCTAATGATGTCGACTTCAACCCTAGAATTTTTTGGCTGCTTGAACCTGGTGATTGTCGACAGCAAACCCTAAAAATGTCCGCTGTAAAACCCTAGCAATTGTTGGCTTCAAACCCTAAAAATGTCTGCTGTAAAACCCTTGACAATGTCGGCTTTAAAGCCCTAAAAACGTCCACTGTAAAACCCTTGACAATGTCGGCTTTAAAACCCTAAAAAGTCCATTGTAAAACCCTTGGTAATGTCGGCTTTGAAACCCTAAAAATGTCCGCTGTAAAACTCTTGACAATGTCGGCTTTAAAACCCTAAAAATCGTCGGCCTCGATTCAACTTGTCGGCCTCAAATGCTGCTGCCACCTCTGTCACCTTTCTGTTGCTGTTGCCGCGAAATACTAACATGTCGCGATATCGCGACATATTTTGTAGCCGTACGCCTTCATGCCCTTGCTGTCGCGAAATCGTGACCGTTTTGGCCTTTGAAAGCTTTCCCACCGTTCATGTCGTGAAATCGTGACACTTCAAACTTTTGCTGACGTCATCCTTAATGTTGTCACGAAATCGTGACGCTTTCGGCTTCCAACAGCTTTCCTTGCACCCTGTCACGAAATCGTGACACTTTCAGCTTTCTGACGTCATCATCATTCTTGTCATGAAATCATGACGCTTTCGGCTTCCGTACAATCCTAGCTTTATGCAGTAGCGAAATCGCTACAACTTAGTGCCTTGTGCTTTCAACTTTGCTTTTACCCGTGAAATATTGACTCGTAGCGAAATCGCTACACTTTTGTGCCTTACACTTTCGACTTGAAGCATAATCGCTGCACCTTTGAGTTCTGCACTTCAGACCCCGTAGCGAAATCGCTACACCTTCGTGTTGAGCATTTTCACCTTGTAGCGAAATCGCTACACCTTTGTTTTGCGCAACTTTTACCCGTAGCGAAATCGCTACACCTTTACTTTGTGCCTTTGCAACTCGTAGCGAAATCGCTACACTTTTACTTTGTGCCTTTGCAACTCGTAGCGAAATCGCTACACCTTTACTTCGTGCCTTTGCAACTCGTAGCGAAATCGCTACAACCTTTTTACTTAACACTTTCTCCCTGCATCTGCCAGCGAAAATTCAACATGTAGCGAAATCGCTACAGTTTCTCAACTTAGCTTCTTGGCCTCCGACATGTCACGAAATCACGACAGTTTGCCTTGCGCCTTCTCTCTCCTCCGACTTGTCATGAAATCGTGACATTTTTGATTGCGCCTTCTCTCTCCTCCGACTTGTCATGATATCATGACATTTTCGAGTGCACCTTCTCTCTCCTCCGACTTGTCGCGATATCACGACATTTCTGATTGTGCCTTCTCTCTCCTCCGACTTGTCACGATATCGTGACATTTTCGAGTGCACCTTCTCTCTCCTCCGACTTGTCGTGATATCACGACATTTCTGGCTGCGCTTTCTCTCTCCTCCGACTTGTCGCGAAATCGCGACAGAAAACATGTCGCGATATCGCGACAGTTTTCTAACTTGTCTTTTTCTTCGAATTTTTTCTATCTTCTGCATCTGAATGACTTCTGATCTGTCTACCCACTGCATCCTTGGATCTAACTTCCTGTGTTGACAACAATGACAACCTTCTTGCAACACCTTGCTTAACACTATTGGGTCACCTATATATATATAATAAAATAATGATTTATAATTTTTGATAAAGTTTTTCTTTATTTCCTTTTATTTTGTAGGAAAGGAGGCCATAAAAGTTTTCAAAACCTAACTTTATAATCAAAGCAAGTGAAGTGACAAGCTTACATCAACTAAAATGATCATGCATAGGATGAAAAGCAAGCCAAATATTTTTCCACGTCATCTTGGACACAAAGAAAAATGCTCAAGATGGTGAAAAGATATAAGAAGGGAGGAAGGGTTTTGATCTAAGCATGATGAAATAAAAAAGAATGAGCCTCACCAACTCCAAGTAAAGGCTATAAAAGAAGGCTAGCATCCTATAGAAAGTTATTTCTTTGTAACTCTGTTCCCAATGGATAAAGGTATTTTAAATTTTAAGTTTACTTCCTTTCACAAGTAGAAGACCCCCTAAGAGCCACAAAAATATAGTGATAAATCACTACAACCTATTTAAATTGCATCCTAGAAGAAGATGAAGAGCCTACCAAAAACTAGGGAAGCACAATCCATGCCAACCTAAAAGAATGCCATCTCAAAATTCACCAAACAAATATCTTGAAAGGATGAAGATAGAAGTAGAGACTCTCCTTCTATGTGGGCAATTTTATCACTTGATAAGAAGATAGTCTACGATGAGAAATATGGAACCTTTTCGGTGATATCTAAGTCAAACCTCACTCTTGAAAAAAATTGAGAAAACTTTTTAGTGATAACTAAAAAGAATCCATTATAGGAGGATGATTGACCCAAACAATAGTTATAAGAGAATCAATAGAGTTATTTATTTTTTGCATCAATTTGGGTAAGTAGCCTTTGGCAACTCATGAATCATTCCACCACCAGACATAAGAGTATCCTTGACGATGAGAGATGGTGAAGGGAGACCAACAAGTTGAGGAATAAGAGGGATTCTTGTGATCACTATAAGGATGGAAGTTTAAAAATGTATACTTCCCCACATTCGAAAGAAAGGTTTCTAAGGTGAAATATTCTCTATGATGATAAAAAGATTAGTTGAAGTCACCAACAAAGTGAGCAAACATGGATGCATCATAGAGAAAGGTTGGCATGAACAAAGAAAATATAGAAGTCTAAAATAGAATAATGGAAGAAACAAGAAATCTATGAAAGCATTTGGGAGTTTTAATCTAAAAAAGAAAGAAGGTTCAATGAAAATGCTTAATAAAGTGACTTTTCAAAAATTTTAAATTTTCAAAGAAAAAAACCAAGCAAAAGTCTCATTTTTTAATATCCTGACCATGAAAACAAAGGATGCTGTAATTTTTTTAAAATAGTAGACAACACCAAAGGTAGATGAGGGCACCAAGACTAAGTAAAAGGTAGGTGAGTGCATGGTTCCATAGGAATAAGAAAGAAAGTATACCATTACTAAGGAAATATGGCTATCCACCAACAAGAATCTGGTTCTATGAATCAAATGAAGGTAGGTAAACCATTAATGGTGAAGGAAGGGGACTTGCAACCATGACAACTATAGACTAATAAGAATAGTAACCGAGGACTACTCCATTAAATATTTAGAATCCTTAAGAGATGGGTAGATAGAAGGTCAAGTCATCCTAAAAATTTTGGAGGGAAAATACTCCCTTGTAAATCTATAAAAAGCAATAGCATTAGCTTAGTAAAGGATCAACAAGTTTGTATTTCACGTATTTGTAGGATTTTCTTTCATTTCTCTCCATAAAAAAAGTTGTTGCTTTTGAGCATCTTATGAGTAATTTTGAACCTCTACTTCTAGAACCATCTATTTAAAAGTTTACTCGCATTTATGGGTAATTTTGAACCTCTACTTCTAGAACAATGGGTAATTTTGAACCTCTACTTCTAAAACAATGGTAATTTTGAACCTCTACTTCTAGAATAATCTATTTTGGTCTTTGCCTATAGATCCAGGGATGTGTATGTGTGTGTTTGTAATATTTTATGTGAATATCAGGTGTGCTAAGTGTATGTGTATGAGGGGCTTGCATATATTTTTAGATTAAGTCACTTATTAGCTTGGCTATCCTATAGGACCCACCTACTCATATATGCATATAACTAGCAGATCATGATTGTTCTTCACTGTGTTGAGGAGAGGAAGTTTTGACCACTGGCACATAGCATTCAGGCCTATTTTTGGAAAAATATCCTAGCATATATCTTAGTGTATCATCATATTTTTCTTTTATTTGTTGAGTTTGCTTACTTTTCTTCACCCACCTTTTACCTTAGTAGAGTAGCAAGCGCCTTTAAGATTACATATTAACAAGGAGCTAGCCTTGTAAAAACTCTTGGAGGCCCCCGATTGAGCTAAGGATAATCAAAGACAATATTGTGTCACTATAACATTGTGTAAAAACTCTTGGTTACAACCCACTGTGTCATTATAACATGAGGTGTGATTCTATTGGTTAGGGATAACCACAGATAATATTTTAATGGCATACTCGATGGGATCCCAATGATACATTATTGGTACCATAATCATAATAAGGAGTAAGTTTGAGACTTTATGAGGGTCTTAGTCTATTTCCTATTTGTTGAATCACCTCTCTCACTTGGCAAATCTACTCTAGAATGAACACCAAAATAAGCCACTACTGAAGATACCAAACTAATGTTCAAGTGAAGACCTCAGTCTATTTTGTTTTTAGAAGCAAGATGCTACATTCACTTGGTGACTCCATCTTAAAGAAAGAGCCCTTAGATAATTAGACAAAATTTGGTGGTCGACATCCTATGCTTGACAAAAGTGATAAAGGTTACCATAACTAGCTGCAATCATTTCATGAAGGAGAGTCGTAGTCCATAATATGGCTACTCCACGCCCAATTCCACCCCCTAGAACATTCCCCACGTGGACTCATAGAGGTCTATTGGCCTCACCAATGCCAAATGCAACATGGGAGGAGATACCATAGTTAGATTTGAAGTCCTTCACCTATTTCATGGGTGAAGATCTTACTACCCCCATCAAGCACCTTAACCATATGGTAAGCCTATGCATGATTCACAACATATCAAATTAATCCTTCTTTTGGAAAGGAATGAAAGTCAATATTAAGCATTTTGTGGCCAAATGTGATGTATGCCAAATAAAAAAGGGGAAATAGTCAAATATTTTAGCTTCTTGCAACCCTTGCTTCTTCTTAATCACCAATGAAGAACTTCCCCATATATCTCATCAAGGGATTTTCCAAATCAAATAGTAAAACAATGATTTTTATTATGAAGGATTTCCTTTAAAAGTATACCCGTTTCTATAGCCTACAACACCCTTTCATGGCCAATAAAGTAGCCAAAGTATTTTTTGATTCTATTTTCAAACTACATGGTATGGACAAGTTCATTGTAAATGATCATGATCCAATTTTCACTAACAAATTTTGGAAGGAGTTGTTCACTCTCAATAGTATTTAATTGAATATGAAATTTTTTTATCATCCTCAGTCAAATAACCAAATAAAAATTATAAAAAAATATTTTATTATATACCTTAAATATTTTTCCAACACAAATATTCTCACTAAAATAAATATTTTCCCATAGTTGAATGATGGTACAATAGTTTATATCATTGTCCCCTTAAAATATCTTCATTTTAGTTATTATATTGTCAAAACCACTAGTTATGGTAGATTATGTTCTAGAATATTTCAAGATTGTTAGGATTCACTATATAAACAAAATGAATTCTTGAAGCAAGCAACTTAATCAGTAACAACAAAAACTATTAACCATCATAGAAGAAGAACATAAACATGCAAGACAAGATAAAACACAACATATAACGTGGTTCACCCAACACCAGTCCTTTGTATTAACACCAATACAATCTCTGAAGGGAGTAATCCTGCAACACAACCAACTGCAAATTCCTCTTCAAAACACCAACATCTCCACACAATTACTCTAACAGTAATTCAACATGCAAACACCCTTGCATCAAGCTCTACACCAAGCTTCCTTGTCTCTCTACAAGAGATACATAATCCTATATACTTCCCATAAACAAGATACTCAAATATATAGAATTATTACAATAGTTTTTTTAACCATAGACCATGTTTTTTTATCTTTAAATCTATCTTTTTTATCCTTTTTGCTTTCTTGGCTTTTTTTTTTTGGGCTTTTTGCTTTTCTTTTTCTTTATACAATTAGAAAAAACTTAATTTTAGCCAAGATCAGACTCCACAACCTAACAATCTCCCACTTGGAGACTGATCCACAACAACTCTACTATTGTTGCATCCGCCAAAGAACATCTTTAAGCCAAACAAGGAATGTCAACTCCTCCAGATTGTTGTAACCATGCTCTGAACCATCACACCAGACTAGTGTCATCCACACACTTTTATCCTGTGATCAACAAGCAACACACAATCTCTCTACCACAAATTAGTGATAATAACAACATCCTCATAATTACTTTGTATCATGGTGAATCAAACATCACCACCATGGCAAGATCTACATACTATGGATGACCCATAGCATGCACACACACAATATGGCTTTGCCACTAGCTTTGAAAGCACACTCCCCGAGTGTGGAATTACCTTCCAACTTAGGGACTTGGGGTCGCAATGATCCAAAGCTATAACCATATTATGTGTTCCATCCTGAAAAATCATACAATAAATCCTGAGCCATGTCCATATTCTTGGACATGTCTCCCAGTTCCCACTACTGAAAGGATCAAATCCTCTTTTTCATCTGCTATGTTTGCTTCTCCTCCATCTCCATTTCGAGACCAACAATATTTCTTCAGATGCCCCTTCTTGCCGCAATGCCAGCACACCATATTTCCTTTGGACTTGGATCCACCTTGCTCTTCACGGTTCCCCGAATTCACTCCTCTTGTCTTCTGTTTTCCTCTGGCAATCAATGCTACACCAGATGATGATTCTTCCATGCTCTTCCTTCGCATTTCATGACTAAGGACTGCACTCACTACATCATCAAAAGAAAGAATACCAAAAATAGTACCATTGCTAATAGCCATTACCAAGCTCTCCCAACTATCAGGTAATGAACACAGGAATAGAATGGCCTTCATCTCTTCCTCAATTTTAATATTAACCGAGGCTAACTGACTAACAACCGTATTGAAATCATTTAAATGACTAGCTACAGATCCACCTTCTAACATTTTCAAATTGTAAAGATGCTTCATTAGAAAAACTTTATTTGAAGCCGAGGGATTTTCATACAACCTTTTTAGTGTGTCCATAAGATCCTTCGTAGTCTTCACCTCTAAAATGTTGAATGCCACTGAAGCTACAAGGCACAAACGGATAGTACCCAATGCCTTCCTGTCTAGAAGAGCCCACTCCTCATCTGACATGCTTAACGGTTGCTTCGCTTTACCTTCCAAAGGTAGATAGAGATATTTCTGATACAAATAATCCTCCATCTGCATCTTCCACAGCTGATAGTTCTGGCCATTGAATTTCTCCACTCTGAACTTCCCTTCTTCTGCCATAGCTCCCACTCAAGTCAAGCTCCCACTCAATCCTGAATCCCAACCTCGCTCTGATACCAATTGTTAGGATTCACTATATAAACAAAAATGAATTCTTGAAGCAAACAACTTAATCAATAACAACAGAAACGATTAACCATCATAGAAGAAGAACATAAACATGCAAGACAAGATAAAACACAACATATAATATGGTTCACCCAACACTAGTCCTTTGTATTAACACCAATACAATCTCTGAAGGGAGTAATCCTACAACACAACCAGCTACAAATTCCTCTTCAAAACACCAACATCTCCACACAATTACTCTAACAATAATTCAACATGCAAACACCCTTGCATCAAGCTCTACACCAAGCTTCCTTGTCTCTCTACAAGAGATACATAATCCTATGCACTTCCCATAAACAAGATACTCAAATATATAGAATTATTACAATAGTTTTTTTAACCATAGACCATGTTTTTTTAATCTTTAAATCTATCTTTTTTATCCTTTTTGCTTTCTTGGCTTTTTGTTTTTTTGGGCTTTTTCTTTTTCTTTATACAATTAGAAAAAACTTAATTTTAGCCAAGATCAGACTCCACAACCTAACAAAGATGGTCAAGATCAATGGTTTACTTTAGTGGCATTTGATTGTTCTCCAATTCCTCTTTCCGATTCTTTAAAAAAAATTATAATAATAAAAAAAAAAAATATCCAAGATAAGGAACTAAGGAGATCCAAAGGCAACATTTTCTACATCGTAGAAATGCAAGTGCCCTCAGCACACAACTCTGGGATCGACTGTTTCAGCCCTTTGACTTCCCTATCTTCGTAAGCATGGATACAGCTTTCATCCATGTCTATATGAACAGCATATTACTTATCCTGCCGGAGTACCAAAGGCGTTAAACACCTCTTCAATTCAATATATCTTGTTAAAGTGGTGTGTTGGCCTTCCATTTCCAGTTCAATTGAAAGCTCTTTTGCAAATTAATGAGAAAAACCTTCCGTAGCTCGGTGCTCATGGAGTGCTGCGCACCAATTGCAAGTTTCCGCACGCCTCTTTATGGTGATCGTGCTTCTGCTGAATTTCGTTGCTGAATTTCGTCTCAGAGAATTGCAATGAGACCAAAGCAGCTGACAATTAGAACGGTTAGAGTCAGGGTATTTCAATATACTGTCCCTCTCTCCTCTTCCTCATCTTCTTCTTCGGTCTACGATGTGTTGTCTGTCCCTTTGTTAGAAACCGCATAAACCAATAGCAATGTAGAAATTGAAATTAAGGGAAATGCTTAAAAACTAAATGACCATGAAAAAATGGAAATGAATATGAAAAATATAGTAACTTATATTAATAAGTGGAATAGATATCCCAGCTTCTATCTTCATGCCAAAAATCTTAATAAACCTAAACGTTCAAAATAAAGACATACACCAAATATGATTGTGTTCGGATAGCGTCCTAATACCCTCACAATGAGTGAGCGTGATTGAAGAGCACTTATAGTCGCATGGCGCTTCAATACCACCCCGACATTTTGCCCGCCCGCAGAAATAGAAGATTGCACCAGAATGTTCGTTAAAGTCCGATAGGCATACGAGACCCCGTCGGACCCTGTTCTCCATCGAGATTACTGTTGGCGACTGCAAACGAATTGGAATTAAGCGATTGTGATGAAAGATTACGAATGAATAGCCAGAGATTGTGGACATCTCAGCTAATGGAGTTGATGAGGAGAAGAATATGGAATTACTACAGGGCACAATCATGGGGTAGCAAAATGAGAAGACGAGACCTGTACGGGCAAGCTGATTCCACTGCCCAGCGAAGAAGAGGTATTAATGTGGAAATAAATTCCATTGTTAATCATAATCCACTTCTTACGGTTAGTGGATTGTGGTTCAAACTTGAGCATGTTTGAGCTGCTTCTATTGAGTATGTATCAAGCCTAGCAATACCAATCTTGAATCCTTGATGTTCTTCTTTATGCCATGTTAAATAGGTTCCGTCTATTACAGATGAAATAGGTTTCATTTTGTTAAATAAAAATAAAAAATCTTGATGAAAAGTCTATCTTGAAGTGGGGTTGCATTCTACGCCACTGCTAATGAGAAGCCTTGCGTATCGATATTTCTAACCATCCGCTGAATTTTCCACCGTAAAATTAAAGCATTGAAAATAGGTGCTTGGTCTATTATTGGAACCAACAATTATATTCAATAAAAATAAAAGAAGTTATAATAAAGTTAGAAAAATCACGATTCAGGTTGTAAGGTCATTCCTACAATCAAAACCAGAATCAATTTTTAAAAGGGCGAATACACAACATAAATAAGTATAGAAAAATAAACTAGAGTAACAAAAAAACCTTAAATTGTAGAATTGTAGCTCTAGACACTAAGTAGACTAATTGCTTCGTTATTATGTGTCTGTGCAATGCTGTAAAGCTATTGGAACTTTTGAGTTGAAAGGCTGAATCCCTTTTTCGGTAGACTATATCCATCTTCTTTACCCTGTCGAGCACTACGAGAACGTCAAAACTGCATAAAAGGGGAAGGAAGTTTAGATTTTGCTTCCTCTATAGGAACCACCAATTCTATCGATGATGGCTCTGCATCCAACGACATATTCTCGTTGCCACTAAGATACTCCAACACACTGTAGTTGTTGGATGAATCAAGAACATAACTACCTAACTAAACATTGGTCATATGAAGTCGTTTCTCTAGAGCGACATCTTCTTCTCTAGATCCTCTTCTCAGGTTGTGGGAGCACCTTGCGTTAACCGAGGGGAAATGTACTAGAGGATTGGCTAGTTGGGTAGACTATGAAGTAACCTTTATTACATCCCTTGGGGTATGAATACGTTGAGATTGAGGAGCCTCATTGTTGGCAGTTTCAACTAGGGGATCAACTTTTTCCTTTTCATACCATTTTTTTATCGGTTGCGAGACATGTGCCGACTTGGATTGTGTACCTTTAGAAGCATCCAAATATGGAATTTTATGCCCTCCCACAATCATCCAACCATCTTCCTGAGGTTGAGGAGTGGGTGCACTTGGTGTGGTGGGGTGCTACTTGTCCCTGTTATGCGACATCAAGGGATAATCTTTGATCTTGTGTACTAAGGACTGGCACCGAAACATGTGTTGGAAAAATTAATGTAGAGGACCTTTTGGGATAGCACAATGTCACCAACTTGTATGTCAATAGACTCCTTGAGATCTCGAGAAATATCAATCTCAATGCAAACATGTTTTTGAGGGCATGCATGGAAAAATTTGTCTACCTCCACCAAAATGACATGCCCTAAAGGGGTTGCTATGCGACTGAGAAAGGGCCACAAAGGTAGAGGAAGTCCTAGGAATTCCACCCACACAGGAACTTTGGTAGATATTTTCTTAGAAACAAAAAAAATCACGGGTCCAAGGAGAAAAAACAAGCAGAGAGTCTCTCATGTACCAGGTACCATGTTCATAAATCACCTTAACATGGGTTGTTTTCACAAAGGGAAACCAAAAACACCCTTTTGTAAGGTTTTGAACCATCATTAGCTTGACTCCATGAGGATTCCAAGTTGCTTTAACCCAAGCCCTAAGGGAAGACTCATTAGGGATGCGTCCAACAAAATACCCGACAAGGGTGAGATTCTAAACTATGAAATGTGAAATCAACTTCAGGCAATGGAAGAATTACATCAACAGAACAAGGGTTACCTTGTGGACCATTCTTAGCACAAACCTGCACAATTGGTTGAGAGGAGCCATTATCGCATGCATTCCCTTCTATGGTGCCAATGTTGTGCATTGGTCCGCTAAGGTTGGGGACCATAATGATACTCAAAACCCTAGCCCGATCTCGTTCTTGGTCTAATTTCATATTTCAAGATTTGAAAAATTCATGTAGATGGACTTTAGTCCTAATAACCGGACTTATCGTAAGCTTTGTATCCGTTATAAGAAGATTATGTTTTTTCATGAAAAAGTCTTAATTTTATATCAAGTCAATATATATATATATATATATATATATATATATATATATATATATATGGTTAGTGTAAGAAACCTTTACGGCCAACGAAGGTTGGGCATCTCCATCCCACCGTGAACATTCATAAGGGAGAGAGTTGAGCTTATCTGTAGAGAATTTAATACAACCCCACACACGCAAGTCACTTGTTTGAACCTTGGACCTCTTTAAGAAGAGCCAAAGCCCAAACCGTTGCAATGTACCCCGACACAAATGTGAAATTATATTGTTCAATACTTCTTTGGCATTTTTTAATAGTTTCAATAATGACCTAAAAATCAAATCGCGTGTACATCATAACTAGTTATCTCTATCAGGCTAAGTTTTATTCTTAAACACCTTCCCAATTTTTCAACCAATATCCTTAAATACTTCTAAATTTTTTGAAAAAGTTTATTTAATTGTGCTTTCTTTAAGTAGAGTGAATTAATTCTCCCAGATCGAGATATGGATCAGCTACAATGCATTACCCTCACTAAATTCTTGTGCTAAGTATGTACTTAGATTAATCTGAAGTGACTCCTTTGAGAGGTTATTTACTTCCCTATTCAGTTCCCTATAATTTGTTAAAAAACTAAAAGCGTCACTTTGATCCATAACTTCTTTTATTTGAGAGAAGATGGGTTGTAGAATCATGTTGTTCATCCTAAAAACACCAAGCATCCAAATTATTACCACATGTGAGTCTCTGTAAATTTGAATCTTTTTTTATTCCTTTTTATTCTGCCAACTAAATCAACATTATGTTATGTGTGGAGGAAAAAATAAAAAAATATACCAATAAAGTGAAAGAAGGTGTGGATAAGAGTCATAAAACTTATAAGATTTATAACATTTATATTTCTCTCATGGACTTTGAGGATACTATGGAAGTATGGAGATTCTACTTGAGCATTCCTTATGAAGTACCTTTCATGGAATGTTTATGGTTCGACGGATCCAACTAGAAAGTACTTGGTCCACTAAAGTATTTTGAATATCTCTTCAATATTTGGTGTTATCCACATTTTATGCCTATAAGAAGTGAAAGTAATAGGCTTTATTTTACATAGTACTTATCAGTTTATCTAGTGTTGGGACCACTTTTACTCCACCTCTCATACTCTTGATAGAGGAGGGATAGTTATTTTTGTGACTTGGGGAGTGGACCTGATATTTCATGTAGTATGGATTATTTTGGATCTTGAGGGTTAGCCCCTTGGCATTCTCAATGTTTATGCCCCCAATGATGCTTTATGTAGATGCAATATTTGGCAGTGGATTTATCCCTTCCCTCATCACTTGGATTACCAACAAAGACTTTAATATGGTTGAATATTCACGTGATAAATTTGGGCACCTTCCTATGCATTGGGCTACATGAGAATGTGAGGTTTGAAATTTTAAGAATAATAAATTGGCACTTTCTAACCCTAATTCCTATTTCCCCCCTTCTCCAATCATACTTGGATCTCCTGGTCTAATCAACAACAAGGAAAATCAAGTGTTGAAACATCTTTATAGAGCTATGATTTCTAACAAAAGAGATTTTTCATTTTCTCATCTATCTAGTTCAACTCCTTTCATGGAGGCTCTCCCTAATGCTATCCTCTTTAATCATTGCCCCATATTTTCCTCTATTGAAATATCCATCTTCCCCTAAATGCCTCCTTTCTTCATCATCCTACCTTTCTTTTATATATTAGGAGGATATGAAACTTGGTTCCTCGTCCTTATAGTACCATTAGCTAGATTGAAAGGTGGTTAGATGCCATCCATAATAGACCTTTTTTCTCAAACCTCTTGGCAAAATTATTGCCAATTTCAAGTGTGAGTCTAATGTTACTCTCAAATAGAAATTAGCTTAGGCTTCTCAATAGATTTATTCTTACTCTTTTAAAAATAAACTTCAACAACATGTGGTGCCAGTTCATCATCAACTTATGTTGGCTGAACATTATGATTCTAGGGGAGCTCAAATCAAGGCCATAATGCATTGGCTCAAAATTGAAGATAGGGTGTCTAAATAATTTTTTCCATCATCTTAGGTCCCATTATCATAGTTCTTACATCAAGGTCATTCAAGAGGTTGAGGTTTAAATTATTGTCTTGCCAGAGGTTACTCGAACCTTTGTCCATCACTACAAGTAGGTCTTGCCTCATAGGAGCCTTCAAATTAAAGGGAGCAAGCCCTCCAAGATTGTCTTGTGGTCCCTAGAAATTTTTTTAATGCTTAGAGAGTTACATATGATCGACCACTCTTGCTTGAATTTCTACACGAGGTCCTATCTCAATGGCTAATGATAAAGATCCTAGGCTAGATGGATTCCCTTATAAATTTTACAAAGCCCTTTGGGACCTTGTAGGCCATGATGTGCTCCAATTTTATCAATAAGATTTGAGAAATGGGTCTCTTAGACTAGATAATAACAAAATTAATACCAAATTTATCCCAAATATTGGAGACTCCGAATTGATCATCAATTGGTGTTCAATCACCCTTCTTAATGTGTCATACAAGATCATTACCAAAACCTTAGCCTTGAATTTGTGCCATTTGATTCCTTCCATTATCAGAGCAAACATGTTTTATTAGAAGTAGATATATATTAGATAATGTCTTGGTTGTCTAAGAGAGAATGGAATGGACCAAAAAATCCAACCAACTAGCCATTTTTCTCAAAATTGACTTTGAGAAAGCCTATGACCACATTGAGTGGCACTTCATTCTTGACATGCTCAAAGCCTTAGGTCTTGGCAATAATTTCACCTTTGTAGTCTAAATAATCTTTCTAGATGCCTCTATTGTATTCACTATAAATAGAACTCAAATTGACTCTATTGAACTCTTCTACTCAATTATATAAGGTTACCCCCTTGCCCCATTTCTATATGTCATTGCAGCTAATATTTTTAGTTATATCCTAGATCATCAAGCCAATTTGGGTGTCATTAAGGGTATTTTCCTTCCCAAAATTCAATCCCAAATGATCAATGGATACTTTGTAAATGAGGATGAAGATTCCTTCACTCGATCTATTAATTATCTGGATACTATTTGTATTGCATTTGGCTCTATCATCTTGTTGTAGAAGACTCTATTTTTATAGTCTACATCTCCCCTCCTAGCTTAGTTGACTGAATTATAATGAAAATGGATACAAGATAGAGAAGTGTTTTAGTTCTTCGGTATCTCCTTTACCTTCCACAATTCCTCTTTGGAGCTTTGAAAAACTGTCATACAGAAAATTGAAGCCAAACTTACATATTTAACCACTAAAAATATTTTCCTTGTCAACAAGCTTCAAATTTACTCCAAGATCCTGGATTCAAACCACACATATTACTCATTTTGGGTATTATCAAAGACTTTTTATCAGAAGCTGGAGAAGCTACTCATAAATTTTCTTTGGGTAAGTTCTAAATCTAGATTTGATTTTAATAGAGTAGCCTAGGAATTATTCTATTTACCTAAGAAGAATGGGGAAATGGTTCTTCTTGAATGCAAATGCCAAGGCATGTATTTATGCGTAAATGGATAACTAGCTATAAAATATGAGTAAGCCTAGAAAATGTTGGTTTAACAATATATTACCTTAGGTTCTTCTTATAGGCCTAAAATATGGAGAGGTATGAATTTATCCTACCTTCTCATTGGTCCAATTACCATTAATATTTTAGGCTATTTTTTTATTTGTAGCATTTGATAGGATTGTGAAAACATCAAACCATGGATCCCGTGGAAAGGAAATGGTATTTGGGATGGGATTTCCATAAGTTCTATGAATCTCTGGTGGTACCCTATCTTGACTATTTAGGGAGTTCATTTTACTAAATCCCCTAGATGCATGCACAAAAATTCTATAAAAGGGGTATCTCTATAGTGGTCGACTTATTTTCCTAGTTAACTAGGGACTGCCATCCTTGGCATTATATAAAATTTAGTTTCAAAATCACCTTTGTCGATAGGGAAACATTTGAGGTAGTTAAATCAAACATGCTTGATTCTATGCTTCACAATATCATAGTGTGCTTTGAGTGTCCTTTGTGGAAGGAGTTGCAGTGGTATCCAAATGTACCCCTCCTTAATTATAAGGACAACTTAGGTTACAAATGGCAATCACCATACTTACCAATGGTTGAAAAAATAAATTCTAATTGGGGCCTCCCTTCACCCAAGTATATTTGGTCCTATTATTTCACACAGCCTCATCTATATATCTTAAACCTAAACAAGCTATCTTTACCTAGATTTTAATTCACCAAGACCTTCCGCTTGGTAAACAAATTATCTACATTGGGGTTCCTAATGTAGTGTGTCCATTTTTCCATGAACCTAAGGATATTCTCCACCTCTTTTGGAGATGTCATAAGGTTCAGGTTGCCTATAAGTGGATTTTTATTTCTTCTAGCCTTTACTCCCACAATGGTTCACATGGCAACAAATTCTTCTTGGAGACCCTTCTCTCCTCCTAGTGTTTCTAGAACTTTGGCACCTCTTCAAGATTGTAATTTTATTTTCTTTATGGAAATTCATGGATGATTCCTTGTTATCTTAGGCCTCTATTATTCCATTCTATAGTGTCATTCACAAGGTCAATGTTATTTCTTTTATGTTATTGCAGACTTTAGTGCAATCTTCCAACAAAGTGATGATGAAGTTGGCCCATTTGTAGGATTTGATTGAACACTAGGGGAATGCTCCCTATACTATTTTCTCACACTATCCATTTCACTAGTTAGATATACAAAGCTTAAGATTAAATGTGGTAGGTCTATCCATTGAGGTGACTCATCCTCTATAGCAAGTCAGAACACAAGTAGGAGGGAAGTGACATGGGGAGCAATCTACCAAATATGATCCTCTACAATATTGGTAGATGTGATAAAAATATTTAGTGGTATAAAGCATGTATGGCCTCTATTTTTTATGGATATTTAATGGATATTTATTAGTGTGCTTATCCACACATTTTTTGTTGCTTGTAAAATTATTATATTTTAGATAATATAATGGTTTTTTCCAATAAATGAAAAATTGTAAAAAGTTTTTTAGTTTTTATATAGTTGTTAGTTGAAGTTCTATATAATTTTAAGTGAGGAAAACTTTTCCTTTATTATTTTGAGAAACATAACCTTCATGATTTTCTTTTAGATTTCCTTTGGAAGCACCATCAAAATTAATTTCTATAAACATAATTTCTCAACATTTCCATTTACCATAGATTGAAGCAAATCCTTTTTGTTAACTCCATTGTTATAGATGACCCCTCCATGTACCAAGATGATAGCACTTTTTTTACCACACTCGAGACTTCCTATTATGAACACTTCATGTCTATAAGCATTTTGCAAGAGAGGCAATAATACAATTCCAAACATGGATATGTTTTTTATATTTAGTTTTAAAATTTTATGATTCCTTTCAAGCCATAAATTCTAATAAATAATGTAATGACCAATCCTCCATCAAGTGCATAGTGCTTTAGCTTTTAAACAATTAATCCAACATTTTATCAACTTTATCAATACTCATGACGATATCTAATATATTGTCATATTTAAAAATAGTAGACCTAGATGTTGTAAGCAAAGGGACAATGAAAAAGTAAGTGATATGGTATTTCTAGATCCTTCTCACACAAGGCATACCTAAATGGTCCATGGCAATGGACCATCCTATTCTTTATAGAATCTCTCTTGTACAAATATTAATTTGGATTGCTAAGAAAAGGAATATTGAGGCCTTAGAGAGGACCTCACATAACCAAACATTATTCTAAGGGAAATAATTGGGAGTAGGGAAATTTGATTGCTCTTAAACCTCATATCCCACCATGATTGAGTATCCAACCTGTTTTGATAGATTCTAAACTAACTCATCCTTAATGTGAAAATAGACGAATAGAAATATTTAAGCATCATTTGAAGATCATTTTTTATTTATTTTATTTCCTCTTCTTCAAGCACATTACTAATAGAAATCCATGCTCTAAATTTTCTCATGTTAATATAAGATTTATCTCACGGACCTTTACAAGATAGACATGCCTAATACAATGATTGCTAGTTTGTATATTAAATAAGAGTATAAGGCTTCAACCAAGCATCAAACAAGTTGCACATATAATTGCAACATACCCAATGGCATGATGGGTGGTAGCTTTGTTGCAATCCTAATGTTCCATATTCAAATCACATGGTGGAAGTTTTTTATGTGTTTTTACAAAGAGTTTACTTTTTATCACATATGAATAATATGATGTTCTCCTAACTCAATCATTCTTGAATGGTATGATGGTTAGTCATATGTATTGTCAACTTGAGGTCTCAAGTTTAAAATCCTCTCCACTATATTTTGTTTCTTTCCTCAATGGAGATTCTAAAAGATATTATCTTGTCACAATCAATTCCTATCACAAAAATGAAATAGTGGTTATAATATATATTTGTATGTCATAGTTCCTAGGTAAAAACCTACCTAGTAACATATTTTTGGTGTGTTATTCTTAGAGTAAAATTTAATGTATAACGATTTCAAAAAATGTCTAGTGTGATTTGTTGAAATATTGACTCAAGTAAGGATAGTTGATCTTTGAATGAAGGATGTCAAAGGTTCGAATCATAATTTCTTTTTATCCTTGGATGTAAAAGGCATCATGCAATATTATTCACCCCAAGGGATGGGAACACCCCTTTAGTTTTAAATTGTACGTGAGGGAAATTGGTTAGCCAAACTAGTTGTGAGAATTTAACAACTCAAAGTCATTGGTTTGAATCCCACTTGTCTTTCATCTAATGATGTGGTATTGAAATATTTTTAATATTTATAAGGACAACCACTTAACTTATGGCAAGTGTTTCTTACCTATTCACTTATTCAACATAGTTAGTAGAAGCATCCAATTAGAGTGGTGGTGACACCAACACAAGATAGGTGGTGCTCATATGAACTTATCATATAGCAGGTCCTATTTTTTGAAATTTATTTTTTTATTTTTCAATGATATAATGCCCAATGTTTTAAAGGCCATAAATTTTGCACATGGAAGCATTTTAGGTTTATTTTTTAATATTTCATAGTTTTCAAGCTCTTATCATTGGTGACATTAGTTCAAAGGTATATTATAATATTGTAGATTGATTTTTAGCTATAAGAGAATTAGGTTTTAGATGTTCAATGTATGGTATGATTTGTTCCTATGGTTCCTTTTTAAATAATAAGAGATATTTATTAAAAATTATGCCTTCATTGCTTCATGATTCAACTATTTTATTTTGAGATTAGAGGATAGATCATGGTCACTATATTATATGTTAACTATCTTATCAAAGGAAGCTCAATATATTTGATCTAGAAGGTGGAGACATGACTTAAAGTTCAAGGAAATTTTGATCCCTTTCATGTACATTTTTCAAGAGAAGATAATAGGATTTATGATAAATATTCACTGGTCCATCAAGAATTCATTATTATGGAGATGTTACCATCTCTAATCACATCTCTTGTTGGCTTCTCACCTTATATTATGGGGGGCGTGTTGGAATCTTAGTAATTTCACCTTATTGGAAAATTTCAAAAGTGATGAAGTGCCTTTGGGTGATCTTGATGTAAGCCTACAAGCATGTGCAATGTAAGCCTACTTTCATTCTCTATATACAACTCAAGTAGTATTGGTGTATTCACCCTTAACAATATTGGTTCACTCACTTGTATGGTTAAACTTAATTAAAGGTTTGATAAATTTAATATATTGTAATTTAATATTTAAGTCAAGTTATGTTGTCTTCAGGTTTGCAATAAGCTGGGGTTTAGATATCATTATAAATATCCACCAATGACTAAATTATTTTAATTACTTTATGTTATGAGATCTGTTGTGAATATTACATATTCACCTTATGGTTACACACGTTATAGAAAGTTGGAAATTAGTTGTAACACCCAAACTCATACCTTCTTGATTTCACATGTATGTATACTTCTATCACATAAATGAAAATGTTGATCATAGTGTGCAAATATATTCTACGATTCTAACATTTGGTATTAGAGTAAGCTGATATCAAAATTAAGCTTTGACTTATGAAGGTGATACAATTGTTGAGAGTAGGAGAAACCTATCAGAGTTTGTGAAAGTGTGCTACCACTATGGAAACTAAAAAAGTGCATATGCAAGTTTGAATGAGGAGAAACCCTTACCATTTGAAGAAGAAACAAATATTATTTTTACTCTTATTTTCGTTTGTAGGTGTTTAATATATTTATTTCATCTCATAGAAGTTGTAGAGCTATCTAAGAGCAATTTTTTCTCATGTCAAAAGAGTTGTCATTCAGAAATTGATTGATGTCATCTAAAAATATAAAATAAAAATGTATTATCATTTGGTGCAATAAACATACCATCTAAAGAAAATAATGAGTTTTCTAAAGCATTGCAATAGAGTTTGAATATTTTGGCAATAATCTTCCATCTGAAGTTGCCTTCTAAAAGAGTCATTTGATTCTATCATTTGGAAAATATTTTTATCTAGGAGATTCATCTAGAACTACTATCCAAAAAAAATTACCATCTATAAAAGAGGTTTTGCAAATTTGTAATAAAGAGATATCATATAAAATTATTATTTAGAGTTGTTATTATCTAGAGCTATCATCTAAAATTACCATTATCTAGAACTACTATCTCAAGATGTTGTGATTTGTTAAACTCTGTGTCTATTGATTGGATCATGTAGAAAAAAATCATCTTAGTATGCATGAGCGATTTATTTTATGAAATTACTGTATCAATGCATGGGCCATCTAAAAATTAACTTCTAGTAATGTGTTGTCGACTAAAGATTTGTGCCACAATTTAAAAAAATAAAAATAAAAAATATTTGTTACCTACAATTTACTAGGAGGAAAATGTTGATCTATATGTAAATAATATATAGTCCAAAATATAATGGAGTCGCCAATATATTTAAATAATAAATAAATAATTTTAAAAAATTCCACATGAATTCAAATTATACCAGGATATTGTGTACGTTGATGACTTGGTCATCATTGGGAGTTTGGTAAAGTTGACTAAAGAGACCAAGAAATGATTGAAGCATTCATTCACCATGTTTGATCTTGGGCTAATGTATTATTGTCTTAGATAGAAGCTATGGAAAACTAAGAACCATGTGTTCATGTCAGAAATGAAGTATTCCATGACATTGCTCAAGAAGTTTGGATGAAAAATTGCAATCCTACGGACACTCCAATGGAAACAAGATTGCAACTATAATTTTATGATCCATATCCATAGGTGAATGAAACTATCCATCATTAGTTGATTAGAAGTCTCATTTATCTAACATACACTAAACCTAATATTGTTATACTATGATATATCTTACATGGTTCATGTAGAAAATATAGTGATAAATACCTACATCCTAGATAGACTGTGCCCTAGAAGAAGATGAAGAGCTTGAACCAAGGGAGCACAATCCATGCTAGCATAAAATAATGCCATGTCAAAATGCATCAATTACATATCTCCAAAGGACAAATACAGGAGTGGAGACTGTCCTTCTATATGGGCAAGTTGATCACCTGATAAGAAGATGGTCCATGATGAACAATCTAGAGCCTTTCGATGATATTTGAGTCAAAATATTGCTCTTAAAAAATTTGAGGAGCCTTTTTTATGATAGCTAAAAATAATCCATTATAGGAGGAGGATAAATCCAAACAAAATTCATAGTAGAATCAACATATTTTATCATTTTTTGCATAAATTTGGGTAAGTAGCCTCTAGCAACTCATGCATCATCCTACCACCAGACACACACAAATATCCTTGATGATGAGATATAACAAAGGGAGACCCACAAGTGTGATAAGAAGAGATATCCTCATGATCACTCTAAGGATAGAAGTTTAAAAATGTATACTTCCCTACATTCAATGCTAAGGTGAAAGCTTTTGTGCAGCAATGAAAATATCTGTTGAAGTCACTGATAAAGTGATCAGACATGGATTCATCATAGAGAAAAGGTTGGCATGAGCAAAGAAAATGGGGAAGCAAACAATTGAATAAAGGAAGAAATAGGAAAGCTATGAAAGCAATCGAGAGTTTTGATCTAACAAATAAAGAAGGGTCATCGAGAAGGCCCAATAAAGTGACATCAAAATTTTTAAAGTTTCAAAGAAAGGAACTAAGAAAAAGTATGGATTAAGAAGATCTTGACCATACAAACAAAGGATTTTATAAAATGTTAAAAATAGAGGATAAATACAAAGGCAAATGAGGGCACCAAGCTCAAGGAAATGGTAGGTGAATGCATGGTTCCCTAGGAAGAAGAAAGATAGTACGTCATTACTAAGAGAAGATGGCTATCCACCAATAATATTTTGGTTCTATGAATCAAATGAAGGTAGGTAAACCATTAAACATGAAGGAATGGGACCTACAACCATGACAACTACAAACTAATAGGAATAGTAATTGAGGACTAAATTAAATATTTAGAATCCCTACAAGATGTGTAGATAGAAGGACAAGTCATCCTACAAATTTTGGAGGGAAAAATCTCCCTTTTAAATCTATAAATAGCAGTAGCATTAGCGTAGTAAAGTATCGACAAGTTTTCATTTCATGTATTTATAGGATTTCCTTTCTTTATCTCTATAAAAATAATTATTGCTATTGAGTGGCTTGTGGGTAATTTTGAACCCCCACTTCTAGCATAATCTATGTAATAGTTTACCTTCATTTATATATACATGGAAGCCTATCTATTTTTTTGCCTTTGCTTGTAGACCTATGGATGTGTATGTGTGTGTGTGTTTATAATCATTTGTGTGAATATCAAGTGTGCTAAGTGTATGTGTGTGAGGGACCAACATATATTTTTGAATTGAGTCACTTTTTATCTTGGCTCTCTTATGGGATCCACCTACTCATATATGCGTATAACTGGAAGATCATGATTGGTCTTCACTATATCGAGGAGAGGAAGTGTTCACCACTAGTACATAACATTTGCCTATTTTTGGAGGAAGATCTTAGTGAATCTCTTGGTAAATCATCCCCTTTTCATTTTAATTATTTAATTTTCTTACTTTCTTGCACCCCTCATTTCCCTTGGTAGAGTAACAAGCACCTTGAAAATCACATCTTATTAAGGAGTTGAACTTTTAAAAACTCTTGGAGGCCCTCAATTGAGCTAAAACCCATGCTCTTGGTTGTAATCCACTATGTCACCTTGAAGTGAGGCATAATTGTCTTAGGCAAGGACAATCAGAGATAATAATATTTTAATGACACACTCGATGGGACCCTAGTGGTACATCATTGGTCCTTAAATTACAAGGAGTAGAGTTGATACTTGGTGAGGGTTTTAGTCTGTTTATCGCTCACTGAAATACCTCTCTCACTTGATGACTTCACTCTAAAATAAACATGAAAATAATTCATTGCTAAACATACATGACCGAGGTTTGGGTGAAGATATCAATCTATTTGATTTTCAGAAGCAAGATACTATATTCACCTAGCGACTCCATCTTGAAGAAAGATCCCAAAGATAATCAAACAAAATTTTGTGGTCAAGATCTTATACCTAAAAAAATTGATAAATGTTACCATCACTAGCCATAATCATTCCATGAATAAGGAGAGTCATAGTACATAATATGGCTACTCCATCCCCACTTCCACCCCCCATAACATTCCCCACATTAAATGATAGAGGTCCATCGGCCCCACCAGTTTTAAATGAAATATGGGAGGAGATACCATTTTGAAATCTAAATTCCATCATCTATTCCATAGGTGAAGATCTTACTACCCGCATAAAGCACCTTAATCATGTCATAAGCCTATGCATGATTCACAATATTTCATAGCAAAATATGGATTTAAGGTTGCGAGAAACATATTTAAGAGGAAAGACCCAATAATGGTACATTACACTTTAGCCTGGTTCAATCACCAGTTGAGATCAACTCAATAATTTCTTAGTTAAAATATTAAGAGAAAATGCAGCTGGGGTGTCACTCCTGCAATAGTTGGACCAATCAAAAGAGCTCACATGGAGGAAGTAGAAGATTTCAATCTCATATTTCATAAATCTTGGCATAGAATACTAGAGGAAATGCACCCCTCACCAAGTATGGTACTTATATACTATTTAAAAATATTAGATTATGATATTTCAATGATGATTAAATCTAGATGAGGAAAATCCCTTCTAGAAGCATATGATTCAGTCATCCATGTTGAGCATGATTTGATTCATATTGAAAAACTAGCCCCTAGGCTTCCCACACCATTATCCCATAATGTGTGACCTCCAGTTCTTATTGCTCCTATAATGAGCATCTAGTCATTCTTGCATTCACCCTCAATTACTAAATCCTCATAAATTCCAACTCCATTGAACCTAGGGACCTTAAGAAAGACTCATCCCACAAGCTTCTTGCATTTATAGCTAACCAAATGTTAGCCATGAGAAGGGAGTGGAATACCCCGAGATATCCCTATCAAAACAACTATATATTTTCCTTCCCACAAGGGAACTAGGAATATATGAACCCAACCATGGAAAATTCTAGACCTCAGTTCCAAAATACTTAGGGAAATGGTCAATCCCAAATAATCTTGATGGAAACCCCACTACCAACAATAGTGCCCAATCATGCTAAGGAATTATCCCCCATACAAAACAATTATATAGAGGTAATTCCTATTTGGTACTACCCACCCCTTGAAGACTTTCTCAACCAATTCAATTTAGGATATACATCACAAATTTTGGCCACTTTAGTGCAATAGATGATGCCATCTAGTTCATATTCAAAATTTGAAAGCTAGATGCCAGAGTACAATTCTTAGACCACCATAGAGCCTGGTCATGTTTCTCAAGATAAAATCTTAATGGCATGGGATGAGGAAGATATATAAACGATATCTAACTAGATGGGTAATCTAATGGGTAAAAAATATTAAGTCTAGTCAAATTATCTAACGAGGTCCAAGAAGTGGGTGATGGAGGAAAAGGATGCAAGTATCCTAACAACCCCTAGTAGTTAGCACAAGTCAATCAAGTTAGAATGACAACATTTAATCACAAAATTACAACCATCAATGACTTTTATGCCTCTTTCAATAACTCAACCAAATGGTCTCAGGGTCTTAAGTAGTTAGAACAGTGTAGTTAGAAATAGCTCTAAACCACCAACCCTCTCAATAAAAACTTTGGTATTTATCAAGCAAAATGTCCCAGTTGTCTCAAAGATATAGTTAATGTCATGAGAACTAGACAAAGAAATCTAGTCAACCCCCAAAAACATCATGCTTCATTCCTCAAAAAGTGGTATCTCTAGAGTCTTTTAGTATGGCAAAGTACTTGAAGAAATCCATTGTACTTGTAGCTCTAAAATTCTCACACTCCTTTCCTTCAGGCTAATGAATCCATACCTCAAAGTGAAATGGGAGAATGATAGGTCTACACCTCAAAGGAGAGGAACTTGATATCATTCTCTCTTTGGTGATTTTTTGACGAATTGGGTGGGTTCACCAGGAAACATTTTATGGAAGTTTACATGCCTAGGTTTTGGAGTTTGTTTGATGTATTATTTTTAGATAGTCTCACATACACCTGGTTTGGCCAATATGCAACTATGCTAACCTATATGTAATTTTAATTCACATGAAACCAAAAAACACCATAAAGTAAGAAGTAATGAACATGCAATGCTTATAAAGTGATTTGAAACTCTAACCCAGGCCTGGATGGTTGATTTTTGCACTTTTATGCTTGTTGTAGACAATATCGATCAAAATATGGCGGTATCGAGTTATACAATCTGGTGATCGATCGGTTCGATCTGTGATTAAATGAGCCGATCAAAGCAGAAACCTATATTTTGATAATTGGATACAAAAAATAGTAAATTTATAGAATAATATGTATTTTTTGCGGTGAATTAAGTTAAATTATAAACTAAAAATAATAATGATTGCATGAATGAATGAAGATCTATACTAGGCACATGGATATTCATGAGAAAATGATAAAATATGAGTATAAATTCTAATGCATCAATGGTAATGGATTTAAAATGATCTAATAGATGATAAATATGGTCTAAGACAGGAGAAACAAGGAAGGAGAATGCAAACAGTGAGGTTTGGATGCCACCAAGCAGCTTAATAACAAAACTTTTTTATGCAAATAAGATCAGGCAGTTTTTTCTAAGATCAGGTAATTTTGTCTGAGATTGGGTGGTACGATCTAGATATCGGGTGGTACAATCCTGCACAAATCCAATTGATGCACAAATCCAACCTGTAAAAACACAACAAAAAGGTAAAATAATAGAATGACAGTATGAAAAATTTCTAGGGGGAATCTAGGGTGAGGAGCCTGGATTAAATAGAATGAGGTTAGCTAAGAGGTTGGGCTAAAAATGAATGGGGTTACAACTTCTCCTATTTTGGATGAGATAGTTCGATCTGATCTCGTAACTATCGTATAGTTGGCTAGGTAAGGACAAAGAAGTTGTGACAATTTTTACCGCCTTGCTAAACATGATGATTTTTAGTTTTGAATGAGATCAAGTGGTACAATCTCATACAAAATAATCTGATCTCGTACAACGGTCAGAAATAAACTTGCAACGAGTACAAAAATCGAGGCAAAAATTTAGATGATAATTTAAATTTGATTTTTCTAATGCTTTTAACTTAGGATTGATTAATGTGGGTCAATTTTGACCCACTACATTTTACCCCCTCTTTAGCACATTTTTGAAAAAAATACGTTAAAGATAAGATGGAATGCTTTACGAGAAAGCAAAATTTTATTGCAACTTTTTGTTAGAGATTTCTAGTTTTGTTGTCAAACTATTTTAGGTATGAAACCCCATTCGATTTTTTACACCAAATTCCAAGTTTGGTGAAAAACTTGAAAGTTGCATTTTTAGGGTAAATTTTAATAAAATTAGAAAAATTAGGGTAAAACCTAATTCATTTTTACTTTGCAGTTATTCTGATTTGAGCTCTGGGGAAAATTGACAGAAGTTCCACATCGAGCCGATTTGGTGCGAATGAGAGCCGACTAGATACGGGTAAAGATCTTAAAATATTTTTACTTAATTTTTTTGGATTTTTGTTTGTAATTTAGTTAAACTTTTGGTATTTAGAGTACAATCATTGTTGCATGGCCCCATCAACAAGATCGGGTCGATTTTCATAAAATCAGGTTTATTTTGGTGATATTGGATAATATTAGCCAAACTCGGATAATATCGCTTTATAATGCAGAAAACCAATCGATATCAGACAATGTTGCTCGATATCGCACAAAAATGATCGATATCAGATAATATCGCTCGATATCACATAAAATTGACTAATATAAAACAAAGTTATTTATTTGATAAGTTACTGATTACATTTTTTTTTGTTAATAGAAGGGAGAACTAAAGAACCAAGAATAGAGGTATGGTGGGTTTCAAGATGACCTGAATGCCCTATCACCAGCAAAGAGGAGGACTCTTGATGCTACAGAGTTGAGGCATATGGCAAAAATATCACAAGTTCCAGTAGACATGCAACTACTGATCGCTTTGGTTGAGAGGTGGTACCGAAGTTTGTCTTACTTTCGATTACCTATAGGGGAGATGATCCCTACATTAGAGGATATCTAGAGGATTCTTAGAGTACCTATCAGAGGTATGTTCATTGCTACATCTGGTAATTAGAGTCAGGCACTCTAGATATTTGCAAGTGACCCTAGCTTCCCTCTAAAGAAGGGAGGCATTGGGATTGAGCTCTTGAGTCAAAGAGATGAGGTTTCTCGACTAAAAATTTTGCTCGGGGGGATTTTTGGGGGACTAATTTTAAGCAATTTTAGCGTCTTTCATCTACCATGGACTTTAGTAGAGGTTGTGATAGAGATGAGGGATTAGGTGATACAGTTTGCATGGGGTCATTTATGTTATGTCGTTTGTATAGGACTCTTTTCAGGGTCGTATACAAGGGTGGCACAATATTGTCCCTTACTTCCTTTTTATAGGTTTGGTCATGGGAGCACATAGCCATATGGAGGCCAGCAGGGCTTCCATTGGTAGGGGTGGTTGTAGAGATGTATAGGGGTTTTTATTGGTGTCCACGTAGAGCTCCTGGGAGTTATATTTCTATAGACATGGTTAGGAGGTTGTTGGATGAGTTGACAGTAGACAACATCACATGGAGGCCTTACAAATATCATCTAGGGTGGGAAGAGGATGGTTACCAATTAGCTTGTGTGAGGTGAGTTATTTTGTTACAAATGGACCAAGGCTATGTGGAGCTGCACCACATCGATCAAGTGATCTGACAATTCGGGTTGCAACAAGATATTCCTAGGACTAGGGATGTCTAATTTTCTAGGGTGACTTCGAATGCTACCACAGTGAGTGGTGCTCCCAACATGACTCAGTTTATGGACCTAGAGCCAGATGATGAGGTGGTTGCTACAATTTATGGGGATGATGTTGGGGCTATAGATATACATAGAGAGTGGTATGCTAGGATCTTTCCTATGAGGATTACCAAATCGAGGATTGTAGTAGAGCAGGCAGTTGAGTTGGTATGACAACAATGACGTCCAACTACTCAACAACGAAAGTAGAGGATACATGTACCCTCTAGGATAGAGGGGCCTCACACTAGGGGTGGGCATCAACACCATATAAGGTGGGAGAGGGCATATGGGGCTAGTGAGAGATCCAAGAAGACTAGGGAGGAGGGGAGGGAGGAGGATAGGAGAGTCTCTCCTCAGTAGGAGGTACTACCTAATTCACCCAAGAAGGGCAAGGGGATTATGGAGGAGGGGGGGGCAATAATATGATGGCTCTACGAGTAGAGATTCACTAGTATGAGAGAGGAGAGTGCTTCTTAGAAGATTAATATTGAGTCTTTATAGGTAGAGTTAGCATAGGTTCAGGCATAGGTGGCTCAGGGAGTTGAGGCTCCAGCTCCTACACCTTCTCAGATGACTTAGTCTAGGAGGAGCAATTCAAGGGATGAACTATTTTTTAGGCTACTAGATGATCCACTTTCTATTAGGTGCTATACTTTACAGTAGTCCCCGTGGAGCAGAGACCAGCCACTTCATGTGATGTATGAGCCTTCGAATACTTTGAGTCGCTCAAGATATTACTTGAATTCCAGAACAACTACTACTATGGGATTAGGAGGGTTTCAAGCACCACGATCCCCTGGTGGAGATGATGATCCTAGAGTTCTAGGGTTTATAGAGGATAGGGGTTGACCTATGCTATGGCTTTTGTGACTGAGTATGTCGATGTTGGAGATTGTAGCATATCAGTCGACTCTATTTTATATATAGACCTTTTGAGATATATATATATATATATATATATATATATATATATATATATATATAGATGTTGATATTTTTTGCTTATGTGAATTTGAATGATTTGATTGTTTTTTATTGTATTTGCTTTATGATGTTTAAATTTCTTATAATCATTCTTGTGATTTTTAAATACTTTGATCATGCTTAAAATGAAAGAAACTAATTTGAATTTGGTAAATATATTTTTGAAAAAGATGTTTTTGTATGATGATTGATTTAATATATTAGCAATATACCTCGAAGGATGTTGTGCTATTATATGACCGTTGGTGGAGATAAATGCTCGCTAGGTCATGAAGTGAATCATGTTATGAGGAGTTTTAATATTGCTAATAGAAAGGGTTGTGGGCTCAAGAATAATCTTGAGGCTTTATGATGATAAAAGAAAATGTTTGATTTTATTTTTGAGAAAAAAATTATTTTGAGAATTATGTTGATAAAGTTTGTGAGAAAATGGAATGATTAAGCATGAAAAATTGGGAAGGATGACTTGCGCTAGGCATAGAATTCCTAATATGAAAATTTTGAGGATAATAGTTACTAGGAATTATACCATCATCGTGAAATAAAAAATGCAATGCATGATAATATGAATTTTTTTGTTCTTAAAATACAAATCGATATGAAGCAAATCATTGTGTCACATGTTTAAGAATATTGAGAAATATGAAATGATTTAGACCTAAAAATTGAGAAAGATGACTTACGCTAGGCATATAATTCCTAGTGTGATATTTGAGAAAAATAATTACTAGGAATTATACCATCATCATGAAGTCATAATGCATGGTAAATAATTTTGAACTACAATTTCTCTTGGAATAAGTTATTTTTTGAATATTTTGAAAATTTTGAAATATCTATGTAATAATGATAAACTGATGTTGTCCAAAAAATTTTAAAGCAATATTTTAACTTAATTCTAAGACAAAGTCAAATTTATCAAGAACCAATGTGTGATGTGTGAGTTCATTATCCATATTAATTTGTCACAATGATACAAAATATCTCAAGGATCAAATGTGTGTGCTTGTGAAGTTAATTTACTGATTTTGAGTGAGGTAATTGATCCAAGTAAACTTTTATGAACCAATGTGTGTGCAAGTGAAATATTTATTAACCATGATTTTATGCATACCATTGTACCAAACTACTATGTAAGTCAAGTTACCAAAAGCTAGCTAATCCACAAGTGGATATTGGTCTGTACAAAAGAAGGTTGCTAATGTGACACACATATCACCACGTAAAAGGCTTACCCAAGGCCAAGCGGGTTGGGAACAAACCATGAGTTATGGGGCTCGCATCATGGCTTTCAAATAACTGAGGAATTCTAGGGATTCAAGCTCAATAACCCTTATTTTATTTTGATTTTGGAGTAGGGATTCTTGTCCATTTTTGAACAAGGGGATTTTATTGCTTTTTGTAGCGAAACTACTTTTTATTTTCTTTTTCTCTTTCTTTTTATTTTTCTTTTGCTTTTTCTTTTTTTGGATACTTGCTTAGATTAGATGTAGAGCAAGGAAATTTATTCAGGTAGGGGAGAGCTTGTCCTTTTTCCAATTCTCAGTATTCTAGACCATGCGCATAATAGGATAGCAAGGGAAAATTTTAGCTTAAGGAACTAAGACTACTATGTAGTATCACTTTTCAAATTTGCAAAAAAATATTTTTAAGATGTGAGAAAGTGTTCTTGGTTCAAAAGATAGCAAGATTAGTTCCCTACACTCAAAATTTTATTTAGTGAAGTAATAGTGCTTTTCAATACATGAGAGATTTATAAACAAAGTGATGAAACCAAAATCATTAAAAATGTAACATTAAGTGCATGGTTCAAGATAAATTTTGAGTTTATCTGAAATAAAATAGAATATAGCTTGGATTTTGGAAAACAACACACACTGATGCAAAGAATAAGAGCTTAACAATTTGAAATATTTTTGGAAATTTTCATGTTTTTCTATTTTTTTTGTTGTTTTAGTAATATGATAATTGCAAACTAAATGATGAAGAAATTATTTACAAGTATATACAGAAATGGAATTTTTGTTTCATGCATAATATCTTTTGAGATGCATGATATTCATTGGCTCCTTAAGATATTTTCCTTCCAAGGTGGCCAAGCGATATGCACTTGATCCAAATTTAGCAGTGATGACAAATGGTCCAAGCCAATTATGTTGAAATTTTCCTTTTAAATATTTTCTTCCATTAGTATTTTTTTAATTTTCTTTAAGTACTAAATCACCAATTTCAAAAGACCGACTATGAAATTTCTTGGCATATGATCTTGTGAGTTTGTCTTGGTAAGAGCGAAGATGCTCTAGAGCATGAATACATTTCTCATATAGAAGCTCCAACTGACTTAGTCTACCAGCACGATATTCATCTCCTACTTCAGCATTGTGAAGTAGAAGATCTAGAGAAGGAACTTCTAACTCAAATGGAAAAACTGATTCAACACCATAGCCCAAGATAAAGGGTGAGGTGCTTGTAGGAGTACAAACACTAGTTCGATAGGCCCACAAGGGATGATATAATTGCAGATGCTAATCACGGAATGATTTATTAACCAATATTTTTAGTATTTTGATCAAGTTTTTATTAGAAGCTTCAGCCTGGCCATTTCCTTGTGGATAATAAGGAGTAGACCATCGATGTTGAATTTTATATTTTTGACACAATTTCTTAACATCTTTGTTCTTAAAGCAAGTTCCATTATCAGAGATGAGAGTTGATGGAATTCCAAATCTACATATGATTTGATTAAAGATGAATTTAGATACTTGATCTCTTGTGCAATAAGCCAATGGCATAGCTTCTACCCATATTGTAAAATACTGTATTGTTGTTATGATAAATTTATGACCATCAGACAAAATAGGATTAATTTTATCAATAATGTCTAAACCCCATTTAGATAAGAGCCAAGGAGAAGAAATAGATTGGAGTTCCTGAGCAGGAGCGTGGACAAGGTATGCATATCTTTGACACTTGTCACAATGACACACATAATCATTAGCATCCTTTTCCATGGAAGGCCAAAAATATCCCATTTGAAGGAGTTTCTTAGCAATGACACTTCCACTAAAGTTTCCTCCATAGGATCCATCATGGGTTTCACTTAAGGCTTTCTTAGAATCTTCTAGATTGAGACATATTAATAGGATACCTTCAAAAGATCTTTTGTATAGGGTATTACCAAAAATTACAAAGTGAACAGCTCGCTTACATAACAACCTACGTTGGTTTCTATCTAATCCTTTTGGGAAGGTCCCTATTTGAAGAAAATTAGAGATATCTATGTACCAAGGTTCTAGGATTATTTCATTAATAAAAAACATATCTAATGTCTCTAGACATGACTTAGAGGATTTTGGTTCTTGGAGTTGGTGAATAATGATAGTAGCATATTCATCATCCAACTCCAAAGGTAACAAAGAGGTAACAACAACCATGGCATCGACAACATGGTTGCTAGTGTGGGGGATGGCTTCTAAATTTACTTTCTTAAATAATGAAATACGATTAAGAACATACTCTTTATAAGGATAGATTTTCTCATCCCATGTCTGATAAAATTCATTTATTTGGTTTATCACAAGCTGAGAATATCCAAAGACTAATAAAACTTTAATTTTTAAGGCTAAAGCGGCTCGTAACCCTAGGATTATAGCCTCATACTCTGTAGTATTATTAGTACAAGAAAATTTAAGTTTAAAAGATAAATGAATAAGGTGCTTTTGTGGAGATATTAATATAATACCTACACTTGCACTGCTCATGCATCTAGCTCCATCAAAATACAAATACCATGACTCAAACAGGTCTTCTTCTAAGTTAAGGCACTCATCAAGAAATTCTATGGTTATAGGATGAGTAGATTCTAGAGGCGTAGCAACTAATTGATCAGCTATAAATTGGCCTTTAATAGATTTTTGGCCGATAAATGTGAGTTCAAACTCACTTAGAGAAAGAACCCACTTAGTTTTACATCCTGACAAGTAAGGTCTACTCATAAAGTACATTAATAGGTCAGACTTAGCAATAACAAATGTTTTTTGACTGAGCATATAATGATGCAACTTTTGTGTAGAAAACACAACTACAAAACAAAGCTTTTCTAATGGGGTATAACAGGTTTCATAGCTTATTAATGTTCTACTTATATAAGATGTGGCTCGTTCTTTATTTTCATCATCAATTTGAACCAACATAGCTACAAGTGCAAGTTTCAAAGCAGAAATATATAAAATAAAAGGACAATCAGGTCTAGGAGGAACAAGAACTGGAGGAGGAAGAAGATATTGTTTAATACTTTCAAAAGCTTCTTGACATTCCTTATCCCATTGGAAGGGAATGATTTTATTAAGTAATTTAAGAAAAGGTCCTGTTTTTGTTGGACATTTTGAGTAGATGAAGTTTTCATTGATGTCAAGGATGAATTATCATTGATGTCAAAAGGTTGGTGGCAAAAGAGCTTCATAATGTTTATTTTTAATATTATGTGGAGCACAAAATAAAATATTTTTATTAAAACCATGGTTGGGAAAAATAAAAGGTTTTTATTAAACCACGGTTGGACAAAACAAAAAGGTTTTCTAAAACCTAAGGAGGATTTACTTTAAAAGCCCAAAGGAGATTTAATATTGAAATTCCTTTGAATTTAAATAATTATAAATAAAATTAAAAAGGTTTTATAAAATCTAAGGAGGATTTATTTTAAGCCCAACGGAGATTTAATATTTAATTTATAATATTTAAATTCCTTTGAATTTAAATAATTATAAATAAATACATTTCAAAGGTAAAGTTGGAAGCATTGACGACAACATTGTTTCCCCAATGAATTTTCCTCTCCGTTGACGTGTGTGACAAGGGAAGGCATATGGTATAAATACCATAGCCATTCCTAAGGTTTGGCATCCTTTTTGCATCCACCTTAAGTAAAAAAAAAACTCATGCAAATTCTAAAATGTGTGCCTCCCAAAAAGCATAGTGTGTGGTTCCACTAGCATCGAAAGAAGATCCAAGGGCTCTTAAGGTTTGAAGAAGTCGAAGCACACATTGTGCTTTGAGGTTCAAATTTGAGCACGTGGCTCACATGGCGTGGAAACCTCAACCAAGACATTGTGGGAGTATTGTGCCAAGTTTCGAGCCCAACAGATTGCAAAAAGTGGTAATAAATTTTTGAAAAGTATTTTAATTTGTTTTGCTAAGATTTAGGAGGGATAAGGTGGGAATTAAGTTGTGAAATTAACCTAAGTGTTTATGAATTTTTTTTGATATATGAAGGTTTATTTTTGCTAAAGTAAAAACTAGGGTAATTTTATTTTACCTTAGAAAATTGAGAGATTGAATTATTGCATTATTTTATAAAGTGTTTTGTTTAATTAATGCAATATTAATTAGGGAGTCATAAGTAGAGTTTAGATTATTTTTGAGATATCTTTCTGAAAAGGGTTATGATGAAATTGAATTGTTAAGATGTTCTTTTGATGAGTTAGATTTTTGGAAGAAGTTTTTTGATTAAATATTTGTGGTGTTGGATATTATTTTAAGGAGTAGTAAGGTGTAATTAAGTTTGATTATTTTTGTAATTGAGAAATATTTTATGAAGATGTTAGTGTGATATTTTATCCTCTAACTATTGAAATTGGTAAAAGAAAAAATTGTGATTGAGACAAGTTTTCTAAGGTCTCTTCTACATGACATAAAAGGTATGGGCATATTCTTCCTAGTGAGTGATTGTTGAATGTTGTGAATGCTAAGTTGAAGTGAAAAGGATTTTTTGGTAAGCATTGTTGAGTATGTTTTGAATTAATGCTTTAAGGTTTTTTGGAATAAATAGTTGTTGATAAAACTTTGTTTTATAAGCATTTTTGTTGAAGTGATTGGTTGAGTGAAGAATTTGAACTAGGGTTTTTAAAGATCATGAGTATCATTATTATGTGAGATTGATTGATAAGCATTGTTGGAAAAATTTGAGTGAGTGTTCATATGCTTGGACTAGGGTTTGTAAGCAAGGATTAATTCATTGAGTGATTGGTTGAGAAGAATTGGTTGAGCCTAGTCAAGTGGATGTGTTGATGTTTAAGTTATGTGAAACAAATTGTTCTATATTCTGAATTGATTTGAGAAAGAGGTTGATTGTTGATGAATGTGAAGCATATTGAGTCTCTAAAAATTCTCTATAAGTTTTTGTGGTAAAAGAGTGATTGAAAGTGATTGATCATTGTGATGAGTGTGAAGCATATCGAGTCTCTAACAATTATTTTTATGTTTCTATGATATTGGACAAGTTCTAGTGAGGACTTGTTGAGTAGATTTAAGTAAAGTCTTGAGAAGACTTGTGGACAAATTTATGTGAGCTTTTGTGGAAGCTTACAATATAGGTTTGAGGATAGATATTGAGGACAAATTTGAGGATAGAGATTAAGGATAGATTTGAGGACAAATATTGAGGATAGAATTTGGTGCAAATTCGAGGATAGGTTTGTTCTAGACTAGAAATAGATATTGAGCAAATTTGTGCTAGACCAAAGGACTGTGTTTAGTGCAAATTTGAGACAGAGCTGAGAGTAAGATTTGGAAGTGACAGAGTATAGAGAATGACAGTCTCCAATGGATAGAGATCCATTAGCCAGGGTATCAAGGATAGATATCTTTAGTAGATAGAGATCTATTAGCCAGAGCAGTGGGACAAAATGTTCTTCTAGAAGATCACCAACTAGAGATAAAGAGAAAGAAGTTCTCCTGTAGATAGAGATCCATGAAATTTATTAGGGGATTGGATTTGATGAGTGTCATTGTATCTCATCATTAAATATCAAGGATATATCAATCTGGGTGGTGTCCATGGCTATTTACGATAGAAATCAAGAAGAGGGATACAATTTAATCCACTTTGGAGCAGTAGGTATTATTGGTGGAATAGATTGTTTTGGGGGTTTTTAGGTCACCTTTACTCCTAAATTGCATAAAATGAACTTAATCTATTTGCAGGAATGAAAACTAAGTGCTATTTGTAGAAATGAAAACCTGATTATAGTTGTAAGAATGAAATCTAGTTATAGTTGCAGAATTGGAAACCTAATTGTTGTTGCAGAAATGGAGATCTAAGTACAATTTTAGTATGAAATGGAGAATAAAATAGTTGCATAAAACATAAACTAAATCCTGTTAGTTCTCTATTGTAGAAGGTTATCAATCTTCTGTACAGTGGCTGACAACAATAGAAAAAATGTAAATTGCAGAAAATAAAAGCATGTTGAAACTGAAATCTTATTGAGAATAAAAGCAATAATCATATCTACCATTAATTACATTATAAAAAATATTATAATTTTAATTTAAACAGAGAATAAACAACAATAAATTTTAGTTGATACAGAAAATGAAAATTGACAACTTTTACAACTTTGCTGCAGCAGGGATCAGAATAAAACCTGTCTGTTTTAGTCCTCCTCCTAGGCTTGGAGGTGGCCATCCTCCTTTTCTAGAAGAAGGTATAAGTTCCTATATCTCTCTATAAATCTTACATACACTCATACAATGAAAAAAGAAATGGAATAAAACTGCACTTTTTATTACTTCAGAAAAAAACATTACAATGTTGTTACAAAACTGCTGAAAACTGCTAATATCTATTCTCCATGCTATGTATTATTTTCTACTTAGATCAACCAATATGGGAGCTATCTTTTATATTATAAAAATCTATTTACATATGAAAATATGCTATTCCTATCTTGCAATATCTTCTGCCTATTATGTTGCAACTATTTTTGGAACTGTTACAGGATATTTGCAAGTGCATAAAGTGGTTTTTCCCATGAGCTGAGTCTTATGTCGGCAAGGAATGGTGGGGTCAACTGTAGAAGACCTCCCCTAACATTCCTCAACCTTCAAGTACCTTTTCAACCACCTTGAAACTACACAAAGTCAAATGGATATATTTTCCCCTGTCATTCCGAAGATAAGTGAATTTTGCTCATTCCGAAGATAAGCAAATTTTGCTCATTTTGAAGATCTTTGGAATAACTAGTTGTAGGTGTTTTCAGGTTATTTTGGCTACTCCCTTCAGGTAGATCATTTATTTCAGCTCCTAGGAAGTGGTTACAATTACCTTCAATCTTCTCCATGTGTAAATTCTATGCTTTGCCATTCATTGGTAGTTGGCTAGAATTTACACAACAAAAACCTGTTTTTGCTGCACAGTACTTTTGCACTGTTTGCTAAATTTAGACAAATCATTGCTTGAAAAACATAAAAATAAAGATACTAAAGTGCTACTATCAAAACCATGCACATTCTTCATTAACAAGCCATGATAAATTAGTAAAAAACTATAAAAATCATAGTATAATATCCCTAACACATCAATCATGCAAACAGTTAATACATAGCATATTAAATCAACTTAACTAGCATATAAGATATATCACAAGAGTTTTTAGGTAGTTTTAACTGTTCAAAACATGCTATGATTGAGGCATTTCCAAGCCTCATCATTTTCCCCCCAACTTATATTAATGCATGTCCTCATGCATTCTATTGGGCTATGGATTCACATATGTCCATATGCATATTCTAGGTCTTGTAGAACAATTTAGTGCCTATGTAATATCCTCTGGTTTCTTGAAGTTGCCTGAGACATTCTGCAAACTGGTCATCTGGTTGGGGATCCTCTTCAAAATAGAAGGGAACTAGAGAAATGATGGTTGGAGGCCTAAATTTTAGACCTACCCATTGATGCTTCATAGTTAAAATAAGTTTCACCACTCCTTCTGCTCTCCTTCTGGACCATTCCAAGTTAATAGGAGAGATAGGCTCACTTTTTAGTAGTGACATAGAAATTTTTGCCCACCTGTCCTTACAAGCTGATAAAGCAGGAACAAAATTGTTGGCACATAAATCCTGGAAACTATTCAAACAATCCCTCAGATTGTTTAAATACATCCTCTTAGTATCTGCCCTGTTCATCATCTTGAAGTGCTGGTTGGTGGTACTTGGATGATTTGGTTGTACTGCTCTGACCAATAATTCAACTTTCAATTCAACTCCCTTGTTCTGTTTCTTCTCTTGACTCCAATAAAGTTGATTTTGCAAGGTAGACATGAAGGCTCTTAACTGAACATCTCCCATGAAAATTTGAGGATGAAAATTTACCTCCTCTGGAATGAAGAAACTGTGTAAAAACAGTTCACATAGCAAATTTTTCTGCTCCTCAGGATTGCTGAGGTAAGCTTCCAAGAAATCTTTAGCAGTTTCCAATTTGTAAGGGAGACCTGAACTGATTCTCATGACCTGCCATCTAAGATATTTTTCTTTCAGGATGAGGCTATAGAACCTAGCTGGTCATCTAAATTGGACCAAGTATTCTACAATCTGGCAGAGATCAGTCACCTGCTCTTTTAGTTTATTAATTTTTGTATCTTTTTCTTCTAACTATTTCTCTGTCAATTTCAATTTTTCAACCTGGGTTGCAAGTTTTTCATATTTAAACATCCACTTAGCTATGTCTGCGTTGTATTTTTCCAAAGATACAGTATTGGGTGGCCTTATTATAGGTTGGAATCTTGGCAACAGGTCTACCTGTACCCATTTTTCCTCTACTTCTATTGCAGGTATGACAACTTTAGAATTGGACACAAAAGTTTCATGCAAAGGAGTACTTACTTGGATATTCACATTTTGATGCTCTAAATCCTCTTGTGTTGGTATTACTTGCAAGAGTGGTTGTTGTGGTTCTTCACTGATGCTCTTTTCTGAACTTCTGAGTAATTCTAAAGTGTCTTCGAAATGAGAGGGTACCACTTCAGAATGAAAACTTACAATAGGAAAACCTTGAGAACCTTGTTGTTCATCAACCCCTTGTTGTTTATCAACCCCTAAGGGAGGTTGAAAATCTTGTTGTTCATCAACCCCTGAGGGAGGTTGAAAAACTTGTTGTTCATCATTCCTTGTAATAATGTCACTCTATTGAGGGGCTTGGGTATTTGTGTCTTCATTAAAGGGTTCAGTTGCTTCAATCAGGGGAAAATAATCATTTTCCCTAGATAATCCAAGTAGGATTTGAACCATATCTTCTTCATCATTAGATTTTATTGGCTATGCTTCAAACTGTGACATCTTACTTTTCAATTCTTCTACCTCCTGCTGTAATTCCCCAATTTGCTTTTCATTATTTTCAATAGTATCCTCCCTCTCTTCAATCCATCTCATTTGTGTTTGTATAATGCTCCTAGTTGCTCTTAATAGTTCTTTAATGTCTTCCTCTTCTTCTTCTGATTTAGAATCTGAGGGAGGTGTAGAAAAACTATCCTCAGTCTATTGTCCAGAAACCATTTCATCTTCTATTTCTATTTCAATTGCCTATTCTTGTTCAAGAAATTTTGGTAAATTTTCCATGGTTGTATCTAAAAATACATTGTCCTGATGTATTTCAATAACCTCAGGGCTACCTTTCCTGGTTTCCTCTTCAGCCATACTCCTGCTATTTCTTTTTGATGGAGTCTTGTAGACCTCTGAGTCCCTATTGTAGGTTTTTTTCCTTTTCCCTATTTTCTTGTGGTTCCAGGGCCTATAGAAACAATTTTAGGTTTTGATGAGAGTTCCTCTTCCTCTCCTTCTGTTTCCTCCCCTGTATTGCTAGGAATTTTACTTTGCTCTCTCCCCTGGTCTGACAAAATAGTGATGTCCTCAAAAAATTAGACCTTCTTCTATTTTTCTTTCCTACTGCTAGTTCCAACTCCTCTTTTCTTCTGTTTCTGAGTTTGTGAAGATGAGGGTTCTTGGGAGAGGTTCTCTACTTCTATAGCAACATTCTCTACTTCCTCATTTTCTTCTTCTTCCTCCTCATAAACCACTTCATTCCAGATAAAGAAAAATCTGTCAAAGCTCCTAAGGTTTCCTCTGAAATGATGTTTATAGATCAGTTTGATGAGGCCATGGTGACGAGGGCTTCCTTTTCCCTCCTGATAGCATTTGGACATGCTTTGCAGTTCCTGGTGCAGGTATAATGGAAAGTTTACTCTAACCTCAGGCTATTGTCTACCATGCCTAAGATGGTTTAGGATTTTGAAGTGATGCCCAGACAAAACGGCATACTGTCCCTCACAGGTTAGAAATTTAATGACCCATATGGCCACTTCATCCCAGGGTTCTTGCAGACTGGTTCTCTTTACCCCCTTACATATGTTATTATTTATCAAATATTCAGGCTCCCTATCTTCTTCTTCTACAAATTGATTGACTATATTTGCCAATGTATTCCTATTAGTCCTAGAAATCTAAAGACCTTGTAATGGAAGCTTAGTAATTTGACTTAAAATTTTAGGGGTTACCTCGATTATCATGCCATTGATGTGTGCTCGGTTATTTCTGAATGTGCGAGTGAATTCAATGGCCAAATCCTCAGAGCATCCGTCGAATTTGTCCAGAAAAGGCATAAGTCCTCCATATTCAAAAATTTGCAGCACCTCTGGACTCTCCCGAAGGTATCTGGTATCTATTGGCTCCATCTTAGTTTTTCACCCCATTTTTCCTCTTGTTATTGTTCTACTGCGACTGCACCGATATCACACCTTACTCTGCTATCACACCTATTTGTTTGGTTGCTGGTTTCTACAAAACATAGGGTTTATTTGTAGCTTGCTACCTTCATCTACCTTCGTCTTCCTTCAAAAATAACAATAGTTTCAACTTTCACCTCGTAATCATGTTGCACGACAAACACGTCTTCAGAAGGAAAGGTGATGCACCTTTCTATTTTTATTTTGAACACCTGGCAATTAGTGATTGGCCAATTGTTCGTGTCGTTAGAGCCACCTTGCCTTGTTTAGTGAACCTACCCTGTACGAGAATCTAGTGCACGCTTGGTTATCAGCAACAAAATTTGGCCGCTTATGGTTAGTTGTCATTTTTGAGGATAAGACAATCAACACCATGCTTTTCAAAACAAGCCTTACCCACACCTATCAACCATCGCATGTGGTCAAAACTATACCTTATCTCTCTCCTTGGATGCCACGTGGAACAAATTTTACCAACTCCATGCTTTCTTTTCAAAATTCACCTTTTTTTGTATTTTGAAGATAATTTCTCATTTCGAAGATAACTACCCATTATGGAGATAACTGTTGTATTCTGAAGATGAACAAACTTAGCTCATTTTGAAGAGAACTGCCCATTCCGAAGATAAGTGGAATTCTCTAATACAAATATGAACAAAATTTACTCATTTCGAAGATGAAAAGTTTTGCCATTCCAGAGATGAACAAAATCTGTTATTCTGAAGATATTCTCAAACAACTTTTGGCATTCTCATTCTAAATATCAGGCAAAAACTAAAATCCTCCCTCTTCTCAAGACATGTTTTGAATATGCCAAATCTTATGAACATCTTTATACTAATGGTTAATATTTATATACTATATACCAATTATTTACAATGAGAAAAGTGCAAGAAATATATATACCTGTTAAAACAGGTTAATTGCAAGTTTTGAAGGATGGCTGCTTCTAATGATGTTCTACTAAGGTTTTCTACAACACTTCAAAACAAGTGCAGTTGGTGAGTTTTTACAATGGTGATACAGAGTGTCTCCAAGGCTATGCATGCCGAAAAATTGATTTTCATGCATACCAATTCAGTAGCGCCTCATAGAGGTTTTCACTACTAAATTATTGATTTTTTTTCTCTTTTTTTATTTTTCACCTCTCCTTTTCTTTTTCTTTTTTTATTTTTTACCTCTCCTTTTTCTCTTTTTTTTTCTATTTTTTCTTTATTCTTGAAACTCCAATATCAATTTGAGTCTGTTGAAGTTGAAATGGAAGAGGGAATCCCTTCCACTGGTTGTACATCCAAGTTGTCAAGCTACTACAAAAACTCTTCCTTAGTTAGTGGTGTATGGTAAACCCGAAGGCGATGCCCATTCACTACCAACTTCCTTCGTGATTCATCGATAAGAGAGAGGTGAACAACTCCATTGTCAAATACCTCCTCAATCAGATAAGTTCCAAGCCACCTAGTCCACAAATTTCCAGGGAAATCCTCATAATGAGAATCAAACAACAAGGTCCAATATCCTTGCTAAAACTTCCTATGTTGAATGTGGTTGTCATGCCACAACTTACTTTGTTCTTGAATTACTTCAGTGTGGTGTATTTCATCTAACCGAAGTTCATCCAATGCATTCAGTTGTAAAACTATGTCCATTTGTGCTTGAGATAAATCAATTCCAATTTATAAAGTTGTTCACAATGTTAATAGCTCAAATTCAATAGGTAAGCGAGGCTTTTTACCAAAAACTAGTTCATAAGGTGTAAAACCAGTAGTTGATTTCCAGGTAGTATTGTAAGCCCAAAATGCTTCAGGTAGTTTATCTAGCCAGTTCCTCCTATGAAAAGCTATTGTTTTAGTCAAAATCCGTTCTAACTCCCTGTTTGTGACTTCGACTTGACCATTTGCTTATGGGTGATAAGGTGATGAATTTCTATGTTTGATTTCATATAACTCTGTGAAAGCTTCAATAAATTTAGATGTAAATTGGGGTCCTTGGTCTGTGGTAATAGACCATGGAGTTCTAAATATCTAAAAAATCTATGTATATAGGAAATCAACAACCTTCTCTTCACGAACATGTTTGAAAGCACACACCTCTACCCACTTTGTCAGGTAATCGGTGCATACCAGAATATGCACCTTTCCTTGAGAAGGTGGGTCTATAGGTCCCAAAAAATCAAGCCCCCACCTCTCAAATGGTTCTAAAACCATTTGAGGTTGTAGTGGCATTTCATTTGTGTGAGTGGGTTTCCCCATTCTTTGGCATGCATCACAATTCCTGATGTACTTTTTCATATCCTTGTGAAGAGATGGCCAATAATACCCTGTTCCTAAATTTTTTCTAATTGTTCTTTTTACATAATAATATCCACCAGAGGGTTCATCATGAAAAGCTCGAAGTATATCATAGAATTCATCCTTTTGGATACATCTACGTAATACATGGTCAATACTGCATTTAAAAAGTATACATTTAATCCATGAAAAATAAGAGCTCTGATTTACCAATTGTTTCTTCTATTTTGAAGTGAATGTGGAGGAACTTTCCCTGTGACCAAATAGTTGGCTATATTTGTAAACCATGGTTATTGGACATATATATCAAATAAATTTTCATTAGGAAAATTATCCTTAACCACTTCCTCTTCCTTTGTGTTCTGCAACCTGGACAAAATATCTGCTACAACATTAGCTTTTCCTGGTTTGTTGATTATTGTGATATCAAATTCTTGCAGCAATAGTAACCAATGGATAATTCTTACACTCACCATAGGTTTATTCATCAAATATTAAATGGTTGTGTGATCTGTATGAATGAATATTTGATAACCTGTGATGTAATGTTTGAATTTGTTTACATCATAAATTACTGCCAAGAATTCCTTTTCAGTAGTTGTATAATTTTTCTCTACTCCTTTCAAATTATTGCTAATGTAGTAGATGGTATAATTTTCACCATTATCAATTTGCCCTAATGCTGCTCCAATTGTAGTATTGGAAGCATCAATCTAGATATGAAATGGTAATGTCAAGTTGGGTCCTCTTAACACAAGTGGAGTTACTAATTTTTCTTTCAGAGCTTCAAATGATTCTTGACACTTTGAAGTCCAAGAGAATTAAGAATCCTTAGTCAATAGGGCAAACATAGTATTGGATATTGTGATAAAGTTGGGAATAAACCTGGGATAAAAACCAATGCGTCCAAAGAAACTTCTAACATCAGTTGAGTCTTATGAGGGAGAATATTTTTTATTATTTCTACTTTATTTGGATCAACTTGGATCCCTTGAGGAGAGATGTGATGACCAAGAACAATTCCTTCCTCCATCATCATAAAATATTTTTCAAGATTCAAAGATAACTTGTATGTTTCACAATGAGTTATACCTTCAGGTTTTGCAACTGACCTATCAACCATTTATAGTACTGTAAAGGTGGGACTTAGATTTTTGAGTTGTAATTGTTCCATTATATCCTTGGTCATGACATTTATTACAGCTCCTAATTCAACTAAGACATTTGATATTGAGACTGAGCTTATGGTAACTATGATAACTAGACTTCCTGGGTCACTATACTTTGGAGGTACTAGTTTCCTTAATAAGAGATCAACTATCTTTCCTTCAACCTGAATAGTCTTAGGAAATACCTTCTTTTATCTTCCTGATATTTTGAGACACAAATCTTGGATAGTTTTTTTTATCAAAGGTACATCCTTAATGGCTTGCAATAAGGGGAGTGATATGGTTAGCTTTTTGAGTTCCTTGACCAGATCTATTTCAAAATTTTTTGCTATGGTGTTGAATCTCTCAGGGTATGGAACTATCCCTGATGGAGCTGACTATTATGCCTGTGATTCTATTTTTTCTACTTCTTTTTTTGTTTTTGGTTTGAATTTACTTGGTTCCAAAAGTTTTTGCATTTCATTTTATTTGATTTAAGTCAAAACAGGTTCTAGTAAGACTTTTCCTGAATGAAGTTGGATATTACTACAATCAAGAACATATATTTCAACATTTTCTTTAGCTTCATCCACATAGATAGGGGATGAATATCTTATGTTGTTTGGATTATTCACTGGTTGGGCCGGTAGTTGAGGTTGTTTCACCTATTGTTTTTGTGGTTTATTTAGTTTCCATTGAAAATTTGGATTTGGTGCAGACAACAAATTTTGGGTTTGACCCTGATTCCTTTGCTACCTTGGATAAGACTGGTATTGTTGTCCCCACTATTGTTGATTTTGCATCTAGGATGGATTACTATAATTTTGATTCCAATGTGAACTATTCTTATTCCATGATGGGTTATTCTGGTTTTGATTTCGGGATGGATTACTCCAACCTTTTTATGGCCATTCTTGAAAAATCGTCCCTTGAGAATAATTCCAAGGATGTTGGGCTGGTTCTGACTGACCCCAAGGCGTATTCCAAGGGTTATGCCCCCAATTTGTAGGAAAATGAGGATGGTTTTGATACTGAGAGAAATTCACCCTATTTTGGTCCAACATAATCGAGTTCCTTCAGTCTGAGTTTCTAGAACAGTTTTGAGTTATGGTAGCAGATGGCATTTATCAGTCAAATTCCCTTTTGAGCAAATACTACAGATGGATGAGATGGATGTTTTGTTTAAAGGAAACTCTTGCAAAGCATGTTTATTTTTGCATCTTTGGCAATAAATGGCCAGAGGTTCTATTTTTTTTTCTTTAGCAGTCATTTCCCCTAGAGTTGTGTTTAATTGCGCCAAAATATCAGTTTTGAAAATTGTAAATTCCTCTATTAGGTCTTTTACATTAGTGTTGTTTGCACTCCTCTTATTCCTTCTTTGCTTAGTGTAAGAATAATTTCTGTAGAGATCCACAATATCTTCATTGTTAAGAGTATTTACATACCCATTTTCCATTAAATCTAATACTTCCCTGGACTCATCTTGTAGTCCTCTTAAAAATATGGTTTTGCATAATTTTGGTTTTGCAAGTCCACATCTCATTTGAACAAATGCAAATATATCAAGGTAATAATCTAAAGTTTCATCATCTTCTTGCTTGATTCTGAACAACTCATCTTTCATATTCCTCACACGACAATACTCCTAATACTTGTCCAAAAACACAGTTTCCATTTGATCCCAGGTTCGGATGAAATTTAGCTCTAAGCCCATGAACCAACGTAATGTTATATCCTTGAGTGTTGAAGGAAATACGTTGAGTTTTTTATTGTTATTTACATAGTCATAGGTTTGACACACTACTTTGAATTCGAATAAGAACCGATCATGATATTTAGATGCAACACCTCAAAAGGTTGAAAGCACTGAAGGTGATATGATCTTCATGGGAGATTTATGTGCTAGATTCAACCGAATAGGATATTCAAATGTTCTAGAGGGTTGGGGTATATCCTAATCATATTCTTGATCATGGACATGGCCATCCTGGCCATTCCCATATGGATTGTCTCTTTTTTCCATAGTGCTTTATTCTTTAGGAACAAAAAATCCTATCCAAATTTCTTTTTCAAGAGGTCCTAGGCTCTCTGTTGAAGATGAGACTGGTGATTTTTCTTTCTCTAGATTTTCTAATTATGATGAAGCTAGTGATTATTGTTTCAGTCTTTTTGGTAATTCAAACACAGGTGATTCAACTCTTAAGTGTGAAGATCTATTTACATACCTTTTTCATCCCTAGGCCTACTCATTCATGCTTACTCCTTAATGACATAAATTATAAGTCAATAACGATTACTTTAACCATTTATTATGTTCATATTTTACCCTAAATTTTAACAGATTAGCTTAATTAACAATTACTGGACTGTTATTTCTTCTAAAAACATCATTTAATTCCTAGAAACGGTGTCAAAATGATGATTGTCATTGTATCTCAGCATTAAATCTCAATGATATATCAATCTAGGTGGTGTCCAAGGCTATTTACGATAGAAATTAGGAACAAGGCTACAATTTAACCCACTTTGGAGCAGCAGGTCTTATTGGTGGAATAGATTGTATTGGGGGTTTTTAGGTCACCTTTACTCCTAAATTGCATAAAATGAACTTAATATATTTGCAGGAATGAAAACTAAGTGTTATTTGCAGAAATGAAAACTTGATTACAGTTGCAAGAATGAAATCTAGTTACAGTTGTAGAATTGGAAACCTAATTGTTGTTGCAGAAATGGAGATCTAATTACAATTATAGTATGAAATGGAGAATGAAATAGTTGCATAAAACATAAACTAAATTCTATTAGTTATCTGTTGCATAAGGTTATCAATCTTTTGTACAATGGCTGACACCAACAAAAAAATTGTAAATTACAGAAAATAAAAGCATGTTGAAACTGAAATCTTACTGAGAATAAAGGCAATAATCATATCTACCATTAATTACATTCTAAAGAATATTGCAATTTTACTTTTAACAGGGAATAAACAACAATAAATGTCAGTTGATACAAAAAATGAAAATTGACAACTTTTACAACTAATTTTGCTACAGCAGGAATCAGAATAAAACTTGTCTGTGTTAGTCCTCCTCCTAGGCCTGGAAGTGGCCAACCTCCTTTTCCAGAAGAAGGTATAAGTTCCTCTCTCTCTCTAAATATTACATACACTCATACATGACAAAATAAATGGAATAAAACTACACTTTTTATTACTTTAGAAAAAGCATTACAGTGTTGTTACAAAAATGTTAAAAACTGCTAATATCTATTCTCCATGCTATGTACTATTTTCTACTTAGATCAACCAATATGGGAGCTATATTTTTATACCCTAAAAATATATTTACATATGAAAATATGTTATTCCTATCTTGCAATATGTTCTACCTATTATGCTGCATCTATTTCTAGAACTATTATAGGATATTTACAGGTGCATAAAGTGGTTTTTTTCCATGAATTGAGTCTTATATCGGTAAGGAATGGTGGGGTCAGCTGTAGAATACATCCCCTAACATTATTCAAACTTAAAGTACCTTTTCAACCACCTTGAAACCACACAAATTCAACCGAAGATATGTTCCCCTGTCATTCCGAAGATAAGTGAATTCTGCTCATTTTGAAGATAAGCAAATTCTGCTCATTCTGAAGATAAGAAAATTTTGCTCATTTTGAAAATCTTAAGAATAACTAGTTGTAGGTGTTTTCAGGTTATTTTGGCTGCTCCCTTAAAATAGATCATTTATTTTAGCTCCCAAGAAGTGGTTACAATTACCTTCAATCTTCTCCATGTGCAAATTCCATGCTTTGCCATTCATTGGCAGCTGGCTAGAATTTACATAGCAAAAACCTGTTTCTGTTGCACAGTAATAGTCCTTTTGCACTGTTTGCTAAATTTAGACAAATCATTGCTTGAAAAACATAAAAACAAAGATACTAAAGTGCTGCTATCAAACCCATGCACATTCTTCATTAACAAGCCATGATAAAGTAGTACAAAACTATACAAAATTATAAAAATTAGAGTATAATATCCCTAACACATCAATCATGCAAACAATTAATACATAGCATATTAAATCAACTTAACTAGCATATAAGATATATCATAAGAGTTTTTAGGTAGTTTTAACTATTCAAAATATGCTATGATTGAGGCATTTCCAAGCCTCATCAGGAGTCTCCTTTGGACAGAGGCCCATAAACATTGTAGGGAAAGGATTCCTAAGAGATTTTATTTGAAAAAAAATTATAAGAAATATTTTCTCTATGGAGTAGCCCACATTGGGTGAACCACGTTAAATCATGTCTCTCATGTGTGTGATGCTTTGTTTTATTTTTACTACTTTAATATTGCTTATGGTATCATTTATATTAAAAAGAAAAAAGTTTTATCTTATACTATTCAACTCCCCTCTCAATATAAGCACATGTTCTTCAATTGGTATCAGAGCAAGTTATTTCGAAAGAGTTTAACAGCTTGAAGGAAAATATTACAAGAACACAATGAATTATAAGAATGGGTCCTTATATAACTCAACACCAGTATCTGATGGAAGTGATTATGTGTTTTGGAGTATGAGAATGAAGATTCATCTGATGGAACTTGACAATAAAATTTGGGAAGTAGTTGAAAATGGATGCATACCACCAGTTGATCCACCTATAGATAAGGAATGTAAGCTTCTAAAAAATTACAATTCAAAAGTAATTAATGCAATTTTGAGAGGTTTGCATAGAATAAAATTCATAAAATGTATGCATTGCAAAGATGCAAAAGGAATTTGGGATAAGTTGCAAAGCATATATGAAGGAGATAAAAGTGTCAAAAAGGCAAAGATATGAAATATCAAAGGACAGTTTGAAGAAATAAGAATGAAGTATGAGGAAAACATTAGTGCTTATCTACTTCGTGTGGATGAGGTTGTTAATGCCATGCAAGGAACTGGACTTAATATTGAAGAATCAGATGTTTGTGATAAGGTCTTAATATCTCTTCCAAAAATATTTAGTGAAAATATTTGTGCTATAGAAGAATTAAAATATGGTGATTCTTTGACAAGATATATGTTACTTGGTATTCTCACAACTAAGAAGACAAAGGGCAAGAATTCATATTCAAGCAATGAATCATCCAGTGATGAAGAAGAAAATTATGGCAAAAATAATAAGGAATCAAGAAGATTTAAAGATGCAAAATATGTTATATGTTTCAATTTTGGAAATTATGGTCACTATGCAACTGATTGTCAAGAATATAGAAATGGCAATGATGAAGAAAAATAGGATCATAAAAACAGGGAATCAAAAAAATACAGGTATCAAAAGAAAGGCAAGGATGGACAAGGCAAACAAGGAAAGAAGTTATTTCAAAGGTAAAGGAGGACCTACTATGCAGACAAGGCAAGTAAGTACTCAAGTGATAGTGATAATAGTTTCTCAGATAATGATAAAGATGATGTTCTATTTTTGATAGAAGAAAAAGAGGAAGTTAAGGAAAGGTCACCAATAATTGTCAAGTGTTTTAGATGTGGTAATTTTGGACATCTTAAAGATAGTTGTATAAGGAATGGTTTTAGTTTTAGTTATTATGAATATGAAGATACACTTGAAGGACCAAAAGAGAATATTCTAATGGATCTAGAAAAATAAGGAGGTGATCCTATAGAAGACAAGTCAGAAAAGAGTGAAAATGTTCTCAAAGGCAAAAAAATAGAGGAAGAATAAAAAAAAGGAGAAGTTAATCTTGAGGCAGAACTTGTTTATGCTCTTAAAAATTTAAAGAAGGCAAGAAATCAAAACTCCCAACTTGAGTTTTAGTTTCAAGACTGTGATGAAGAGAGAGGAAAGCTTATAGAGGATTTAAATAAGTCAATTGCTAAGAAAAAGAAGTTAAAATATAAGTTGGAAGCAAAGGTCTTAGAATGTGAAATATTAGAACAACAAGTATCTCTACTAATGGAATAAGTAGAGAAGTCTAAGGATAATCTACATAAGTTTGTAAGAAGCTCAAAGAATTTGGATAAGATCATCAAGGCATAAAATCCTACATCAACCAAGACAGGTCTTGGTTTTGAACAAGGTCAAAGGAAACAAGAAGAGGAGTCAAACTCAATTTATGAAGAAGAAGAAGAAACTTCAAAAGAAGACATTGTAAGAGAAAGTGAAACTTCTAAAGATGAGTTGGACAACAAAAAGTTCAACAAGGAAAGGAACAATGCACAAAGCAGAAGTAGATGGAACAGGAACCAACATAGAGAAAAAGAGACTAAGAGACCAATGAGGTCAAGGCAAGGAAATTTCAATGGATGATGTTTCTCATGTCACAAATTTGGGCACAAGGCTTCATAGTGCAGGACACATGAAAGACAAGAATATGAGAACTTCAAAAATAGATAGCTTTTCCATGGGTATTGCTACTCATGTAATTAGTTTGGTCATAAGGCAATGAATTGTAGGGTTCATGATAGGAATAGATATGGCTTCACCAAGAGAAATACCAAGATATTTGCACCTCCAAGGAATAATAAAATTAAGTGTTATAAGTACAATAATGATGGACATACAAAAAAGTGGTGTAGAGTAGACATTCCAAAACCAAGCATGAATAGGAATATGAACAAAAATAGGAATATGGACATGAACATGAATAGGAACAGGAATAGGAATATGGACATGAATAGGAATAGGAACATGAATATGAATATAGAAAGGAATAAGAACATGGAAATAAACAGGAATAGTCAAAGGAATCAGAAGGATTAGATGAAAAGGAAAGAGGACAAAGGTAAATACCAGTGCTTATTGGGAGTAGAAATACTCCCACCCCATAATTAACCACCTCAAGAGGAGGTGGAGGGGGGGCTAAGCTAAGAGACTCATTCTTAGTCCCAAGCCCCAAAGGTAAACCTTTGCCATTGATGTCAAAGAGGGAGATATTTGATTAAGGGGGAGAGCATTAAGTCAGGGGAGAAATTTTCGAGGGGGAGAAGATCAATAAAAAGTTCAATTTTTGGTAAAAATAATTTGGGTTGCCATCAATGACAAAGGGGGATATTGTTGGACATTTTGAGTAGATGAAGTTGTCATTGATGTCAAGGATGAATTTTTATTGATTTCAAAAGGTCAAAAGGATTAATGCAAAATTTTGGTAGCAAACGAGCTTCATAATGTTTATTTTTAAATATTATGTGAAGCACAAAATAAAAGGTTTTTATTAAAACCATGGTTGTGCAAAATAAAAGGTTTTTATTAAAATCATGGTTGGGAAAATCAAACAGGTTTTCTAAAACCTAAGGATACTTTACTTTAAAAGCCCAAAGGAGATTTAATATTTAAATTCCTTTGAATTTAAATAATTATAAATAAATACATTTTGAAGGTAAAGTTGGAAGCGTCGATGACATCATTGTTTCCCCAACAAATGTTCATCTTCACCGACATGTGTGACAAGGGAATGCATATGGTATAAATACCATAGCCATTCCTAAGGTTTGGCATCCTTTTTGCATCTACCTTAAGTAAAAAAAAACTCGTGTGAATTCTAAAATGTGTACCTCCCGAAAAGCACAATGTGTGGTTCCGATGATATTGAAAGAAGAGCCATGGGCTCTTAAGGTTTGAAGAAGTCAAAGCACATGTTGTACTTTGAGGCTCCAAGAGGAGCATGTGGCTCACACGACATGGAAGCCACAACCAAGGTGTTATGCGAGTATTGTGCCAAGTTTCGAGCCCAGTAGATTGTGAAAAGTGGTAATAAATTTTTGAAAAGTATTTTAATTTGTTTTGCTAAGGTTTAGGAGGGATAAGGTGGAAATTAAGTTGTGAAATTAACCTAAGTGTTGAAATATTTTTGATATATGAAGGGTTATTTTTTCTAAAGTAAAAACTAGGGTAATTTTGTTTTAGCTTAGAAACGTGAGAGATTGACTTATTGCATTATTTTATAAAGTGATTTATTTAATTAATGCAATATTAAGTAGGGAGTCAAAAGTAGAGTTTGGATTATTTTTTAGATATCTTTCTTAAAAGGGTTATGATGAAAATGAATTGTTAAGATGTTATTTTGATGAGTTAGAGTTTTGGAAGAAGTGTTTTGATTAAATATTTGTGGTGTTGGATATTATTTTAAGGAGTAATAAGGTGTAATTAAGTTTTATTATTTTTGTAATTGAGAATTATTTTATGAAGAGGTTAGTGTGATATTTTATCATCTAACTATTGAAATTGGCAAAAGAAAAAATTGTGATTGAGACAAGTTTTCTAAGGTCACTTCTACATCAAATAAAAGGTATGGGCATATTATTCCTAGTGAGTGATTGTTGAATGTTGTGAATGCTAAGTTGGAGTGAAAAGTATTGTTTGGTAAGCATTGTGGAGTATGTTTTGAATTAATGCTTCAAGGTTTTATGGAATAAATAGTTGTTGATAAAACCTTATTTTATAAGCATTTTTGTTGAAGTGATTGGTTGAGTGAAGAACTTGAACTAGGGTTTGCAAAGATCATGAGTATCATTGTTATGTGAGATTGATTGATAAGCATTGTTGAAAACATTTGAGTAAGTTTTCATATGCTTGGACTAGGGTTTGTAAGCAAGGATTAATTTATTGAGTGATTGGTTGAGAGGAGTTGGTTGAGCCTAGTCAAGTGGATGTGTTGATGTTCAAGTTATATGAAACAAATTTTTCTATATTCTGAATTGATTTGAGAAAGAGGTTGATTGTTGATGAATGTGAAGCATATTGAGTCTCTAAAAATTCTCTATAAGTTTTTGTGGTAAAAGAGTGATTGAAAGTGATTGATCATTGTGATGAGTGTGAAGCATATCGAGTCTATAACAATTATTTTTATGTTTCTATGATATTGGACAAGTTCTAGTGAGGACTTGTTGAGAAAATTTGAGGAAAGTCTTGAGAAGACTTGTTGAAAGATTTGTGTGATCTTTTATGGAAGCTTACAATACAGGTTTGAGGATAGATATTGAAGATAAATTTGAGGAAAAATATTAAGGACATATTTGAGGACAAAGATTGAGGATAGAGTTTGGTATATATTTGGGGACATGTTTGTGCCATACCCAAAATAGAGATTGAGGAGATTTGTGCTAGATCGAAGGACTGTGTTTAGTGTAGATTTAAGACAGAGTTGAGAGCAAGATTTGGAAGTGATAGATTATAGAGGATGATAGTCTCCAGTGGATAGAGATCCATTAGCTTGGGCAGTGAGGATAGGTGTCTTCAGTGGATAGAGATCCATTATCCAAAGTAGTGGGGGAAATATTTCTTCTAGAATATCACCAACTAGAGCTAAAGAGAAAGGAGTTCTCATATGGATAGATATCCATGAACTTTATTAGGGGATTGGAGTCTCCTTTGGATAGAGGTCCATAAATATTGTAGGGAAAATATTTCCAAGAGAATTTATTTAAAAAAAAATTATAAGGAATATTTTCTCTATGGAGTAGCCCATATTGGGTGAACCACGTTAAATCATGTCTCTCATGTTTGTGATGCTTTATGTCATTTTTACTACTTTAATATTGTTGATCGTATCATTTGGATTAAAAAGCAAAAAAACTTATCTTATATTGTTCACCCCCCTCTTAGTATAAGCACATGTTCTTCAGTTTTATCTGCCAATTTATCAATGAAGTGACGGATAGAATGAAGCTTTCCTTGTAGACTTCTTAATTCTGATATATTTTTAGGTGGTGGCATATCAAGGATAGACTTAATTTTAAGGGGATCTATTTCTATGCCACGCATAGAAACAATAACCCCTTACAATTTTCCTAATTTAACTCCAAATACACATTTGTCTGGATTTAAGTGAATCATATATTCTCTTAATCTATCAAACACTTTTCTAAAATCATTGATATGATCTTCTTCCTTAGCTGAACGAGCTATAATATCATATACATAATCACGTAGAATATCATACATCATATCATGAAAGATATATGTCATAGCTCTTTGATACTTTTATCCCACATTCTTTAAACCAAAGGGCATTACTTTCCAACAAAATGTACCCCAAGGTGTAATGAAAGTTGTTTTGGGTTGGTCTTTAGGAGCTATTCTGATTTGGTTGTATCTTGAAAAACCATCCATGAGAAATAGAATCCCACTCCTAGCTATAAAATCTATGATTTGATCCATATTAGGGAGAGGAAAGTCATATTTAGGGCATGCATCATTAATGTCTCTAAAATCAGTAGAACCCCTAACTTTAGTGGCTTATTTTTTGGCTATTGGAACAACATTTGATATCCATTCAACATAATCAATAAATTGGATAAAAAAACATTCAAAAGTTTTTCTAACTCATTTTTAACTAGCAATGCTACTTTGGGATGCATTTTTATAAGCTTTTGCTTTATGGGTTTTGCATCAGGGTGCACTACTAGATGGTGCATGACCACAGAATGATCTAGGTTTGACATATTTGCATATGTCCAAGCAAAAAAATCAACATAACCTATGAGAAATGCTATATATTATTGTTGTCTCTCTTCACTTAGTTATGCTCCAATTTTAACCATGTGAGGGTTTTCTTCTGTCCCAATGTTGACTTGTAAAACATTTTCTACCACAATGTTTAATTCTCTTTCAAATTTGGGTGGTGCAGGTGATACCCCCATTTATTGTAATTCTTATAAGGTTAACTTAGCTAGCTCTTCTTAAGGGATAGTTTCTTAAACATAAGATATACATGGTATAGACCCATCAAAGAAGAATTTATTATTTAAAACTTCATCAAGAGAAATATCATAAAATATATCTCCCTCAAAATATTCATCTAGTTAAGAAATAATGTTTAGGTATGATATTGATAACATATTACAAGAATATATCCTTCTTCTTGGTTTGAAAATTTCTTTATGTGCTAAATATTCTTGATATGTTACTGAAAGGATATAACTTGTGCAGAAGGAGATTTCCGAAACAGAATGATAAAATTAATATACCGAATAAGAATTAGTAGCGGAAGAATAAAATAATTAAATGCCACTTGAGGTGGGCACACCCTCGCCGTATAGGCTAATGCGAATAACGCAGATGAAGTTTGAAAAATAAGAATGATGATTTCAATTAAACTATTGTGAATCAATATATACTAAATTTTAAACGCTTGGAAAACATAGCCGACGTAGACTATGTTTGGAATGTAACATGACTCCCCTCCTCGGAAAGCTTTGTCCTCAAAGCTGGAAATGTCTGGAAGATACTTTCAGGTTCCCATGTGGCATCCTCCTCTGGTAAATCTTGCCATTTAATGAGAAATTCTTGAATCTGACGTGATCTCAGTCTTCGGATTCTATGTTGTAGTATATCTTCAGGTTGGAGATGTATGCGTCCTTCCTCATCGAGCACCGGTAATTCTGATTGACTTTGTACTTTCTCGACCAATTACTTTTTTGAGACATGAAACATGAAATACCGGGTGTATTCGTGATGATGTAGGTAGCTCTAATTGATAGGCTACTTCTCCAATGCGGCGCACAATTTTGTAGGGACCATAGAATCGTGGAGCCAACTTTTGGCTGGACTTTATCCTTAACGAGGATTGTTTGTAAGGTTGCAACTTTAGGAACACCCAATCACCTATATTAAAAGTTCTCTCTGATCGGTGCAAGTCTTGTTGTTGTTTCATACGATTCTGTGCTTGGACTAAATTCTCTTTGAGGATGGTGAGTGTAGACTGCCTTTGTTGGAACCAATCATCCACTTTGGCTACTTTGGATGATCCATGTACGTAATCTACGATCGTTGGAGGTTTGGTGCCATACAATGCTTCAAATGGAGACATCTTAATTGAGTAATGGTAAGAAGTGTTGTACCACCATTCTGCCAATGCTAACCAATGGCTCCATTGGTATTGTTTATCTTGAGCGAAACATCTTAAGTACGTACCCAAACATTTGTTAACTACTTCTGTTTGACCATCTGTCTGTGGATGGTAGGCCGAAGACATGTTCAATTTGGTACCACTAAGTCGAAATAATTCCCGCCAAAAGTTACTAGTGAAGATGGGATCTCTATCACTTACAATATTTTTTGGCATACCATGTAATTTGAAAATTGAATCCATAAATACCTTTGCCACCTTGCTTGCGGAAAATGGATGTTGTAAAGCCCGAAAGTGAGCGTATTTGGATAACCGGTCTACGACGACGAAGATTACTGTCCTGCCTTCCGACTTTGGAAGACCTTCAATAAAATCCATGGATATATGTTCCCACCGTCGTTCAGGGGATGGGTAATGGTTGTAACAATCCCGGTGATTTGACTGTTTCTCCTTTATTGCGCTGGCAAACTTCACATTCTGCTACCCATTGTTTGACTTCTGCTTTTAATCCTTTCCAACAAAATGATTGTTTGACCCTTAAATATGTCTTCAAAAATCCTGAATGTCCTGCTGATGGAGAAGCGTGTGATTCGTCGAGGATCTTCGATTTGAGTTCTGAATTGTGTGGAATGTAAATGCGGTTCTTCTTCCGGAGGATTTTATCTTCATAAGAGAACAAAGGGTGTTTAGAGGACCCTATAGATAATTCTTGAAGTATCTGAGCAGCTTTCGCTATTGGACAACCATTCATCTTGTAATTGATTCACCCATTGGGAGCAAGGACCTGAAATAGCGTTAATGACTACTTCATCTTCATATTTCCTGGACAGTGCATCGACGGCTATATTTTCCTTCCCTTTCTTGTATTCGATAACGAAATCATAGCCCAACAGTTTGGTTAACCACTTATTTTGTTCTGGATAAGAAAACCTTTGCTCAAGAAAATGTTTGAGGCTACTATGATCTATTTTTATAATGAAGCGGCTACTGATTAGGTAGTGTCTCCATTTTTCTACTGCGTGAAGAATAGCCAACATTTCTTTTTCGTATGTTGATCTTCCCAAATTTTTCTCGAAAGTTGTTTACTTTCAAATGCCAATGGATGACCTTCTTGCATTAGTATAGCCCCAATTCCTGTTCCGGATGCATCACATTCGATAATAAATGGTTTGTGAAAATTGGGAGTTGCTAATACTGGAGTTGTACACATGGCCTTCTTAAGAGCTTCGAAGGCTTGAGAAGCCTCTGTCGACCAACGAAAAGCATCCTTCTTTGTGAGTGCGGTGAGAGGTGCTGCAATCTTACCATAATTTTGTACAAACTTGCGATAGTAGCCCGTGAGACCCAAAAAACCACGAAGTTTCTTGATGGTTTTAGGTAAAGGCCACTCTTGAATTGCCTTAATCTTATTGGGATCCACTTTGACGCCCTCGTGTGAAACTATATGACCAAGATACTCGACTTCTTGAACACCAAATGAACATTTGGAACGTTTAACAAATAACTTTTCTTTGTGTAAAATGTGAAGGGCCTTATCCACATGATGTAAATGATCCGTCCATGTTTTGCTGTATATGAGAATATCATCAAAAAAGACTAACACAAACTTACGGAGGAGTGGGCGAAACACTTGGTTCATGAGACTTTGGAATGTGGATGGTGCATTGGTGAGACCAAAAGGCATGACCAAAAATTCGTAATGACCTTCATGAGTACGAAAAGCAGTTTTAGGAATATCTTCTTCTCTGACACGGATTTGGTGAAATCCGGAGCGAAGGTCTAATTTTGTAAAAAATTTTGCACCATGCAACTCATCGAGTAGGTCATCTATGACAGGGATGGGAAATTTGTCCTTGATAGTGAGTTTATTGAGAGAACGAAAGTCAGGACACATACGCCAAGAGTTATCTTTCCGTCTAGCCAGAACGACAGGTGAGGAATAAGGACTAGTGCTGTGACGAATGACTCCGTGATCCAACAAATCCTGAACGATCTGTTCGATTTCTATCTTTTGTGGTTGAGGATAGCGGTAAGGACGATTGTTAGGTGGGACACTCCCTGGAATCAAATGGATGGCATGGTCATGAGATCGTTTAGGTGGTAATCCTTTAGGTTCTTGGAAAACCTCTTCGTAATGTGTTATGATGTCTTGTAACTCGGAGCAGTAATATCCGAAGTTGCTTGAGATTGTTTTTCCAAACAATTAATTTGAGCTATAAACCCGTATCCACCCTTTTTTAACATCTTCTCCATACTATGAGAGCTCACCATTTGTGATGGAGGAGTAGTAATGCCTTGTAAGCGAATGACTCGTCCGTTTTCCTTCCATTCCACAAATAATTTTTTGAAGTTGAAGCTAACCGTGTCTAATGTTTCCAACCATTCAACTCCCAAAATGACATCAGAGTTCCCCAAATTCATGACGAAAAGGGATCCAAACTAGGTATAAGTTCCCATCTTTATGGAAACTTGAGATGTGCGACCAACACATTGTGCGTTCACCCCGTTGGCCACTAGAACCTGGAATTTGTCTTTGTTGGAAGAGTTAATGAATAAATTCAAAGCTTTTGTTGTTTTGATGTCGATAAAATTGTGGGTACTACCAGAATCAATTAGCACATTCACCTTTTTCTGGCGGAGAAATCCTGGTACCTTGATGGTATGGTGGGCGGTTAAACCCATGAGGGCATGCACGGAGATCGCCATTGTATCCTCTTCTTTTTCTTCTAGAGTACTTGGTAGTTCTTCTGGCATAGGTTCTTCTGGTTGGTAAGGTTCTTCCTCTTCTCCTTCATAGTGATCGCCTTCAATATGAAAGTTTTGTTTTTGGGCACAAGCTTGTTCCTTGGGGTGATGAGTGCGACATTTATAACAAAAGTATCTTGATGGTTGATCATTTCTACGAAAGGAATTGTTGCGATACGAAGGACGACTATAAGTGTCACGCCGTGCAGACAACTGATGTCTCTTTTCGGCCAGCTTAGCTATTCTTATACAATCGTTCAGCAAGGTTGGATTGTGCATGTCTACCTCCACTCGAATATTTTCTTTCAATCCATTGCGAAAAGCTCCTACCACTGTGTCGGGACTGAGGTCTAAAGTGTATGGTAGTAAACTGGTAAACTCCGAAACGAATTCGCTAACCGATCCTTCTTGTTTAAGAGATAACAGTCTTACTGTGTATGATGATGTAGCTCCTTCATCAAATCTTTCTAAAAAAGAGGTAGTGAATTTTCTCCAGTTAATAGTAGCTCCTTTCTCTCGTTTAAGCCATACGAACCATTGGTAGGCCTCAGTGCCTAATTTTGATGCCGCGAAAGGGACTTTATCAATTTCCTTAATTTGATATAAGTCGAGAATGCCTTCCATTTTGGCTATCCAACCACGAGGATCATGACCCTCAAAAGTGGGCATATCAATGCGTGGAAAATTATTAGGGCCTCTCGGTTGGTGATAACCCGTATCCCTTTCTTGATCTTGGTTATACCGCTGTCTATGATAGCGATCCCTGGAATTATCCGAAGTGCCTATTTGCTGTTCCCAATCGTCATTTTGATCGACATTGTCTTCATTCCTTTGGGCATGGGAGTGATATTGGGGATTAGTATTGGGATTAAGCTGGTTTTGTGCTCGCACTAGGGATTTTAGGTTGAGACTAATTTCGTTCATACCCTCTAGTAGGAGTCGAAGAGAATCATCGTTGGAAACGGCTGAGTTACTTGAGTTTCCTTGTGTGATGTTTTCGTGAGTTGGGGGAGGATTAGTAGCCATAGGATCTACCAGTGGATGATGTGGATTATAACTACCAATTTTGAAAGGAGAAAGAGAATTTTTTGTACCTGGGCTTCGATTAGGTCTTCTTGCGTTGTTATTGGGCATTTTCGAGCTTGATAATCGACCGTCAGGACCCTTGATCCAACTTCTACTCATGCACGGCTCAAAATTGCTTGCTTAGTAATCTTTGATCTTCAATTTCTGCAAAATTTGTTGTTTTTTCTGCCTTAACTGCCACTCCAACTGCGGCGCGGAATTGGATGTAGTAGGATCCTTCAGATAAGTGCTTGACAAGACACGAATCTTAAGACACGAGACTCAACGGACACGACCCGACTAGACAAGGACAAGGCGTGTCTAGGACAACACAAGACGTGATCCAACTAGACAAGGACACACGTGACAGTGACACTGGAACACGAGGAGACACGACACGACCCAACGAACACGACAACCAACCAGCGAGACGGACTCGACCTCAGACGATGTGGACGCGGAGGCACGACACCACAAAATGGATAGAGGACCTACGACCCGGGACTAGGACACGTGGACAAGATGCGGAGAACCGGACACTACGTGGCTAGAGGACACGACGGACAACCACGCGGACAGCGCGGATGCTCGGTAAGGACTGACACGACGCGACGACAAGAGGACACGACGGACAACCACGCGGACAACACGGACGCTCGGTAAGGACTGACACGACGCGATGACAAGAACGACGGACAACCACGCGGACAGCGCGGACACTTGGCAAGGACTGACACGACGCGACAACAAGAACGACACGACGCGAACAGGACAGCAAGAGGGGACCGAACCGTAAGGACGACACGACAACACGGTACGACGCAGACAACGCGAAGGAGCTCCTATTGCGTGACCGAAGTCACACCGTAGAAGGTGTGGCGAAGGTGATTTAAACCGTGTTTTGCACCGTGTATACCCGATGTGGGATAAATAAAACTGAACCCAACGCAGCGGCGAAAGGTAACTGACGTCAGCGAATAAAAATTAATTGACAACCTTAGCTTTCCCGGTTTTAAAAAATTAATCACGATTTACGATTGGTTGACGAAGCTCGCGAAGGTTTGTGCTGGACTGCGGATGATTTAACGATCTGGCGTTCGAAATTGACTGCGAAGGGAGATCAGAGACCCTGGCCACCGCTGTTTGTGATTTTTGGGACGGAATTTCGAACGGAAGGGGACGAAATTTTTGGGACGGATTTTTCGAATGGAATTTCGAACGGAATTTCGACGAACAGTGACAGAAAAATGAATGAACGGTGACGACGATGCGCACGACGGGGACGGAAAATTAAATGAAACGTAGTAGGCGACTGTAAAAAAACTTGCTCGAGTACGCAGGCGCTCCGGGAATCGTCTAGACTGATACCACTTGAAAGGATATAACTTGTGCAGAAGGAGATTTCCGAAACAGAAAGATAAAAATAATATAACAATAAGAATTTGTAGCGGAAGACTAAAGAATAATTAAATGCCACTTGAGGTGGGCACACCCTCGCCGTATAGGCTAATGCGGATAACGCAGATGAAGATTGAAAAATAAAATATGATAATGTCAAATAAACTATTGTGAATCAATATATAGTAAATTTTAAACGCTTGGAAAACATAGCCGACACAGGCTATGTTTGGAATGTAACAGATTACAAGTTGATCATCATCCTCAAATGGGAATGGTTGGGTTTTTGTAGGAATGTAACCAATACCACATCGATCAGGCCATTACTCAACTTCTAAAGGTTCCTGTATTCCATTTTCAAGAGGTCCTAAACCTTTACCTCTATAACCCATGTCACACATCATTTGTTTCGATTTTATATATCCATTAGAAAAGTAACACTTAACAAAACCATTTTGATAAATTGTGATACTCATAATATTAATTTTACCATAATCATACCCTACATAAACAAAGGCACAACTCTCGACATGATAGATACTTCCAAACTTTGGTGGCAAGCCCATTGTTCAAGGAGATGGCGGTAATTGAGATAACACCAGGGAATCTTGAGTGGTAAAATTATTATATTTTGAAGTTGTGAGTATTGAAGATTAAATCTGGTAATACTTCATTCGAAGTAGGATATGAAGTAGAGGGACTATCTTCTTTAATTATAGATTTATATGGTGTGGGTTTACATTATGAAGGTGGACTAGTGTGTCTTTAAGACATAGCATGACAAAATGAGACACCTATCGATTCTACCATAACACACATGTCAAATGGTCTAGGGTCACCATGGATAGTAACTAATTGATTTCTAAACTTAAACTTAATATATTGGTGTAATGTAGAGGGTGCCACTCTCATTGCATTGATCCAATATCAACCTAGAAGTATGTTGTATGATGTAGTACAATGTACAACAAACACGGTCGTATCTAAGATCCTTGGACCAACTTGCAATGGAATTGAAAATACTCCACATGTTTCTTGAGTTTCATCATTAAATGCTTTAATAATAATTTTAGTTCTTTTTAAATATTCACTTCTAAATACAAATATTTAGAAAAATTCATATGTGCATATGTTTAATGATGACCCATTATCAATAAAAAATCTTTTAACACCTACATCCCCAATTAATGTTGTAATGTATAAAGGATTATCTCTATACATGCTTTGAGGAGGAATGTCCTTATCTAAAAAATCTATATAATTTATTCCATGAGATATTACAACATTAACCATAGCATCAGGTTCTATATTTTGAGGTACTATCATTTTGCTTAAGGTACTTATTAATTCCTCTCTATGGATGGATGAAGTTATTAGAAGATCCAAAAGATAAATTCTAGCTGTGATATTTCCCAATTGTTCAATAAATGTCATAAGGAGATTTTTGTTGTGTATTTGATATATTATATCCTTTTGTAGGTGCTTTTAATAAAAATGGAGTTGATTTCTCATTTTGAGTTTGAGTTTGTGGTTGAGAATTTTGATTTTGGATTTGTTGTCTAGTGATGGCTCCAATAGTACCTACAACATTATTATTTTGTAAATGACCAAAGTGAGGTCTAGCATTTTCTTCTTGTTTATTTGAAAGTATTTGTTGAGATGAGGGTCGAGTTGTTATTCTTCTAGGGAATGGTTCTTCCGAAAATAATAAATATATGATAGGGAAAATTTGATCTGACTCATCTTTAGAAGTGTTTGAATTATTTGAGGTGATGTCCATTTCACTCTCTGTCTCATTTTTTGTATCACTTTTTGTGTCTTCTGAATATGAATATTGAAAATATTGAATTGGTCTAGTTGTGACTATGGATAGAGTAGGTACATAGGAGGTTTGCAAATCTTGTTGTGATAAAAAGTTACTAATGGTGCCTACATACTGAGTTGAAGGAGGAACATTATGATGCTCTAATTGATTTATTATCTCTTTACCATGCTTGGATAAAGGATGTTGAAAAATATCTATATTTTGATTTGCATTTTGATTTGGTTATTTTTGGGTATTAATTTGAGTGTTATTGTTTGCAGGAAATTTTTGTACTTCCATTTTACCTTTATCAATCAAATATTGTATGATATGTTTCAATAATTTACAAGAATTAGTTGAATGTTCATCCACTTGATGTAAATTACAATGTAGATCAACCCTATATCCAGCTGCAGTGGTATCTAGTTGTATTATCTCTGGAAACTGTATCAAATCTTGTTCCAATAATTGAGGCAAAATCATAGTTAAGGTTTGATTTAATATTATAAATTCTATTGGTGGCTTATCAAGGATTTTCAATACAAAATTCTTTATAGCTTTTGCAATGTTAACATTTGAGGTGTTTCTGCTATCAGTAACTCCATCACCTACTACTTTTTTATTCTTATATTGGTTCTTAGAAGTGTTTTCCTCATATTTCTTATTAAATTGTCTTCTTCTAATGAGGGCATATTCTACCCTTCTAGCTAGATCGATGGTTTTATCAAAGGATGTTACTGTAGTAGTAGAAAGCTCATAAGATAGTTGTTCTTGCAAATTACCAATGAATATTTCTAACATCTCAAAGTGAGGTATTGCAAAATGTAATTTTCCTAAGAGTTGTCTCCACTTAGTCAAGAATTCAACAAAACTCTCATATTTTCCTTGTTTAAAATTGTATAAATCCTTAATGGTCACATGCCTCTCTATATAGGCACTAAATTGGTGGACAAAAATTTCCACTGTCTCTTCAAAGTTACTTAAAGAATTTGTAGGTAGTTGATAATACCATTCTAGAGCCATGCCTCCGAGACTTTTAGGGAACATTTTTAGCAACAACGAGTCATCATAAGAGATGTCATGACATGTTGTCCTAAACATGCAAATATTCTCAATAGGATATTTGGTTCCTTTATATATCAACAAGACTGGCATAGAGAAATGTTTAGGGTAAGGTTGAGCAACCACAATAGGATCCAAGGGTTGACTACACATATCTCTATAATTGTATGAGGGATGGTAGAGATCTATTTGATCTAGACGTGAAGCTAACTATTTAACCATGGCTTCAAGTCCCTATGGTTGTCCACCAAATTGATTTTTTTGTACCATGTTGTTGTGTCTTTGATGATAATTTGGTGTTGTTGTGTAAGGATTTCCAATTGAAATACTATTGTGTAAAGTGTTGGTGGGAATGGTATTATGTAATTGATATGGAATTGTATTTTGTTGAATTCTTTGTTGATTTTGGTTGAGATTTTGCATCTTCTTAGCCTTTTGGGATGTTTGTTGATTAATTACATGTGAAGCAAAAAAATGCTATGTTTGTTTAGAATTTGAATTTGTTGTTGGTGATGCTTTTGCTATGTTTTGATTTGGATTTTGATTTACATTTTGGGATGTACCAGCTTGATCTTGATATGTTTTGTTCATATATGTTAATGGTTTTATAGTTAATCTAAGAGCAACTTCTATAGTAGCCTTTGTTGAATAATCTTCCATAGGAAATTGACCTTCTATCTGTATCACATGATTAATGACATCTATATTGTATTTTAAAAACCCAACAAAATGTAGGACAAACTTAAAAACAATATTACCTTCATCATCCATATGAGGCCTAGTATAGTCTACTTCTTCTTCTTTATTGTTGTTTTCTTCATCTGGTTCTGAAATTTTATCATCTTCAATATTTATCCTATCATCAAGGTTTTCTTGATCTTGATCCTCCATGTAATCAGATTCTATTTGCTTACCATTTCTTAAGATTCTAGACAATTTTGTTTTTAGGATATTTTATTTTGTAGATATATATATATATACTTAAATTATTGTGGTATATATGTTATATACCTATATAATTATGAAAATAAATATAATTTGTTTTTTTTTTGGACTAAAGTGGATTACATGCGAGGAGGGAAAAATTGATTAGACATTTTTCGTAGGACTGCCCAAACTACCGAACTCGTTTTGGCCATATCTCACTCATCCGGACTCGGATTGAGCTGAAATTTTGAGGGTAGATGCCTGAAAAACCCTAGAACGTCTCCACCAATTTTCATATCATTTGGAGCAACACAGATCCTAGCGCATCCCTATGTGTGAACGAGATATTTGGCAAGCGGCTATGCGAGGGTTTCATTCGGGTTGAGTGCAAGCAGCTCCAGAGGTTGGTTTTTAGGGCCTTCGGGCCCTAGCGGCCAATATTTTTGTGGTTTATGCTCAATATTTTAGCAAGAAATGTTGTAGGGGATCCAATATGGGTTAGAAATTTATCTTTCAATAGATCATACTGTGAACTTGAGTGACAACGGCTTCCAATTTGCTGCACAAAAGAAAAGTGAAAACCATACCTTTCCACGATGTCTAGGGCAAGGATTAAAGAGATCACGAAACAAGTTTCAAGCAGTTGATCAAAAAATGGCTCATATCTCAAGTGAATCTGGTGCTAAGGTGCACCCACAAAATAATTCTACTGTGAAAACCCCTGTCAAGGGTAAGAATTTCGAAGACTCAATCCCAAAAATGAATTTTAGGGATGCCCTTCGTGGTGGACAGCCTCAACCCAATGCTAATATCAATCTTAGGGCTTCCCATAAACCTCTAAGAATGCCTAAGATTGATCCTAGGAAAATGGAGTCAGGATGTCTTAAAGCAGCTGATGGAACTCCTATTGTTAAGCTTGATATGGGTAACATTCAGATTGGCATTGAAGATTTGGAAAAAAGAGGACTAATTTGTCGGTTCGTGGGTTTTCGTCCGAGTCTATCTGCTTTCAAATTCTGGGCTGCAAAAAGCTGGAAAACTAAAGGTGAGTTACAAATCTCTATTTATCCAAATGGTTATTTTCTTGTTTTATTTGCTAATAATGAAGATAGAGAGAAAATTTTTCAAGGGGGTCCTTGGTTTTTTGGAAGGGCAGGGCTTTTCATGAAGCCCTGGCATACTAAATTTAAAGCCAAAGAAGAGATGCCTTCTATAGCTCCCGTGTGGGTTAGACTCTTTGGCCTCCCTATTGAATTTTGGAATCCTACTATTTTTTTTTCAATTGGAAACTCTTTAGGAACTTTTATGATGACTGTTGATTGTACTCAAAATTTTGAACATATTATTTATGCTCGAATTTGTGTTTTAATGGATTTTGACAAACCCCTACCTAAAAATATCACATTACAATTTGGGGAAGACACTTGGGAGCAAGTAGTGGACTATGAGAACATTCCTTTTCGTTGTAGAATTTGCCATGAATATGGTCATTTGGCCAGTGCTTGCCCAAATAAAATTCTTGATCAAAAGAAAGAAGATATAAACTCAACAAGTTTCCAAATACCTAAGAAGAAGAACACTAAAAAAAAACCAGTTATGAAGGATCAATCAAAGTCATCTGCTAATATGTTTGAAATCCTTTCCACAAATGATGTCCCAAGTGAGGAAGAGGAAATAATGGAAACTGAAATCTTAGAAACACAATTTAAATATGAAGGGAAGAACTCAGAGACAAACCAACAAATCAAAGGTTTTCAATAGAAAAAAAGGAGAAAATTTACACAAGAAAAACAATCTTTCAAATGTCAAAACTTCAAATAATGCAGGTCCCAATATAGACTCCGTTGAACCATCTAGTAAAATTTTGGCCGTGTACGAGCATTCTTCAAGGTTAGAAGCCATCTCGGATTCAATTGGAATAAGTCAAGAAATAGGGAAAAAAATTGAAGATGGATTCTAATCAAAAAGCAGGTCGCAAGACCAATCAATATCATATGGTAAAAGAAGGTGAAAAGCTTGTAGAGGAAGGTAAGATTAATGCCCTTCCCAACTTTTTTAGCCCTGGTATTAATGAAGATCATCACTTGGAATATTAGAGGACTCAAAGGGAGTCTTTCAAAACAAAATGAAATTAGAAGAATGATTCAGATAAATCATCCACATCTTGTTTTCCTTCAAGAAACAAAGATGTCAATGGAGGATATGGACTCAATTGCCAGTAAAATTTGGCCACTGGAAAAGTGGTTTCCCTCGCTCCCAAGGGACTTCGGGTGGCATTGCTTGTCTTTGGGACCCAAAAGAGGTAGTTATTCACCATATGGTTGGCAGTTGGGGTTTGTTGGCTATAGCTATTCAAAGTAGACATTCCAACCAGATTATGCTCTGCATTACTGTTTATGCTCCGACTTCTTTGGAGGAAAAAAGAAGACAAGTGGAAGGATATTACTCATATTATCTCTCATTTTCCTAAAGCTTGGATCTTGATCGGAGGAGATTTCAATACCATCCTCTCTCTGGATGAGAAAATGGGGGAAATAGAAATTTGGACAAAAGCACTGACCTCATGAGCGAATATATTGCAAACCTCCATCTTGTGGATATCCAACTAGATAATGGCCTTATGACTTGGTCTAACAGAAGGCAAGGCTTAGCTTGTATAATGGAGAGATTGGATAGGTTTTTGCTCTCTAAAAATTTCTTAATCCATGGTCACATTCCTAAAGTGAAGACTCTTAATAATGTTGGTTCGGATCATTGGCCACTCATGGTGGAAATGTGGAAAACCAATGTGAGTTTCTCTCCTTTTCGTTTTCAATTAATGTGGCTTAGAGACATTTCCTTCAGACCTCGTGTGCAACAATGGTGGAAGGAAGGTAAACCTAGGCATGGGACTAAGATGTTCTATTTTGCCAAAAGACTGCAATACATTAAATCCAAAATCAAGACTTGGAACTGGAAAGAGTTTGGGGATGTTCATAAAAAAAACATGAAGTTATTGCTCATCTTGAAAATTTGAATAAGAAAATCCGTTTAGATGGCCTCACAGAGAAGAGAAGTGCAGATGAAATTAAACTCACAACTCAGCTTAGAGGAATGGGAAAAAAGAGAAGAAATCTTATGGAAGCAAAAATCTAGAATTCAATGGCTCAAAGAAGGAGATCGAAACACAAATTTCTTCCACAAATATCTTCTAGCTCGAAGATCTCACAACTTTATTTCTTCCTTAAAATCAGATTCTGGAGATGTTGTTTATACTTGGGATGGCATGAACTCTATTGTTGTTGATTACTTTTCCAATATTTTTGTTGCTACTCCTCTTGACTCAGCTTCACAACAAAATGTTCTTCAAGCAATCCCTTCTCTTATCACTTCTGAGGAGAACTCTATTTTGACTGCTCCTGTTACTATCAATGAGCTTCAACAAGTAGTTTTTAAAATGCAAAAAGGGAAAACCCCAGTGTCCCGATGGTTTTCCCATTGAGTTCTACCAAGAGTTCTGGGATATCCTTCATGTTGATTTATTAGAGGTGGTGGAAGAAGCCAGGAAAGCCAAAGAAATTTTGAAGGTTATCAATAAAACTTATATTACTCTTGTTCCAAAAGCTCAAGAGGTTGATCATATCTCAGCTTTTAGACCTATTGCTTTATGTAATGTTCTTCTCAAAATCATTACTAAAATCATGGCAGAAAGGTTGAAGCCTCTTTTGCATAAGATTATTTCCCCAGAGCAAGGGGGTTATGTGGAAGGACGTCAAATAGTAGATGAGATAGTTCTTGCTCAGGAAGCCATCCATTCCATGGATATGCAAAATTCTCCTTCCATGTTCATTCGGTTAGACTTATCCAAAGCTTATGACAGAGTGGATTGGCACTTCCTTATCAAAGTTTTGAGGCAATTTGGTTTCTCTAAGGATTGGATGGATTGGATTATGGGATGTATCTCTTCAGTTTCCTACTTAGTTCTTATCAATGGCAGGCCTTCTCAGTCATTCCCAGCTTCCAGAGGTATTAGGCAAGGTGACCCGCTATCCCCTTATTTATTCATCATTCTTGTTGAATGCTTGGGTAGGACTATAACCAAAAAGAGGGAAAACAAAACCCTTGAGGGAGTTACCATTGCTCATGGAGCTAGACCTATCTCTCATCTTCAATTTGTGGATGACTCTACTCTTTTAGGTAAAGCTACAGTTAAGGAAGCTTCTAATATTAAGCAAATCATTAGCTATTTTTCTAAGGCTATTGGGCAGTTGATCAATGAAGACAAATCTAAAGTTATTTTCTTTCACTGCTCTGCTAGACAGGAATCCATGGTCTTGGATAAATTAAGATATAAGAAGACCTCTCTTCCAATCACTTATTTAGGTATTCCCATAAATATTCAAAGGCAAAAAAATAAATATTGGAATTGGTTGTTGGACAAAGTCAAGAAGAAAATTGGAAAGTGGACCAACAAGTGGCTTTCTTCTGGGGGTAGAATCACCTTGGTAAAATCAGTCCTTCAAGCTATTCCTATTTATGTTTCTTCCATTTTGAATATCCCAAAGGTTGTTCTTCGAGAATTGGATCAAATCAGTCATCGTTTCCTTTGGAGTGGTACTAAGGAGAAAAGAAAATGGGCCTTGGTGAAATGGGATACTTTATGTCTTCCTAAGAGTGAAGGGGGGTTAGGATTCCGGTCTTCTATTAATAACAACAAAGCTTTAGCTGCTAAATTATATTGGAGGATGTTGCATAACCCCAATGCTCTTTGGGCCAATAATCTTCGTGCTAAATATGCTGAGAACAAAAGTCCTGAAGACCTTGTTCGCTATCAACTTCCTACCAAAGGTTCTCCCATTTTAGCAGCTCTTAAGACCGGTGAGGATTTGATAAAGAAAAAATTATTTTGGATCATTCATAATGGTCAACAGGCAAATTTTTGGATAGATTCTTGGGATGGTCACAAGCCTTTGATAACTCAGCTTCCCGATTGGAGGCCTTGGATGGAGGAGCTTCACCGAGCTAATTGGATAAAGGTGGCTAATTATCTGTCGGTACCATACCGGTAATTCAAAGGTTGGTAGATATTGGATCCCTATTGAGGATCGGCCTATTCAAATCCTAGAAAGGCAAAGACAAGATATCCAAGGCATCCTTCATATGAGATCCCTCTCTTGGTCCCATGAAAAAGATTGTTTTGGATGGAACAACACTACTAAGGGTGAGTATTCAGTTGCTCAAGGTTATTTGACCTTATGCCATAATAATCCCAACCATTCTTCTGACATATTTTCTCGATTGTGGGCTCAAAAGCTCTGGCCTAAGGTGAGGTTCTTTAATTGGCTTTTATTGCATCGTAGGGTGCTTACCGGTGAGCAACTTATGAAGCGTGGTTTTCATGGCCCTTTTAGATGTGAAATGTGTGAAGAGAATGTAGAAAATCTCAACCATATTTTTATTGAGTGTACTTTAGCCTCTGAGCTATGGAGGAGAATGGCCACTTTACTTGGCTTAAAGTGGTCCAATTTTTTTACTTTTGAACAACTTTGGAGGGATTGGCCTAATCAAGAGGGTGTTGATCATTTTATTAGGCAGTTAGTTTGGATGGGTTCTACCATTCTTCTTTGGAATATTTGGAATGAAAGGAACAACCAAATTTTTAATCAAGATAGGAAGGATATTCACTATATTTGGCAAAATACCATAGCCAACTTAGTTGAATCAGTCCATCAACTCCTTAATCACCCCCAAAACTCCCACCAAAGATGGGATCAAGTGATGCAAAGATTGAAGATTAAATCTTCTAAGGGCAACCAACTTAAAGGGAATGTGAGTATTAGTAAGATGGATAGGACTAGAAATTGGCAACCTCCTCCTAAGGATTTTGGAAAAGTCAATACCGATGGAGCCTCTAGAGGGAACCCTGGAAAAGCCAATGTGGGAGGAATTGGTAGACTTTCAGATGGCTCCCTGGTTTTTACTTTTGCTGAGAATTTGGGTATTCTTTCCAATAACCTTGCTGAGGGGTATGGTATCCTCGGAGGCCTTCAGGAGGCTACTAAGGTTGGATGGGAAAAGGTGTTAGTTGAGTCCGACTCTCAACTTATGATTAATCTCTTGAAGACTCCTTCTAAGAATCATAAGGTGGATTGGAGAATAAAAAGAATTATTGAGAAGATTCAATTAATCCAGATGGGATTTTTGAAAGTTGATTACAATCATGTGGTCAGAGATCAAAACAAGAGTGTTGATGCTTTAGCTAATTGGGCTTTGGACAAAGGTGATCTTACTTGTTATGGCCACCCTCCTATATGGTGGGCTTCTCAAATTAGGGAAGCTCTTCTTTCTATCATTTCTTTGGATGGCTCCAGTTCTAAGGTACCTAGTTTCTTCTTGCTTTTTTTTTTTGCTTCTCTTTGGTTCATTCAGTTTTTTTTAGTTCCCTAGCTCATTCTATTCTTTATTTTGTTTCCTCCGTTGATTCTTGCCTTAATAGTCTTCTGGTCTAGATAGGTCATTGTTATGTTCAATTTTTTTTTTTTTTTTTTTTTGTTTTTTTGTTTAGTTTTTTAAGGTGGGTGGGTTCTTTTGTTTTGTTTTGTTTTTGTGTTCTTTGTGTTGTTTTTTGTTGTTCATGTGTTTTTGTTGTTTTGTTTTTTTTTTTATGTTTTTTGTTATTGTTCTTGTGTTTTTTTCGTTCTTGTTCTTGGGTTTCTCTTTGTTTGTGTTATTTCGTGTTTTTATGTGTGAGTGTTTTCTATGTTTTTTGTTTTTGTTTATTGTCTGTTGTTGGTTGTTTTTTATTTTTATTTTTATTTTTTTTTTTTAGGTTTTGGTTGTGTTTATTTTTCATGTTTTTTTTGGGTTATGTCTTTGTAGTGTTCTGTTGTTTTTGTCTTGTTTGTGTTTTGTTATGTGGTTCTTGTGTTTTTCTATGTGGTTTGTGTTGTGGTTTCTTTTATCTTATTGTGCGTGTTTGGTTGTGCTTTTGTTTTTGACACACTCAAGGAGCATGTTTTTTATTTTATTTTATTATTTTTGTTGTTATTTACTTATTTTTAAATTGGTTTTGTGTGTTTGTTTGCTCCTTGAGTATGTCAAAGGTGGTAGGCCAGGTCCGAGTCCTGGGCGTTTTTGGCGGAATGGATACCCCTGCCTCCTTGGGTCTTACCCGAAAGTGGCATCCCTTTTGGGATGTTTTCCACAAATAAAATATATATAGTTTATTTTTGTTTATTTTTGTATTTTTGAACACAAAATAGAAAATATAGTTATAATGTTCTATATATTATACTTAATAATCCTGAAAGAGTCTATAGATATTGTTAATGGGTTCAAGTTATTTAGGTGACATATAATGTTCTTCCTCAAATTGAAAGTTGGCTTTTAAAAATTTGATTAAATGGGCTATGGTGATACAATCAGTTTTATAGTCTGGCATAAAAAAGTACAATTCATGACAATAATCACGATAATGAACTGCCCTAGGGGCTTTATGAAATATTCTCTTATTTTTTAAGACAATTTCTTGATCTCCTGTGTGCTAGAAACCTGTGTACTATTATGGCATTTCAAGGTAATCCTCAAAATTATAAACAGATGAGGAAATACTTGCTCTCTTGTTTGTAAACCACCTCTCACATGCCCTTTGAATATCAAAGTAGCAAGAAGAGTTCTCAGGATCCAGGATTCTAGCTATGTCAAACCTTATAATTTGGCCAAGTCTTGGTTTTTTGGCTTTATAATGTCTAATATTTTCTAGAGTTCATTCCACTGTTCTTGAGATGGAATACTAGATTTTTCAACTATTAATGAGATTTATTTTGTAGATAATAATGTTCTAATATTTATGCGTGCATATATTCCTATGTTGAAGTCTAACATCTATGAAATTTACTTAAAATGTGCAAATTTGACTAATGATTTTATTTAATGTTTTTAAAGATTTTTATGATTCTATGTGTTTTATAAATAAAAAATATACCTATGTTGTTCACATCGAGTTCACCGAAGATGTAGCTCTAAAATTCTCACACTCCTTTTCTTTAGACTAATGGATCCACACCTCGAAGGGGGATGGGATAATGATAGATCTACACCTCAGAGGAGAGGCATTTGAGATCGTGCCCTCTTTGGTGATTTTTCAACAAATCGGGTGGGTTCACCAGGAAACATTTTATGGTAGTTTCCATGCCTAGGTTTTAGATTTTGTTTGATGTATTCTTTTTAGTTAGTCTCACATACACCTAGTTTGGCCAATATGCAACTATGCTAACCTATATGCAATTTTAATTCACATGCAACCAAAAAACAATAGAAAACAAGAAGTAATGAACAATGCAATGCTTATAAAGTGATTTGAAATTCTAATATGGGTCCGGATGGTTGATTTTTGTACTTTTATGCTTTTTGTAGACAAGATCGATAAAAATAGGATGAGATTGGGTGATACGATCTGGTGATCGGTCGATCCGATCTATGGTCGGACGAGCCGATCAGAGAAGAAACCTGTAGTTTGATAATTTGAAACAGAAAACAACAAATTTATAGAATAATATGCATTTGTCAAGGTGGATTAGGTTAAATGATAAACTTAAAAGAATAATGATTGAATGAATAAATGTAGATCTATGCTAGACACATGGATATTCATGAAAAAGTGATAAAATATGAGTATAAAATCTAATGTATCAATGGTAATGGATTTAAAATGATCTAAAAGATAATAAATATGATCTAAGATAGGAGAAATAGGGAAGGAGAATGCAAACAGTGAGATATGGATACCCCCAAGTAGCTTAACATCAAAACTCTTTGATGCAGACAAGATCGGGCAGTTTTATCTGAGATCAGGTGGTATGATCCAGAGATTGAGTGGTACGATTCTACACAAATCCACTCGATGTACAAATCCAACCTGCAAAAACATAGCAAAAAGGTGAAATAATGGAGCGATAGTATACAAAATTTCTATGGGGAATACAACGTGAGGAACCTAGATTAAATAGAATGGGGTTAGCTAAGATGTTGGACTAAAAATGAAGGGGTTACAACATCCCCTAATCTCGATGAGATCATTCGATCTGATCTCGTAACTGTCGTATAGTTGGCCAGGTAAGGACAAAGAAGTTGTAACAATTTTTGTCGCCTTGCTAAATAGGGCAATTTTTAGTTTTGGATGAGATTGGGTGGTATGATCTCGTACAAAATCATTCAACCTTAGACAAAATTGTACAATCTCGTACAATGGTAAAAAACAAACTTGCAATGAGCACAAAAATTGAGGCAACAAGTTAGGGGACAATTTAATTTAATGTTTCTAATATTTATAACTTAGGATTGATTAATGTGGATCAATTTTGACCCACTATAGTACCAATCCCAACCTAGGAAATGTTAACTGTCCTAGGATAGAAAGAACATTTGTAGAAGGCTCTAGAGGAAGAGGAAAAAATAAGATAGCCACAATCTATGAGTGTGTTACAAATATTATCCCTAGGATCTAATAGAACTAAGCCTTCCCCATTTTATCTAACTTTGGTCTATAAGGACAAGTTGATCCACAACTATATTATAAAATCTAGGGCCAACACATCCATTATGCCAAAAGAAATAGCAGACACACTACAAGTAAGATATAAGACAACAAACAAAAAGTAGTGCAATTGGATGGTAGCTCAATTCAAATATTAGGGGTTGCAAAAAATCTATCACTTTTCCCTTATGCATGTCCAGATAAAGTAGTCTTACAAGACATATCAATAATCGATCTGACTCATTTTGACATCTATCTATCTCAAGATTTCACTGCTAAACTAGGAGGATATATACATCTAGACTGGTCCTTAATGGTATTAAGGATACTATACGGGGCTTGAATCAAACTTTCAAGTCAGCCCTTGCATTATCATCATATAGAGACATTGCCACCATCTGAGTGAGGTGATGAACAAATAATGGCATCCGAAGAAGAATGGCCAAACCTCCACAATATGGACGAAGAATTACATCCAGTCAAACATAAGGCAACAAAAATTTAGGATTATGATCCCCTAAAGAAATACAAACAAACCAGCATGGGGTAGTGTCAACTCAAAACAAGGCCCAACTATTGGGTCACCTGTGTATATATGTAAATAAATAATAAAATAACAATATATAATTTTTGATAATTTTTTATTTCTTTATTTTCTTTCATTTTGTAGGAAAAGAGACGATAAAAGTTTTAGTACCTAACTTTATAATCAAAGCAAGTGAAGTGATAGGCTTACATAAGCTAAAATAATGATACATAGGATGAAAAGCAATCCAAATCCTCCAACACGTCATCTTGGGCAAAAATAAAAGGGCTCAAGATAGTCAAAAGACATAAGAAGCACAGAAGGGTGTTGACCTAAGAATGATGAAGTTAGAAAGAATGAGTCTCACAAACTCCAAGAAAAGGCAATAAAAAAAGGCTAGTGTCCTCTAGAAAGTTATTTCTCTATAATTCTATTCCCAATTTTTAGAGGTATTTTAGCTTTTAAATTTATTTTCTTTCACAAGTAGAAGGCCCCCTAAGCCACAAAAAATGTAGTGATAAATCACTACAACCTAGTTAAATTGTGTCTTAGAAGAAGATGAAGAGCTTGGACCAAAACTAGGGGAGCATAATCCATGCTAGCCTAAAAGGATGCCATCTCAAAATTCACCAAAAAAATATCTCCAAAGGATGAATATAGGAGTGGAGACACTCCTTTTATGTGGGAAAGTTGATCACGTGACAAGAATATGATCCATGATGAGTAGTCTAGAACCTTTTCAATGATATCTAAGTCAAACCTCACTCCTAAAAAAAGCTGAGGAGCCTTTTTGATGATAACTAAAAAGAATCCATTATAGGAGGAGGATCAACCCAAAAAATATTCATAAGAGAATCAATAGAGTTCATTATTTTTTGTATCAATTTGGCTAAGTAGCCTCTAGCAACTCATGCATCATCCCGCCATGAGACATAAAAATATCTTTGGTGACGAGAGATGGCAAATGGATACCAACAAGTTAGAGAATAAGAGGGATCCTTGTGATCACTCTAAGGATGCAAGTTTAAAAATGTATACTTTCCCACATTCAAAAGAAAGACTGCTAAGGTGAAATATTCTTTGCAGTGATAAAAATATTAGTTGAAGTCACCAGCAAAGTGAGCAGACATGTGTTGAGTGATAATTTTGCCCAATTACCAAATTATACTCACAGTCAGGATATTATCAAAAAATCCTCTCTTGCAAATAAATTTAAAACTTCTCCAAGGTTCTTATTTGCGTAATTTATTAATATGTGCTTGAATGCTTGTGAAAATATGAAAATGTGCTAAATACCTCAGAGGTGCAAGTAGTTGTTAACAAGGGGCTTGTGGTTTAGTATTTTATTTTATTTGCGATGACTTTGTTGTTCATGTAATTATTGAAAATGTAAATTTATTGATCAACTATCTACTTTGAAATGATAATCCTTGAACGGTGATTTAATCCATTTTATCTCAAATTGTTAATAAATTTTATCTTCTTTTGTTAACCAATTTTATCTTCTTTTGTTAACCAATTTTATCTTCTTTTGTTAACAAATTTTATCTTCCTTTGTTAAGATTTGTTTGAGCATGAAATAAAATGACTAAAATCTAACTTTGCAATGTAGGAGCTTTGGAATATCACCTTAATTATTCATTTTAATGAAAATTTGGAATTTATTAAAATTTCCATTTTTACATAAAATGAAATTAATTTGATTGTTTGAAAAATGTGCAAAGTTTGAAATTTTGAATTTCCTTTAAAAATGTGAATTTGTGTGAAATTTGAAATTTTGAATTTCCTAAAAAAATGTGAATTTGTGTAAAATTTGAAATTTTGAATTTCCTAAAAAAATGTGAATTTGTGTGAAATTTGAAATTTCGAATTTCCTTTAAAAAATGTGAATTTGTGTAGAATTAAAATTTGAAATGTAACTTTGATATGGCAATGCTAGCTTTTGGGATTTTTTTTTTAGATTTTGTAATTGATGAGATTAAAAAAAATGTAAAAGGGCTAGGGTTAGAGAAAATAAAATAAAATACAAGTTGTCGTAACTTTTAAAATTTCAAACCGACCCTACAAACATCAATATCCTACATTAAACCAGCATTAGTTTGACCCGTATTCACGCAGTCCAACATTAATGTCATACAATCTGAGGAAAAAAGGCACAATATATTTTAAAAAATAGCTAAGTTTACCATCCGCATGCATAAAACTCACTAAAAATTTTAATATATTGCCAAAAGAAATATTTTAAATGAAATACATTTGTAGCATACCGTGTTTCAATGGCTTCCGGTGTTGAAACATGGTGCAGTCCAACAAATTGGGAGGAGGCTCTTCAAACAAAAAATCCAACTTCAAACATGCCCTTGCTCTAAAAATTCTTTGACCCTTTTTCTTGAGCTTCAATAGCTATTTAAAATTTTCCCATAAATCCCTTTGTTTTCCTCTTCCGTTGGCTTAATTTCATAATGAATTTCATTCCTCCATTTGTAACTGTCACATACATTCTCCTTAATTTTATTTATTTTTCTCCATTTGTAACAATCCTACCCTCCATTTATGTTACCTTCGTGTGGCTTGATGCTAACTATGACGTTACTATTTTCCAACATACCTCGTATTATCCTTAGTTTTTTTTTATTAATCATACAAACTAACTTCAATAATACCTTTTCTTTCATTTCTTCCCTACCACTGTACCAGTATAATGGTAAGGACCACGACTGCCCTTCGTCAAACATATTTTCTCCATGAGGTATCATCGGACTCTACAAGACACCAGCCCTACCACAATCTCCCTTTGCTCTTGCTATAACTATGGTGTCCATTTTTTGATATATAGTAGAAAGGTTTTTCAATGTGTAAGCTATGGAGAGAAATGCATATCATCATCTGTAGCGAGAATTATTTTTCCCAAATACAAGAAAATCATAACTCAACTTTAGGTTCGAGGTGTATATCAATTGGTTCATCCAAACCCCATAAGGGGGCGGAGGTCCAAGGTTCAAATATCGGGCCTCGCCGGACTGAACGCTTATCCCTTTCCTGGTGCTTTCAGCAGTGAAAAAGGTTTAAAATTATTGTGGCATGGTTCTTATAGGGGTGGACTGTACGAAGATCTGTGTGGCGGCTTTCGAGGCAGACAACATAAAATACTATGGTAGCCATAAAAAACTAGACGACCTACCCGGATTCGTGGTGGCTACTGATTCCACCATGTAAATTCAAATAATAATAATAATAATAATTCAACTTCATGCCTTCATGGGAAACAAGTGTATTTCAACCAATGGCGCAATTATATAGGTGTGTGTACTTGTATTCTTTGAGCTCTTTTGTGTAATGATGGTCTGCCATAGGAAGTGTAATATAATTTGCTACATAATTATTTTCACACCAGTAAAGTCCTTATATAGTGAGTCCCATCAAGACCACAATACTCATCATTTATTTCAAAGATATTGCCCAACCACACACATCGGATCCTAAATTCCTTTGAAGATTGAAGAAATGCTCCACTGCTCATTATGAAAAATACCATAGTTGTATTCACTCCAAGACCAAATAGAGGATAGGATTGCTTTATCTCATCCATTATTGTAATCTAATTAACACAGCCCTAGAAGAGGACCAAAAAATTAATGCTACCCCATAACTCAGTTGTGGCATATAACAAGCATAGGAACCATAAACAAAGCATTTCTATGGTACCAAGGAAGCTAGAATATAAAATCGTAGAGGAGAATCCACCAGTGTCGTTGTATGGATCCCATTACTCAGTGAGTACATCATGAACTTGAACATCCCAAATGGTGATAAATGACAGTATGCAAGCGTAAAAAAAGAACAAACTACTTTGTACAACACGTTGGAAATTTTGGTGTAGGCAATCATGAATCGAATGGCCATGATCTGGTTTACCCATGTCTTAAATATGGTATGGTCTCTATGCTACTCCTCTTTAGATATCTCTTTATGATATGAAATATCACAACCACCATCAATTCTTCATGGGAACTAAATGAAATGCATTTGAGAGACCTCTCAATGTTGTAGGTGCTATCCCACTTGAAATGACTAAACTGATCTGGAAAGACTGCTTGAATTACATCCTTAAATATTATGGTCATGCTAGTACCCTTTTTTCAAAACCCTGATATTATTGCATTGATCCAATTCTACTGGTATTTTGACTACATTTGATTTCGGATTGCAGTGTTAGTCCCACACTCGTTTGGGTATGAAGCGATGAATGATATATGAATAAAAATACACATTATTCCTATTGACTTAGCTATGTCTTAGTGGCTTCTCGAAATCTATGGCCCTACCTCCATGTCGACCAGGCTAAAGGCTGAGGTATACCTCAAAAATCGCATCCATCATATTTTTATGATCTAAAAATATCAACATACAATATTAAATCGAAATTAACTTTAAACCAAACCCCTATTTAAGAATATAAACATAAAACACCATAATGTAAAGGTATAACATACAACATAATGTAAATATATAAACATGAGACACCATAATACCAAAAATAAATATTATAGTGCAATGAGAATATGAAGACAAAAATGATGATATTTTATTCATTTTTTTATTATATTTTTTGCACTTATATATATGCAACCAGTGGATTGAGCTTAACCTAGCAAAACTATGGGGTCAAAAACATGAGATTAATGAAATCCATTACCAAAAAATATCAAGTGTTAAAATATGATAATTCATTAACCTTTTCACAACACCATAAACTAAAATAAAAAATGCAAACCTAAAGTCATATTAACATAAAAAAATCAAGTGGGTCCCCAAAATTGGGGTGTGTTGTGTGATAGCCACAACAACATGGATGCATCATAGAGCAAGGTTGGAATGAAAAAATAAAATAGAGAAGTCTAAAATAGAACAAAGGAAGAAACAAGAAAGCTACGAAAGCAACTAGGAGTTTTAATCTAACAATGAAAGAAGGTTGGATGAAAATGTCTAATAAAGTGACTTGTCGAAAGTTTTAAATTTTTGAAGAAAGAAACCAAGTAAAAGTCTCGATTCAGAAGATACCAACCATACAAACAAAAGATGCTAGAAAAATTCTGAAATGGTAGACAACTCCAAAGGTAGACAAGGGCACCAAGACTGAGTAAAATGTAGGTGAGTGCATGGTTCCCTAGGAATAAGAAAGATAGTATACCATTACTAATAAAATATGGCTATCCACAAATAAGAATCTAGTTCTATGAATCAAATGAAGGTAGGTAAATCTTTAAAGGTGAAGGAAGGGGACCTCCAACCATGATAAGTATAGATTGAAAATAACGGTAGCCGAGGACTCCTCCATTAAATATTTAGAATTTATGAGGTATGATTATCTTCGACAAGGATAATCAAAGATGATAACATTTTAATGACATTCTCGATGGGACCTCAATGACACATTATTGGTCCCATAATCATAAAAAGGAATAGGGCTAAGAATTTATGAGGGTCTTAGTCTATTCCTCTCTTGTTGAATCATTTCTCTCACTTGGTGACTCTACTCTAGAATGAATACCAAAATAAGCCATTACTAAAGATACCAAACTAAGGTTCGAGTGAAGACCTCAATCTATTTACTTTTTAGAAGCAAGATGCTACATTCACCTAGTGACTCAATATTGAAGAAAGAGCCCTGATATAATTAAATAAAATTTGGTGGTTGACATCTTATGCCTGACAAAAGTGATAAAGGTTTCCATCACTAGCTGCAATCATTTCATGAAAAAGGAGAGTCATAGTCCATAATATGGCTATTCCACCTCCACTTCCACCCCTTAGAACATTCCCCACATGAAATGATAGAGGTCTATTGGCCCCACCAATGCCAAATGCAACATGGGAGGAGATACCATAATCAGATCTGAAGTCCCTCACCTATTTCATGGGTGAAGATATTACTACCCTCATCGAGCACCTTAACCATGCGGCAAGCCTATGCATGATTCACAACAATTCAAATTAATTCCTATTATAAAGGAATGAAATTCCATATCAAGTAGTTTGTGGCCAAATGTGATGTATGCAAAATAAATAAAGGGAAAATAGTTAAATATCTTAGCTTCTTGTAACCCTTGCTTTTACTTGATCACCAATGGAGAACATCCCCATAGATTTCATTAAGGGCTTTTCCAAATCAGAGAGTAAAACAATGATTTTATTATGATGGATTTCCTTTCAAAGTATACTCAATTATATACCCTACAACACCCTTTCATGGCCAATAAAGTAGCCAAAGTATTTATTGATTCTATTTTCAAACTACATGGTATGGACAAGTCCATTGTCAATGACCATGATTCAATTTTCATTAACAACTTTTGGAATGAGTTGTTCACTCTTAATGGTACTTATTTGAATATGAAATATTCTTATCATTCTTAGTTAAATGGCCAAATAGAAATTATAAACAAATGTTTTGTTACATACCTTAAATATTTTTTCAAGACAAACTAGAATAAATGTTTTTCCTTAGTTGAATTATGATATAATAGTTTATATCATTCCTCCCTTAACATATCCTAATTTTAGGTATTATATGGTCAAAACCACTATTTATGGTAGATTATATTCTAGAATATTTTAAGATGGCCTAGGTCAATGGTTTAATTTAGTAGCATGATATTGTTCTCCAATTCCTTAAGGATAATATATGTTAGACAAAAACATATGAAGTAGAAAAAATATTTGCACCATTTGGAGTAGCAATTTATGGGGGTAATATGGAATTTTAAAGCTCCACCCTTATAAAAAATTATCCCTAAAGACTAAGTCTGGTTAGAAGTTGAAAAATTGGTTCCATGGTCCTTACAAGGTTGTTTGTCATAGTGGGGAAGGTGGTGTATCGATTGGAGCTTCCTCCTACTTCTAAAATTCATCTTGTCTTTCATGTATCTTGTCTCAAATAGGTTATTGGTCAAAATGTGTGGTTTAGACTAATCTTGTCCTAGATGAATATGGGTGGGTCAAACTCTAGCTTGAAGTGATCTGATAGTCCCAAATTTTATAATATATGTTCTCTCCGAGTGCATGAGTTCCTCATTGTGTGGTAAGACCTATCATATAAATATATGATATTGGAGACAACAAGCATTCTCTAGTCATTTCCATCTTTAAGGATAAATCTTATTGGGGGATCCATGTAATGACTCTAATATATCCATGTCAATTATTTGTTTATTATAATTAGCTTGAGCCCTAGGTTAGGTTAGTTTTTTCTTGACCATTATGGTTAGGAGTGTTAGTTTTTTTAGTCTACAAATAGTTGAGTTATGTTGTAGTTGTGATCATCATTTATACTTGTAATCTTAAGTCACCTTTAATATGCATATGATACTTTGCCCTCTCTATATGGTTATGTGACTTTACCCTCTCTCAATAGCTATATCTTGTTATTGATTTTGAATTTGGATGTATTACTTACTATATTGATTTATTTTTGTGGAAATATAAATATTCTTCTAGTAATTTTTTTTTGTTTGATAGTTTTAAGTTTTGTTGCTACTACTACTATTTTTTACAATTGTTTCTTTACAAAGAATAATTTTATTTGCAAAAACTACATAGCATCCAAATACCTCTTAATAGAATTATATTTACAAACATGAATGACATATGACTTATTAACAAAAAAAAAAATATCTTACCATTAAAATTAATAGGAAGAAAAATATAGGCTCGGGTATAATGGATTGTGAATAATCTTTAAAATGAACATCAACCATATTTTACAAAGAAATGTAAACTAGTGTGAAAATCTATTTTAATAAGTTATAATTAAACATGTGTACAAAATAATCAAACTAGGGTTTTAGAAGCTAGGGTAGAGGCTTGGAGAATATTTTCATGCAAAAAAACCATCAGAGAGAAATAAATCCTTTTGGAGGGTCTTTCAACAGTAAGTCTCACAAATCAAGGAACCGTATACCAAGATAAGCTATGTGGAACCCAATATAGCTTCAATTATTATCAAACATAATCAAGGACAATCATAACCATCATGAGAAATTGAGAAAAGGAGGATTATTTTTCTATAAGAGTGAACGAATATTTACCACAAGAAAAATAAATACTAATATTGGAAATAGCAAAAAACTGGATAGCTGAGGATATAGTTTATAAGACAAAACACAACTTGATAGGTAAATTTGTGGGTTTCAAATCGTTCGTGCACTTACTCTACACATGGATAAGGAAAAAATGGCATATGGAAGGAGAATACAAAATTATAACTCTTCAAAATGGGCATTTTTCTATAGAGTTCACATCAATGGAAGATCGACAAAAAGTATTTGAGGGAGGGTCGTATCATCATAAGACAGTGGGATAATTATTGCAACCATGGAAGATGGGATTCGACCCAGGGGTATAACCAACTGTAGTATCAATATGGGTAATATTATTTATCCTTCCCCTTGAATTTTGGAAAGAGGAGGTACTCGAGGCAATAGTTAACTTACTCGGGCATTATCAAAGTAGATATGTAGACACTAAATTTTGTCAATTAGATTAGACTGCCAATATACATTCTAATCGACACCATATGACCCCTTTGGGTAACCCTCAGAGCTTAAATAGTGGTCCTAGCCACTTTTGGGAGGTTCTACCCCACTTTTGAGAAGTTTTGGCCATGTAGGCATGGCCATCCCACCCTAGGATGGCCACAGTTCATGGTCATCCCACCTAGGAATGACCACCAACAACCGTCCCTAGGTGGAAAAACCATGGCCTTGGACCCTTAAAAAGTTAAATGTGAGATAAAAGACACCCAGATTCTACCATTTACCCCAACCATTGAAGCATACCAGTATGAGGGTGCATAACTCTCATGCCAAGCTGTAAATTGGAGGCCCAAATTGGAGATTCTTCCCCCTCCAATATATGGAAAGGTTTGGACAACTGGCAACACCTGCCTCTCATGGCCAAGTGACGGGGACGGGAAGAACCAACCACTTACAAATTCCAAATTTTCATTAAAAGCTTCGGGAAAAAATTACATTTCACAAAAGCAAAATGCCCGCAGGCTTACAAGACCAGAGATGCTCTGGTATTTTCTTTCTCTACTCTGTTCTTCCGTCCACCGTCCTCCTCTCTGAAAACAAAAATTTTGTCTCTTTAACGAGGTCCCCCGGTCCTCCCAGCAATCAATGCTCCACCAAACAAGATTTCCCCAGTTCAAATTTTCCCTCCTTCCCGGTTTTCAAAATTCTGTCATAAATGCCATCTGCCCGATCTCCTACAGAGCTTGCATTGATGGCCTCCCTGCATCGGCCGCTTCGTTCTCCCTGTCCTCCGTACTGCTATCCCCCTTCATAAAGCCAACACCTGTAAATGTTATTAAACTCGAATAATAACAAACAAGAATTCATGGCCGACACCTCCCTTCATAATTTACGTGACCTTCCACTTGATTTGCATACGCGTAACCGTCCGCGTGCACATCTCTCCAAGCCTCTCCCCCTGTTGCCATAAATTTGACCCACGTGCCCTTCACGACCGCCACGTGTCCCCTTCACGACCGCCACGTGTCGCCCCTTTACTGGCCGTGATATCGCGACCGAACTCCAACTCCACTGCTTCATACTTCTCCCCCTCCTTTCTTTTTTGAGCCTTCACTTTAATGATACCTTGCCATGCCTTTCACTTGCCACGTGTCAGCTTCACACTGGCCGTGATACCACAACAAACTGCATCTCCTCTTATCGAAGTCTTCGCTATGCCTTCTATTTTGTGTTTGCTTTTGGGCCACCTTAAGACTCTGCCACGTGGCGGCTTCACACTGGCCGCGATATCGCGACAGGTCGCGATATCGCGACAGGACTCCTTCCTCCGCTTTGCCTTCGAAGACCGTCACGATATCGCGACGTCGCGATATCGCGACGTTGCGATATCGTGACGTCTAAGGTTCCCCCTTCAATGCCAAATGATAACGTCATGATATCGCGACGTCGCGATATCGCGACGCCTGAAGCTCTCCTCCTCTGCTTTGGACTACGGTCGCGATATCGCGACGTCGCGATATCGCGACAAAACTGGCTCAAGCCCCGCCAAGCCTTTTGAGGTCGCGATTTCGTGACCCCAACTCAATTTACGCACAAACTTTACAAACTTCCCCCTTCTGCTTCGCACAACTTCCCCTCCCGGGAATGAATTAATGTAATTCAAAATACAAGTACTTGAAGAAAATTTTGAAGGATGCGAGATTGCCCACACTGTCACCGGATGCTCCTGCATCAGATTCCCGGGGTAACAAGAGAAGTGACCTTCACTTCTAAGCCGTTCGGTCTGCATCCCTTGTAATATCTCCGAACACTCAACAACCTTTACAATTCGCTCAAATCCCGCTTCTGGGCAAGATTTTCTGCCCTCTACCAGACAAATTCTGGCATTGCTACACACCTTTTCATCTTCCGTCTGCAACGGCTTCAACTTGTGCCGCACTCCACCTTTCACCAAGGAGTAAGTATTAGCACGACCATCATGCACTGCACTCCGATCAAACTGCCATGGCCTGCCCAACAGCAAATGACAAGCATCCATGGGGAATACATCACACAGGACTTCATCCTGGTACCTCCCAATATTGAACGTGACTAAGCACTGTTCCCGGACCCAAGCTCTGTGGTCCTTCCGCAACCACGCAATTCGGTATGGGTGCGGGTGTCTCCTTCTCTCCAGCTGCAACTTAGAAACCATTTCCTCAGAAACTAAGTTGTCTGTACTTCCATTGTCGATGATCACATTGCAAACTTTGCCTGCACTCTTGCATCGGGTGCGGAACAGGCTTCTCCTTTGCTCTGACTTGTCTTCATCCACCAGCATGGTCCTTCTCACAATCATGGCTTCCCCTTTTTTAGCTTCTTCAGAATGTTCTGAGTCAGCATCCTCAATTGCCACAACTGTTTTGGCAGGACCCACTGGCCTCTTGTTTGTCCTTTCTCGGTGTTGTGGGCACTCAAATGCACGATGCCCTTCTTCTCCACAATGGAAACATGTTCCACGAAATATTCCTCTTCCATTCCCGTGTCCAGATCTACCTCTTCCTCTCGGGTAGTTATCATTCTGAACTTGCGATTTTGGGTCTTCATCTTCTTCTTTCTGATCCCGGCTGCTGCTCTCCTCTTCTTTCTTCTCTTCCTTTCCTTCTTTCTTTCCACCGTTCTTTCCTCCCGGTTCTTTCACTTTTGGCTTGCTTTCAAACCTTCGGTTCAATTTTCCTTCAACCTTTAAAGCAAACTGGTAAGCGTCTTCGATGGTGCTTACCCGAACCAAGCTCAACTCCTCCTGCACACTCGGTCTCAACCCATTAATGTAACGGGCCACTTTTTCCTTGCTAGCTTCCAAATGCCCGGTCCTGATGGAGATTTTATAGAATTCCTCCGTGTATTCTTGAACTGTCCTGTTCATCTGCCTCAAGCTTTGCATTTTTCGTAGTAGATCCAGTTCATAGTCAACGGGGATAAACTGTCTTTTTAACTTCTCCACCATTCTGTCCCACCTCGTTATTCTCTCCTTTCCTCTTCGGTTTCTCTCCAGCTGCACCCCCTTCCACCAGATGCTAGCATGACCCTTCAGTCGGGTCTTAGCAAATCTGACCCGGTTAGGGTCTTCAACTTCTTCGTATTCGAAGTATTCTTCTAATTCATTCACCCAGTCTATCAATTCCTCTGGGTTCAAGTTCCCGGAATACGTGGGAACCTCTAACTTCGGCCTCTTCCCGATCTGGGATATGGCCTTGTATAGCCGGGCCTGTGCCGGGTCTACATCTTCCTCCTCTTCTTCAAACTCATTCCCCTCTTCCACTTCATCCTCACTGTCTGCATCCCTTCTCGGCTCACGTCCTCTGCGTAGCTCTTCTTGCAGGGCCTGGACTTGCCGCTGCAAAGCCCGAAAATCTTCCGCTGCCATGCCTCTGCCACCCATCGGGTTTCTTCTCGGAGGCATCTTCTCTGAACTCAAGCCCTCCCACACGTCCTGGTACAACTGCCTCTCTCTTTCGGTGGTCTATTGTACGCTCAGGAGCTACGGGCTCTGATACCACTTGACGGAGACGGGAAGAACCAACCACTTACAAATTCCAAATTTTCATTAAAAGCTTCGGGAAAAAGTACATTTCACAAAAGCAAAATGCCCGCAGGCTTACAAGACCAGAGATGCTCTGGTATTTTCTTTCTCTACTCTGTTCTTCCGTCCACCGTCCTCCTGAAAACAAAAATTTCGTCTCTTTAACGAGGTCCCCCGGTCCTCCCGGCAATCAATGCCCCACCAAACAAGATTTCCCCAGTTCAAATTTTCCCTCCTTCCCGGTTTTCAAAATTTTGTCATAAATGCCATCTGCCCGATCTCCTACAGAGCTTGCATTGATGGCCTCCCTGCATCGGCCGCTTCGTTCTCCCTGTCCTCCGTACTGCTATCCCCCTTCATAAAGCCAACACCTGTAAATGTTATTAAACTCGAATAATAACAAACAAGAATTCACGGCCGACACCTCCCTTCACAATTTACGTGACCTTCCACTTGATTTGCATACGCGTAACCGTCCGCGTGCACATCTCTCCAAGCCTCTCCCCCTGTTGCCATAAATTTGACCCACGTGCCCTTCACGACCGCCACGTGTCCCCTTCACGACCGCCACGTGTCGCCCCTTTACTGGCCGTGATATCGCGACCGAACTCCAACTCCACTGCTTCATACTTCTCCCCCTCCTTTCTTTTCTGCGCCTTCACTTTAATGATACCTTGCCATGCCTTTCGCTTGCCACGTGTCGGCTTCACACTGGCCGTGATACCGCGATAAACTGTGTCTCCTCTTATCAAAGTCTTCGCTACGCTTTCTATTTTGTGTTTGCTTTTGGGCCACCTTAAGACTCTGCCACGTGGCGGCTTCACACTGGCCGTGATATTGTGACAGGTCGCGATATCGCTACAGGTCACGATATCGCGACAGGACTCCTTCCTCCGCTTTGCCTTCGAAGACCGTCGCGATATCGCGACGTCACGATATCGTGACGTTGCGATATCGTGACGTCTAAGGTTCCCCCCTTCAATGCCAAATGATAACGTCGCGATATCGCGACGTCGCGATATCGCGACGCCTGAAGCTCTCCTCCTCTGCTTTGGACTACGGTCGCGATATCGCGACGTCGCGATATCGCGACAAAACTGGCTCAAGCCCCGCCAAGCCTTTTGAGGTCGCGATTTCGCGACCCCAACTCAATTTACGCACAAACTTTACAAACTTCCCCCTTCTGCTTCGCACAACTTCCCCTCCCGGGAATGAATTAATGTAATTCAAAATACAAGTACTTGAAGAAAATTTTGAAGGATGCGAGATTGCCCACACTGTCACCGGATGCTCCTGCATCACCAAGCATGCCCATTTGACCATATGATCATTTGAGCTATAAAGTGGATTTATTCCACCCAATTTTAGAGAGGAATATTTACAATATTTTTTCCAAAAAGTGTTACCGAGATTTATCCCCAATTCACCATGTGTTTTTCCTTGAGATCTCCGTCAAGAGAATAAGATCCCAAAATTTTATGAAAACACCCCTAGGAGTAGCTTAGACCAAATCACAGAGGAATTGGTGGCAAAAACCACCAGATTTGGTGGCCATCCCACCCCAGGATGCCCCCAAATTATGACAATCCTAAATGGCACACCCAGGGATGACCATGAATTTGAGCACTATTTTCTTTCTATTTTTACATAGATCAATTCTAGAGTATATTTTATACCTTATGTCAAGTTTTGGTGCAATTTTGAGTTGTTTTGCACCTATTATTATGCATTTCTTTTTTTGTAGTCCTAAATGGCACACCCAGGGATGACCATAAATTTGTGTGCAATTTTCTTTCTATTCTTGATTAGATCATTTCTAGAGCATATTATATGCATGATCCTAAGTTTTGGTAGCATTTGGAATAATTTTGCATCATCTATTATACATTTCCTCTTTTAAGCTAATTATTGCATATATCTCTTTGATTACCTTTCAATATGCACATGCTATTAACAAATCTGATTTCTTTGTGTGTAGATCCAGGTATCATAGTGCACAAGGAAGGAGCAATAAGTTAGAATATTGATAGAACATCACGATGGCATCAAAATCCCGCTCTTCAATCATGAGTGCGAGGAAGACACTGAAAGCATACCTTAAATTTTTGAAAGGATTTGATCCTTTGGATATTGTAATGAGTTGTATCAATTGAGAGCCCTCAAGGGGATGTTTTGTAACTGTATATTTGGCAAATAAAATAATATAAAGAGAACCATCCATTTCTTTCACTTATTTGTCTCTTATGCTTACTTAAAATGTCACTTTTGTAGTGCTTAAATCAATAGATCAATAGATGCATTTCATTTCCCTTTGCTAGGTGCACCATTTTTTCCACTCTACAATGGTGATCACGGTGGGACCCTTGTCTTATTTAATTTTTGCAAGTTTTGACTCTATTTTTGTCTTTGAAATGTTATAGGTTTTGGTTGTTCTGGCCTAAAATGGCCCCTAATTTCCTAATTGGAACACCCAAGGATGACCACAATAGCCATCCCACCTAGGGATGGCCCCCAAATTTGTAGTTGTCCCACCCCAGGACGACCACAAAATAGAGGGTCTACAACTCAAATTGATAGAAATAGTAGAATCATAGGCTTTCAAGGTAAGTAACTACACCTTGTTTTTGCATTTTTATTGTTCAAAAAGGTCAAATTTAGTTTTTCTTTCTCCCCTTGTTTTCTTGAAAGGTAGATTTCACTTTTCTTTAATCACAAAAACAACAAAAAAATAAGAAAAATAGAAAAATAATCCAGTAGGAATGCATCTGTGTGGTTTGATTTCTTGTGACCTACCTAATGGGTAGGTTGCCATTTAGGGCATGCATTTTGTAGGTTCAATTTCTATTTAATATTTCTAAAAGTGAAACGTTATTTTTGCATTTAGTGAAATCTCATTGAGTGCTCTATTGTTTTACTTTTTTAAGTATAAAATGAACCACACACACCACATCCCATGCAAACATTAGTGAGTTGGAATTCATCCCCAACCACTAATCGAGACCAATGATGGTGGGCTTCATCTCCACCCGTTGGCTCACATGATTGATATGAACCCTATTTTATTGGCCAAGGCCAACTCCAAGAACCATCTTAGCCATGGAAAATAGCATGCATTCCTCTTCGGAGGGTGTATCACTACCCATGGTCAATATGGGTGAGGACTGGTAGGACCTGTGCTCCTTGATCGGGTATGGGCTTCATCTCCATACTTTGGTTGGTACACGTGATCGAACTTTCATTGTCGATTGTCGAGCTATGAGTATACAGGTGAAATCCCTTTAACATAAGAATATCATCCAACAAAAGAAAAACACGTGACAAAATATCTCCTTGCAAACAATGAATCAAAACACACAAAATAGTTTTAGGGAACACACATAAATATTTAAAAGAGATAAACACTTGTCTTATTGTGTGTTTCCATTCTTGTGTGCTGCATCATTAAAATTTGTAAAGGAGATAATCACGTAGGATTTGGTAGGAAGTAGCTATGGTGTGCACCCATAGCCAAGCCCATTCAAGGGCTGACACTATGGAGAGTAGACAAGGAGACACAAGTCATCTCTGATTTAGCCCTAAGGACATGTTCATACCTCCTTGGTGGCCTCCTACTCACCCAAGTCCCAGAATAGCTAGTCAGGAACTTCACCTACAAGGGACCCCTACATGGGACACCCCTACAGGTTTTGGTCCTAATCAAGGAACATACTTCCCATATTTAGACACTTCACATGCCTTATTTCAAGAACGACAACTACGCATTGAGGCACTAACAGATAGAGCAATACCATACATTCGCGTGCCTGCTAGGTCTACCACACCCACCTATGGGCAAGATCAAGAGTACACACACTGGGTAGGGCCAAATGATCAAACTACACCCTTAAACCACCCTAATAGGTTACAGCAACCTAAGTACCAAGATGAGTATGATACTCATCGCTCAGGGTGAGCAAATTCAGCCCTTCCCTTCCTCATCAATGAAGGAAGGTATGAGGAAATATTTTCATTATCCTCAAGTCCATTATGCCATGCAAGCATGATGTGCCTCTGCATCAATTGAGTACAAATAACGCTTGTCTAGGATTGAACCTCAAGTGAACGCGACTTCCCTCGATCGAGGGAAGCTCGTAGTCGATATTTTAGATCATCCTAAATGAGATAGGCCCCAGGGTGATACTGCTAGGGCTCATAGGCCACACATGATAGAACAGATAAATCAAGTGGTCAAGAGATATGCTGAGCACCAAGTGTAATTCAATCAGCTTTGATAGGATAAAGAATGCTTGGACCACCAACATCAATTAGAAAATAAAAGAATTGAGTAACAAACCAATGAGTTGTTTCAAGATACCTTACATGATAGGGTCCCTACCCCAAGTACTCATAGATAGGGGGTTCATCAGAGGCAACCTACTTTCAATCAATATAGGCCTCCTAGGCCTAACCAAATGTTGCCTCCTTAACCTCCTAGGCCTAATCGGGACTTGCCTCCTAGGCCAAACATAGATCACCATCCACAGGTGCTTACTCCTCCTTGTAGGCCAGTTCAAGAGACACCTTATGGGGCCTACACTGAGCTTGAACCAGAAGAGGAATATCCTAAAGTGCCTTATGGAGGTAGGGTGGATGACATTCAACCACCATGCAATAGGCTTGATATTCCTTGCCCTCCCCCATAGGGTCAAAGCAAATAAGAGGAGATCAAATCCTCTGATGTGTACAAAGCATTGCTAGAATGCATGGAATTGATAGAGAACAAGACCTCTAGGTCTAGGCCTTAGAAGCCCACTTTACGCCAGCTTCGTAGTCAACTACTTCACCCATAAGTACCTTCCCCTCCCTATCCAAAGCATTTTAAAATGCCCAAGTTGGATAAATTTAAAGGAGAGGAAGATGCGCAGGAGCATGTCACCAGATTTTTGAACCAATGCTTCTGTATCCAGGATAATGATGCCTTACTATTGAGGATATTTTTGCTTACCCTCTTTGGCCCTACCATAGAGTGGTACAATCAACTCCCAAAGTATAACATCTACAACTTTGAACAATTCATAGATGCATTCTTGGAATGCTTCACCTTTAACACTAAGTGAAAGGTGACTTTAATAGACCTCACAGGGTTGAAGCAATATGATGATGAGTCAATCATGGACTATGGCAATAGGTGGTGAATGCTTCTTGCTAAGCTACCATACCTACTCCCCATGTTTGAGTTGACTCACATGTTTTCTAAGAGCTACCTGAAGCCAATTTCCTTGTTGCTACAACTCCAATAGTACCCAACTCTTGAAGATGCTCTAGCATAGGCTAGAATAATCAAAGACATTAAAATTCAAGAGGGGGAAATTGCAAAACCTTACAAGAAGGAATGGACTAAGAACACCAAGAACAATCCAGTGCAACCAAAGCTAGTAGTAGTCAACCAAGTTGCTATCAGTATTCCAGGGCCTGTGCAACCAACACCACCTTAGAAGCCCAACTATTAGGCCACACCTGGAAACTACAACAACAATCAAATAAATCAAGGGCAAAACTAGCAACATCACCCTAAGTGATAATTTATGCCCATTTTTGAGTCCATGGATTCTTTATTTGAGCGCCTCTATGTAGCCAAGGAAATTAATCTACCTGAAAGTTGACCTGTAGATCCAAATGCACCAAAGCCCCTAGGATATCATGAAGACCTATACTACAAGTACCATAGGTAGAATGGGCATGACGTGCATATGTGCTTTAGGTTCAAACACCTAGTACAAGACATGATCGATAGGAATGATCTTCAGGTCGATAACCCTATTGCAATAAACAATCAATAAATGGGTATTTTTAAAGACCCATTACCTACTCATGAGGAGCAGGCAAAGCCAACACAATAGGTGAATGAGGTCCATATAGCACCCCCTAAACAAGGGTTCATCGGAATGGTTAGCATCATGACAAGGAATAAGCATTACCCAAGTCAAGTCACACCACCTATGGCTTCAAACAATATTCCTTCAATGTCACAACCTCTACCACCTCTAGTGCAAAACCTTCCACCTCGTTCGATGGTCACAATAAAGAGTAAACTTACTCAGAGCTTGCGAACAACATCAGCTCGACTCTCTATCTATGAGCTTATTCAATAATCTCCACCTCATCAAGAAGCTCTCATGGAGATCCTCAAGTCGATTGAACTACAACCCCAGGAGTCTAACTCCTTTAGCAATTTTGTGGGGCATGTTTAATAATGCACAGAACCAGTAATCACCTTTCATGAGCATGAACTCAAGCTAATACCAAATGACATGGTGGATCCTCCCCTACACATCATTGCATGTGTAAATGGAACACCTTACAAGAGAGTTCTTATTGATATTGGTTCCTCCAGTAATATCATCACCATGATTGCTCTCAAACATCTAGGGCTTCCAACATCCCACATTGTCGCATCCACATATACCCTTTGAGCATTTAATGATGCTTTGTGCTCAATGGTTGGTACCATAGTCTTACCTATTCAGGTGGGACAAAAGACCATACCAACATTGTGTCACATCTTGGAGGGTGAAATGGCCTACAATATCTTGTTGGGTAGACCCTAGATTAGGGACATGAAGTGCATGCCATCCATAGCTCACCAATGTTTGAAGTACACTTACGAAGGGCAAGTACATGTTGTCTCTACAGACCTTGAGCCCTTCAAATACTGCAACTTGGTGCAACAAATCCTCGAGTCGACCTTGCCATCAACCCATATGGACTTCCAACCAAATACGTCTAGCCAAGGTCCGAATCCTTCATCATCACCTTCCATTAATCCATCACCATATTCTTCCATACCATCCTCATCATCAACACCTCTAGATATGCCTTCATCATCATTGAATCCTCCATAGAGGAACATGGGGAAGAGGCCTATTGAAGAGATCCCTCCAACCATATCTACCATATCCATAGAATATATTCATAGTCCAGTAGATGAGGAACCACCTGATGAGGCAAAAATTAAGTCAAATCAGGTCTCTACCACCACAAGTCATAGTCCACCTAGCAGCCACTAGCTTGGGAGAATACCTGCTAAGAAATATCACAACTCCTGCCATGGAGACAATGCAAAACATGGGTCAAACTCGTCTTACCATAGGTGCCATCATACCTTTAGGCTTACCTCATAATAAAATAAATATTTATGGGGGTATTGACTATGGCATAGAACCATATCAATAGCAATAAGAGGATGAAGAGCCATTTTTTGAGGATATTAATTACATGTCCAATCCTGAATTTACCATGAGATATCTCCATCTTTGCAATTGGCATGGCTATGGTTTGGGGTTGTACAAACAAGGTACTCACATTCCTTACCAACTACAATATCAAAAGACATATGATAAGTATGGTTTAGGACACAACAAGCCTATACCTCTCGATGTCCTCACTAATATTTTAGAGCACCTGGATCTAAAATATAGAGAGGAGCTTGTGCATGATCCTTACACCAATACTAGTCATGTACATTATTTGGGGTATTCCTTGAGATGCCTCCTCCTACTACCATCAAGAAGCTATGTATTCTGTAAGGTAAGGTCCCATATATCAAGTGCTTCATAGCACAATTATCAATTAAGTGTTGATCTATGAACAAATTGTTACACAAGGGGGTCGCATTCAACTGGGATGACGAGTTTCAAGCTACCTTTGATGAAATAAAACAATATCTAGCTTCACCACCAATATTGGATCCTCCTTGACTAGGAGTGTCATTCTATTTGTACATCTCAACTACTGAGCTTGCATTGGGCATCATGTTAGCCCAAAAGAATGAATTGCACAAAGAACATGCTACTTACTATATTAGTCACACCCTGGTCAGTTACAAAATTAAATACACATATGTTGAGAAGCTATGCTTAGCAATGGTTTTTACTACTAAAAAGCTACACCATTACATGCTCAATCATACCACATATGTAGTATGCAAAGATAACCCATTACGATATATGATGAGTCGTACTTATCATAACAGTCGCACGATGAAATGGATCATGTTGTTGATAGAATTTGACCTTGAATTCATTGGATAATAATCAATTAAAGATAATGTCATTGTCGATCAACTCGTAGAGGCTCCTCTCCAAGATGATCAGCCTCTTAACATAGAGCTTCCCTATGATGGAGTCTTTCAAGTGTTAGAATCACTTGATCCTGAAGAGCCTGAATCACAGGCTGACATGACTCTATTTTTTTATGGCTATCAGTGTGAGTAAGGGGGTGACGCAATAATTATGTTTTTCACACCTCAATGGGCTCCAATATCCCTTTCATTCAAACTTGACTTCCCATGCACTAAAAATAATGTTGAGCATGAAGCTCTTCTCATAGGCCTTCAAATAGTAATCACCATGAAAATAACTAAGCTCAACATTTTTGATGATTCCTTGCTCATAGTGAATAAATTCAAGGGAATAGACCAATACAAATATCTAATCTTGCAAGCCTACAAAGCCCTTGTTGATAAAATTATGATGAAATTCGAATGGTATGACATCGAGGCACTCCCTCGATCATCTAACCATTTTGTGAATATAATGGCCTCCTTGGGCTCTCTAATCCTATAGAACCCTGCTGATGATATAACCACCATTCAAGTCAAAATGCTATCATAGTCTGCAATTGAGAATGAGAACATCCACTCCACACCAGATGTCCACATGATTCAAATCAAGACTACTCATGAACGGTTCTCGCAAATTCATAATTTCTTAAATAATGCCACTTGGGGGACTTTATTCCCTCAAACTTCATTTGCTAGTAGTAGAATGCTATATTTACAAGTTCTCTCACAATCAACATTCGAAAGGGATGAACTTCAAAAGGATAAAGCAACTCATGCAATTGAGGCTTCTTCAAGTCAATATTGGTCCACTCAGATAAAATATTACCTAAATCCTGATAATATCCCTTCTGGACTGTCGCATGCCACCAAACGGACATTCAAACAAAAAGTAACAAAATGTCTTATTTGGAGATATTTTGTATTTTCGAAGCTATGAGGGTATCCTCCTTCGCTGCTTAGAATGTCAAGAATCAATTTAGGCAATCACCCAAGCACACGATGGTACATGTGGTGGCCATTTTAGAGACATGGCCATTGCAAAGCGCATTTTCTGCATGGGCTATTATTGGCCAACTTTGGGGCGGGATTTTTGTGCTTACATTAATAAGTGCACAAAGTGTCAACACCATGCTAATTTGACACACATACCTTCTCAAGCCTTACAACCAATTAAATCTGTTTGGCCTTTTTCACAATAGGGGTTTGATCTAGCTGGGAAGATCTCACCCCTTCCTCAGGCCATCACACGTTCATCATTACAACCATAAAGTATTTCATAAAATGGGTGGAAGCAATTCCCCTTACCACTACGACTAGACCCCACATTGCAGAGTTCATGTTACATAATATCATCTATCATTTTGGTATTCCATCCAAGATCATTTCAGATAATGGGTCACCTTTCAATAATAAATATGTACAAGCTTTAACATACAAATATAACATCCAACACAACTTTTCTACGCCCTATTATCCATAAGAAAATGGGAAAGTTGAGGCATCAAACAAAATAGTAATTTATATTTTAAAGAAAACTATTAAGGATAATCACAAATATTGGCATACTCAATTACCCCTTGCCCTATGGGTCTATCGCACTAGTATTCAGATACCCATTAGGGTAATTTTGTTTTCACAAGTGTATGGTGTTGAGGTAGTCATGCCCTTAGAGTTGGAACTCGTGTTGTTGCGCATATCCATGCAAGAGTTCATCGATGATGACACCACATGATAGGCTCACCTAGATCAACTAACATTGCATGAAGAACGATGTGTTAATGCTCTCGAGCACCTACACATTTATCAAGAGTGGCTTAAGAGAGCCTATAAAATGAAAGTACATCCTAGAGACTCTTAGGTTGGTGACCTTGTTCTAAAAAGAACAAAAAAAAATCTAACTAGTTGCCCCATTTGCAGGACAATTTTATGGCAAACTGGTTAGGTCCATTCATTATCACTAGTCATATTGGACTTGGAACTTATCGCCTAGCCTCCATTGAAGAAATTGAGGAACCAAAACCCTTTAATATCCTTCATATGTGGCCTTTTCATGCTTAAAGAACCGTGCCTTAACAAAAAGCCTCAAAGGTATCCATAAACCCTTTGGTCACCCAAAATGCCCCAAAGGTATCCATAAACTCTTTGGTCACCCAAAATGCCCCAATGGCATCCAATAATCGCATTGGTCAAATGTATATATACATATATATTTATCAAAATCTAAAAACATCATTAAAAAATCAAAAATACAAAAATATTACTAAAGAACACATGCTTATACTAAGAGGGAAGGGGTGAACAGTATAATATCAACTTTTAATTTTCTTTTCCAAATAATATTATCCAATATTATCAATGACAATATCAATAGCAATAATCAAAGCAATGCACAAATCATCACACACATGAGAGACACAAATTTAACATGGTTTACCCAATGTGGGTTACATCCATGAAGAAAATATTTCTTCTAAATTTTCTCAAAAAATTTCTTGGGAATAAATTCCCTATTATAAAATTTATGAACCTCTACCCAAAGGAGACACCAATCCCCTATGCTTTGATTTGTGTATCTCTCTCTATAGGAGAACTCTATCCCCTTGCTCCGGTTCTTGGATCTCTCTCCACATGAGAAATCTATTCCCTTTGCTCTAGTTTGTGGATCTCTATCCATAGGATAACTCTTTCCCCTTTGCTTTAGTTTATGGATATCTTTCCATAGGAGAAATTTATCCCATTTTCTCTGGTTCATGGATATAGCTCCACAAGAGAACTCTTTCACCTTGCTCTGATTTATGGATCTCTTTCCATAGTAGAACTCTTTCCCCTTGCTATAATTCATGGATCTCTTTCTATAGGATAAATTTGTCCCCTTTGCTCTCGTTTATGGATCTCTCTCCATAGGAGAAATCTTTCCACTTGCTCTGATTTATGGATCTCTTTCCATAGGAGAACTATTTCCCCTTGCTTTGATTCATGGATCTCTTTCCATAAGAGAACTATTTCCCCTTTGCACTGGCTGGTGAACTTCTATCCATATAGGACCTCTATCCATAGGACACCTTTGTCTCCACTACACTGGCTACTGTACCTCTATGCATAGGAGGCCTTTGTTCTCGCTCCACTGGCTGATGGACATCTATACATTAGAGACCTCTATCCTCTCTTCTTTGGTCACATTGAATGTTTGATCTCAACTCTATCTCAAATCTATACCAAACATTATCACAAGTCTAGCACAAATCTTCTCTAACTCTGCTCAAATATACCCCAAGTCTTAACACAAAGTTTGATCAAATTAGTAACCAAACCTACTCTTAATTCTATCTCAAATCTACCCCAAGCCTTAACACAAAGCTTGATCATATCAATAACCAAACCTGCTCTCAATTCTATCTCAAATCAGCCTTCAAGCCTTCTCAAAAGACTTGATCAAATTAGCAACCAAACCTGCTCTCAATTATATCTCAAATCTGCCCCAAGCCTGCTCTCAATTCTGTCTCAATGTTGTTTCAAGTCTTCACAAGATTTGCTCAAATCAGCCTTCAAGCCTACTCATAGAACCTTCTCAAATATTTTAGAATCTTGCATACAAACAAATGCTTAAATCTCATTTAGAAATACTTTCTTCAACTAGGCAATTCAAACATATTCTACATAGAATTCATTTAACCTCTGAAACATATAGAGAATGATATGCACTATCAAAATTCCAATATGTTCTTCACATTCACAATTCTTGCATTCAACTAATTCAATCTCTATTTTTTGTAAAATCCCTTTCAAATCAAATCAATACAATGTATAACTTGCTTCACAAAATTGATCTAACTTTCTTGCAATTTTTTTTTCAAACATAAAATTCAATAATGCACAAATTTCCCTCACAATATTGATCTTAAATACTTTCAGAATTGCCTTCAATATCTCTCAAACCAATGCTCAAAATATTTTACAATGATTCACAAACTTGTCTTCAAACCTAAAACAAGTATTTCAAAATATCTAGCACAAATATCTCAATCTCTTTCACCAATGGATGCACATGTAGGTCTTAAAATTTATCCTCAAATATTTCCAAAATAATTCAAAAATGAAGTACAAGAATATCTTCAAACTCGAACGCAATTGTTTCAAATTTCTCTCAACAATTGATGCACATGTGGGTCTCAAAATCTAACTCAAATATTTTCAAAAATGCTTACCAAACAACCCTTTTAACTTCATCTCAAAATAAAACCACTTAGCTTAAAAGGTTGAATCACCATATCTCAAAGTGCTTGGTGAAGATGTACCCTCAAATACATAGCTCAAAAATAATATCTTTTGCAACTACAAAAAGAATTAGCATAACACCTTTTCATATATTGGAAAAATATTTCTCAAAATGTGTGCACAATTTTGTTCTAAACCAATGCTCTATAACTCTCTTGGTTTTTCAAAATAAAACATCAAATCATGAACCAAGTCCTTCAATATTAATGCAAATATTATAAACAATAAAAACATATTTTACACCTTTTATCTTCCACTTTCATAAAATAATTTCCAAACCACTTAATCACCCATAACACAAATTTACAATCTTAAATCAACCATTTACACCTTATCACTCCTAATTTTGCATATATATAAATAAAACTTAATGACAACAAGATCTTCAAAAATATTTGGCAAAAATAAATTACCCTTATACCTCCTATATGCAAAAAACCTTTACACTATAGCACACCCCTCAAACTCCATGTAAATCAAGTATTAAACAACCTTAGCACATACCTTTTAATAAATATATTATCGCTGGCATGGACGGGAATCGACCCTCCAACCTCAAAATCCTAACGTAGCGTGTGACTGCTTGCGCTAACCAAGTGGTTAAAACCTAACGTATAGGTCTTCACCTTCATTCCCTCTGGCGCATTCTTTGAAAAATTTAAACCCTTCAAAACTTGCGCTAGGTAGAATCGAACCACGAATTACTCCCTCACAAATGACTTAGCATGAATCTAGCCACCATTTGGCCTACCCTGGCCAAATGACATCCAGGAGTGAACGAAAATATTTATTTCATTCTCCTGATGTGCTCCTTAATCAATGTTGTCCCCTCTTCCTCATTCGTTGTCACCACTTTGCACGAGACACAAAAATAAAATACACGACATTTATTTTTAAAGTATTTGGGGTATTTATATGTTTCCATGCATGTTTTATACGTTGGTCCTCTTTGAAATTTATTTTAAAATAATTTGACTTATATTTGGAGCCATGTAATTTTATACTTAGGTATTATAATATTTTAAAAAAATATTATAATAAAACCTTTTACCTTGGATCTTTTTCCACCAATGAGAAGTCTTGTCTTTTCTTTGCAATTTAAAATCTTCCTTTCCAAATGAAGCCCTTGTTACTTTCAAACTCTCTTAATAATATTTAAATTTAAAATTTAAATATTATACTCCTTTTCTTCAAAATTCTCTTTGCTTGCTTTCACAACCATGGAAAAAATATTTTGTCTTGATATTTATTTCACAAAGTACTTATGTCCCGTATACTCTTTGATGACTTTTACTTTGCATTTATTATTTCAACCTTGAAAACAAAACTCAACCTTTTCACCTTTGACATCAATGACAATCAATGACATCAAACCTTTGACATCAATGACAACACTATACTCAAAATTTCCAACAATTTCATTGCATCACATTTCATACCATTGTATTATACAATCACTTGCATTAGGCATACCCATCATTGCATTTTGTATTTTAGAGTTTCTCATACATGTCTAGCACAAGGTTTGTATACTAGACATCCTTTAGAGCCAACTTTATCAAAAGTCATTAATAACACCCTTCTACATTATAATTATCATTTCCACCCACATTTCCAACCTTTCATATGTGTGTTTTTTTCCCTTCACCTAGTCATTTTTTATCGAGTGTTATAGGGTTTTCCGTCACTCAATCGTCTCTAGTTTTCTTTTCAGATTTTATAGAAAGTTGTCATGATTTTTAGAAGGTAGAGTCTTGCTCTGATTATACCTTGTATATTTCAAAATCCCAACATATTTTCACATTAAATCCAAGTTTTGCATAAGGAAATATGAAACCTACAAAGTGGTCGAGGTTACCTTAAGTGAAAAGTTTACCTTGCTCATCCCCTTGTGCGCATGGTTCAAAAATGCTGAGAATTGACAAAAGGACAAGCTCCTCCCTACCCAAATACAAAATAAATAGTGGTTTTCACCACTACCAAAAATCCCCAAAATAAACAGTGGTTTTCACCACTAACAAAAGAAAAAAGTAAAATAAATAGTGGTTATCACCACTCCCAAAATCCCTTGCTCACCAAACAAAAATGAGCAAATCCCTAGAGCAATTCAAAAAAAAAAAAAAAGGGACAACTAAACTTGAATCCTTGGAATTCTCAGCATTTGACAAACCATGAGGTTATCCTCATTACAAATTAGGTGGCTTCAAGCTTGCATGACAATGGCAGTATCTTTATGCATGATAATACGTCTGTCACATTAGCATCCTGCTTTTGTATAGATCAATGTTTGCATGCAGATGAGCTAGCTTTTGGTAGCCTGTACTACCTAGTGGTCTAATCCAACTACGTACAAAACTTAGGATCATGATACTCATAGGGTGATCTTCAGTACAAATGGGTTGCATCGATCCTGTTTGGCACTGGGGTAAATTTATGCATTATCATAACAATTAAATCACATGCACACACAAGGATATTGAATATATTGATCATCCTAGCAGATTCGTGCCTTGTCAAAAAGTCTTACATGGTTAGTATATAATTTTTGACTAGTTGACTAGAGTGTTTGAGTCTCATGAAAACCTCAAGGACATTCTATAGCATCTTACTATTCATTCAATTCTATACCATGTTATCACATTTTTGTCAGTTTTAATTTTCACAAATCCATCACATAGTCTCATGACAACATCACAAATGAATCAATAAATTTTATACAGTCTATGGTGCTAACATAGTGTGTCAAATAGTATTCATATTTCATCATACAGATAAACAAATCATCCATTTCATTATGCATACACACATATCCATATCATCAAAAATATCATATTACAATACATGCATCCATCATATCACATCCATAAATACATCAAAAAATTGATCGACCGACATAAATGCAAATATTTGCTCACCACAAGGAGCTTCATAAAGGACAATTAAGCATATCTACCAATTCAAAATCTTCAAAAATCATAAAATCAAAAAAAAAAATTAAATAAAGCAAAACATCAAGTGCACCTCGTATTTAGTTATTTACCCTATAAACTTGGTGGTTGCAATGACTTGTGTTTCATGCAATCCAACAAGATGAATAAATTACCATAAGGCTACTTGAACCAAATTATTCATTGTCAAACTAAAATATCTTCACTTCAATCCCCAAGAAGGCCATTACAATCAGACTGTTCCACAAGAATGAGGTATTCATTTCCTTTCTTCCATAAAATATCATCAAAAACACCAACAAAAATAATAGAAAAGCAATAAAAATGACTTAAAAACCACCAAAACAAGTCAAATATGATAAAGTTCACTATGGATCAAGATTGAACTAAATTTTTCATGGATGAATTGAAAAGTCTCTACTTCAATCCCTAAGAAGACCATTGTGGTAAAACCGCTCCACGGGAACGAGGTATTCAATTCCTTTCTTCCATGAAATATCAACAAAATCATCAAAATCCTCAAAAAACTAAGAAATTTTACAATGGGTAAAAGCTGAGGGAACCCCAACCAAGTCAAATGGATCAAGTGACTTGTCACTTTTATCACTAGTAATTCCCTCATCGACTTGTCACTTGAGGGGGTAGTCATAATTGAAAAATTCATAACCAAAATTAATAATCAAACACCCAATCATGCAAATCGTGTTTGTCAGTGAATCGTTGCCAAAAACAATCATGCCCCTGCTTGGGGCAGAAAACAAGAAAAACTTTTAATTAAACAAATTCTTGGCACATGGAAGCATGAAGGATCATAGGCCTTGCCTCTTAATGACTGAACAATATCCAAGATCAAGTAAACCTAACACGAAAGGTTGTACTTGAATTAAGTTCCTTAACTTGTTAGAAGCAAGGATTTAAAGATGCATGCTCTTTTCATGATTGGGGCATCTAAATTTGGTTAGGTTACTGAATAAACTTAATTATTTGACATTTTAGTCATCTACTTTTACTCTGTATTGTGTTGCACACCATGCATCCCAAAAAGGGACATTTGTAGATACTAAAATTGCGTCAATCCGATTAGACTACAAAGACATATTCTAATAAACACCATATGGCCCCCTTGGGCAACCCTCAGAGGTTAAATAGTGGTCCTAGCCACTTTTGGGAGGTTATACCCCACTTTTGGAAAGTTTTGGGCCATGTAGGCATGGTTGCACCACCCCAAGATGACCATAGTTCATGGCCATTCCACCCAAGGATGACCACCAGCAACCGTTCGTGGGTGGGATAGCCATGGCCTTGGATCCTTACAAAGTCAAAGGTAAGATAAATGACACCTATATTCTACCATTTACCCCACCCATTGAAGCATGCCAGTCAAATAGCACATAACTCTTATGCCAAGTTGCAAATTGGAGGCCCAAATTAGAGATTCTTCCCCTTCAAACGCATGGCAAAGTTTGGACCAATGGTGGCACCTACCTCGCATGGCCAAGCATGCCCATTTTATCATATGCTCACTTGAGCTATAAAATGAAAATATTTCATCCAATTTCAAAGAGGATTCTTTGTAATATTTTACCATGAAGTGCTACCGATATTTATCCCCAATTCACTGCATTTTTCCCTTGAGATCTCCATAAAGCAAAGGAGGTTTTTAAGTGATTCTAAAATGCGTAATCAATTTACAAAACTGACCCATTCGAGTGAATCAGATACCAAAATTTTATGAAAACACCCCTAGGAGTAGCTTAGACCAAATCACAGAGGAATTGGTGGTAAAAACCACTATATTTGGTGGTCGCCCCACCCCAGGTTGGCCCCCAAATTATGACAGTCCTAAATGGTACACCCAGGTATGGCCACAAATATGAGAACTATTTTATTTCTATTTTTACATAGATTAATTCTAGAGTAGATTTTAGACCTTCTGTCAAATTTTGGTGCAATTTTGAGTTGTTTTGCACCTGTTATTATGTATTTCTTATTTTACAGTTATGAATGGTACACCTTGGGACGACCATAAATCTGTGTACAATTTTCTTTCTATTATTTATTAGATCATTTCTAGAGCACATTATATGCATGATCCTATATTTTGGTAGTATTTGAAATAATTGTGTATCGTCTATTATACATTCATATTTTAAGCTAATTATCGCATATATCTCTTTGATTGCCTTTCAATCCATACATGCTATTAACAAATCTGATTTCTTTGTGTGTAGATCCAGGTATCACAACACGCAAGGAAGAAGCAATGTGGCATAACATCGATATAACATCATGAAAGTATCAAAAGCCCGTTCTTCAATTGTGAGTGCGAAGAAGACACTGAAAGCGCACCTTAAATTTGTGAAAGGATTTGATCCTTTGGATATTGTAATGAGTTGTATCAATTGAGATACCTCATGGGTACATTTTGTAACTGCATATTTGGCAAATACAATAATATAAAGAGAGTCATCCATTTCTTTCACTTATTTGTCTCTTATGGTTACTTAAAATGTTGCTTTTGTAGTTCTTAAATCAATAGATCAATAGATGCATTTCATTTCCCTTTACTAGGTGCATTATTGTTCTACAAGATCAAGAGAAATATTTTTAGGAGGATCGACAATGTTTGCTAGGGTTTGCGTAGAAATGGATCTCAGTAAACCTCTTCCAATAGAGATAGACCTAAAAATAGTGGATTTTGTTTGACAACAACAACTGGATTATGAGGCTCTTACATTCAGATATCAGGTGTGTCACGCTCATGGACATCTGGCTAGAATGTGCCCAATAGTTAAAGATCATCAATTTGGACAAGAGAGGACAAAAGCACATATTAACATGGTGTGCCAATCTCTTTAGCAAAAGGTAAATCAAAAGGAAGGGAAATGCTCAACATACTTTGAGGGCTTCCAAAAAGTAATCAAAAGGTTAAACAAAAGAAATCAACATAGTAACCAGAGACAAGGAGAAAAAGCAAGAAGAAAAAATAATAGATATGAGATATTCAAACAACTGGGAAGCTTAGAAACATAAGGGGATTTTCAAATGGAAGGATCAAATGAGGATACTCAATAAGTCACACCGGTGGATTAGAACAACCCTCCAATCTAGTATCAAGAAACAAGTAAGGAGCAGAACTAGACACAACCTCTCTCATGGAAGAGGAAATTCAACCTACGAGGGAGACCATAGGAGGGGAATCATAGCATGGGATAGTATTAACTTAGTAAATAGATATGAAAGAAGGAAATAAGAACAAAGATAACCTTACTTTAGGTATTCATCAAGTGGAGAAGAAACAAAAACCGAACCAATCTATAGGGAGGAAATCAAACAAGGAAAAGATGGAGGGACAAGGAAGAAATTTGAGCCAGAATGGACAAGTAAAATTGATGGTTGATTTTTTCTCTCCCCATTCTCAATGATTTTAATTACTTGGAATGTGGGGGATTTAGACAACCATCCCAGATAAAAGGCAATTAAAAATATTATAATGAATAGAGATAGACTCTCAGGTATGGGCTGGATTCTTGGATCTGATAAGACCCTTTCAGGTGTTGGCAATTAGAGAGATAAGGAAGGTGGAAGCAATTCAAAAGATTTGGACAGTTTTTCAAGATGTTTTTATTATTCATATCAAGTGAGAGGGAAATAGGGTGGAAAATTATTTAGCAAAATAGGGAAAAGAACCAGAGGAAGAGCAATGTGTGGACTCTCAGATGGAAAATCAGATAAGTTGGTGCCAAAGAATCCAAGGGACGTGAGAGGTGGTACAGGCAGATAGCAAACATGTTTAAGATACTCATAATGACTTCAAAACATCGTGAAGATAGATGGATGGTCTACAAAATTCAAATGAAAATTTGAATTCAACTATGGTAATGCTGATGTGTATGGATAATTGTATTATGATGGCCTCAGGTGATGTTTTCAACAAACACACCTATATATTATTTTTATGACTAATTTTTAAAAAAATTAGAGAAGTATTTTCTTCTTCTTTTGTTTCCTATCCAACTTATTTTATTTTATAATACAACTTCTATAAATATAATATATTTTTCATTAAAAAAAAACTTATATACAAAACAAAGTGTAAAAATTTAAAAACAAATAAAGTAAAATAACTATAAAATCAATAATGAACTGGAAATGTTGCAATATCACCATGACTCTAAACTTGATGAATAACAATGTATAAGAACACTATAAGCTATACCTCAAAGATGTAGGATAGTCATAGTCACCCCAACGCATTTGTGTTTTATAATTTTTTTTGGAGCTTGTTTTTCAACAATAACCTCCGTCACAAAAGAAGCTTGCAGGACGGAAGGAATAAATTATCAAGGTAGGTATAAGGTAGGTACGTGGGGTGAGTTACAGTGATAATTTTTAAAATTATTTTTTTATTTTATTTTATAAAATAACGAAAACATTAACAATTTCCAAATTAGAAGAAAACCACATATGCAAGTCAAGGAACAAAGGAAATCCAGAAGGCAACATTTTCTACATCATAGAAATGCAAGTGCCCTCAGCACACAGACTCGGGATCCAATCTACTGTTTCAGCCTTTGACTTCTCTCTCTTCGTAAGCATGTTCGTCATCATTTCTGTTAACTTCCACGTCGATAATCAATGATTCCACGGAGACCCGGCAAGTCAAGGAACAAAGGAAATCCAGAAGGCAACGTTTTCTACATCGTACAAATGAGACTCCGGATCGACTGTTTCAGCCTTTGACTTCTCTCTCTTCGTAAGCATGTTCGTCATCATTTCTGTTAAACTCCACGTCGATACAGCTTTCATCCCTATCGTATGAAACATCTCTTCAATTTAATATCTCTTGTCAAAGTAGTGTGTTGGCCTTCCATTTCTATTTCATTTGAAAGCTCTTTTGCAAATTAATGAGAAAAGCCTTCCATAGCTGGGTTCTCATGGAGTGCAACGCATCAATTGCAGGTTTCCGCACGCCTCTTACGGTTGGTTGATCGTGCTTCTGCTTGAATTTCGTCTCAGAAAATTGCAATGAGACCAAAGCAACTGGCAATTAGAACGGTTAGAGTCAGGGTATTTCAATATACTGCCCCTCTCTCCTCTTCCTCCTCATCTTCTTCAGTCTTCGATGTGTTGTCCGTGTCCCTCTGTTAGAAACATGTAGAAATTAAAATTAACCAAAATCCTTAAAATGAAAATGAATATGAAACAACTAAGTGATTTAAAATATAGTAACTTATTAATAAGTGGAATAGATGTCCCAGGCTTCAATTTGAAAAAGTTTTATTTATCCTAATCTTTATTCCAAAAGATCTTAATAAACCTAAACGTTAAAAATACAAACATACAACAAATATGATTGTGTTAGGATAGGGTCCTCATGATGTGAGCGAGTGTGATTGAAGAGCATTTACAGTCGCATGGCGCTTCAATACCACGCCCACGTTTGCCCGCCCGCAGAGAAGGAAGAGTGCACCAGAATGTTCGTTAAAATCCGATAGGCATACGAGACCCTGTTCTCCATCGAGATTACTGTTGGCGACTGTGAAACAGGTTGGAATTAAGCGATTGTGATGGAAGATTACGAATGAATAGCCAGAGATTGTGGAAATCTCAGCTAATGGAGTGGATGAGGAGAAGAATATGGAATTGCTAAAGGGCACAATCATGGGGTAGCAAAATGAGAAGACGAGACTTGTACCGTGGAAGAAAAGGTATTAATGTGGAAATAAATTTTATGGTAGAAAAATTGGTAAGTTTTGGTCTTTATCAAAAATAAATTTAGATTTAAAACTTGGGGTATTTTTATTTGTGCAAAGGGAGTAACCTGCATCCCCTGGCAGGCCAACCCAACATCAATGGTACCAATCTTAAGTTCCCAATGCTCCTCTTCAGAGTTAAATAACAAAAAGATAAAATAAGTGTTATTGGAAACAGTGCCCCAAAAAATAAATGTAACCGATTCCCTTATAAATAAAAAAATAATAATGTTCCAATTTATCATAAACTATGAGATTTAGTTGCAATATGTAGCATTTGACCTAAATAGACCTTAGGGCAAAGTAATTAATTTAAAATTATAGAACGTTAGTTTTAACTAAAGAGTAAATAGTTTTAATAAATTATATATTATTTTAAGTTTATAGTTATATTTAATATAAATAAATATTAATAATATATATTATATTTTATGATAACCAGTTTAAATTCTCTCTAGTGAAAGAAACGTTGTAAATTTCTGACATTCGCTTTATTATGTCAAAAGTTGAACGAGAATATATTATTAAAAATAAATAATTTATATCGAAATCAATTGGAAGAACCACATTCTCTTCCCATGTTCTCTTAACTAACTAGTGGATGCAGCCGCCCGTTGCTTGTTTCTTTGTCTCATTTTGGCACCCCATGATTCTGCCTTGTAGCAATTCCATGTTCTTCTCCTCATCAGCTCTACTAGCTGAGCTTCCCACAAACTATTGCTGTTCATTCTCAATCTCCCATCACAGTCGCTTAATTCCAATCCGTTTTGCAGTCGCCAATCGTAATCCTCACGAAGAACAGGGTCCGACAGGGTCTGGTATGCCTTCTGGATTCTAACGAACATTCTGGTGGCCTCTTCCTTCTCTGCAGGCGCGCAAACGTCGGGATGGTATCGGAGCGCCATTCGACGGTAAGCGCTCTTGAGATCACGCTCACTCACATTGTGAGGGACAGACAACACGTCATACAATGAAGCAGATGAGGCAGGGGAGAGAGGGGCAGTATATTGAATTGCTCTAACTTTAAGTGTTGCAATTGCGCGCCGCTTCGGCCTCACTCCAATTCTCTTAGACGAAATTCTTGCAGAAACACGGTGAGTCTCAAAATGCGCGGGGAAACCTGCAATTGATTTCTTGCACTCCATGAGAGCCAAGCTACAAAGAGCTTTCTTTTCTGATGAATTTGCAAAAGAGATTTCAATTAAAAATGGAAGTCAGGCTCGGTGTTTTGGCAGGATACCTGTGGATACTATTGAAGAAGGGATAAGGCCTTTGATACTTATGGGGTTTATGCAGCTTGGTGATTATATAGACATGAAATCATGATGAATCGACAAGGATGAAAAATGATGACGAACATGCTCAGAAAGGCTCGAAACGTCGGCGCGGTGTCTGTGTGATAGGGGCACCCGGTTTCTACGATGTTGAAAAATACTGGCTTGTAGCTGTTATTCGGTGGAGACAGTTGGTTAGGTAAGATTAGACAACCCTCTCTCATTTCAGAAAGGGGTAGCTGGTTAGGTAAAGGCTGACCAAGTCCAGTGCCCCCAGCATCGGTGTAGATGCAGGGAGCTGCCGGCAACTTCTTAAGACAGCGGTCGAGCCCTTGTTTTTAATTGAGCAAAGGTACGCGAGGGTTTGTTTGAGAGGCGGAAGCTTCCTCACGCGAGGGTTTATATGAGAGGCGGAAGCTTCCTCAACCGGTGCAAGTGTTCTTTCTTCCTTTTCAGTGAAACCTTTTAAGGTAAAGGGCGGGGCCCGGCTTGCCTCTGCTCTCAATTCCACTGGTGGTCGGTCGAGGGATCAACCAGAATCAGCATTTCTTTTCGTTGATGTGGCCCGCCCTTTGAATAGAGAACAAGTCACCACCATTTCGAAGGGCAAAAGCGGCCGCCCTTTAAATAGCCGCACGTCTTTTTCTATGTTTTGGGCCGTATGCACCGTCCTCCTCACTTTTTCTAGAAGCCGAGGACTTATCTCTGCCGTGTCATTCTACGATATATTTCATCGTTCAAGAGTCTACGCCACTGCTAATCGGAAGCCTTGCGTATCGATATTTCTAACCATGCGCTCATTTCTCCACCTTAAAATTAAAGCATTGATAATACGTGTTTGTCGATTTATCCCTTCCCCTACCACTTGGATTGCTATCAACAACTTTAAAATGGTTGAATATGCACGTGATAAAGTTGGGCTTCTTCCTATGCATTGGGCTGGAGGAGAATGTGAGGTTTGGTATTTTGTGAAGAATAAATTAGTCTTTCTAACCTTAATTTATGTTTCTTTCCTTTTTCGGGTTATATTTGGATCTCATCTTCGAGTTATAGTTGGATCTCTTGGTTTAATCAGCAACAAGGAGAAAATTGAGTATTGAAACACCTTGATAAAGCTGTAATTTCTAACAAAAGAGCCTTTTCTTTTTCTCATCTATTTAGCTCAACTCCTTTTATGGAGGCTCTCCATAATGACATCCTCTATGATCATTCCCCCATATTTTCCTTTATTGAAATCTCCACCTCTCCTCCTTGTCAATTCACCTCCCAATTCTCTCTAAATACCTCATTTCTTTGCCATCCCAACTTTCTTTTGTATATTAGGAGGATATTAAACTTGGTTTCTCGTCCTTCTGGTACCATTGGCTAGATTAAATGGTGGTCAGATGCCATCCATATGATGACTTCTTTTCTTAGATCTCTTGGCAAACATGTTACCAATTTCAAGCATCAATCCAATGCTGCTCTTAAATAGAAATTGGCTTAGGCTTCTGAACAACTTTAGTCTTACCCTTTTAACAATATCCAATAACAGGTGGTGCAAGTTCATAATCAACTTATGTTGGATGGACATTATGATGCTAGGGAGCTCAAATCAAGGCTAGAATGCATTTGCTCAAAATTAGAGACAAAGTCCCTAAAGAAATTTTCTATCGTCTTAGGCCCCATTATTACAATATTTACATCAAGGTCATTCAAGAGGATGAGGTTCAAATTATTGGCTTGCCAAAGGTTACTCAAGCCTTTGTATGTCACTACAAATAGGTCTTTGCTGAGAGAGTTGCCTATGATTGACCACTCTCGCTTAAAATTCTATACGAGGCCCTCTCTCAATGGCCAATGATAAATATCCTAGACTAGATGGATTCTCCATTAATTTTAGAAATTCCTTTAGGACTTTATAAGCCTTGATGTACTCCAATTTTATCAACAAGCTTTGACAAATGGCTCTCTTAGGCTAGAAAATAATAAAAGTAATATCAAATTTATCCCAAAGGTTGGAGACCCTAAATTGATCACCAATCAGTGTCCAATTACCCTTCTCAATGTGTCATACAAGATCATTACCAAATTATTAGCCTTGAGTTTGTGCCATTTGCTTCCTTCCATCATCAGACCAAAGCAAACAAGTTTTATCAAAAGTAGATATATATTACATAATGTTTTGGTTGTCTAGAAAGGAATAGAAAAGACCAAAAAATCCAACCAACTAACCCTCAAAATTGACTTTGAGAAATCCTATGATAGCATTGAGTAACACTTCATTCTTGCCATACTCAAAGCCTTGGGTTTTGGCAATGGTTTCATATTTGCAGTCTAGATACTCTTTGTAGATGCCTCTACTATCCTCATTATCAATAGAACTCAAACAAAGGCTATTGACCTTTTCTACTCAATCAAACAAGGTTACCATCTTGCACCCTTTTTGTTAGGGTAAAATAGGTAGTATATTGCATTATACTACATAGATTATTACATTTACTTTTTTACTGCATACCATGAGATATTTACTGTTATAAATATCTATTGGTTAACCTAGAGTAAATCCTAAAATATCCTAGGTCAGATATTTTAGGTTAGTTGTTCAGTTAGACTTCTCTACCTAGGTTAGTGGTTAGCATCACGTTTCTCTCAACCATTTGGTTGGCATGATTATAGCTAGTCAGTTTACTTTGTAAATGTATTTAAGCTTATAATTTCCTAAGTTGAAGCTAATGTTGAATTTGATAATCTCTTGATTATTATTATTTTGGTGTATCTTCTCACTACATTGGTATCCTCGTTGGGTGGCCTAATACAAGCTTCGCTCGTTCCACTTGATTTGGACCTACACGGATTCCCTGTTGGCCCTGCATGGATCTCGAGGCACCTTGTTGGCAATTTGGCCCTGCATCCAACGACTGCTCCTGCTGAATCAACCTGCACGAGATGCGTTGGCCCGTATCTTTGCCTCACATGTTGGATGACTGCATCAACACGCAATATAGCTCACGTGACTGGACGAGATGGCCGATGACCAAAAAGGTGTTTCGACGCTTGCACTCTCGCATTTCGTTGATCGAAATGATCGACAAGTCATCGCGTAAATATCTGATCGAAGCTGTAGAGCCTTCGGGTGGATCAGATATCCTTGCAGCCCTCCTGGCCCATGACACCTATCAGCACTTAGACCACATGTGCCCACCGACCACCTGGACCACTATCTGCCTACCATGTGGCAGCCACCTGGCAGGACCCACCCATCTAATGTGGCTGAGCTACAGCTGACATGTCGATCGAAGGAGAAACTGACGTGTCGATCAGAGTTGGAGTGTGTGAAGTGGCCGATCTGGAGCTAACATGGACTTACCAGCTGGTGCATTTGACGTGGCGAGCTCACATTCACTAACGCGTGGCAATCATAGTGTACGTGGCGAGAATTTGGCAAAAGGGGCGCCGTGTCGATTTCTCGAAGGTAATCGAAGATAAAGGTAGGTGTTTCATGTTTTAAACACCTCCATAGCCTACTTTCGCATCCATGTGGGACAAATGTCCCGAAAATTTTTTTTTTTTAAAAACTTTCATGTCGTCGAATGCTTAAGAATTGTTGTGTTAAAACCATTTCAACAAAGCCTGCATAGCCCATTGGTTAAAACTCACTGCTCCCCCATGCGAGGTCAATAGTTCGACCCACGCAATTGTAGTTTTGCCAAATATTTTTTTTTTTGAAAGTCATTAAGGTCTGCCGCCTGTGATAAGTTTAGCCTATGCCACTATCCTGCCAACGTGGTCTGCCTAGCCCATTGGTTAAGGGTTTCATTTACCCATGCGAGGTCACGGGTTCGACCCGCGCGCTCTCCTACAAGCGGGCCATTTAAAAAAAAAATTCCAAGTCAAAGTTTTTTTTTTTTGCTTTCAATATATATTTTTTGATAATATTTTATATAATTTAGACTTTATTTGGTTTATTAAATCATTTTTTAAACATATTTTAAATGATTTTTTTTCCAACTAAACTTTATTATATGAAATTTTTTTTATCCTTAAATGTATATTTTTAAGTATTAAAACTTAGACACTTGCTATCTCCAGACATTTTTTTTGCAACTATAGCCAGAAACTTCATTTGTTTTCTTCAAACACTGGAGAAATAGAGACAAAGAAACAATTTTTTTTTGTTGCAAAACAAAGGATTTCTTCAACATTTTTTTTGCAATAAATCCTCCAAGTTCTATAGTTTTCTTCACATTTTTTTGGAGATAAAAAGACATAGAAACTAATCCTTCTATTGCAAAACAAAGAGATTGAAAATATTGGGCAAGAACAAAGGTCATTTTTCTTTTTGCAACAAAATCACAAAATTGTTTTTTGTTTTCTCCTTCACAAAGGAGATATAAGACATAACATTGCAAATTTTTTGTTGTAAACTTGAGAAGAAATTGAACCTATTTTTGATCCTAATGCTTGAGTGTTGAAGACATAAACCAAAGTCATGTGTCGACTGGTCTAGAAGCCTTTCAAACGCGGGTCGTGTGTCGACTTGTCTTGAAAGGAGTGCTCGAATTTTTCAATTTTGTAAAAATTAAGGGGGGATAGAAGTCATATTTTGTGATTCTATTTTTTTTGCAAAATTGTAAAGAGAAAGGGGGGATATTTCAAAGCAAGAAAGGTGCATTCTCGATTGTACTCGACACCTTTTCTTAAAAATTGACTATACTAGGTGCATTTTTGGTTGCATCCGACACCTAGAGTGATAATAATTTGGGTTGCTCTCTTGTTTTGATTATTGCACTAACAATCATGCTTTTTGTGTGCAATTAAACAATTAGATAAAACATTGAAGAAGCATTTCACAAAACCCAAACTTCACTCAAAATCGTGCTACACCTTGCACAGGTTAAAACAAAGTCAATTTTTTTTGCTCCCCATCAAAGGTCAAAATCCAAACACCTTGATTAACTCTCTTTGTTTGGCTTAATTTCCTCAAACTTTCCATCCTTCTTGAAGGGTGTTAAGGCAGGTGCCATTAAATATCCTAGAGAGCACAATCAGAAGTCTTTCAAAACCTACCCCTTTAATTTGCTCTATTTTGTTTGGCTTAAATTCCTCAAAATTTTCATCCCTTGTTAAGGGTGTTAAGGCAAGTGCCATTAAATATCTTAAAGAGCAAATTAAAAATCTTCCATATACTCTTTTGAGGGTATACTGCAAGATAAAGTCATCTTAGTCATATCAATTTGAAACCTTCACCATGGCCATGATCAACAAGTATCTCAATGAGAGCCAACTGCTCAAAGGTTCAAATTATTCTACCTGGAAAACTAAGATGAAAGCCATTTTAACTGTAGAGGAGATGTGGGGAATAGTGGATGGCACTGATTCTAGACCCACATCAGCAGGAGCAGATCAGACAACTTATGATAAAAAGGATAAAATACTTTCCTTATTGATCTTGCTAGCTATTACTGATGACATACAACCTCATATAAGTGAAGCTAAAAATGGTAAGGAGGCATGGAATGCCTTAGCAACCATTTTTGAAGGAAAGAATCAATCAACAATTCTTAACCTTCAAACACAACTTCATACTCTTCATATGAAATCTGGAGAGACAGATAGAGCTATTCCTCTATAGAGTCGCAGATATAAAAACAAAACTGCAAGCCTTAGGAGAAAAAGTGGAAGACAATGTCCTGACCTCAATCATTTTAAGGGCTCTTCCAGACTCCTATAGAATGTTGATCACATCACTACAAGTCTCTGGGAGGACAGTGACTTTTGTAGAGTTGGTAAATTTGCTTCAAACTGAAGAAGCTAATCAACTCCAAAGAGATGAGGCATCCAACAATGCACTTTTCTCAAACAAGCAAAGTGGAAAGAAAAAGTGGAATCAACAGAAAGGATCTTCTTCTAACAAAGACAAGGGTAAAGGCAAAGAGATTAAGAAGAAGAAGCAGTATTGTAAAATTTGTGATAAAGACACTCATGAAACCAAAATATGTTGGTTTAAGAACAAACCGCCCAATGAACAAGGTCAAAATAAGGGCAAAGGTAAACCAAAGAACAAGAATAAACAACAACAGGGACACATTGCCACTGAAGATTCTAGTTCGGACTCTGAACGAGCACACAAAGTGCTCATGACACATACAAAATCCTCTCACAAGGATATTGTTTGGTACATAGATTCAGGTGCTAGTAAACATATGACTGGTGATAAGTCCTGGTTTGAGACATTTGAGGCTCGAGAAGGTAGACCGGTAACCATTGTTGATGATCAGACCTATCGAGTTCAGGGAGAAGGAAGTGTTTCTGTCTCCCTTCCAGATGGAGAATGTAAAATTCAAAAAGTTCTTTATGTACCAGGATTGAAAAATAATCTCTTGTCAGTTCCACAAATCCTGGACAATAACATGAATGTCAATTTCAAAGTGGACAAAGAAAAGAAATGTTGCTTTATCACCCAGAAAGGAAAACAGATAGCAACAGGTTCATACAAACATGGTTTGTTTATCTTAGATGCAATTACCTCTACACATACTGCAATGGTAGTAACCACAAAAGAGGCCACTTCTCTATGGCATAAGATATTTGGGCATCTAAGTTCAGGGTATTTACTAGAACTCAGTAAATATCAAATGGTGAAAGGACTACCTACTCTTTCATCTACTTTGCCAGTGTGCTCAGATTGCTTGTCAGGAAAGCAACATAGAGTACCTTTTGAACCTAGCTCCTTTCGAGCTAAGGTACCTTTGGAGTTAGTTCACATAGATTTGTGTGGTCCTATGTCTACTAGTTGTGGAGGAAAAAGGTATTTTCAATTGTTTGTAGATGATCACTCACGAAAAATGTGGGTCTTCTTCTTGCAGTTGAAGTCTGAAGCATTTGACTATTTTTAGCAGTTCAAGAAGCTTGTTGAGAAAGAATCAGGATGTTTCATAAAGACCCTCCATTCAGATCGAGGGGGGGAATACACATCAAAATAATTTTCCTCATTTTTATAGAAACATGGGATAAAAATATAGTTAACAACAACCTATTCTCCTCAGTCAAATGGAGTTGTTGAGAGAAGAAATCATTCCATTATGGAAATGGTTCGATGTATGCTTAAGGGAGCCAATCTTGAGCACATTTACTAGGTTGAAGCTATAACAACTATAGTATATCTTCTAAATAGGGCACCCACATGGGCTCTTGAAGGTATGACTCCTCAAGAAGCATGGAGTGGAAGGAAACCCTCCATATCTCATCTACGAGTATTTGGGTGTAAGGCTTTTATGCATATACCTAAGGAGAAAAGAAAGAAGTTAGATGAGAAGACCCTACAATGTGTTTTTCTTGGATATGATGAATTCTCAAAAGGCTATCGATTGATAGATCCATTCACCAAGAAAATACATGTTAGTAGAGATGTAGTGTTTGATGAGGCTTTCACATCTAACACTACATCAGTATACCTAAATGATGAGGAGCAACAACCACTTACTCCTCCACAACAGAAAAAGCCTCCAAAATGGTATACAAGTACTATGAGAGATTCCAAACTCACTTCACCTCCAGATCTCACTCTCAATCATCCAAAGACATGAAGCATGTCTCGATAGAGAATGGTAGAAGCATCTACTTCAGTTGATGATCTTTGTGCAGATTTTCAAGAGCTTTCTGTTGATAGAGATTTAGAAGGTGGAAATGATATGGAAATTGATGAGGAGAGGGTTTACATGTCTTCATATGATGAAAATGAACCTTCTACAGTTGATGAAGCACTTAGTCAGCCTCAGTGGAAGGCAACTATGGATGCTGAACATAAATCTCTCATTAAAAACAAAACTTGGAAGTTGGTGGATTTGCCTAAAGGAAAGAAACCCATAGGCTGCAAATGGGTTTACAAAGTCAAATATAAGGCAGATGGCACCATAGATAAGCATAAGGCCCATCTTGTGGTGAAGGGCTATGCTCAAAAGGAAGGCCTTGATTATGAGGAAACCTTTGCACCCACTGCAAGGATGACCACCATTCGAGTTCTTTGTGCTATGGCAACACAATTCGGATGGAAATTACATCAGATGGATGTAAAAAGTGCCTTTCTAAATGGTGACTTAAAAGAAGAGGTATACATGACTCAACCTCCAAGATTTTTTGAGGAAGGCCATGAGCAACAGGTTTGCAAATTGGTCAAATCATTATACGGGTTAAAACAAGCCCCAAGAGCATGGTACATCAAAATGGATAGTCACCTACTACAACACGGATTTAAGAGAAGTCCATCAGATGCAAATCTCTATATCAAGAACACAGGTTCTAAAATAGTGATTCTTGTACTGTATGTAGATGATCTGATCATCACTGGAAATTCAGAGAAATTGATTAACGTCATGAAATATGACTTGAAAGAGTCATTTGATATGATAGATCTTGGACTTCTCCACTACTATCTTGGCCTTGAGATAGAACAGAAGAAGAATCATCTTAGGGTGACTCAAAAAAAGTATGCCAAGACTTTAGTAGAAAAATATTGTATGACTGATTGTAAGCCCAAAGCAACACCGATGGAATCAGGGCTTCAGTTATCATGGTATGATGACTCACCATAGGTATATGGCATGCTATATCGACAGATGATTGGAAGCCTCATCTATCTAACCAATACTAGACCAGACATTACTTATGTTGTAAACTATCTTTCTTGGTTCATGCAGGAACCAAAGGTCTCTCATTGGAAAGCAGCTAAGAGGGTTCTTCACTACATTCAGGGTAGTGTAGAATATGGTCTAGAGTATAAGAAGAATAACTCATTCTTCTTACAGAGTTATATTGACTCTGACTATGTTGGATCCCTAGATGATAGAAAATCAACATCAGGATATGTATTTCATCTTGGATCTGGTCCTGTCTCATGGCATAGTAAAAAGCAATAGGTGGTTGCTTTATCTTCAATAGAGGTAGAATATCATGTTGCACGTGGATCTGTGTGTGAAGCGATATGGTTAAGTCGCATCTTGGCTACCATGGGCCTACCAAAGAAACTTCCTATTCACATGTTTTGTGACAACTCAGGTGTTTTGAACTTGGTCAAGAATCCAATACATCATGAACGTACAAAGCATATTGACACAGATTGTCATTTCATTCGTGATGAAGTTCCTAAACACAGAATCAAGCTCCAATACATTCCCACCGATGAACAGGTTGCTGACATCTTCACAAAGGCACTTGGACGTGTCAAATTTGAATTGTTTCAAAGTAAACTTTGTATATCAAAGTAATGTAATAAAGGGGGGATGTTAGGGTAAAATAGGTAGTATATTGCATTATACTACATAGATTATTACATTTACTTTTTTACTACATACCATGAGATATTTATTGTTATAAATATCTATTGGTTAACCTAGAGTAAATCCTAAAATATCCTAGGTCAGATATTTTAGGTTAGTTGTTCAGTTAGACTTCTCTACCTAGGTTAGTGGTTAGCATCACGTTTATCTCAACCATTTGGTTGGCGTGATTATAGCTAGTCAGTTTACTTTGTAAATGTATTTAAGCTTATAATTTCCTAAGCTGAAGCTAATGTTGAATTTGATAATCTCTTGATTATTATTATTTTGGTGTATCTTCTCACTACATTGGTATCCTCGCTGGGTGGCCTAATACGAGCTTCGCTTGTTCCACCTGATTTGGACCTGCACCGATTCCCTATTGGCCCTGCATGGATCCCAAGGCGTCTTGTTGGCAATTTGGCCCTGCATCCAATGACTGCTCCTACTGAATCAACCCGCACGAGATGCATTGGACTGTATCTTGGCCTCATATGTTGGATGACTACATCAACTCGTAATCTAGCTCAGGCGACCAGACGAGATGGATGACGATCGAAAACGTGTTTCGACGCCTGCACGCTCGCATTTCGTAAATCTCGAATCGAAGCCGCAGAGCCTTTGGGCGGTTCAGATCTCCTTGCAGTCCTCCTGGCCCGTGATACCTGTCAGCACCTAGACCACAGCTACCCGTCGACCACCTGGACCACTATATTCCTACCACGTGGCAGCCACCTAGCAAGACTCGTCCATCTAACGTGGCTAAGCTGTAACTAACATGTCGATCAGAGGAGAAGCTAACATGTCAATTGAAGTTGGAGTGTGTGAAGTGATCGATCTAGAGCTAACGTGGACTTACCAGCTGGCGCATTTGACGTGGTGAGCTCACATTCACTAACGCGTGGCAATCATAGTGTATGTGGCAGGCATTTGGCAAAAGTGGCACTGTGTCGATTTCCTGAAGGTAATCGACGATAAAGGTAGGTGTTTCATGTTTTAAACACCTCCATAGCCTACTTCCACATCCATTTGGGACAAATGTCCTGAAAATTAAAAAAAAAAAAACTTTCATGTCGCCAAATGCTTAAGAATTGATGTGTTAAAACCATTTCAACAAAGCCTTCATAGCTCGTTGGTTAAAACTCACTGCTCCCCCGTGCGAGGTCAATAGTTCGTCCTACGCAATTGTAGTTTTTCCAAATAATTTTTTTTTTTGGAAAGTCATTAAGGTCTGCCACCTGTTGGAGTTTAGCCTATGCCACTATCCTGCCAATGTGGTCTGCCACCTGTTGGAGTTTAGCCTATGCCACTATCCTGCCAATGTGGTCTGCCTAGCCCGTTGGTTAAGGGCTTCATTTAACCACGCGAGGTCACGGGTTCGACCCACGCGCTCTCCTACAAGCGGACCATTTTTTTTGAATTTTTTTTTTCCAAGTCAAAGTTTTTTTTTTTTGCTTTCAAGATATATTTTTTGATAATATTTTATAAAATTTAGACCTTATTTGGTTTATTAAATCATTTTTTAAACATATTTTAAATGATTTTTTTTTGAACTAAACTTTATTATATGATTTTTTTTTATCCTTAAATGTATATTTTTAAGTATTAAAACTTAGATACTTGCTATATCCAGACATTTTGTTTTTGCAACTATAGCCAGAAACTTCATTTGTTTTCTTCAAACACTAGAGAAATAGATACAAAGAAACAATTTTTTTTTTTTGTTGCAAAACAAAGGATTTCTTCAACATTTTTTTTGCAATAAATCCTCCAAGTTCTATAGTTTTCTTCACATTTTTTTGGAGGTAAAAATACATAGAAACCAATCCTTCTATTGCAAAACAAAGATATTGAAAATATTGGACAAGAATAAAGGTCATTTTTCTTTTTGCAACAAAATCACAAAATTATTTTTTGTTTTCTCCTTCATAAAGGAGATATAAGACATAACATTGCAAATTTTTTGTTATAAACTTGAGAATAAATTGAACCTATTTTTGATCCTAATGCTTGAGTGTTGAAGAAATAAACAAAATTCATGTGTCGACTGGTGTGGAAGCCTTTCAAATGCAGGTTGTGTGTCGACTTGTCTTGAAAGGAGTGCTCGAATTTTTCAATTTTGTAAAAATTAAAGGGGGATAGAAGTCATGTTTTATGATTATATTTTTTTTGCAAAATTGTAAACAGAAAGGGGGGATATTTCAAAGCAAGAAATATGCATTCTTGATTGTACTCGACACCTTTTATTAAAAACTGACTATACTAGGTGCATTTTCGGTTGCATTCGACACCTAGAGTGATAATAATTTGGGTTGCTCTCTTGTTTTGATTATTGCACTAACAATCATGTTTTTTGTGTGCAATTAAACAATTAGATAAAAAATTGAATAAGCATTTCACAAAACCCAAACTTCACTCAAAATCATGCTACACCTTGCATAGGTTAAAACAAAGTAAATTTTTTTTTGCTCCCCATCAAACGTCAAAATCCAAACACCTTGATTAAATCTCTTTGTTTGGCTTAATTTTGTCAAAATTTCCATCCTTATTGAAGGGTGTTACGGCAGGTGCCATTAAATATCCTAGAGATAACAATCATAAGTCTTTCAAAATCTACCCCTTTAATTTGCTCTATTTTGTTTGGCTTAAATTCCTCAATCTTTTCATCCCTTGTTAAGGGTGTTAAGGCAGGTGCCATTAAATATCTTAAAGAGTAAATTAAAAATCTTCCATATACTCTTTTGAGGGTATACTGCAAGATAAAGTCATCTTAGTCATATCAATTTGAAACATTCACCATGGCCATGATCAAAAAGTATCTCAATGAGAGCCAACTGCTCAAAGGTTCAAATTATTCTACCTGGAAAACTAAGATGAAAGTTATTTTAACTGTAGAGGATATGTGGATAATAGTGGATGGCACTGATTCTAGACCCACATCAACAGGAGCAGATCAGACAACTTATGATAAAGAGGATAAAATACTTTCCTTATTGATCTTGCTAGTTATTACTGATGACATACAACCTCGTATACGTGAATCTAAAAATGGTAAGGAGGCATGGAATGCCTTAGCAAACATTTTTGAAGGAAAGAATCAATCACCAATTCTTAACCTTCAAACACAGCTTCATACTCTTCATATGAAATTTGGAGAGACAGTAGAGCTATTCCTCTATAGAGTCACAGATATAAAAACAAAACTACAAGCCTTAGGAGAAAAAGTGGAAGACAATGTCCTGATCTCAATAATTTTAAGGGCTCTTCCAGACTCCTATAGAATGTTGATAACATCACTACAAGTCTCTGGGAGGACAGTGACTTTTGTAGAGTTGATAAATTTACTTCAAACTGAAGAAGCTAACAACTTCAAAGAGATGAGGCATCCAACAATGCACTTTTATCAAACAAGCAAAGTGGAAAGAAAAAGTGGAATCAACAGAAAGGATCTTCTTCTAACATAGACAAGGGTAAAGGCAAAGAGATTAAGAAGAAGAAGCAGTATTGTAAAATTTATGATAAAGAGACTCATGAAACCAAAAGATGTTGGTTTAAGAACAAAATACCCAATAAACAAGGTCAAAAGAAGGGCAAAGATAAAAAAAAGAACAAGAATAAACAACAACAGGTACACATCATAGCTGAAGATTCTAGTTCAGACTCTAAATGAGCACACAAAGTGCTCATGACACATACAAAATCCTCTCACAAGGATACTGTTTGGTATATAGATTCAGGTGCTAGTAAACATATGACTGGTGATAAGTCCTGTTTTGAGATATTTGTGGCTCGAGAAGGTAGACCGGTACCTATTGCTGATGATCAGACCTATCAATTTTAGGGAGAAGGAAGTGTTTCTGTCTCCCTTCTAGATGGAGAATGTAAAATTCAAAAAGTTCTTTATGTACTAGGATTGAAAAATAATCTCTTGTTAGTTCCACAAATCCTGGACAATAACATGAATGTCAATTTCAAATTGGAAAAAGAAAAGAAACGTTGCTTTATCACCCAGAAAGGAAAATAGATAGCAACAGGTTCATACAAACATGGTTTGTTTATCTTAGATGCAATTACCTCTACACATATTGCAATGGTAGTAACCACAAAAGAGGCCACTTATCTATGTCATAAGAGATTTGGGCATCTAAGTTCAGGGTATTTACTAGAACTCGATAAATATCAAATGGTGAAAGGACTGCCTACTCTTTCATCTACTTTGCCAGTGTGCTCAGATTGCTTGTAAGGAAAGCAACATAGAGCACCTTTTGAACCTAGCTCCTTTTGAGCTAAGGTACCTTTGGATTTAGTTCACACAGATTTGTGTGGTCCTATATCTACTAGTTGTGGAGGAAAAATGTATTTTTAATTGTTTGTAGACGATCACTCATGAAAAATGTGGGTCTTCTTCTTACAGTTGAAGTTTGAAGCATTTGACTATTTTTAGCAGTTCAAGAAGCTTGTTGAGAAAGAATCAGGATGTTTCATAAAGACCCTCCGTTCATATCGATGGGGGAATACACATCAAAATAATTTTTCTCATTTTTACAGAAACATGGGATAAAAATATAGTTAACAACAACTTATTCTCCTCATTCAAATGGAGTTGTTGAGAGAAGAAATCATTCCATCATGGAAATGGTTCGATGTATGCTTAAGGGAGCCAATATTGAGCACATTTACTAGGCTGAAGCTGTAACAACTATATTATATCTTCTAAATAGGTCACCCACACGGGCTCTTGAAGGTATGAATCTGCAAGAAGCATGGAGTGGAAGGAAACCCTCCATATCTCATCTACGAGTATTTGGGTGTAAGGCTTTTATGCATATACCTAAGGAGAAAAGAAAGAAGTTAGATGAGAAAACCCTAAAATGTGTTTTTCTTGGATATGATGAATTCTCAAAAGGCTATCGATTGATAGATCCATTCACCAAGAAAATACATGTTAGTAGATATGTAGTGTTTTATGAGGCTTTCACATCTAGCACTACATCAGTATACCTGGAAGATGAGGAGCAACAGCCATAGGCTCCTCAACAACAGAAAAACCTCCAAAATGGTATACAAGTACTATGAGAGATTCCAAACTCACTTCACCTACAGATATCACTCTCAATTGTCCAAAGACACAAAGCATGTCTCAATAGAGAACGATAGAAGCATCTACTTTAGTTGATGATATTTGTGTAGATTTTCAAGAGCTTTCTGTTGATAAAGATTTAGAAGTTGGAAATGATATAGAAATTGATGAGCAGAGGGTTTACATGTCTTCATATGATGAAAATGAACCTTCTACAGTTGATTAAGCACTTAGTTAGCCTTAGTGGAAGGCAGCTATGGATGCTGAACATAAACCCCTCATTAAAAACAAAACTTGGAAGCTGGTGGATTTACCTAAAGGAAAGAAACCCATAGGCTGCAAATGGGTTTACAAAGTCAAATATAAGGCAAATGGCACCATAGATAAGCATAAGGTCCGTCTTTTGGCAAAGGGCTATGCTCAAAAGGAAGGCCTTGATTATGATGAAACCTTTGCACCCACTACAAGGATGACCATCGTTCGAGTTCTTTGTGCTATGGCAACACAATTTGAATGGAAATTACATCAGATGGATGTAAAAAGTGCCTTTCTAAATGGTGACTTAAAATAAGAGGTATACATGACTCAACCTCCAGGATAGTCACCTACTACAACATGAATTTAAGAGAAGTCCATCAGATGCAAATCTCTATATCAAGAATACTGGTTTTGAAATAGTGATTCTTGTACTATATGTAGAAGATCTGATAATCACTGGCAATTTAGAGAAATTGATTAACGTCATGAAAGATGACTTGAAAGAGTCATTTGATATGATAGATATTGGACTTCTCCACTATTGTCTTGGCCTTGAGATAGAACAAAAGAAGAATCATCTTAGGGTGACTCAAAAAAGTATGCCAAGACTTTAGAAGAAAATATCGTTTGACTGATTGTAAGCCCAAAGCAACACCGATGAAATCAGGGCTTCAGTTATCATGGTATGATGACTCACCACAGATAAATGGCATGCTATATCGACAGATGATTGGAAGCCTCATCTATCTGACTAATACTAGACCAAACATTACCTATGTTGTAAACTATCTTTTTTGGTTCATGCAGGAACCAAAGGTCTCTCATTGAAAAGTAGCTAAGAGAGTTCTTCACTACATTCAGGGTAGTGTAG